>OX459039.1:1354862-2554862 GCA_949775005.1 Orthosia gothica | reverse complement strand
TTTTCTTCCTAGAGGATGACATTGTTATTTTCCTTTGACAATCGCTTTTTTGCTCGTTCAGGTGCGTGCTTGAGCCACACCTTTATATCGTCTTCAATGTCTTTTTCTGTAATCCTTGGAGAGGAACTCTTTAAGCTCTCTGAAAACAAAAAAGTTTGTGAATATAAGAATAGCCCAAATGCCTGCAACGCTCTGTGGGGTCAGATGACGGGTCGCTCTCACACAGCGACTCGCGAGTCGCGACACAACTGGTGTTAAATATTATTTTTAACGGAGAATTAAAAACCGGTCAAGTGGGTGTTGGATCACGCGCATTGTAGGGTTCCGTAGTAAGCCCGTCGCAATAATTATGTGGACTTAATTGTTTTATTTTACCAGTTAATTGACGTGATTATTATTATATATAGCCTTGCCAAATTACAGCTTTCTAGTACTAAGAGTCTCCCCACCTAGCCACCTACATAAAACATGCCAATTATTAACCAGTTGCCAGTACACAAGGAATATGTATCTTTTGAAATTATTTAGGTATTTCATAGCACACTTATTTTGTATTATAGATGAGATCTAGAAAGAATAAATTTAATCATATGAAAGACAATAGACACATACCAACAATAAATTCACGGAGACGTAGCTCTGAAAAAGGCTTCTTCTCAGACCTTTTACCATAGAAGTTGAACTTGCTTGCCAACGAGTCTGACAATGTATATTTCATCACTCTCGATACTTTATTTTTTAAATCATGCCCACCAAGGCTCTTTAGGTAGCTTGTCTGTAAATATTAATTGATAGCAATAAACATCCACATATATCTCTATAAGTACACACTAGAATTAACATAAGATCCAACAGTCACATACATAATCTTGAGCTCACACTATAGGATTCCCTGTCATAGGTATCAGGAACTACGAGTGCCAAGGTATCATGACACAGACCTAGAGCAAATATTTGTGTTGCAACAGGAATTGAACCCACACCTCACATCTCAGCCCTCTAATCGCCCACTGTGAAGCAGTGGCCAAAATTATTAGGAATTAACTACACATAATGTGAGCAGAAGCTAATAAAACATAGCCTGTCAGGGGTAATGTAGCTTGCTATTAGTGACTGAATTCCCAGAATTGAATCAATAGTTCCGATGATTAACTCCTACATCCAAACTCACAAACAAACTAACTCATTCTAGCAAGGTACCCATGTAATAAAAAGCTTTCTTATGGTAAAGTAGGAATTAATTATAATTGCTCAATAGGCATTTCCTGTTTATTAAAAGTAAACACTTACCAGGTTAGCACAGTTTTCTGTATTAGTCAGTAACTGTTCCACTGTTTCTAAATCTTGAAAAGTTTCCAAGGGAAATTTGAATTCAGGCTTCAATGCATTGGTATTTCCTGCTCTGTCTTTCAAAATTGCTAGGATGACATCATTTTGGGCTTTTATTTTGGCAAGTAGTGAAACAACTTGGCCTTGACAATCTGGATGAAAAAAGTAGTATGGTAGGTATTACAGTCTATAATAATCTTAACACCAACCACCACCACCACCACTATACCAAAAAATAGAAATAATCGTCGAAAACTATACTCATGCATATAAGGTAGTATCTAGCAAAGAATCTAGTTAGGCAGCTATAGATTTAAAAAAATCAAAATGATTTTTACTATTTACCACAGTTATTGGAAGCACTGCTGGCAACAATTTCATCGAGTGTCATACTTTGTGAACCAGATGGTTGATCATGATGACTGTTAGAAGCCTTCTCTTGTGCATCAGGTTTATTCATCTGTGAGTTGTGATTTAGTACCAAATCACTGTAAATTGTGCTTGTACTTGAAGGTTCAAGGTTTATATCTAAAAAGCAAAAAAAAAAAGAAAATAATGGAAGGAAATATTATTATGTTCAAAATAATTTAGTTAATGTATCATCCGGTATAATTACAATTGGATAGATGTTTCTTTAAAGGCGGAGGACGAGGGAATTCACACCCTTTCTCATCATCATTATCATCTGATGATGAAATGTATCTGCTAGTTTTTTTTGTTTTGCGTTTAGGTGGCTTACTTATATAATTTTCCTCCTCAGTCTGTATATCTGATGTGTCTTCCACCAACTTTAATTTTTTCTTTGCCTTATCCAATTCATCTATAGAACAAGCATAAAACACCAACACAGTTAATATCAAAACAACATGCAAGTTAAAGTTAGTCACGCCATGCAACACACCCACGCCGTACAAGCTTGGTAGTCCAGCACTTATTAATCCATTAGTTCTATCTCATTACTAGTAGTTAATAGTACTGCCATTACTTATATAATTTACTATGCTTTTGTTTCTGTTTTGATATGGTATGGTGGTGAGATTACAGGCACATGAGACTGCAATGAACACAACACAATGCTATGTAGGGCACATTCTAGGTGGATGTGGGTACATACCCCCCATACATACCCCTGGTGGTTCGGTGGCCACCTAACCACCAGGTTTATGTATGTTATACAATGTATAATTATAAGACAAGACCAACAAATATTTGTGAAAACAAACAAAACCAAACACCTGTGAACACACTTTCTTGGAAATGATTACTTATCTGTTGCTTGCTTGCTGTCGCCGCTGCTGCTTGTTTACACACGGCGCCATGACCTAAAAATAGCAGTTCTGTCTTGTGATCTTGGGCAATCTGAATATTTTTTTTCTGTGCGCATCAAAACTGCAGTCAACTTCAGCTCGGCCGTAATCCTTAGATTTTTAGGTTATGGCACCGTGTATTTTTTTAGTTAGGTTTTAAAACACTAGCACCTACTAGAATTAAATTCTGGGCCAGTCTGTCTGTGCCCAGGCTTAAAGCATGGTAAAGTTAACTGCCCTCAAGCCACCAGCTGCTAAAATAGTTGTGTGTGGTAGTGTTACACTACCTACTCATAAAAAAAACTTACCAGTCTGATAGAAAACTCTATCGATCTCGTATAGTTTCCATTGTTCATTTGGAGACGAACACCTCTGTAGAAGTTTATCAAATGCTTTCGCCTCCTTTACGGGAGGCCAATAGATTTCTCTTTTTTTAGGTGTTATCCATTTATTGATGACCACAGCCACAGTGCCACCCTCACTCTCCGCGAACTGAACGACACTATACATAATTTACAATCCTTTTATGTGCTGTGATACGTACTATAACAACAGCAAGAAAAAAACATGAGAATTTACACATTTGTTTGACACAGAGAATTGAGAAAGAAAAAAAGCGCGGGATACCAACCAACCGTCAACGCGTTCGTTCGTTCCGTTCCGAAATAAACAAAAGCAAACAAAAATATATTTTTTTTACTTTTTAAATATTTATATTTTTAATCAGCCTTTTCTATCTTATATTGGTTCTTTCTAATGTTTGATGATAGACTAATAGCTGAATTTCTTTTCATTGAGTTACATAACAAATACAAATGTAAAAAATAATAATTTAATAAAATAATAACAAACAACATGCTATCAATGCGTTCCGTTCCTCGCAGATTGGAAGAAAGATAAACTCTGGTGATAATTTTTAAATTATTAAAATGGACTATTTACTGTCGAGTTAAAGTTTTTACAGAGTACCTATATTTTAATACAAAAAAACGTTCGCTAGCCGCATGATAGTTATGTTGTTAGAGCTAATTTAATCGTGCCTGCTTGAGCATGGTAGGCACCTGTTGTACTCTCCTAGAATAAAATTATGTTTCTTTTCTTGGATAATGGCATACCTAGCTCATATACCTACCTTACTTAATTAGGTTTTATTCTGATTCCCATAATAATAATAATATGCTTGAATGTCCATAGCATCATAAGTAGGTTCCCGTTTATTCTGCTAGTCAAACGAATGGAAGTCAGTGGTGGATGTTTCTGTAGGTATCGAGGCGGCTCAAGACCGCTCGTCGTGGCATTTCTATGTATATGGGGCCTGTCCAGCAGTGGACTTCTAACTAAAAGTGTTTGTACAAACCTACTTACAGAAAATAAATCATTTATCATTTAAACTGATAATTTATTTAATGACGATGAATATTAATTTTATCGGTTGCAATTAGGTACCTACCTTAAGCAGGTATTAAGTAGTACCTACGTGTTAGAGCATTCCTTTAGATGCACTAAATAAATAGTACGTAGGTAAGTACACTACGGCCGAAATATCTTGGCGAGTCTGTACATAGACACTACGAACTTTCGCCATTGACCCTAAATGTAGGTACGTTCCTACGGCGTCTTATTAATGAACAACACAGGGCGTCACAGAATGGAACCCAAATGGACGTTGCTAGGGCGTCTTATTAGGGAACAACACAGGACGTCACAGAATAGACCGTAAATGGACGTTGCTAGGACATATAATACATGACCAACACAGGACGTCACAGAACTGACCCTAAATGCACGTTGCTACGGCGTCTTATTAATGACCAACATAGGACGTCACAGTTGACCCCAAATGGCCGTTGCTAGGGCGTCTTATTATTGACCAACACAGGAGGTCACAGAATTGACCGTAAATGGACGTTGCTAGGACGTATAATACATGACCAACACAGGACGTCACAGAATTGACCCTAAATGCACGTTGCTACGCCGTCTTACTAATGACCAACACAGGACGTCACAGTTGACCCCAAATGGACGTTGCTAGGGCGTCTTATTATTGACCAACACAGGACGTCACGGAATTGACCGTAAATGGACGTTACTAGGACGTAACATTCACGACCAACACAGGACGTCACAGAATTGACCTTATATGGACGTTGCTACGTCGTCATAATCATGACCAACATAGGACGTCACTGAATTGACGCTAAATCGACGTCACCAGGACGTTCCCTTGAGTACCAGACGTTAAAATGACGTCAGTGTGACGTACTTATTTGACGAATAAACTACGGACCCTAATATGACCTTAGGATGACGTCATTTTTTCGTCGCAGACGTCATTTTGCTACCTGGGGGACGGTTCTGCCAAATACCAGCTTGATGCTCTAGAGTCAATCGAAATCGACTCGTACTTTGCTGATGTTTTTAGTGTTCCGTACCCAAAGGGTAAAAAAACGGGACCCTATTACTGAGACTCCGCGGTCCGTCTGTCTGTATTTATTTCTATTATGTATTTCTGTTGCCGCTATAACAACAAATCGGTTACATTTCGGAGAGTGTGCGATGGAATTGCTTGATCTAATTTCGCCCAGCCCGGTCCATCATCGGACTGCAAGACGTACGGCGATGCGTCATCGATACATGGTGGACATCCCACCCATACGCACCAAACGTTTTGGGAACATTTTTATTATGCGAACAGCAAAAGAGTGGAATTACCTGTCGGAGTCTGTGTTTCCCGATCGCTACAACCTGGGAGTCTTTAAGTCAAGAGTGATTAGGTTACTTCTAGGCTAGCGTGCTCCATCGTCGGCCACATCATTGCTTACCATCAGGTGAGATAGTGGTCAAACGCAAGCCTATTACGAGGGTGGCACTGAAAATTTCGGGAATCAAGGAAGTGACACAACATTATTATTTAAAAATGTATTTATTGCTTTTCGAAGTATTCTCCGCGAAATTTGACACGACGATATATTTTTCCATACGATGGAACCAATCATTGAAGCAACCATTCCATTCGGAAGTTGGGGTCTCCAAAATGGCCGTTTTATAGACGTCCAGCTTCTTCAGGTGATGAAAATCTCTGACCACGCAATTTATTCTTCATTTTAGGGCAAGTATAGAAATCATTAGGGCTTAGGTCAGGGCTGTACGGCGGATGGTCTAATAATTCTATGTTTTCTTGCTCTAAGAACTCTTTTGTTCTGTGCGCGGTGTGAGAACTCGCGTTTTCGTGATGGAGGATGATGCGGCGGTTGCAGTTCTCTTTACGGAGTTCAGAAACGACCTGAAGCAAACAAATGCTAGCATACCATTCTGCATTAACCGTTCTTTGTCCCTCAAGAGGAATAGTCGCAACATGGCCGGTTTTGGAGACAAACGTGGCCACCATTTTTTTTGCAACAGTCAGAACGAACAATTTTTGTTGGCTTTAACTACACCCAAACTCGTGACTGGTTTTTTGTTTCGGGTTCGTACGCGTATATCCAGGATTCGTTACCTGATATGATGTTGTATACAGCATTTGAGTATCCTGGGCCTGCAGTCTTGACATAGCTAACGATCGTTACGTTAGGTAGCATTCGTTAACTCTTACCACAAAATAGTAAGTATACAGAAGGGCCACTCCCGCCGTTTGGAAAATTGACAGCTAAACTCGAGAGCGATTCGTTGACAAAATGATAGAGATGGGAGACTTGGAATATCGAAGTCTTAAACGAAAGTTGAAAGGAGATTGCTGGGTGTATTAGGTGTGCGGCGAGGGATATTTTGGGAGAGACGAAAGGAAGGGGCACGATAGATAGGGAAACATGGTGGTGGTCAACAGAAGAGTACAGAATGTGTTAAAGGAAAATAAGAAAAAAATTAAGGAATGGCAATGTTCCTGATGATAATGGACGTTTTGACGTCAGACATACAGGACGAGGCACCCTGGTGTATGCTGTTTGCCGATGACATTGTGCTGGTCGCCGAGAGTGACCTAGAGGTTCAGAGCAGATTGGAGGTGTGGTGGCACAGACTGGAGAGTGTTGGCTTGAAATTGAGCAGAACTAAAACTGAATACCTTTTCTGCGATTTTGGCGGTCTCTCCAGTTCCGTGCCGATAGGTCTTGCATATGCTCCGACTTCCGGTACCTAGGGTCGCTTGTCCAAGGGGATGGCGAGGTAGACCGTGACGTAACGCACAGGATCAACTCGGGATGGATGAAATGGCGACAGGTCACTGGAACAACTTGTGACCCAGGGATGCCTGTCAAGTTAAAGGGGACAATTTACAAGTCCGTGATTAGACCTGTCGTACTGTATGGATCAGAATGTTGGGCTGTGAAAAAGATGGATGAAAAGAGATTGCATGTAGCATAAATGAGAATGTTGAGATCGATGTGCGGAGTGACGAGAATGGATAAAGTGAGAAATGAGTATATTAGAGGTAGTTTGAAAGTGGCGCCAGTAACAGAAAAGTTGAAAGGAAACCGTTTGTCCTGGTATGGTCATGTGATGAGGAAGGATGAAACGCATGTTACTAAAAGAGTTATGAATATAGATGTGAATGGATGGAGAGGGAGGGGACGGCCAAATAAAAGATGGATGGACAGTGTGAGGAGTGATATGAAAGAAAAGGGCGTCAGTGATGGAGTGACGGGGGACAGGATGGTATGGAAGAAGAAAACGTGTTGCGCCGACCCTAAGTAACATGGGACAAGGGCAGGAAGATGATGATGCTCTTGACTCTAGTCTAGGTCAGAGGTGACAGAGACAGAGTCTACGATGGAGTGAGCTTACCCAGAAGAAGCCTGTTCACTCTAACTTTGAAGAGATTCGGGTTGAATGCGTTCGGAAACACAGACGCAGATAGTGAGTTCCATTCATTCGCTGTGCTCATTATGAAGGATGTTTGGAAGCGCTTGGTGCGAATTGGTGGAATGGCAACAAGGTAAGGATGGTAACTTGCAGTGCGTCTAGATGTCCGATGGTAGAAGGGGGCTGGTGGGATGAGGTCGTGGATCTCTTGAGCACACTCACCGAAGTACAGTCTGTAGAAGACCGACAAGCAGGCAACCTTGCGGCGATGAGCCAAGCTATTAAGCTTGGCATCCACCAGTTCAACGTCGCCGATGAGTCTCTTGGCTCTGCGTTCTACCGTGTCAAGCGCGGCAAGCTGATACTTTGCTGAGCTATCCCAAAGATGGCTGCAATACTCTATGCAGGATCAGACTTGCGCTTTGTATAGGGTTAAAAGCTGTCCATCTGTAAACTTTCTATTTTGTGCTCGGGAATTTCCTAGAACTTTATCTCCTTTAAAAAGTAATGCTTTACTTTACGTTGAGATTGCATGATATGTAATCGGACATTGCCGAGCAGTTGGTGTGAATATAGAATATGCACCAAGGGGATAAAGCAGTGTCTTACGTCACGGGCGGCATATTGAACCCTGAGCGTAAAGAGGGGCTCTAGAGTTAACTCCAGGGGGGTAACCACAAGCTCTTAGAGTAAGGTTATTTTGAGATCGAGTAAGTGACAGATGTATACAAGTCAGATACATCTGTCCCTTACTCGATCTCAAAATAACCTTACTCTAAGAGCTTGTGGTCACCCCCCTGAAGTGAGCTGCCCAAGGTGAAGACAGGCTTTATCCCAGAGGAGCATACTCTACTTTTCACAACATCTGTGAGACACTAAAAAGCCAGAGCATAATTAAGTATTTAATATAATTGAATTAATATAAATCAAAAGTTAATATTGATGTTGGTTAGTTTTTACTAAATTCCTTTGTTAAAACTAGAAATACCTAGTCAAAACTAGAATTTACCACTGATATATTTGATTTTTTGATAAAACTAGTTTTTACTCTCAGCTTTAGCTAAAATTAGCATTAGAGAAACTAATCATGGCCCAAATTATTAATCAGGGCACTATGTATAATGAGGTGGAGATTATTTCATTAATCAAAGGTCAAACACCGTCTTTTCTGTCACATTCTTTGAAATCGCGCCTTTTTTTTTGATGTCTGAATATGGTGGCCAATTCGATTTTCAAACAAACCTCTTTACAATGCCGTGCATTTCACTTAGAGTTTTCCACGAGTTTCCACAGGAATTTGACGTTCCAAATTCAAATCACTTATAAATTATAGCTGATGTGTTATTATGATGTCAAAGCTAAATTTCTGTAAAATTTCATCAAAATCCTTTCAATTGTTTCTGCATGAATGAGTGACAAACATCCATCCTCACAAACACACATCCTCAAATTTATAATAATACTGGAATGGAATATTTCATTCGTACGAATTTGCCGCCAATTTACAAACATTGGATTTCTTTTATTTTTTTTCAGATAAGACTTATCTAATCACAACAGAATTTAACCCCTTGAGTGCCTGAAACGTGGATCCATGCCAGACACAATGGTTTCTTAATAATTTCGGTAATTGGCTGGCGCCTTAAACCGGCATTCAACTGAAGAGGATCTATCAATAGATACGTCTATATTCTTATTCGCGCTTCTTCTAACCTCGAACTAGGTAAAAGGACAATTGCCTGAAATTATACGTCATCATACGCCAGGAGGTGGGGTCAAAAACCTCGCCGTGTCTGTCTGTATTGATTTGCTATTTAGATACCTTTAAAGAGAAATAAATCACGCATGCGAGTTACTCAAATCTGCAGAGAGAAATAAATAACGTTTTGAAGTTTGAGCCCTAAGAGTACTGCTTACATCCTGCCTACACATTGCCGTACGAGAGCCTAGCATCCCTAACGCTAGCACTGAAAACCGTCAGTCTGGCCGCGAATGCAACCCTGTGCAAACGGCTGTGTGACCGTGACCAGGAACTTCTGCGCGGTTTATGTAAGTTTTATCCCATTATTTTAATGTATTATCTTAGCTTTTTTTTCTCACTCAGTTTTGATGATATTCGGTATTTTTTGCGTCAGTTAAATTAAGAAACGTCTGCACCGCTATTGGGCGTGGTTTTAGGGTGTGGCATCCAACTTTCGGCAATCGGGCCTTTTGAGTTCCTGCAATATCGATCGCTTTTTACACGTAACGTTATTGAAATGTAATAATTAACGTGGATGGTTGACAATATTATTTGGTTACATGACGTTAATTTAACCTGAATATTTTATTGTTAGATGATAAGTAAAAGAAAGAATATAAAACTCACAAAACGACATACAATATAGGGTAACATAGGTAAGTATTGAATAAGTGATGAGGTAGTCTCAAGTTCAAGGCCGCGAGATAATCCGACGTAATTAAAATTAATATAGAAACAAATACTCACTTATTTGTTTTTATTATATTTGAGACTTAAAGGCGTTGGTCATGTGCCTGATCACGCCCTTTTTTCGCAAATATCAAAGGACTTGTTCGTGCTAACACGACGCGTCCGCGCGGCGACTACGACGCGGTTTTATGCCGGGCGAGGTTATCGGTTTCCTAAGAATTTGATTGTTGTTGCCTTATAAATAGACTCGACATTCGCTGTAAAGAGCGGCGACCGCGTGGTGGACGCGCAGCGACCGCAAGAAGACTTTCGAGCTTTCGTGGAGAGTGCACCACCACTTGCGCATGTGCAAATGCTTCTTCGAACTTGGGTAGTATCCGTTAAAGTTGGCGCAGTGACCGATATTCATTCAGGTCAGGACACCTATTATAAGATGTCACGTACGTAGGTGGGTGTGTGAGATGCTAGAGTAAATAAGATAAATCGATATCCTTTTAGATAAAGATGAACAGGCTGTAGCAGATCGATACAAGACTTATTGGCACAGCGTCTCTTTTTTTTATTCTAACAAGAGGCTTAGGTTACATTAAACGAATTTTAAAATTTGTAATATAAATTATGTTAAAAATATTTCATTTCAGGAAAATCGTGGTTGGAGAAAGAAATAGGTAATTTTTTGGTGAATTTATAAGCCAAAATACAGCGCAGATTATTTATGCGTAGTTTTCAAGAATAAACTGTTATGTATTGTGGTTTCTGGTTAATAATTCTAAGAAGTTTCGTTCTCTGATACCATAAAGACTCTTTTTGTAATATGGTTTTGATTGTCTATTCTTTGTCTATACAATTGTCTAACAATCTACTTTCCGAATGCACGGTAGAATCATTTTTTTTTATTACTTGTAAATTTTAATTTATGTGACGTTCAAAAGTGCCGTTTATTGGCCTAATTGAATAAATATATTTGACTTTGACTTTGTCTGTAGATATCAGTTATTAGAAGCCGTACTCCGGCTCCACCGTACGGGCTGACCGTGTGAGCCCTTCTGTGCTTGGCGTGATCAAGGTATCGTGCGGGCTGGAGCCTGCCGTATCTGTGGTTCCGTGCTTTTGCAACGGCCTGTGTTTTGCTTCGAGAACTGCGGTGCTGTTTCTGCTCGTAACCGGCGGTGCTACCGACAGCTGTTTTATTAGCGAAGTTTTCTCTTCGATACCAATTTATTAAAAGTTTTTATTTAATTGTACCTCGCAAGTTATTTGACTCACTTCCAAGTGTCCGAATGGGCTGAAAATTTGCACCCACGTTTGTTTCTCGTGACAATGCAGTTTTCGTGTAAAAGTTTGTTTTTAGGTACGATTCACTAAAGTTAGATCTAACTAGAAAATACTATCACTTTTAAAATCTATGTGTGTGGGTGTGTGTCTGTCTAGTTGTAACATCGTTCGGGACTATTGTGCAATTCCGGCAGCGATGTGCGAGTGACGCAGCTAGCGGTGGCGGAGTTAACGGGCACAAACAACGGGCCCGCCCCATTGTCGGTTTTCACCCGTTCAGAGGTGCTTCGATCGCTACTGCATCAAGGTTTTACGAACCCTACTACTCTATGGACGATATGATGAAACAATAGTAATACGAGTATAACAGAATAACACACAGGCACACAGGTAATTTATAATAATATTGGGGGAAGTACAAATGGGCGGCAGCTAACATAAGCCTGCTCAGACCCCACCCCGCCGCACATGTGGCGCACAAATGTTCGAGATCGCTCATGCATCCTTAATTGAGAGGAATCTAAATTAACTCATATTTCTGTAAGCTATAAAATGTGACCAATCGAGACAGGTGCAAAAATTTCGATTTTGCTTCGTTCGTTCTTACATGCTTAGGTTTGAATATTTTATGTCTAAGGCGACAAAGAAATATATTGTCTGCGTATATGTTAAAAATAAAAACATAACCCATCCGAGAAGCAAAAAATTTTCGAGCTCGCTTCGCTCGCTCTCACATTATTATTTTTGGCCAATCGACTTTCTGTTTTTATATGACGTGACACACATAATTTGACCTGGGGCGCAAAACCTTTTAATATGGCAATGAAAGGGATCGTAAAAAAAAATCGAGGCTGGCTTTGCTCGCTTCGCTCGCTCGCATTTTACCTATTACTTTTGTAAAATCACATTGTAAAATATATATACAAGGTGACTCTTTCAAGTGGGCGTGAATGGTCTAATCCGTAATAGACCAAGGTCGATAATTTTTGAAAAGATAAAAAATATAGTACGATGAAACCCATTGGAAAAGGAAGAGCATATATCAAAAATTAAAGGAAAAATTATTTACGGGCGATCTGAGATCGGGAAGGGGAAGGGGGTGAGTTTTTAAGGGTGAAAACGGTTTATCTCGATTTCCGGCAACACTACAAGTCCTTTGGAAATAAATTAAATGACAAAGTTGTAGATAGTAAAAAGACCTACAACTTTTGTATTGAGACTTTTTTCACATAACCTCAAAATGTATGTGAAAAATTCAAATAACCGAGTTTTTGGTTTTAAATTTTTATCTTTTACAACTTTTAAATTTTTCACATAGTTTGATAAAAACTTACCTTTTTATGTCCCAAACACACTGTCATTTTTTTTATTTAAAATATTTATTTTTTATCCTTATTTTGACTTAATATCGAAAAAACTAACCTAATTTTCAATCGAAAATTCTCCTGTCAAAATATCTGATTTTTTTAAAAAAGTCGGTGGACTCTTTGTTCGTTGAAGTCTCTACTTTTTGATGGTGTAAAAAAAAATACTGCTTCATCCCTTCATGACCCGAGAGCAACCAATCAAATAAATGGTTTAACACTACTTTCGTGCAACAATGCTACGCGAATCATTTCGATTAGCTTCAATCAAGCAAAAGCCTTGATGCCACGTGAATTACATTCGTTTGAATATAATTAAAAGCCTTTTTATTTTGATTTTTCTACTTTATCGAACTTAATTCATGTGGAGGATTCATTTAATATTAATAAAAAACTGAATTTAATTCAGCTAATAAGTTAACAAAAACTTTATTGATCAAGATCAGTAGCGGATCCATTGGGCTAACAGTTTTTAACTAAAATACTGTTTTTTCGTAAAACTTAATCATATATTTACCCCCATTTTTTATGTTTGGCAATCCTCACGGGCAAGGAAGGAGCGAGGGTTATTTTTGAGATTCGAACTGACTAAAACCACATCATGTTCTAAAGCTACCTTCGGCCGAGGCGCTCGAGTGCTTGCGCATTTCGTCACGCTCCCCCGGCAACTCCCCAGGTCTGTTACCTGCTGGCTACGTCCTATGGGAGCCGGAGATCGTTTTGCGCCCAGTGGCGACCGGTGCGTGTAGGTACTACGGATAGGGAGGTAGGTTGTATCCTCTCGCTCCTTACCCGCCGTCTCTTTTGCGACAATTACTTCCTCGCAGAAGGAGCCAACGGCGTCCCATGCACTCTCGCTTCCAACCATTGACTTGACCACGACCAGAAGCGAGACATTATCCGCGGGAGTGACCGCCACGATGAGGTCACGGCGCTGCACTTCCCAAGCTGGGCATTCCTCAAGAGTGTCGTCGAGGATTTTACCATAATTTTGCCAACCGACCGTTGAATATTAGCCACCTGAGTAAAAACCTGGATTCGTGCTTTTAATTTGTTTTGTGGAACGAATTTCCTTAACGCGGCTAGCGGTAGGTGTTTCCTGGCAGAAATCGTCAAGTAACGAAAAAGCGTTATGCCTCCAGACGATCAGTTCCGTCCTGCGAAGTTTGGATATTATCGTCAAACGTTGGCCGCGATTTTGTTTACATGATCTGATACGTCAGTCAGTTAAATGTGACTTGACTGAAGGTCCTATCAACCTATACTCCCGTTCAATTAAATTGTTTCCGGTAAATAAAATTGTTTACATCTCTCATGTTCGATATGTAGGTTCTTATTACTTCCAAATGGGGCTTGTAGGTGACTAATTAGCGCTCTAGGGTAATAATGTAGCTAGAAAAGCCCTAGGGCGGTAAGTAATTTAAAAAAAACACTTCTTTCTTTCGAAAAGTTCGCGTACATCTAACCATCATACTGGCAATAGACATCATGCATTCAGCCCAATGACCAAAGAGGTCGCTTTGCTATTCAGCCTTGTCTTCGTGTGAGTATAATAGTCATCAAGGAGTTTTTGGCGGAATTTTTTCGAGTGAAGTTCTGCGGTTGTTAATATTATTTGCAAATTGATTCCTAGTGGATATTGTGATATAAAATTGGTGCAGTTTTGTGTCTCAACTGTCTACGCAACTGGACAATATGTGAAATCATTGACAGAAGCGATTTCAGGATAGTGGAGCGGAGAATTTTATTGTAGTGTTGACTACCTCCGCAAAGCTTACTGGGAAGGCTGACTCGATACAATTTGCTGCCAAATACTCCAAAAACTATTAGAATCTGTTACACCCGTATTCTAATGCATACTAAAGAATGTTAAAATTGCACTGAAGATTAGGCGATATGGTCCAAGACCTTAGCCTGCCCGAGAAGGGCGAACAAAAAACAAAAAAAATAGTCATCAATTTTAAAAATCCCCCCCCCCCCTGCCAATTCTATGCAATTTTTTTACTTTTCAAATAAAAATATGTTGCTTGTTATTTTCCTCAATCGTTATTATCACTGTTATCAGTGATAGAATTTCAATTTTTCTAGATTTAGTGGCTCTGGTGGCTGGTGTAAAAGGCTTAGCGAAGTTGAAGTCGCATTTCTAATGTAATTTGTTTGACTTGTAACATTCACAATTAGAGAGATATCCGTGCTGGCGCATGGCGGCCTGAAGACATATTTTGTTTTGCGTGTTAAGTCTGGCAAATTAATAGGGACTGAGGTCTCCAAAATGTCAAATTTCATAGATTTTTGTCTTCCAGCGCGAGTTTATTTACATTTATTTTATTGTTGTGAATATTTGCCAAATACTTTCATGTCTTTTTTGCCATACCCAGCCTTCACTTCCATACATAAGTGTAGGCACCAGCACGCTGTTGTGAACGGCGAGTCGAGCTTCCGGAGACATCGACTTGCTGAACACAACTGCATGCATAGCACCATTCACTTTATTCCCTGCATTCACTCTCCTTTCCACATCCTCTTTAATCTTTCCATCCCTTGTGAACATACTTCCCAGATATACAAACTCGTTCACTTGCTCCACACTCTTATCATTTAATTTCACTTCACACTTCGCATCTTCTTCTCTTTCAAACACCATTACCTTAGTCTTGTTCACATTTATACTCCTCCCTTTTAACTTAAAAGCTTCATTCATCACAGTCACCATGTCTTGCAACTGTTCTGCTGACGATGCAAGTAGAACTTGATCATCTGCATAGAGAAGGCATTTGACAGGCAACTAATTCATCCTCAATCCGCACTCATGCTCTTTCAAACCTATCAGACAACTATCCATGTACAAGTTGAACAACCACGGTGACGCTACACAGCCCTGTCTAACACCCCTTGAAATGGAAAACCAGTTCGTATACGCCCCATTAATCCTAACACAAGCACTGGAATCCCTATATAGAGATTTCAGAGCCCGTACCAAGTGCCAGTCCACACCGTACCCGGATAGCGTCGACCACAGTTCATCCCTCCACACACTGTCATAGGCCTTCTCCAAGTCCACGAAAGCACAGTAGACTTTTTTGTGCTTAGCCAGATGTTTTTATTTATCTATTTATCTCAATTAGTCAAAGCACTTACAGTTTTACCCAACACGTGCAGAGAGTCACAACATTTACTATTACAAATATACATCCATAAAAATTGTCAGAGAAACAACACAAAAAAAAACATAACAATGCCTAAATAATCCAAATATTCATTAACAATAATTAAAATTCAATAGTAATATAAAAATATAATTATTACGAATAATTTAATAACAATAATTTAATACAATTAATTTAATAAGAAACAGTTCAATAATTTAAATTTAATAATAAAAATAATTCAATAATTCAAATTTAATAATAAAAAACGTTCAGAATCAATCAGCATTATCTAGGTGCTAAAACACTCTTTACATTCCTTTAGGAATATACGCACATTCGAGTTGAATATGTCGACCTCCGGTTGCTGAGCAGTCAGGGCATTGAGCAATGATACCGCCTGATTGGTAGTAGCATATTCCGCGGTACGAGTCCGGACTCTGGGAGCCGCGAGGAGAGGGCGCGAGCGCAGTCGCGTGTACTGAGCCGGCGCGGATAGTCCAAAGCGCGACAAGGCCGTGGGGTTGTCGATTTTCCCGTTTAGCAACAAAAAGTAGTGCAAAAGGAGCGCACATTTACGTCTCAGCTCGAGAGTATCAATACCCACCATTCCTGAGACGAACAGAGAGGGATATAAGTAGGGGTAATACCCATACATTTTTTTATACAGATACCGGCAGAATTTACGCTGTACGCGCTCTAATAGCAAGTTGTACTTTGCCTCGTGTGGATCCCATACAATCGAATTAAACTCAAGCCTGCTGCGAACAAATGCGAAATATGTTAAAAATGGCTGCACGACGGCAATTACATTTAGCAGTCTTAATGTTCGGCGTAATACAAACACACAAACCGGAATACCTGTTTAAAAAGCTTAGCTGGAGACACGAGCACTACAGCTACTCCGCCCGTTCCACGTCCAAACCGCTCTCGTTGCCTCGTCGTGGTACCACAGCCTTCAGAGGATGCTTTAAGTATGCCGCCACTCGCTGCTGGAACGATTTACCACCTCCCATAAGATCGCTGAAAACAAAACAAAGCTTTAAATTTCATTTAAAAAAAATCCTATTAGAAGAACAGAAGGTTGGGCAAAGTATATTTTATAAGTAATGTTTTTTAACCTTTACAGTTACTCACTTGAGGTTCGTGATCCATGGGCATCATATCCAAGTGGTTCGAGGCGGCGGCATCGCATCCCTTTCACAGACAGCGATGTGCGCCACTCTTCGCTGGGCACTGCACTCTCTCTTCTTCCTTGGTTGTTGTCAAGCATCGTCACATTGTCATCACAATCGCGTATCTCACAAGCTAACCACAAGGCATGCGACCGTACAGGAATTGTTCACCGCCTGACGTCATACGACACGAACCGCGGCCGGTGTAGTAGGAGTATATTTATCTATGGGCCGGTGCGCGTCTGGGTGGCGCGCGCTGCCTCACGCACGACAGGCAGCGCGCGCGCTTGTGTACGACGTCACGTAGGCTCTCATTAAGGCTTTTTAAGAACGCCACGCCAGTGTGGGCGCGATGAGGGCGGGACAGAGCAATGGTACCCGCACTTTGTATTTCGTTGATTTTGTCTAGATACCTACTTTAATTTTAGTCGCAACATATTTACGTAGTGGTTTATATTATCTCTCTATACTTATTTGTTATATATTTTACTATTATATTAGACGCAACAAGCTTTGGTTTCCGTACGTCACGTCCTAGGCGACCACTGAAAATCAGCGCTGTGCTGTGGGTCTCCCACGGCACAGCATTATGCTGAGTGGAAGCCTTCTTGTCACAGTCACGACATGCATCTGCTTGTACTTACCTACTCATCATCCTTGTACTGTACTCAAAACTGGTATTTTATTTTAACTTCCTTTACTAACATAATTTAAGTACTTACTAATACTACCGATGGTTTTAATTTAAGGAAAAATCAAAAATTGTATGTCGTTTTTGTGGCGAATAAACACTTTTTCTTTCTTTCTTCTTTCAAATACAGGGCAACAATTGCATGTTTGCTGGTAAACCGAGCCGACTGCCTCAAGACGAACCCGAGGGATTTGTGTGCTCGCTTAGACAGATCGGTTATGTGGTCATTGAAGGTCAGCCCAGTATCCAACATAACGCCGAGATCGCGGATTGTTGTGACGCGCTCCAGGGGGGTACCTGACACATTGTAGGTATACACATGCGGCGAGCGACAGCGAGAGTAAGTGATGATCTTACACTTAGATTTGTTAAACTCCAAGCGGTTGTGGTTACTCCAGGCTACAACATTGTCGATGTCCCGCTGGAGGGCATCACAATCAGCCGCATTTCCTATGCCCAAGTAGATCTTGAGATCGTCAGCAAACATCAGACACTTTGCCGCCTGAATGACCTCCGGCAAGTCATTGACCATGATAAGAAATTGGGTAGGGCCAAATGTGCATCCCTGACTCACTCCAGACTGAGTTACATACGTATCAGACCGATAACCATCGAGTTGAACATACTGCCTGCGATCAGCAAAATAACTACAAAAAGTTTAGGCGTAAATCCTATGACTGAGAACTTATGCAATAGCACGTCATTATGAACACGGTCAAATGCCTTTTTAAAATCAAAATATGCTGCATCTACCTGCTTACTGTTGTCCATCTCAGTGACAGCATAATCCACAAAGTTGACTAGGTTAGTCGCAGTTAACCTACCGGCTCTGAACCCATGCTGACATTCGCTTAAAAGCGGTCTGATTTGTCTGGTTATATGTTTGTTCAAGATAGACTCTAACAACTTGCCGAAGGCCGACAGGACAGCAATAGGTCTGTAGTTCGAGATGCGTGACCTTGAGCCATCCTTGTGTATGGGAGTCACACGAGAAAGTTTCCAAAGAGAAGGATAAATTGCGCTTTTAAGAGCGAGATTAAAAATAAATACTAACGGCACCACAAAAACCCCGATGCAGTCTTTCACAATAAACGGAGGAATACCGTCTGGCCCGGTGGATGACTGGGGTTTCAAACGCTTGACAGCTAGCAGCAAATCTAGCTATGCTCCTCAAGGAGGAGATCTGATCCATACAGCCCATTCCCTCTCTAAATCCTGCTTGCACGTCCCTTGCGGAGTATGTGTGGTGTTACTTTAACTGATAGATTGAGGAATGAGGTAATAAGACAACGTTGTGGTTTAAAAGAAGATGTAGTGACTAAAATTGAAAAGAGTATGTTAAGATGGTTTGGCCATGTTGAGAGGAAGAATGAAAGTCGACTAACGAAAGGTATTTACAAGGCAGACGTGAATGGAAACGCCGGGAGGGGACGCCCTAGAAAGACATACATATACCTTATAGATGATGTTCTTCAGAATGGCCAAGTGCGCAGTACCCATAACCGGCGTGTGTGTATGACTAGATTTATGAATGTGTGTGAAGTAAAAGAAGTATGTAAGGATCGTAGCAGGTGGCGTTCTGTAGTTTCTGCCTACCCCCATGGGAAAAAGGCGTGAGTTTATGTATGTATGTATGTATTTTCCAAGTAGTGCAATTTAAGATAGGTACGGGATTTACCAACCACTGTTTCATTATAGCTTTATGTTTCGGAAAATGTTATACTTATTCCTTTTTTTCGAAAAAAGACACTGCGCAAAACTGTAGTACCCGATATTATATTTAATCGTACTTTTACGGCATTAAAAATTAAAGTTAATTCAAAATTTGCTTCCGTGCGCTTTTATAACCACCTTCAACAGCTATATTTATGGACCTTAGTCAATAGTGGCGCCAACTGGTGAGGAATAAAACATTAGCCCCCATTGTCCTACTTATGATCAATAACGATTGAATTGAAATCTCCCTAAAATAGAAACTATCTAAAGGCATCTACTATGCGGTACGACTGCCGGGCATGGCGGCGCCCTTGCACCGGCATGCCGCATCTTGGCTGCGGCCGTGTCGCACTATAATAATTCCAGCCTGTTACTATTCCAGTGCAGGACAAAAGTCTCTTCTCATACAGAGAAGGCACGAGAATACCTAATCACCGACTACACATTATTTATAGTTTTGGTCAGCCAGCTCGCGAATATGTATCCTCCGACTGCACAGCATGATTTTCTTGAAGTTAAACCAATCAATAAATATTTATTGGTTTATCCTCGCCCTGGAAAGGCAGCAATTATACCTATTGAGTACAAACTTAAAAAACTTTACGTCCAGTTTTTCTCACGACGGCGACGTTTTCCTTCACCGTTGTCAGCGACGTCCAAGAAAAACTTAGAAATTACATATGAATTGAGCAGTTATATTGGTACTTGCCCGGATTTAAATCCACGACCTCAAACACGAGAGGCGAGGTTTTTTAGCCACTGGGCCACCATTACATTGACAGTGACACCTAATAAGTAATAACATTGAACTTAAGGCGGTACCCCGAGCAAAACGCCATGCAAGCCGTTTTTTGTGCTGTTTTTAGGAGCTATCTACTCGTTATTTAAAAAGAAATATCAAATAATAAAAATACATTAAATATCTACATAATATTGATTCTAAAATGTAGATTTAGTTTTTTTTTAAATGTTGTTTATATTGCACTTATCTCCTTCCAAAAAAACATAAAAATGAGAAATAATTATCGATATTATGCATCTCCTCGTAAAGTATTCATTAATTATTTTTTGTACTAACACAAATGGATAGACAATTTAATAACGAACATTTTTGTAGATTTATTTTTTTCAAAAGATCAAAATTCGATTTTATAAAGATTTTATTCTAAAATCTGGGCGTATTCACTACTGTAATTCATGCGCAACCAGTGCCGCTAGACCAATAGGAATGCTCATATCGCATGCCGATTTTTTGGTCAGGGTACCGTCTTAATAAAAGTAAATGGAGAAAAAAAAAGGGACCTCAAAGGGTTAAGCAGACAGTCTTTACTCCTGATAACCAGTTCTTTCCATCATCAGACCACAAGACATACAGCAATGCGCCATCGGTACATGGTGGACATCCCACCCATACGCACAAAGCGTTTTGCTAATACTTTCGTTGTGCACACAGCTAAGGAGAGGCATTCTCTGCCGGAGTCTTTGTTTCCTGATACCTACAACCTAGGAGTCTTTAAGTCAAGAGTGAGTAGGTTACTTCTAGACAAGCGTGCTTCACCGTCGACCATATCATCACTCAACATCAGGCTAGATAGTGGTAAAACGCGAGCCAACCAAAAATAAAACTCAAGAAGAAAAATTTGGAACCCATTAATGTCACACGAAAAACATGCAAAAAATCGCATTCTAAATCAGAGTTCTAGGCTTATAGTACAGCACGTTCCATTTGGCCGAAATTACGGATCCGCACGATCCAAATACAAAAGCAAATAGTTCAATCCATTAGTCCGTATGTGCATACACGAATACATTAATAAAGATTGCACGCGCAACGGGCTTAGCCGGCCATTTAAATTTTGAGCCACTTAATTTTTGTTTAATTTGCGTCCTCTCTAGAGGATTTAGATTTTTTATCGCTTTTCTATATTTACAGGCCAGATGGGCTTTCTCATTGGCGACCTGCCATCGGTAAAAAATTTCATCCGCTATTTGATGCAATAAGAGGATGAATTTTCTAAATCCTTTTATGGAAGGAATTGTGCAAAACTTCATGCTTATTTAGCCGTCTATGCTTTCCTTTATTTATCTGAGAATGAAATAAGAATTTTCATTAAGCAGATTAATATTGAGGTTTCACCTATTGTTCAGATTTAAGCTTTTAAAACGGGATAATTCCCAGAACGTTTAATCCGTTACGAGTTAAATAGTAATAATATAAATTAATACCGGTAAATGATGTTGGTAGCACTGAAAACGTTGTAAAATCACCGGGCACAAACTACTACTACTGAGAAATTCCAGATGGAAAACCCAATGACACATTTCTCGACCCGGGCGTCGAACCCAGGACCTCATACTCATCAGTAAAGTTTGCGACCCCTAGACCAACAAGACTGTCTTAAAATTCAGTTAATTAACCCACTCCCAATGTATTACTGTTACACTGGCATTTAAAACTTAGTACCACCCT
The DNA here is from genome assembly GCA_949775005.1 of Orthosia gothica. Lineage (NCBI taxonomy): Eukaryota > Metazoa > Arthropoda > Insecta > Lepidoptera > Noctuidae > Orthosia > Orthosia gothica. Next base: position 2,533,158 of record OX459039.1, on the reverse strand, counting down.
TTTAAAATGGCAATTTCTACTAAACTATAGAAGTTAGAGTTTTGCAATGAAAAATTTTTTACAGAAAATTTCATCAACTGCCTTTGAAATCTTTGTTTACTTTTTTAGTTTGATTGGTAACGTTTTTTAACTTAAAAAACAGATTAAGGCCAGCGTATTTCGTACTAAGAAGGACCTATTGTGAAGACCAGTTCTTGGTTATCGAGTAGAATTCTTCGAAGTTAAGATAAACTTTGATTTACATAAAATAATTGTGTACCTAGTAAGTAGATGACCTTGGATATTCAATTTCATGCGAATCGTAGCTTTAAGTAAGAATTTAATAGAAAAATAATTATTTTATATATTTGCGACCTGCCACGGCTTCCCAAGGAAGCAATTTAACTTCTGACCTATTTTCTAAATACAATCTTTCATACAAATCTACCATAACAAAATTGGTTGAGCAGTTTTTAGGTGAGTTGACTAATGATTATGGACTAGGACTTAGTAATTGCTTGGATGTCTAGACGATAATCAGCCGACTGGTAGCATATTACGTATATGACCGACTATTAATGTGGTCATAAATTGTTGGCTTTTCCGACTAGACAGTCAGAGCTGGCTGTTTCTTTCTTCAAAATACCAATTCAGATCAATCAATCTACATGGCCTTCACATGATCTAACCAAGATTTTGTCTCAATCTGGCTGGTTATTGCCTCAAAAGACCATTTCAGACATCAATCTACATGATCTTCACATGATCTAACCAAGATTTTGTCTCAATCTGATTGGTTATTGCCTCAAAAGACCATTTCAGACATCAATCTACATGGCCTTCACATGATCTTACCAAGATTTTGTCTCAATCTGGCTGGTTATTGCCTCAAAAGACCATTTCAGACATCAATCTACATGATCTTCACATGATCTAACCAAGATTTTGTCTCAATCTGGCTGGTTATTGCCTCAAAAGACCATTTCAGACATCAATCTACATGATCTAACCAAGATTTTGTCTCAATCTGGCTGGTTATTGCCTCAAAAGACCATTTCAGACATCAATCTACATGATCTTCACATGATCTAACCAAGATTTTGTCTCAATCTGGCTGGTTATTGCCTCAAAAGATCATTTCAGACATCAATCTACATGATCTTCACATGATCTAACCAAGATTTTGTCTCAATCTGTTTGGTTATTGCCTCAAAAGACCATTTCAGACATCAATCTACATGGTCTTCACTTGATCTAACCAAGATTTTGTCTCAATCTGTCTGGTTATTGCCTCAAAAGACCATTTCAGACGTCAATCTACATGACCTAACCAAGATTTTGTCTAATTCTGGCTGGTTATTGCCTCAAAAGACCATTTCAGACATCAATCTACATGGTCATCACTTGATCTAATCAAGATTTTGTCTGGCCTTTAAAAGAAACTGTGATCTCTGAGTTTGTTTCGGCCTTCCTTCTCAGAGTAGTCAGATAGGAAACGCCGACCTCCTATAATTAAAAAAAAATATGATCGACATGTAAAACTATTTGTACAAACCATCTTACAGAAATAAAATCATATCATCATTATCATTAGAGAGGCCAAACTGTACCTAAATATTAACTTCCAGCCAATTATTTATGATTTTAGTTTTAATACCGACTATAATGTATACGGATTGGGTTAGCACGACTATTCGGTTGATCTCTAATCGTAAGGTACCTCATCTATCAACGTTTTTAATTAATGCCATGTTTTGTTGTCTTTTTAAAGGGGCACAATCTTGGTTCCTACGCAGTTTCTTAACTCAAAGCTCAGGCTATATTCACAATACAAAGCTGTCGTCCGCAATGTTGACGTAAAAGCCTAAGAAACTTTCTGTTGTCATAATTGAAATTAATTTTCTTTAAGCTCTGAACTACGTTATGATAATTAGGAGCGGTTATAGAGTAAGGTTGTGTAGAAGCGACACTCATATAAATGATGACCTTCAACTACTTTGTGCCGAGTCCCTTTTCACACGCTCCGGTTGCCGGATAGCCGCTACCGGGTAACCTGCGGCGAAGTGAATAGCCATGTATGTTAGTTTTCACACGTACATAAATAGCTTTACATTCGCCCCCGGCTACCCGGCAACCGAAGCGTGTATCAAGTAAAGTTTTAAAAACCCCCGACACATCTTGCGAAAACACCCCGATACAAACAGTAAAATGCCCATAACTTTTGATCGGCTGAACCTATTTTATTGAAACATAGGTAAGAACACTCTCGACAAAATCACCTTTCAAAGAAAAAAAAACAAATCAAAATCGGTTCATCCGTTTAGGGGCTATGATGCCACAGACAGACACACAGCAACACACGTGAAACTTATAACACCCCTTTTTTTCCGGCGGGGGTTAAAAATGGACTAACACACACTACATCCGATCCGTGTCCATGAAATTTAGGTTCCGAAGTAGCATAGTATTTCTTGTAGGGAAGCTCACGCACTACATCCGAACTCTATCCGTCATAATCTGTCATTATACAGAACATTTTGAACTCGGAACTCAAATCACGGTGACGGATTACGGACACGGAAATGAAAAAATGCTGCAAACAATTATACTTATATTATTATTTAATATTATAGCTGTTTGTTTATTGTGTATCTATCACGCAAAACTGGTGAACAGATTTAAATGTGCACACAGATAGTTTATAAACTGGATTACTTTTTATCCCGATGTAATGATCACTTGGGAAAATAAAACCCGCGGGCAGAAGCGTTTTTTTTCTTTCATTCTAGTATTTATATTATGTACCAAGTGGTTAATGGTGGGCTTTATTCATAATGCGCGTGCAATTAAAAAATGCCCAATATGAGTAGGCAATATGATAAAAACTATTGATATAATTAAATTGAGCGGGCTTTCTGAATAATGCCCATCACTTATTGGGCTGGGTAATAAAAATAATTATACGTTTTATTAAATTATTGAATGGTGACATTGATTTTACTGCGCGGGGCTCCTTTTCTGTAAGCGGGTCTAAAGTAACCTAACATGAAGAAGATGAAAACCTTCCGTTTCGCCCCTTCGTACCTAACTTATCCGTGTCGGGGTGCCCTAAGCTCCCGAGCTCGCTTCGCTCGCTCTTGGACTAATTCATTGACCATAATTAATGAATTGCCCAACCGTTACGTAGCAATATTCATAATGACCAGACAATGTGACAAATATAGAAGTTTAAATCATTACATTACCCAATTTGACTTGACTAGATTCAAAATGGCCGGGCATTATACATAGTGCACATAATCTCTTGGTCCATGACATTACATAAACAACGACAATATCCCCTTCGAAGTTTTGTTCCGATTCACCCTGCAATCATATTCACCTCATTTTGAGTACGTGGGATGTCCTCGGAGCGATTTGCCACATTACCTGCGAGGTTGTTTGATAGCGTGACATACGGGCGTAGCGTGACCGTCGTCGGACGCTGTTTCAACGGAAGATTCAGACTCTTGAGTGCTCATGTGTAGTGGTGACATCGCCGGTTAGGGTATCACCAAATTAAAGACAAGCCTAAGTTATCCCTCAATCGTTCAAACCAAATGATTGTCCATTTTGTATAGGTAAACGATAAAAAAAATGCATTGTCTATTTCTGACAGATGTCCAAAACTACGATGTCATTTGTGAAGGTTATCTAGCCTTTTGCCTGCATCTTAACTTGGCCACTGTGTAATCTACCCTGCAAACGGTTAAAATACGTAGGCATTAACAATACGTCTACTACGGGACAGGCGTTCGCTTCAACAGCTTCTTATTCCATGGAAAAATTGGATAAGGGCGATTCACCGCTTGTTTTCTGATCGTCGAACTCCATTGCATGTTTATACAAGACTCAATGCACAAAGACGTAAGCGTCAGGGTGGCCATGCGTTCGGCTAAAGCCAGATTTTGACTTAAGGATACACTAGTCGAAAATTCTTCCATACAAACGTAGTCTAGAGATTACTCCACTGTTTGACGTTGTATGTTTAAAATAAAAAATGATATCAATTTGTTTCATCATTACCTAGTCCTGTATGGAAGCAAAAATTTAAAAAAATAATATATATGAAAGTTATGAGCGTCGAAAGTTCCATATTTTAACACTGATTTTAACGCATCTTTGGGCGGAAATAAATACCATAAGAAGAAGAAAAATTGCAAAACGGCCTCCATACAGGCATAGATTAGTACTTCAACAATGCAAATAATGTTATTTTATAAAAATGCATGTAGTTGTTTTTTCATGATATCTAGACTCCCAAAGGCCTGTTAATAAAATTTCGCGTGCTCGTTTTCGTCCTAAATCATCATCCATTTCGATACAAATTTGCGAAAAGTGCTAATTCGTACGCGAACTAGCTTCTTACTGCTCATCACAACATCTATTTCTTTCGCACGAGTTGTCGGATAAGATAGCATGCATTTTAACCCCGCGCACAAAATAGTTCGTGCGGTCGACTAGTTCAACCTTAAGGTTGCGTGTTCAGTCAAATTAATCGATGACCGACTTAAACGGCTTTTTTATCAGAATGGTTTTATTTTTGTTTGTCATTTTAAATACCTAAACGTTTAACTACATGACATTTTAAAGACACAAAATCTTTAATTAAATGGTTTAGGCACCAACAAGACCTGCTAATTTGCTGTTCTGTTCAGTTTTCAGTTCTTAGGGCTGGTTTCTGAATTGAGTATTTGAAATTAAGAAAGTGACTCCTGAAGGCTTTTTTGTCTTGTGCTCAGCAAAGGCTACAATTTCTTTAAATTCGGTTGCCTGTTTTTAGGGTTGCGTACCCGAAGGGTCTAAACGGAGCCCTAATGCTGTCAGTCACGTGTCCGTCTGTCTGTCAGACAATTGTGTGCCTATGAACTTGAAATTCGGTAATTACGATCAGATCAGATTTTTCTTTAGTACGGAATCCTTTAAGTGTTAAGTCCGATACGCACTTGGCCGGTTTTAAATGTGTGTGGTTGTGTTGTGGTTCCTTTGTGTGTTTGGCTGATTATTATGAAACAAAGGGAAACTTGGAAAATTGTTATATTATTTAGTTATTGCTATATTACGATGCTTTCGTATTTGTGTACGTCAACTAGTAATTCATTTGTCTGCCTGCCTGTCAAATAGTAAGCACTTCCTGGCGTCCGATTAAGCTAAAACTTGACGCACCTAATGTAACTCTGGAAACATTGTAATAATATGTGACTATGGAGCTGGTCTCATGATCGAGCCGGAAGGCGGCCATAGAACCCCTCAACCAGACAAGGCAGCACCATTGTGTTAAGTCTCCTTGGATGTGTATTGACAAGTGATAGGTATTACAGTTATATGTGGGTATAGGTATGTATTGCACGCACAAGGCGTTTTACGAATACTTTCATTGTGCGTACAGCAAAGTAGTGAAATTCCCTGATGGCATTCCAGCAATTGTTCTTAGAACCTGTGCGCCTGAACTGTCTCCGATCTTGACACGTCTATGCCGCCTTTCGTATGAGGCTGGAAAAGTGTTGAATGCTTGGAAGCAAGCTAACGTAAAGCCCGTGCCCAAGAAGGGCAGTCGAGCTGACCCGGCCAACTACAGACCCATATCTGTAACCTCCATACTCTGTAAGAGTATGGAACGTGTACTCAATATACAGCTCCTGGGATACCTAGAAGCAAACGATATCCTTAGTGACCGCCAATACGGCTTCCGCCGAAATCGGTCTACTGGGAATCTTCTAGTGTATGCCAATCACATCTGGAGTGAGGCCATCGAGAGGCACGGGGAAGCGCTTGCCGTCTCCCTCGACATCTCGAAGGCTTTTGATAGGGTCTGGCATGAAAGCCTTATTGGTAAGCTTCCTTCATTTAGTTTGCCCGGTGGTCTCTGTGATTGGATTGCAGACTTCCTGAGAGATCGGTCCTTACGAGTAGTTATCGATGGCTGCTCGTCGGACCAATTAGATATTAATGCCGGGGTCCTCAGGGGTCGCTACTCTCGGCAACTTTATTCTTGCTTCACATTAACGATCTGCTAAAAACCGGCACCTTTGGGTATACAGATGACAGCACTGTTGCTGAGAGATACATGTCCAAGGCTCGAACTTCCGGACCTTAAATCCAGTCTCTGCGGGAGGCTATGGTTGAGCGCTTGAACCTGTCCGTGCAGGCAGTCTCCGTATAGGGCGAAGCCAATCTGGTGGCTAAAACCCAGGCGTGTCTTTTTCCGCTTATAAGAGCCAATTTCACCCGGCTCCAACTTTCCGAGATGTGACCGTGCCAATAACTGACCATCTTGAGCTTCTTGGCGTTACGTTGACATTGACTCTCAATTTTGGCCCATACATTAAGGCAAAGGCTCAGCTGGCTGCCAAAAAGCTGGGGATCCTTGCAAAGGTTAAAAGGTACTTCACGCCAGAACAACTGCTCAGCTTTTATAAAGCGCAAGTTCGATCATGCATGGAGTACTATTCTCATCTCTGGGATGGATCTGCCAAATACCAGCTTGATGCACTAGAGTCAATCGAAAAACGGGCCAAAAGGCTCATCGGCAATGAGGCACTGGTTAAGACAAAGCTCCAGAGCCTTGAACATCGTCGCCGAGTTGCCAGCTTGTCGGTTTTTTATCGGTTGCATTTCGGGGAGTGTGCGATGGAGTTGCATGATCTAATTCCACCAAGCCCGTTTCATCATCGGACTACCACCCATACGCACTAAACGTTGTGGAAATACTTTCATTATGCGTACAGCTAAGGAGTGGAATGCCCTGCCGGAGTCTGTGTTTCCCGATAGCTACAATCTAGGAGTCTTTAAGTCGATAGTGAATAGGTTACTTCTAGGCAAGCGTGCTTCACCGTCGACAACATCATCGCTTTCCATAGTGGTCAAGCGCGAGCCTATAATTTATAAAAATAAAAAAAACCCTGCCGGAGTCTGTGTTTCCTGATAGCTACAACCTATAGGTACTCCAATTGCGATAACATTAGATGTTTAAATGAGTCCAATTCTAATGTGAAATGGAGTTTAGGGGTCTTTAAGTCAAGAGTGAATATGTTACTTCTAGGCTAGCGTACTTCACCGTCGAAAACATCATCGCTTACCATCAGGTGAGATAGTTGTCAAATACGAGTCTATCGTTAAATAAAAAATAACCATTTACGTAGTACGTTTCAATGAAAAAAACTTTCAGGTTTTAATTATGAAAATAATTTTATTATTTGAATTCTTTTCACTAATTCAAAAGCTGCGAATTCTAAAAGAACCTTTGCAAAGCAACGTTCCATTCCATGAAATGAAGACTACGCTTTGCACAAATTACTTAATGTTTCTTTATGTTCAGTTAGCGAATAGTCTGACAGACTAATTAAGATTAAAATATTTACTAGTTTAATATGTACTTGCAACTTTTCAACTGCGAATAAAAAGTATAAAATAAACTTTAATAATTATAAGTTTAAATACTGATTTGCAGATTCTTAATTGAAATACTCCATAGACAAGGGTGGATCTGAATCTTAGTGTAATGAAGAATTTGCTAACAAGTAAAATTTAAAAACTGTCGGACACATTTTTATTTCATGCTACACTATTTATCTAATAATAGACACGCTTCGATCGACGATCTATTGAACACGTAATTATGACAAGATATCTTGCGAAAACACCCTGATTCCAACAGTAAAACGCCCATAACTTTTGTACGGCTAAACCGATTTTCAGCAAACACAGCTGAGAATACTTTCGATAAAATCACATTTCAAAAAATAAAAAATAAAACATTTTAACAAAAAAAAAAAAAACTGAAAACTAAAACAAAACACTATAAAGCGAAAAAACCGGTTCAGTACCTCCAGAGCAAACATAATATTTCACCTATTTTTGATAAATTTATAAGAGTAGAAAATAATTGAACAAACATGAGCGAACCTGGCTCAAATTGAATTTTCTCTCAAACCTTTGAAAGTAATACCCAGTGAAAGGGTGAAGGGGTAAAAAAAATAGACTTCAATTTCATGTTACAACTGTCCCCCTGAAACGAAAATCCCTTTTTACGTCAAACCTCCCCATGCCTTTGATGTGGTATCTTTTGTAATATAAATATTTTAGCTTCTCCTGTAAGACACAGGTACCTTTTAATCAGTGTCAATTTCGCATCCTCATAGCTTAATGTCACGCCTGTTTATGCCAATGGATATAATATATATAAAAATACTTTAAACTAGTGGATGCCTCGCGGTTTCACCTGCGTAACGTTATGAGGTAGAGTGTTATTGGGTTTTTCCATCTGTATTATCTCTGTAGCATCCATCTCTGCAGCTCTGTGGAACCTTTCTTTGTGTTATGTGTCACCTGCCTGTTTTATCATATAGCGCGTGGTTATATTCCAAGTATTATAAATACAAACTGAAAAACCATTTGCCTCGTACAAAAAAACCTACACGTAAATATTAATATAGGTCCACCCAATATTACTTTCAATTATTTTCGATTGGACCACTCAGACCATTTTAATTTGTACCGTTCCGATTCCTGGTACTACTTCAGTCACCGGACCATTCCCGCAGGCATATTACGTATCTTTTGCAAGAGCAAAACGATAGAGATTTTTGCGCAATAATTGCACTTCAATACAAAAGTTTTAGAGTTGGTGGCGGTTTTTTTTTAAATAAGTGCATTTGACAAACAGCGAGCGATTAAAAAACGATCGCGTAGGACCTACCATACCTACACTGTTGGTACCAGGCCCCTCAGAAAGTATTGCGAAAAAAAGTTTTTATATATGGGAGACTGGCCAGTTATAATGTTTTTCGAAAATATGATTATTTATAAGTAAAAATAAGTAAGTTCCAATTTCAAAATTTCCCTCCACATTTTTTGCGAGTTAATTCAAAGTATTGTGTCTCACTGAAATATGGATCTGCGCCGGGAACATTTTAGAGCTATGATTTTATACGATTTCAAGTGTCGCCTGAAACCGGATGAATCGTACGATAGACTTCAAATGGCATTCATGGATGAAGGCCCTTCCAAGGCAACCGTGTATCGTTGGTATAACGAATTCAAGCGCGGTCGACCAACTTTGGGGGATGACGAAAGAAGCGGTCGCCCTTTGACGGCTGTTACCGAAGAAAACGTGCTAGCAGTGAAAAATTTTATCCAAGACAATAGGCGAATTACATATCAGGAGATTCAACACATATTGAAGATTGGATCGGGAAGCGTTCACGAGATTCTACACAGCCATCTTCGCGTGAGGAGGATAGTATCACGCTGGGTGCCGCACAACCTCACCGATGCTCAGAAGCAGGCCCGGGTGGAATGGTGCCGTGATATGCTTAACAAATTTGAAGCAGGCTCGTCTCGGCGTGTTTACGACATCGTTACAGGTGATGAGTCCTGGATTTATCAATACGACCCAGAAACCAAGCGCCAGTCGACTGTTTGGGTGTTTCAAAATGAGCCAACGCCTACCAAAGTGAAGCGATCTAGAAGCGGGGGTAAGATTTTGATCGCTAGCTTTTTTAATTTGACTGGCCACTTGGTATCAATTCCCTTACGGGATCAAAGAAGCATTAATGCCGAATGGTATACTACCAAATGTTTGCCAGAAGTTTTCTCTGTTATAAGCAACAAGCGACCAAACACAGGGCTCCGCGGGCTACTGCTCCACCACGACAATGCACCTGCGCACACCGCACTCAAAACGAGGGACTTCCTGGACAGCACGCCAGTCAAACTCCTGGGTCACCCTCCTTACAGCCCTGATCTAGCACCGTGTGACTTCTTTTTATTCCCAAAAATAAAAAATCAGCTCAAAGGGATACAATTTTCGTCGCCGGAAGATGCGCTGGCTGCGTTCGAGCAGGCTGTAAACGAGGTGTCTGCGGCGGACTGGAAAAAGTGTTTTGAAAACTGGTTTAGGCGCATGAATCTTTGTATAGAGGCTGGTGGAAAGTACTTTGAAAAGATTTAATAAAAATATATGTACGTATAGAACAATTTTTTTTAGTTTCGCAAAACTTTCTGAGTGTCCCACGTAATTCCGACTTTTATGATATAAATCGTTTGATCGCTATCGTTTTGCTCTTGCAAAAGATACGTAATAAGCCTGCCGGACTGGATAACCATTTAAAAACTCGTATTGATTTATTCGATGAATTGCAGTATGCTCAGTTAGCACGGTGTTTGTAGCTTTTAAAATCAACTATAGATAGATTTGAAATTACGATTTATATTGGTACCTACTTATAATAACAGCATTATTAGTATTTACAGGAGCTCGTGGCTAAATATTATAAGAAGCACGGGTCGATCTTGAAGGTTAAGCAACGCTTGCCAAGGTCGGTCCATGGATGGGTGACCATCTTTATTTTTTTTACCTTCATGCCGAGGTTATCGCGTTGTTAAGCCGTTGTTCCCGGCTGTCATTTGAAGATCTCTGAAAGTCGTTACAGGTAGTCAGAAGTTTGAGATCTGACCAGTCTCTCCAAGGGTTATCGTGTTACCAGTTACTGGGTTGTGGAGTTCAGATAGGCAGTCGCTCCATGTAAAACACTGGTACTCAGCTAAAACCGGTAAGATTGGAAGCCGACCCCAACATAGTTGGGAAAAGGCTAGGCAGATTGATATATTGGTACTTACAAAATAACACTTCCATTCAAGATTTACTTATTTTAGATGGAATTTTTCCCCAAATTAATATCGGTTTCTTAATTGCTTCGATTTGCATTGATGACTCTGTTTTTTTTTATTCGCATCTGGTTACACCGGAGTATCTGAGTAGGTTTATCTGAAAACCAAATGAAACAACATTTGCCTGCAGTCTTTGCGCTGTAGCATTGTGCGGGTGACAGTTTCAATTACAAAAAAGGGGAAAATACGTATACGCATTTTTTGTACTTTAACGTTATACCATAGTTATACCATAGTTGCCTGTATGACGTTAAACTACAAAAAATGCGTATACGTATGCGTGAAAAATGTTATAGAATCTGTCACCCGCACTATGCTACAGCACAAAGAGTATTGTCATCTTTGATGGTTAGAAAATCTGTAGATTATTATTATGACCGTGTCTTTTGAAAAGAAGACAAAAGTCTTCGAAATTCAAAGTCTTCGGTGACTTTAGATAACATTCTATTAACGAAAGCTTCGTGACAGCGATTGGAAAAGAGTACAAGTAAAATTTAAGAAACCCCGACACATTTTCATTTTATTATTTTTAGACTACATAATCTATCTAGTAGTAAATACACTCGAAATATATGACACAATATCTTGCGAAAACACCTCGATTCAAACACTCTAAAGTCACCTTTCAAAAAAAGAAAACTAAATAAATCAAAATCGGTTTACAAGTTTATGACTTACTAGCTGAATCCCACGGCTTCGCTCCCGTCATAATTATAGCCTACTAGCTGACTAAATTTTTCTAGTAATAAATATAGCTTGCTAGTCAAGGATAATGTTGCATTCTAATGGTGAAAGATTTTTTATAATTGGACCAGTAGTTTTTGAGTTTATTCGTTACAAACAGAGAAATAAAGAAATCTTTCCTCTTTAGAACATTATTATTATTAGTGTAGATGAGCACGAAAGCGCCCCTGGGCGGTGAAACGGTTTGAATCAAACACGTTGATTTTGGTTCACACAGCTAGTTTGAATCAAACACGTTGATTTTGGTTCACACAGCTAGTTTGAATCAAACACGTTGATTTTGGTTCACACAGCTAGTTTGAACCAAACACGTTGATTTTGGTTCACACAGCTAGTTTGGTTCACACAGCTAGTTTGAATCAAACACGTTGATTTTGGTTCACACAGCTAGTTTGAATCAAACACGTTGATTTTGGTTCACACAGCTAGTTTGAATCAAACACGTTGATTTTGGTTCACACAGCTAGTTTGAATCAAACACGTTGATTTTGGTTCACACAGCTAGTTTGAATCAAACACGTTGATTTTGGTTCACACAGCTAGTTTGAATCAAACACGTTAATTATAGTTCACACAGTTAGTTTGAATCAAACACGTTGATTTTGGTTCACACAGCTAGTTTGAATCAAACACGTTAATTATGGTTCACACAGCTAGTTTGAATCTAACACGTTGATTTTGGTTCACACAGCTAGTTTGAATCAAACACGTTAATTATGGTTCACACAGCTAGTTTGAATCAAACACGTTGATTTTGGTTCACACAGCTAGTTTGAATCAAACACGTTGATTTTGTTTCACACATCTATAAACACATAAACATATTACCCTCCTTCGGCAGTCGGGTAAAAAATATAGTCGAACCAAAATTACGAGTTTGAATCAAATCAAATGATTTGATTCAAACTCGTAGATTTTCGACCGTCTGGAGGGCGCTTTAGGAAAGATTTTTCAAAATTCCTTCTTCTATGAGAATTACTAGGGGATGACAGTATGTTTGTAAAGCCATAATTTTTTGTCGATTGTGAAAATCGGGCACACGCCTTCTCACGGAAGAAAACATTAATACCTAACTTACTAACGTATCTACCTATGTCCTAGGGTGGCGCCCCTATGGAGACACAAAGGGGTGCCAGTCGACGGCTCGTTCCACCACTGTCCCCGATCGGGGGCATGTTTATGCACCCTGACAATGAGGGCCACGGCTTTATTTTTATAACCTCAGGGTGTTTTCTTTTGACAGATTTTAATGCTAACGAAGTGCGTCATTGTGGCGAGGAGTTTTGTATCTTGTGACACGTGCATCTTATCGAGCATCGAGGGTAACCTTGAAATTACGTACTGATTCTTGATAGGGACGTTTGTAGGCTAACGGTAGACTGCTTAGTTATAATGAGTTCATTTAAGTAAATACACGTGCATATTTGTGCACAGCAATTAAACTAAAAACTTATAATTTTGGGTATATTTTACGTAGGTACACTACGGTGTACCTATACATAATTTATTAAAGTGGCTAAGACCTCACCTCTCGTGTTTGAGGACATGACTTCGAATCCAAGCAAGTACCAAAGCGACTTTTTTAATACGTAATTTATACTTAATATTATAAAGCTGAAGAGTTTGTTTGTTTGAACGCGCTAATCTCAGGCACTCCTGGTTGGAATTGAAAAAATCTTTTTGTGTTGGATAGTCCATTTATCGAGGAAGGTTATAGGCTATATAACATCACGCTACGACCAATAGGAGCCGAGCATCAATGAAAAATGTTGCAAAAACGGGAACAAATATATTTCGTTTTGAGCGGTTTAAATTACGCAACAATCATGTATTTAGGGTAGGTAGGGTAGGGTAGACGGGTAGGTAGGTAGCCATTTGACGGGAGCGAAGCCACGTGGGACAGCTAGTGTATTATATATGTTTATCCTGGACGTCTTTGACAAAGATAAGGGACAATATCATGAGGAAACCTGGACTAAACGTTAATATATAAGTTTGAAATTTCGTTTCTTTTTTTAGGGTTCCGTACCCAAAGGGTAAAAACGGGACCCTATTACTGAGACTCCGCGGTCCGTCTATCTGTCTGTCTGTCTGTCTGTCACCAGGCTGTATCTCATGAACCGTGATAGCTAGACAATTGAAATTTTCACAGGTGATGTATATCTGTTGCCGTTACAACAACAAATACTAAAAACAAAATAAAATAAATATTAAAGGGGGCTTCCATACAACAAACGTCATTTTTTGCCGTTTTCTACGAAACGCAACGCACTTGGCCGGTTTTTTTATTTTCTTCCTCTTAGGCAAGCGTGCTTCATCGTCGACCACATCATCAAACGAGACATTATCAACAAAAAAAAGGCCACTTTTACCTTTATATATTATTATATATTATTAATATAATATATAAAATATAATACAGGTATATATTATTAATATAAAAGTATACCTTCTTTGTATGACAAGAGGTCTGCAGTGGGACAGTTACAGGCTGCGATTACAATTCCCTGTTAGGCCCTGTGTTTCCTGAGAGCTAGCCAGGGGGTCTTTAACTCAATAGGGAATAGGTTACTGTTCCCTCTCTCACAGAGAGGAAGCCTGTGTCCCAGCAGTGGGAACATTAAAATGCTGATGAGGTTACTGCTTGGCAAGCGTGCTCCATCGTCACATCATCGTTTATCATCCGTTGATGATATTATAGCACGGTAATAGTACATTGTTCACCGAGAGGAGAAAGTGACCGATTACCGTCGAGGGTGTCGTTTGAAGCCCGAGCCGTAGGCGAGGGCTTTAAAACACCCGAGATCGGGAATCGCACTTTCTCTCGAGTGATACATAGTGCTTTATACTACACCTACGAGGAAAATAAAAAACTAAATCTTTACTAATTGAAATTTATATCGAAATTGTTGCAGTTAGTGACCAATGGCGTCTGCAATTTTCACATGTTCTTTTTTCAAATTGTTTGACACCATCAACACACAGCTAGTGGCCAGTGTCATTTTGCGAACTTGGAGATTTAGGTTGTGAGATGGCTTTTGATATTTAGGTTACCAGCGCATAGTCTTACCCAAAATTCAAAAAGAAAAACCACGTAAGAAATGGATTTTCATACACTTTTCTCTCCCGCTCAGATGCGTTTTCACCCCGCATATTTGTTCGATATGCAATGACGTACTTTCTACCGTAAATTTGATAAAGTATCAAGGTACTTTCCGAGCAGGTGTAGTATAAAAATATATAATAATATAATATGTGCCTCGTTGTTCTAGTGGTAGCGTAACTGTTGAGCATGAGGTTCCAGGTGTGACTCCCGAGTCAGGAAAAGTTTCATTGAGTTTTTCTGTTGATAATTTTTGGATTACTAGGTAGGTTGAGGCCTATGTCCAGCAGTGAAAGTCTCTCGGCTGAAATTATGATGATGATGAAGTTAAAGTTGCAAATGTCAATGTTAATACGATGAATTTATGTGATTTTCAATATATATCTAAGTAAAATATATTATGTATCTAGGTATCTTGAAGTTCTTAGCAGCTACATGGCTTTTTATTATGTGATTTCCGAGAACAATTATTTTATTTTTCTTCTCCTGTGTTGTCAATATGGGTAGCCGTCCTGACTTCATGCGTTATATATGTCTGGTAGGATGATACGATAATGAAAATTTTCGTGAATATCCGTGTTTTGCGAAAACACGGATAATTAGACAATGGTGAAAACATTTCTCAATCGTACTGGAAATAGAAAGGGTTTTTGCAAAAACACGATTCGCTCTAGTAACTAGATTTTTGCTTACTTACCAAATCTTATTCTGATTGGTTCCTAGTGTTACCCTTTGATCTTTGAAGTGATACAAACCTACGCTATACTCGTATCTGAGTGTGTGCCATAACACTAATTGCTATAATAAGTCTTGTTTGATTTTTGTTTCTAGTTTTAAAAAAAGTTGTCCCTAAACTAGGAATTTCTTCTGTATCGTGGGTGGTAGAAATAGCCAGATCTGAAGGCCGTATAAATATTTGTTTCGTACGGGAATCAAACCCGCGACTCACAGAGCAGCAGCCAATCTCTCAGCCATTGCGCCGACCACTGCGTCAGTTATTTTCAATGCACAGTTCCTGTCAATGCATAGCCTACTTTGTACAATATTTGTACTGTTCGAAGTACATTTTAAAAGTTGGTCGACGGTAAAGCCTACTTAGCTGTGATAAATTTCCTTTTAACTTCGTTATATATAGTACTGCCGTGATTTTTTCTACATAGCCGAAAGCAACCATTTCGCTAGTAGTTGGGTAGCACTGAAAAAATTTGCAATTTAAAGCTTAATTTTACGCAAAAGGATCTCTGAATCGAAAAATTACTTTTACTTTGAGCCTATACGGAAAACCGACAAAAAAAGAACATGATTTTATTTTACCACTTTGTCGGAATTATTAATAAGTATATCCATGCCAAATTATAAGAGTCTCCGAGCTAAGCTGCGGACGGACAGACGGACAGATCGAAACTAAAACGGTTCCTTGTCGACTTCGGAACCCTAAAAACCCAGCCTCAGCCGGGGATGCAGCTTCGTTAGTGCTGTAAGTGCCAATCAATTTCGAAGCTACTGACTTTTTAAGAGCAATATCCACCCGCTGATTTGAATTTTGAGTTTTTTTTTTTGTCAAATAGGTGTTTCCTTTGTTTTCGTGATAAGAGCAAACCCCGCATGCCCACTTTTACAGGAATTCCCGATTACTGTTACTGGGTAGCAAAACTTGTTTTTTTTTTAATTTAGGCGAACCGTGTACCTTTTTCAGGTTAGTTCGCTATTCAGCTTTAATCCTGCTAACTCACCAACATGATTCCAACCATAGATGTAATAAACAAGAATTTTATTTGTACTGTATAAGTATTTTATACTGTATTTTATATTTCTATGATTCCAACTTACCGCGAGTTGTAACTTAAATTTAATATTCGTTTTTCAAGGCTGTGATGGTTTCCCGGTACTCATTTACAGTTTTTAGGGATTATTAGGAAGTGTATTTATAGACCACTAGAATTTGCCGGCGCCTTCGCCCGTGGGAAAAGTGTTTTCTTATTCCAAGGTAACATTATAAATACCGGGATGAAAATTTGCTTATGTGATATGTCACACTATAAAATATCTATGTGACAAATTTCATCCAGATCCGTTCAGCTGTTCTGACGTGATTGAGTTACAAACATACTCCACACATCCAAACATTCGCATAAAATAATAATATTAGTAAGATTTAACCTGTTATGATTGTGTGTGACTTGGTATTTAATATTTTTTGCATGCCTAAATTGGTAACACAGAGAAATGCTCATTCATTTAAAAATGATAATATAAATGTACAATGTCGAGCAATAATGTTTTGTGCATTGGCGTAAATTTGTAGCAGCTAAAATAGTAGGTTTAGAATCATTTTAATAATTTATCGTTGCACTTCATAACTGTTATATTATTTAATTTTATTATAATATGTTTAATAACACGGGTCCAAAATGTAAGCTGGATGGAAAGGGTAAGAGAAAAATATTGAAAAAATTGTTTTTCAGAACTACCCGCATCTAAGGTAAATAAATAATAAAGTGAAAAAAATGTTTATTTGACACAACAATTTACACGTTACATCACGATGCTAATGCCCAAAGTAGCCTTTATTTTGGGGGCTAGTGATTCAGCAATGGAATTAATTTTTATAAATACATAAAATAAAAGGTGATGCTACATTGCCTAATGCTATGCTCATTTAAATTAAACCAAATCAAACTAAAACCAAATTGAAATCAAGTTCAAGTAACCTACTATCAAATTATAAAACAAACAAAATTGCTTAAAAAAACAATAAGGTGGTATTAAAGTATGTATCTAATTGCCGACAGTTCGGCATTTCTTCATAGCGTTTATTAAACAAGAACTTAATATATTTTTTTAGATCAATTATAAATTATCCTAATTTTACACTAACTTAAATAACAACAACGCCATCTATTGAAAGGAGATGTTACAGAAATGTATGGAGCCTGGGCCAGGTCTATGTACACTTAATGTAAAAATTGCTGTATATTATAGTAACTGTTTTTTATTGCTAATTTTCTTTAATTTCACTTCGTTTCAATGTAAACTCAAATTAACTTTGTCAAGTAGAGCAACACAATTTACAATTAAACATGGTCGGTCAGATCAGCAGTAGGCGAAAAATGTCATTTTGACAATGACAGTATGCGAAGAATGACATTTTGACAATGACAGTATGCGCAGAATGTCATTTTGACAATGACATTTGTTTGACTTGTAATATCTGCGTCAGTAAAAACAACATTATTTCAATTGCAATAGAGTAGCAATCAATTAATGTCCGTAGTAGTAAAACAATCACTAAAAACGCCGAAACATATCAAATTCAAAGCCAAAGCAAAGAATGAATCAAAGAAGTCACTTCTTAAAACTGTCAAAGTCGTCAGACGTCACGTCAAACACAACTGTCATGGCTGTCCTAAAAATAGGGTTATCTAATTAAAAAACTTTAAATGATCTTTTTTTTTACTCCTGTACCCTTTTTCAAATTAATTTGTTAGTATTTTTATGGAATTCCCCTATTTTTTTCCTATTTATCTATGTAGTGTACATAGTGATGGCCTAAAATCGAACATCTCCTTTATTTGAACAAAATTTTGTTTCTACCTGGGGGGTGACCAGTGGTTTCTGTACGGTAAAAATCACAAAAATGGGGAGTCAAATTGTCTACTTCAGTGGGGTGGAGGATCCTCCTTTCCACACGCCTCAAGCAGGGCTCTTGCAAGCCAACTGCGAGGCTGCGTCCGTGCGCTGCACACTTGATGTAGTCGTGTGCACCGTTAGTGTGTTGCATCAATGGATGGGGTTCGAACAGGCCCAACGTCCACTGTCTTCCTGAGTAGACACGGACTCCCACAAGAGAGGACCCTAATGACCGTACTCGTGTTACGAACTAGGAAAACTTTGCCTGCGCGATTCAGAACGCCATTAGGAGGGGTCTCTCGTTCGCTTCTCACGGATTGCAAATATTTTTGTTTTTTTTTATTTTGTTTTTGTTACTGATGCCGTTTACGTTTGTTGCAAGTTATTCTTTGCATTTTTGTTAATGGATATTTAAATTTATAATTATACTCTTAATTTATTATTATACTAGATTCTGCCCGTGGCTACGCCCGCGTGAAAAGTGGTTTTTAATAAAAAGTATGCTTTCTCCTGATCCAGGTTCTGGACTATGTTGATTTGACTTTGACTTTAATATAAGTTACCTACTTACTTATGTATGAAAAATCTGATTCCTTTGTGATTGGGCTGCTTCCTTTTTATAGGTAATATCTTAGCGGGAATAACAACCTATGTAAATAATAATGAATACCCTCAGATTAGAGAACAGAAACCAACTATCAATCTGCCTAGCCCTTGCCCAACTATATTTGGGTCGGCTTCCAGTCTTACCGGATTCAGCTGAGTACCAGTGTTTTACATGGAGCGATTGCCTACCTGACCAACACAACCCAGTAACTAGGTAACACGATACCCCGTGGCAAGACTGATGTCAGATCTCAAGCTTCTGACTACACGTAACGACTGTCCAAGATATTCAAATGACAGCCGGGACCAACGGCTTAGCGTGCTACATCCATCCAAAATTTTACATTTATAATAATAGTAAGATTATTATATAGTAGGATTAAGACTGGGACTGTTCCTACTGTTTACTGCACTGGGAGGTGTTCCTATTGTTTTAATTTACAGTTTGTTAATTTATACCTTAAGTTTCATCTTGCCGAGGCACGGAGGAAAGTCGGTATGTTGAAATGGTCACCCATCCACGGACCGACCTCGTCAACCGTTGCTTAAACTTGATGATCGACCACGAGTTCCTAACAGTAACCTACTCATCTATGTTAATAATAAAAGTTTGTTATAAAATTAGTTTTTCAAAACTACCGACAAGCGTAAATGTTTAATTAAAATTTTAATATATGTTAATTGTCGATCCAAATATAATAATCGCGGTATTTGACAGAAAAATTAAATAACAATGGAACTGCCACACTAACGTTTTAGGGGAGGATTTTAATGCGTGGCGGGAAAACTAGTTATTCTTTAGGATCATTTATTCTACAATATATATACGTTGAGACCACGGTTGAGACCATGGGCGGTTGGGGCACTGAGACCAAGAAGCTCATTAGTGAGATAGGGCACAAGCTCCGTGACAAAACGGGTGACTCCCGCTCCGGCTCGTTCTTGGTGCAAAGGTGCAAAGCCATTGCCATCCAACGTGGCAATGCAGGAAGCGTTATGGGCCCCTTTGCCCCGGAAACAGTTAGGGGCGGATTATTTGACTAGATAGAAGACAACGCTTTTTGACTTGTCGTTGTGACTTTGACATTCAATTTTTAATGTATGTATTCTTTGTTTAGTGGCAATTATAGCAGAAATAATAAGTAATCTAAACTAAAATTTTACAATTAAAATACATATACATTATAAATTCTCCAAGCTATATTAATTATGTAATAAGCTAGACATTCATGAGTACACCAAATTACAGTGCTCGACATATTGTATTGTATTTTATCTTGTTGACATTGCCATTTTTATTTGATGTTTATTATTTTGTTTGACATTTTATTATACTAGTCTATTTTATTACACTTTCATACCTCTAACATTCTTTATTTTACAATTGTTATTCTGTAGCGTCATTTAATTTCAAATTATTTTTTCTCGTTACCTAATTATTAATTAAATTTTATTCAAGTACTATTTTACTCAATTCAAGTCTTCTTAAACACATGTGTTATGCAATAAAGATTTGAATTTGAAACCTCGACAATGGTACTTAGGTACCATTTATATCCATATCTTTAAGTCAAATAACAGTATCATCCCAAACTGCAATTCATCCCCGGTGGGGGAAAAAGTGGTTAAAGTTTATACAAGGCGGCTGTTTACTGTTTTTCAAATATATTTATTTCAATCCTTTGGCTAGAGAGTTTAGAGCGACTAGTAGCCAAATAAAGATATTTTCTTTCATCAGGCGAAAACTGAACTAGCAGGGCATTCGAGATTATTAAGTTCTTAAAAGTTAAATAAAAACTTTTAGCTAACACTCCTCAATTAAAAACTCTTTTATAGACCGTTGCCTTGCCTTTTTAGGGTCCATATTGGCTCACCTAAAGTTCTTTACCCGAAATTGTTCTTCCTAACGATTTGTAATCCGAATGATCACTCTTCCTAAAAATTTTCTTCCTAAAGTTTTCATTCATACTATTTGTAGTGCTACCGGCGATGTTCATAACACTCATGTTTCCGAAAGTTGTAATTAATAATATCATTAATGTAAATATATTTAAACTCCTACTGTTTTTTATCATAACGCTTTTATCCCCAAACATAATTACCATAATATTTTCACTCATACTCAGAAAGAAACATTTACCAAGTGTAATATAAAATATATGTGGGTAGAAGATGATATTTATAGTTTTAATTTGAGGGATGATTATTATTTGGGGTATGCTTTGCATAACGTACTGAGTTGTTAAGTTCATTTCGGTTTATTATCATTACGTGCATGTTTGTGTTAATGCTTTATTAATATAGAGAAAAAATATTTAAAATCATTTAAAACCAGTCATGTCAGTACATGGATTTACATATGAAAAAAAAACGAATAACAGTGGATAAACAATATTGGGCGTGTGAATTAAGAAGCAACAAAAAGTATAAGTGTAAGGTTACAATTTCGATTAGGTATATGCCGTTGATTTTTGGCGCGGATAGGGTAGAGGGGGGATGGGGGGAGGTTTAGCTACCCCTCAGTACCACACCAACCACTCGGAGCCCTATAGTTATGGAGATATCCATGGTTAAAGTTTTCAGGTTAGAATAAAAAAATCCACAAATTTTCATCGATTTAAGGGGCGCGAAAGAGGGAAAGGAGGGTAGAGGGGCTACCTCACTGTACCATCCAAATCCCACGAAACCCCATGGTTATGGAAGATATCCATGGTTAAAGTTTAAGATTTAAGCAACTAAGTCGACGGAGCCCCGCTGCGCGGCGCTCCTATTTCTGTCTGCAGGGTCTAAAGTAACCTAACATGAAGGAGATGACGGTAGCTGCGTTCGCTCGCTTTGCTCGCTCACTTCAGCTTCCGTCATCTCCTTCGAACCTAACCTATCCGTGTCGGGGTGCCCTAAGTTCCCGAGCTCGCTTCGCTCGCTCTTGGACTAATTCTAATTTTTTTACCTCACGAAAAAAATAACATTGCCGAGTCTTGAAAATTTTATAAAGCTTTCTATTTATGAGTACTACCTACAAAAATAAAATTAACTTCCAAGTCAACGGCAAATATGATAGAATTAAATATATATTGAATTTTAAAGCAAAATACAGCAATAAAAGTGATTATTTGAAAGCTATACGCCGCTAAGCCGCTAATATTAAACTAATTTAATTGAAATGTGTATATGAAAACATGTATTTATTTGACTACTTGTACCATGGTACCTGTTATTCTTATATGTTATACATGTTATGTGAAAATAAAGTTACGCAAAATTAATGTATATAATACTGATTATTATGAATAAAAAGAAATCTAAACAAAAAAGATATGACTTTGAATAATAGTGTAAAAGATAGTTATGTTGAGAAAATATAGGAAAACAAATAAAAGTATAATAATTGTTTATTGCTACTGACATTATGAAGTTGAATGCTTCTGAATTATGAAATTAGAGACAGAGTAGTTAGGAATTGTGATTGTTAGGATGAAAAATGTTAGGAAGAACATTTTCGGATTTCCAATTATCGGACTTGAAAATTTAGGTGAACTTTGGCGCACCCGCCTTTTTATTTTATAAAAATAAGATATCAAAAATATGTAAAATTTTTGTAAATCTTCTACTAAATGTCGGAAGTTTTTAAGCAGGCACCAACGGTACCGTATAGTCACGGTAAAGATATCTTATTTTTACCGTGGTATAGTATACGGATTAGGAGTAGGTAAGCATGTTTTTTTGTTTAACTTTTACAAACTTATTTATAGGTCTAATTTTATTCTTGTGGTTGGTTTTACACCTACGTATTGCGAAGTAGATCACAAGAAAAAACAATAGAATAAACATATGATGATGAAAAAGTCTTTGAAAGAAGTTATAATAACTCAGAATTATATTATAATCAAAGAGAAAGTTTGAGAAGAATAAATGTATTCTGCTGAGCAACTCATATGGGGGTCAAACATGGAGCAACACAAACAAATATCTGACAATGGGCAGGCCATTTAATAAGAAGTAAGACAAAAATGGGCCAAAGTATTGACAGAATGGTGTCCGAAATTTATAAAACAAGAAGGAAAGGCAGAAAGTATCGTAGATGGGAAGATGACATCAAAAAGGTGGCAGCAACGAATTGGACTGGGCAAGCTAGAGATCTTTACTTGTGGAGAGCACTTGGGGAAGCCTATGCTGAAAAGCAAAACAATGGAGGAACCGGTGTCGAATAAAAAATAATATATTGTATTTGTAAACATTCCTAAAGTATTAAGTAGTAATAAGAACATGTAATATTAATAATAAAGGCTATTACTACTTAGAGCATTTAACCTATATTACTATCATCTCTTTTATTCAACTTCGTTCTTATTTAATAAATTGCTTCAAATCCATACAGGCTCCAAAGACAGGAACCTTCTCACAATGCGAGCCGTATCAAGGTGCACTGCCTTCTGTATCAGGAAGAGAATATTACCTATTACTATTATTATCTAGATAATTAGATGCAGCTGCATTCACACTTATAATATGAAGAGATTCAAATGCTTTCCTACAAAATTTATTAATATTTCAGATTCAGCTTAGAAAATTGAATTATTTTACTTAGATATCATGATGATTGTGATATACTTGCAAACAAGGAAAATTAATTTAGATTTAAAACTCAGAACGGTGGAACGAGAGTTTACCGTTTGTGATAAATCCTGTGTGGAAACATTTTCGTCGAAGTCATGCTTGCCTAGTACGAAATAATTGCGGCAACCACGAATCAATATCCAATATCATACGAAAGAAACTAATTGAATTGATTCAGTTTTGTGAATTGAACTCTGATGTAGACTAAATGGCAATTGAAAGGCTGTTTCAGTCTAAGAGGCTTTTTGATGGCATTCGTGGTCTTGAAGGCTTTTAGCGTAGATGTCGAGGATAAATCCACAGTAGAATATAATAAGTTATTATTGTTGACAAGATCATTATTAGTTATTCACAAACAGAATTTGAGTAGTTAACTAAATATTACTTATATGAAAGGTTTTGGGAGTTATATTATAATTGATCCGTGTGGAACATTAGGCCCTTGGGTCCGAGTGCTCATAGAATATTTCGGGACATCGTTGTCGATTCTTCACGTGACCACGCTGGCCTTTTCATCAGCTAAAGATTAACATTGCTATTCAACGTGGCAATGCTTGCCAGTGTCTGGGCACTTTTCCCATTGATAGTGATGTGGACAAATCTTCTGATGCCCAATGGCTTCTTCCTCTCTTCTCTTAATATACGCGCTTTTATATGATTGTAATTAATTTTTGACAAATTATTTTTCTACCTGCTTCTCGCCGATGGATGACCTCGTTGGTCTAGCAAGGTCATGGATTCGATTCTCGGGTCGGACAGTGTTATTGGTTTGCTGTCTGGATTTGACAGCAGCAGTATAGACTCACCCCCTATCAGGTAAATGGAACTTAAACATTCTTGAAGTTCCGGAGTAGCGACCACGAACTGGAAGACGGTGCATTGGAAGACGTCCCACCAGGTGGACAGATGACTTGTTGGGAGTACGCTGGATGCGGGACGCACGGGAACGGTCAATGTTGCGACGCTTGGGGGAGGCCTATGTCCAGCAGTGGACGTCTTTCGGCTGATATGATGATTTAACATAGCTGGCGTAATTTAGGTTGTACTGTGCATCTAGGAATACTGGCGTGATGTCATGTTATAATTTAGGGATTTATGTGCCGGTCAAAGGATACCTAGGCTACGCTAGCCGGGGTCAGTTCGAATGGATGGTTTTCGATATAATGGATAGCCAACCATCATATCGAGGTCCCTTCGTTGCATTTATCCCGGCTGTCAGTTTTTTCTTACATAATAATAATATAGCCCTTTATTTCCTAAACAAATATTTACATACATTTCATTATTATTGATTTGAAAAGAATTTAAAGAATTAGAATTGATTTTAAAAATATATTTAAAATAAAAAATGTTATCGTATTCAAATATAATCCTAGTCAAGTTATCGTTAATAAAAATCATTAAAATAAAAAAATAATAGCCTTTTGTAGGCAAAGATGGCGGAATGGAATGGAAAGAAAATGGCGAGGTGCAAAAGATCGCGGAATATTTTCCTTTAAAATTCGATGTATTGTCTTGAACTTCTGGACCTCTCCTCGTTCTTGACAGTTGTTTCGGAAAGGTAATAAGATGGCCGAAATTCTCATCTTACCCAGTCTAACCAAAATGGTGATAAACATATCCAGTAGATAATTTGTTTGTGGAGTCAGTGATTGTTATTTCAGTAATTACTTACAGTCATAGTCTTGTCTATGTCTGTGGCTGTCGTAGTGACCCAGCAGCTAAGACCTTGCTTTTCGTGCTTGATTTCGTGGGTATAAATAGAGGCAAGTACCAATGTGATTTTTTAATATCTATAGTATACTTTCTCAGTTTATCTTGGACATCGCTAAAGGAAAACATTGTGAGGAAACCGGGACTTATAATAAATATAACATGGTTTATTGAGGAAGTGTGGTGATTAATTCTCGTGCCTTCTCTGTATGAGAAGATGCTTTTGCCTTGCAGTGGGACAGTAACACACTGGTATTATTAGGTTCTTATGTACTACTTCTTATATAAATTCTATCGCTTGACGTTTTATGACTATCTAGAGACTTTTGAGATACTAGAGTCAAGAGAAAACCCAACACAAATAAAACAAGGCGTTTTAATCGTAGATGTTAAAAAACCAAAAATCTCATTAAAGAAAAGTCCTATTATTAGGAGTGCCTAATTATAAATACACTAGAAGTTATTAGAGGTTCTTATTTCCAGCTTCCATAGTGAATATTCCAGTTGGAATTTAGGATACATCAAGTACATAACAATGAAGGTACATATTTAATTATTGTAAGAAAAACATACAAGGTGTACATTTTCATATGATTTCTTTTTTCTTTTATTCGATAAAAAACAGTTAGTACTTGCGAAGTAATTAATTTAGACAGTTCATTTTGTTATGATATCGAAGTTATTCCACTTAATAAACTATAAAACTTGTGTTATTCAAACTTTGTAAAAAGTTCTAAGCGCGGGTCAAAGACTAGTTAAGGCATAGAAATATAGGGCTAGCGCGGTCTAGTCTAGGCTTTACACAGACGGTCTATGATTTGAAGGGATGTAGTCTACACTCAAAGTTACGTCAAGTTAAGCTTATAAGATTCCAAACAGAATTCTTTCCAAATATTTATCTTAAAGGACGAAAAATTCCAAGTCCCCAACATTTAGGGGCTATAAAATGGAGACGAAACACAGTTCTCCCAACACTCTCCCGAGACAAATCGATCCGTCTTAGAATACAATTATTAAATAAAATATCGATTCCTCTTTCGTATACGTCTTACGTCTTATTCCCGTCAAAAATTTAACAGTGACGTATAATATAATATCTGTAAATCTCCTGGGACTTGTCTTACTACTTACAAATCCCGGTTCATCTCGATTCACGACCAGGATAAAGGACGAAAAAAAGAGAAAGGTATCAGATGCCCTCTCTGTCTGTTATACACAGTCTCAACTCTGTGAGTTGCGGGGGCGGGCGCGCGGGGCAGAGGACCGCTCGCGGCCGCTGTAGTCGCTCGCTAGCCACGGAAGGGGCACGTCGCGCCGCGCGTTTTCTCTGTTTCGATCGGCATCACATGTAAGTGCGATGGACGTGCTACCCAGCGGTAACTTATTCCGCGAACTGCAGGACGTGACGGACACCGGCTATTTCGAGTGGAAGCTGTCCCTGGAAGACTACTGGCAACAGGTGAGGGCTGCGCGATCTTAAATCATCAGGCAGTTGGCTAAGCGGGCGATCTCTAAGGCCTCAGCGATTTATTTAACAATTCGTTAAATTCGAGCCGGGTGACAGTAATAAAGTGGTCTCGCGTAGGTCTCGCGCCTGCGTGAAGGCGTTGGTCGATGATTTTCTGTATAACCTGAAATCTTCTTTAGTTTAAGGCTTTGCGTTATATAAATCGTTTGAGCAGTTAACATTCCTAGTGCGGTTACGCCATTACTAAAAATAAAGTATGGAGAAGTTGCGGCTGATAGTTGAGCGTCCCGGTGCGTGATTCGGACTGAATAAAACTTGTGAGTGAGGTTTGAATAAGTTTCGTAGTGCAGCACCGCTGTTTCGTGGAAGTTTGAATCGAGCGCGCAATGTTGTTATTGTGTCCTATGAAGGGACGTTCACTCTCGTCGGGATCAATCGATATAATTCAGTTCAGTTTCACTTTCCTGCTAGTCTACTATATTTTATTCGAAGCTGCATTCCTTAACGGTTATTTATAGTTTGTTTACGTTTCAACTTGTGTTTTTGTTTTATTATGTTTCTTTGTTGATATCTGTGCATTTTTATCTGAGTTTTGTGTTCATGTTACTGGCTGGTCGCTTTAAATATGATGCAACGCTATCGTTTATAACTTTTTTTGTGTAATAATATGTTATTTTTGACGTTTGTTTATTATTTATTTTGTCTTTTACATATATTGGCGGTTGACAAATAAATGTGAGCGTTAGTACACGTTTACCGGTCTAATCAATTTAATATCTAGTCAACTATTAAAATACTTTTTTCCTCCTAAACACGGGTTTGCGTGGATGTTCAGTCGGGGAATTTTATTGAAACATGACATCTGATTGACTGTTTCTTAGTTATAAAACATATTTAACCTTCCTTATGCTTCGCCGTAGTCGGGTAAAAATGGGACAGCAAGTTGGCGATATCTGCGCAAGAAGTAAATTCTGACTGACATAATCTGAATTCAGATTATATAAAATGCATATTATCTAAGCTGGTAATCTTTTAATTATATTATTGTCATTCCCGGAAAAAAAAATACCATAATTGTTAATAAGAATGTAAATCTTTGTATACAATATAAGAAATCGCCAGGGTGTTTCTCGTAATATTGCCCTTTGTACAATTCCTAACTGTAGTAAAATAGCATCTTTAATAATGGCGTAACTAATTACAAATTCTCAACAATTTTTTTTTTGTTATATTATTGTAAGAACTATTCATCGGAAAACAGAAACCGAAGTTTCTTTCGACCATTTTTCTTGTTTGCCAAATGATTGGTAGAAAGGCTTTTACTGACACAAATATTTGTTCCGCATGGAACCGGCCATCGGAAAATCAAACTGCAACCCTTGCGCTAAAACATGGCGGCGCTCACCGCTCGGGCTCTACGCTTACAGTCTTGTATACGTATCGGCTACCTTACGCGGAAACCGGGCGCTCGCCGCTCAACCACTGCGCTTGTAGTTCTTGCGTATTCGCATTGAACAACCTGAACGACATAGTAAACAAAAACATACCTACTGTTCATTTTCTGCTGATAATTCCTTAGTTTTGTATACATCATTTCAGGTTTCCTTAAAAAAAAATCTGTTCTTTTTATGTATTTTATCAATTTGGCACCGAGGACATATGTCATGCACGGATGCAAGGTAAATAACGTTCAATTTAGAATATTTGAATTTAGTTTATGGGTATTATGCATAGAAAAAATCTAATAAATATCGTCTGTATTGATTTGCGTAAAAATCATTTCATTTGTCCTAAAAATATACAATTTATGAGCATGTTATGTTGTATGTGATCCTGATCAACAATGCGGCGTACTCAGAAAAGTACCGAGCATTTTGTATGTCGTTCAGAAACAACACTGCTCTCTTGCCTGTGAAATGCCGCTTGTGCTTTATTTCGTTTCGTTTCAGAACGACACTGCACTTTTACTAACTATGGTATTCAAAAGTTTTTGGCCTGTTTGCAATTACTTGGGAGAGTGCACTTGTACTACCTGAAATCGCATCTTCAGGTGGTACTCGAATATGGTAACACCATTCTCGAAGTAAAAAATCTCGCCGGAAGATGAAAAAAGTACGAGCTCTATCAAGATCATTTAATCCAATCAATCCAACCAGCTGAAATTGTGAGTTATGCCAAACCAAATATACGAAGAAAGAAATACAATTATAGAGATCGCCGAAGTAGAAGACTCGATCAGGAAACTGAAATAAAATAAAACTGTTCCAGACACCAGATCGAATTGCAGTGGAAGCAATATTTTTCTCCTGCAAACTAAACGGTTAACTAGGCTTCTGCAGATATGTGCGAAGCGATAATGCGAATAAGATTTTCATAGAAATACTTCTACGGGCAAAATATCCGTTGAACAATTTCTATAACAATAAAATGGTTGTCACATCATTGCCGCGTTGCGCCTGTCTTTGGGAGTTTTAATTGACATTCGTTCTACTAGTGACCGGTATTAGTAGAGAATCCGCACTAGAAACGTTTCTAGTTCGAATCTTAGACCATATACATTTATATATAAGTACCTACTCCGCAACCCGATAGGTACATCAGATCACAATTGAAGAAAAATACCTTTAGAGCAGTATTGCAAAGAACCACCAAGTGAGAAAAAAAAACTAAACAATCAGAAGTGGGATTTGGACACGAATACTTAAATCAAAATGAAATTGTACTTATATTAGAAACAAAAACCGAATTGTCTGACCAAAACACGATTTCAAACCGAAACGTTTGCAACATGTAAAAAATAGCCGAAGCCGAAACTAAACTTTCTGTTGGACACTAAATTATACAAAAAAATCTGACAAATTGCGTTTGCAAAGGTGTTGCAGTTGACTGTTGCGAAACAATATTCTAACTTCAAAGTCTTGCATATGTCACTAGAACGTTGTAATTGCACAATGGACATTACTATTCATCATCATACATTTATTATATTATTTTATTTTAATTATTGTGAATGTGAAGACTATGTGGATCATTATTTAGTTTTTAATCATGGTCTGGCAGTTTGAGTAGTTTATGCGGCCTACCCGAATGTCCTTTCTTTGGTATAGTTCGTCGTCGTTGAGCTCCTTAAATTCTGAGTTGAGCTGCTCGGTTATTGACAAATGCGTGCACTGACTGGACAGGTCCACTCAATCTGGCTGGTTCTTTCCTCAAAAGACCATTTCAGACATCAGTCTACATGGTCTTCACATGATCGAACCAAGATTTTGTCAGGACTTTAAAAGAGACTCTGAGTTTGTTTCGGCCTTTCTTCTCAGAGTAGTCAGCTAAGAAACCCCGACCTCATCTAGTTTAAAAAAAATATGTTAGACATGTAAAAGCGTTTGTACAAACCAACTTACAGAAATAAAATCATTTATCATCCTTATGTCAGAAAATCGTCGCGAGATCCAACACTGAACAATATGGCGGCATCTGGAGACGATAACGGAAGCGTACGAGAACTATACAGGTGCATGCAGATAGCTAACCATCTGGAATATAGCTTTCGTCACCTTTTACGATCGAAAAAAGAGGGTAGACTATTTAAGTAGTCGTTGGGTGGGTAGTTCATACACAATGTATTCTTACTGCTTAAGGTGCAATGGATATTGTGTAGCTGGCTATGCATAGGTTTTTATGCAAAGTGTTGTCTGCTGGGAATCAGCAGCCATATTGCGTCATGAATTCGGCAAGGCAAAAAATTTACTTATCACATAGATGGAAATCCACATCGCGTCTTTCATCTCGTATGTGATTTGTCGATTTTTCATACTTTTTGCACTTTGCCTTGCCGAATTCATTACGCAAAAAGGCCACAGGCCTCCTTTCGGACATGATTGTCTTCTTATTTTTTTAAACGTTGCCTCAAACATGGAAAATCTCCTGTATCGCGGATACATTCGCAAACATAATATAAAATCAGTTATACAAACAGTCAGACCCGGAACATCTAACTGTAGGCCATAGAAATGCGTTCTGCGAGAGTAGCTTATAAATCAACCATGTGGACCAAGTGCGGTGTAACATGTCTTTAAATGTTTCATTCTATGATATTTTCTTTCACTGTTTTGAGAAAGAAAAGTAAAAGGTAGGT
Source organism: Orthosia gothica (assembly GCA_949775005.1). Lineage (NCBI taxonomy): Eukaryota > Metazoa > Arthropoda > Insecta > Lepidoptera > Noctuidae > Orthosia > Orthosia gothica. The sequence continues at coordinate 2,502,453 of OX459039.1, read as the reverse complement.
TCTACCTGACTTCAAAGCTTCGTTCGACGCGTAAATCGGCGTCGTTACCATTGAGCCAGCACTGCTCACATCAATAATGGCTCATACAATGGTAACCTTATTAGACAGTCTATTGATTGACAGCGGACCGGACGTACACATAAGTATTGCCACTCTTGAAGACAATTTAAATGCAAGGAATGCGTTCAAATGTCATTAAGTAGGTACATTGCTATCTTGAGGCTTAGCACGCATTGCGGTTTTATCCGCACGAACTTTTTCGCACATTCTGCGGCACATGGAATTGTATGAAGCAGCACGTATTGAAAGCCGTGTTTGCCCCAGAATACACCGCACCGCAGCGCGGTTAAATTCGCGCGAATATTTTGAGCGCAATGAACAAGTAGAAAGAGACAAAAACCGCGCGGTGTTTTATCCGCAGTCATCATCATCATCATATCAGCCGAAAGACGTCCACTGCTGGACCTAGTACTCCCCCAAGCGTCGCCACATTGACCGGTCCCGTGCGTCTCACATCCAGCGGATCCCCGCAACCTTCACCAGGTCATCGGTCCACCTGGTGGGCCTTCCAATGCAACGTCTTCCGGTTCGCGGTCGCCACTCCAGAACTTTTCTGCCCCATCGGCCATCCGTTCTGCGAGCAATGTGCCCTGCCCACTGCCACTTAAGTTTGGCAATTCCTCCGGCTATGTCAGTATCCCTGGTTCTCTTGCGGATCTCTACATTTCTGATTCGATCACGCAAGGATACTCCGCGCATAACCCTCTTCATTGCCCTTTGGGTGACTGTAAGCTTTCTGTTGAGGCCCATTGTGAGCGATCACGTTTCAGAGCCCTAGGTAGGTTTATCCGCAGTGCGTGTTAGTTGCGATTCAGTACGCGAATAAAAATACGCACGAATAAAAATCGCAATGCGAGCTAGCTAAGCCTAAAGTTCGAAGCCGACTATACGACACCGCTTAGAAACGGCAAAGCAATGTTCATTGAAATGTGAGCTTCAAGGCGTCCTTTGTAGACATACTTTACATTGACAGCACAAAAGCGAAATTACCGCCATCGTACGACTCGATAGTTGACGTCTCGCTTACCGCATGCTTACCACGCGTACGCAGACTGCTCGCTTGAAGCACGTTGCTAGCTTGTCGAAAAAGGAAGGCAGAAGCATTCAGCGCGTGGACAGGCAGTTGCCTGCTAGCTGTTGGCGCGTGGACAGCAACAGTCATCTCCGTTGAGAATGTTGTGCGGGAGCGGGGACTTATAAGTGAGCGACCTTAAGGGCCTACGTACCCTTTAGCGCCGTAAGACGGTAACTTTCTAAAGCATACTCCTTAGCAAAGGCTTCGTTAAAAGATTTGAAAAAAATAAATATTTATTATTGATTCATGTATAGTGCGGGACACATAAGTTGAACCAAAATGTATTATCGTTCTCTTGAAATTAGACGATTTAAACCGAAATGAATCCTTTCTATGTGACCTAACAGTTGGCAATTTGTATATTGTAAACGATTAGGTCGTAGAAAAGGGATTTATTTCAGTTTAAATTGTTTAATTTCAAGAGAACGATAATACATTTTGGTTCAACTTACGTGTCCCGCACTATACATAATTTTGAACACGAGGTTTTTACGTGTAACTAATAATATTGCTTTAAAAAAAAAAAAAACATCGCGATATTTTTTCGTCACTTTTGAAAACTTCTCCAAAACGACTTGGATGTTTAAAAATATTTTTACACAGAGATTTTTGGCTGGAATTTTTTCATAACTAATACAGCATATGTAAATCAAATAATATTTTGCAAACAAAACTGTTCAAAAGGAGGTTAAATATTGATATATGGGCATCGAGCGGGCGCACGGCCAGTACTGCGTTAACATTTGGGCGTATATAGCGCCTTAAGGCGCCGATTCCCTTGAGTAGCTGATTTTAAAATGAGAATCACGTCTAAACGGCTAGTCGTAATTTTTTGGAAAAAATATATGTTTTATTAGACCATTTTCTTAATGATTTCATCTGAGCAAATTTTGAGTTTTATTCGTATAACATAGTGTAATTAATTTGTAAAGTTATGTCTAAAAGGGACAAAAACACGACAATCGCACCAAAACCGCTGGGCGTATTATAATGAAATCGACACCATATCAAAGACAATTTAATTATCTACATTTTCATCTGAAGCTTTTCTTTTTAAAGTCAAAGAATAATAAGGAAAGTACAAAATACTACTAAATTTTGGGTCGCGCGGGTGTGAAACGAGTGCTCGTTTTGTGCCCTCAAGGTCGTCGCGCGTTAGTCGTCGTCTTAAGAATTCCTTCAAAATAGGTCGAAAACGGATACTTTGAGTGACAACATAATAATTTCTTTGAATTATTTAATAGCTGATATCAGCCAGTTATCTTTATTGTGCTGTTGTTTGGTTATTATCGCACATTTGAGTGCATATCAATTGTATGTACTAGCTCTCCGAGAAATTGATTATAACAGGACTGATTGTAGAGCAAGACAGACTACCTAAGAAAGAAATGTCTGTAATTGAACGAGCAAATGTCGTGACTTCATGACTGTGTTTCCTATAGGGTTCGGCAGAGATATACACTTATAGTGCACCCACATTTCATCACTTACATTTAAGTTCTATGTACTAGGGAACGAGCCTATTGCCACCCACCGGACGCAATCCAGACTCTCGGCTGCTACTGAGGCATGATGGATAAAGCCAAATAACACTTTGTCGGACCTGGGAATCAAACCCGGGACCTCACGCTCGCTAGTCGTACTTTGCGACCGCTAGACCAACGGGGCAGTTGCAGCAATTTGTTTCAATATTTATTCAAAGGCTTAGCCAAATAGCCAAACAAAATATAGATATCGGTCAACTGCCCATAGTGAGCCAAACGTAAAAAAAATCCACCAACCATTTTCTATTCAACAATAAAAAAATAAAACGCTCATGTTGATACAAGCTGACCTGTATCTACAAAACTCAGCTTTTCCATTTTTAAGCGAATTTAAGTATTGGTTAAAGTAAGAGCAAACTTTATTAACGAAACGGCACTTATTAGCACGTCTAAGTTGTGTTAAAGAGTTGTCAGTGACAATATTCCACGACAATAATTATGACACTGCATTCCGAGGCACGGGGGTGTAACATCACCAAACTCATATCTCTGGGGAGAAAAACCCTTTTTAGCCAGACCTGGGAATCGAAACTGGAACCTCTAGCTTGCCAGTCGCACTTTGCGACCGCTAGACCAACGGGGCAGTTGCAGCAATTTGTTTCACTGTTTATTCAAAGACTTGGGCTCACTTGCACGAAAAACTTAACTCAGATTTGCTAATACGTGGTTAAAATGAATTTTGGCGTACAATATTGTCAATTTAAGCTCTTGTTAGCAACTGACTCTAAGTTAAGTTTTTCGTGCAAGTGCGCCTTAACTGCCCATAGTGAGCCAAACGTACAACATTTAACACGAATAATATTTCTACAATTCATAAAAAAATAAGCGCTTATATTGATACAAGCTGACCTGAATTTTACAAACCCATCATTTCCATATTTTTTGCGAATAAATTGGTAAAACAATGTGCCTCGTAGCGAAAAATGAATTTACTTCCACAAAAATGCTGGGTGGCTTTTCAATCAGCGCTTCGGCCATTCAAACACTGATAAAGGGCTCGCGTCCATTTATGCACTTGTTGTATAAAACGAGACAACGAGAGCATGAACGAATAATTGTGGCAGTAAAGACAATACCTATACAATATATTTTGAAGTAATAAAGTACACGGCTACAAGGCACCAACAACCCAACGGTTCAAAACCCACACATTGTAAAATAGACGAGAACCAATCCAGGACTAGAGTTTTACTTAGTGTTTCTGTCATTAAGAACAAGGATATCTATAAGTTAGTGACGTGCTAATGTGTGTGTGATGAAACAATGAGAGAGAGGATACCCAAATACGTCGTTAGTTGAAAATGCATGGCATGAATAGGTACTTAGGACCTAGTATAATACTTATTAATTCCATGCATTATCAAGAAAAACAGAAACGTCAAGCCGTACCTATTCTATTAAATTATTTGGCGATTAGGTATGTGTGCAACTGAAGTTCTACTCTTGTTTATAATATCCAATTTTAAAATTAATTTTATTAATAATTATCATCTGTGTACTGCGGGCTTCACTGTAAGTGATCAAATATTTTAATAATATTGTTCGAAAATATTGGTGCAAATTGTTACTGAAACTAACGTAGTGGCACCAATGATCGACAAGAACCAATAACCGACACTTTTTTTTTAATCCTATAAAATAAGAGTAGGCAACTGATTTCTTACTAAGCAAACATTGTTCCTTATACAGCATAGTTTTGACTAGCTCCCATTGAAATTTGAGCGTAATCCGCCATTTTCAAACAAAATTGAGAGCGCGAAAACTGAGTGCGGCTAGAAATCTGGTGAAAATAGCAGAATTCCTTAGAGAAATCCTTAAGGAAACGGGTATTTTTTTTTTGTTAATTATCCTAATGTAATGTGACTTCCTCGTATTTTATGTTTTTCACGGGTAATTTAAGGGCCTAAAGGATCGAGTTTTGTTATAACGGAAGTTTAAGGTTATTTTGGTAATAGTAAATTGATGGTGTCGATCACTGGTTTTCAAAAACTGACTTTTCCAATAATCGACACGTGTCGATAATAATTTTTTGAAAAATATTTCATGTGACAAGCGAATATAGTTCTTTTTGTTTTGCGTATTTGGTAGATATTTGAAATAGATTAATCAAAGTCGAGGTACCAGTAATCGACAGTGTCGATAATTGGGTAATAATATGTGTCGATGATTGGTTCTTACAGGTGGCTCTGAAAAATCTCGAAAAATGATACCCCCGACCAATTAGAAATAGCCGCGCGTTGAGGCTGTAAAAAATGGCGAAAAAATTGCAATTGCTGCAAAACATGTCAGAGTACCTACGATTCTGCTCCATGATTAAATTTGGGGAAAACGACCATACAGTCATTATTCTTTGTGCATTGTCACAAATCACACCTGACGCTTCATTTATCAAATTTTTGCTCATAAAATGATATTGGAGTCGTAACTAATTTACGCATATTCTGCAACCGATGGACTAAAGCTCATTGGAAAAAAGCCGTCACATAACAGAAAGTGGAGAACCTAGCCACAGTTTGTCGGCAAGAGAACTTTGCCCCAGTGCTGCAAAAAGCTCTCGCAAATATAACACAAGATTGCGTGAATGAAACCTTCATCTTCATCTGGTTTCCTTATAGTAATAGGAATTATTAGCCACGGAACCGCAGTAGGTAGGTACATAACACCACAAAAGAAGTATTTGGAAAATGCTTTTGGAGTGATTGTTCTATCTCCTTTCAGGAGGAGTTTGTTTTGGCCGAAAAATTTGGATAGTTATAAATATAGAATGAAACGAGAAAAAAATCCACCAACAGTAACAAGTAAAGCTTGGAAATTTTGTACTGTGCTGGTGGAATTTCATCACGAGAAAAATAAAAAAACAACAAGAAAAGAAAAAAGAGTAAGACAGAATAGAAAAAGGAAAAAGACATTAAAAGTACAGTTAACCAATGAAAAGAAAACTAAAGGATTAAGAAAGCAAATAATACCGTTGAAGAAGGTTTGACTTCAAAAGAGTCTGATGTGGAGATTTTATACGTTAAAAGTGATATTAGTTATAATTTAGCGATGTTTACCTTACGGGTAATAGTCGGTAACTGGGTGTCGGTAACTGGTAACTGTCGATAACTGGATGTTGATTACTGGAGATTCAGTGTCGATGATTGGTGATTTATACACTTTTTTATTTTATTGAATTGTTTTCTAGTCTATGTATAGTTAATAAAAATAATACACCCTATTCTTATCTCAAGAATATACTTTACAATACTCAATTGTTACTTTTGGTTTAAAGATGACTGAATGACTTTTAATTTTATAAAGAAGCCCACTATCTCCTAAAAGTGTCGAGCATTGGTGCCACTACCACACTCAATTAAATCATAATCATCAATTCATGAATGATTAATTTGACTAAGTACTAAAACCTCGCTTCAAAACAAAATGAAAATTCATGTTAAAAAATCGTCGATCTAAACAATTTGCAGGCGATTTTAATAAATTGCAAACTATTCTGAGCAGAAAGTTTTGTTAAACAGTTTGGAACAGCTATTTTCAATAATAAAGGTCAGAAGTTTATGGGATGAAATAAAAAGTCTGGTATCACAGTCATAATATTAGTAATAGTGAGGTACCTAATTTTTTTAATGTATTAAACAAAAGAAATGGGACAAAACACAAGGTGTGAGATTTCTGAAAAAAAAAACTTTATTTTTAAAGCAGTTTTCCACTAAATAATATTCTCGAGCGCAGATTAAGAGAGAAAACGAATTCTTAAAAAAAAATGAGCCGCCCGCAGACAGACTGTATTGCACACATGACTGTATCGCATTGTCACACCTGTCTGGGGAAGCCTTTAAGCTGCAGGTTCACTCAAGAAACAAGTGCATAAACGTATTTAAAGCCGAGTGTAGTTAACTCGAACCGTTTGTTCGTGTGTACCAACACTTTAGTGCCGGAAACACTGCGTAAACATAGTTATTTTTAAACTCAGTTTATAGGTAAATAGTTATTGTTTGGACTGGGTGTTAGTTGCGGTCTTCACGGCCCATTACGGCTAGTGGGCCGGCAGAGTTCCAAGGTCTTGACGAGGCGCGTGTGGAAAATATTAAGTATACAAATATTTTTATATAGGTACAGGGATTGCTCCGAAGCACAAAATATATAAAAATAATGCATGGAGATCTAGATGATGACATTCAAACCACTTTATACATAGCTAAGAAAAAAAAGCAACGGGAATCGAAAGAAATAAATCTCGAGCTAATACCAGCCCACTGCAATTGATAACAAAAAATCACTTAATTCGAAGCTAAAGTAATTTAGTCTCGCCGCAGGATTATGTTATAGCTAGCTGACCCCCGTGGCTTAAGACGACGACTAACGCCAAAGACCTTGAGGGAACAAAACGCGCACTCGTTTCACACCCGCGCGACCCAAAATTTAGTAGTTATTTGTACTTTCCTTATTATTCTATGACTTTAAAAAAAAAAGCTTCAGATCAAAATGTAGATAATTAAATTGTCTTTGATATGGTGTCGATTTCATTAAAATACGCCCAGCGGTTTTGGTGTGATTGTCGTGCTTTTGTCCGATTTAGACATAACTTTACAAATTAATTACACTATGTTATACGAATAAAACTAAAAATTTGCTGGGATGAAATTATTAAGAAAATGGTCTAATATAACATATATTTTTTACAATAAATTACGACTAGCCGTTTAGGCGTGATTCTCATTTTAAAATCAGCTACTCAAGGGAATCGGCGCCTTTGGCTATCTATCTACCTACCCTACCTACCCTATCTACCCTAACTACACTACCTATATATTAGTATAGATATAGATGTTGATAAATCTCCTTTGCAAATGAACAAATTTGATTATCATAATAAAAGATTACAGTGAGTCAATCTTAAAAGATAGACATATGCTGTCGCGGCCTTTTTTTTAGAACTTTTAAAGACGAACATTTCTATCATACGTGATATTTGCGTTACTTAAACCGTTTACGCAGCGCACGCAACGGAAGCTCTCAAAAATGATTATTTTTTGCCCGTTTTTGCAACATTTTTGATTTATGCTCCACTGCTATTGGTCGTAGCGTGATGTTATTTAGCCTATATACCTTCCTCGATAAATGGACTATCCAACACAAAAAATAATTTTCAATTCCAACCAATAGCTGCCAGAACACGCTAATCTCAGGAAGAGATTAGCGTGTTCAAACAAACAAACTCTTCAGCTTTATAATATTAGTATAGATATAACCAAACATAGTATACAATTTTACAACAGTCAGTAGACCAAGAAAATATCGTTAACAGCACTCACTGTTACACTGTGGCACAAAGCTTGCTGTAAGTCTAGCTTAGAGCGCCTCACTGTTTTGAGACTAAACGGAATTCTCGCGAGAATTTCACAGAAACAATTTGAGTTATCAAAAGCGGGTCAATTCGCCTTTGTGTTAGATCGTTTATACACAATGGCCGTAAATGGGCCATGTAGGGCTAAACTGGATCATCGGTCTTCTATATGAATGCACTTCCATGGAAGCTATGTCATCGGTGCTTGGTGGACATCCCACCCATACGCACGTTTTGGAAATACTTTTATAATGCGTACAGTTAAGGTTGAACTAGTCGACGGCACGAACTATTTTGTGCGCAGGGTTAACATGCATGCTATCTTATCCGACAACATGTGCGAAAGAAATAGATGCTGTGATGAGCAGTAAGTAGTTCGCGTACGAATTAGCACTTTTGCAAATTTGTATCGAAATGGATGATGATTTAGGACGAAAACGAGCACGCGAAATTTTATAAACAGACCTTTGGGAGTCTAGTTAGCATGAAAAAACAACTAAATGTATATTTATAAAATAAAATTATTTGCATTGTTGAATTACTAATCTATCCCTGTATGGAGGCCGTTTTGCAATTTTCCTTCTTCTTATGGTATTTATTTCCGCCCAAAGATGCGTTAAAATTAGTGTTGAAATATGGAACTTTCAACGCTCATAACTTTCAAATATATATTTTTTTTACATTTATGTTTCCATACAGGACTAGATAATGATGAGACAAATTGATATCATTTTTTATTTTGAACGTACATCGTCAAACAGTGGAGTAATCTCTAGACCACGTTTGTATGGATGAATTTTCGACAAGTGTAACCTTAAGGATTTGAACTCCCTGCCTGAGTCAGTATTTCCTGATAGCTACAACCTGGGAGTCTTTAAGTCAGGTGAGATAGTGGTCAAGCGCGAGCCCCTCAAACTCTCAAACTGCGATTGTTACGTGCCTGCAAACGTTTGGCTGATATTTGGCAAACGTTGGCGAATCAGGTTTCAGAATAACACTTCAGTGCTATTAATGGAGCGAACGTATCGCTAGGTAATGAGAAATACATGCACGAAATTGAGTTAGGCTTCCATAGACAATCGCGCCTCGACCATGCGACTATGACGCTACGGCAAAATTGTTTTACAGAAAATCGTGTAACAATTTCTTTGAAAACGGATGCAGAGGATGTTGCTTTACAGCTGTCTTGAATTGTACAAATCCTAAAGCGTGATGATGACTGATGTTGACAAAGTTTGTCACAGAGCCCCCTTTCCGTTGCCACTTTTATTCATCATACGAAATATAGGAATAAAAGCAATTAAACAACGCTGTCGGCAAATTAAAACAAACCAAACTATACCTCGTTTGGAGTTAGACTCGTAAGTAATTCAACGCGTTCAATTTTCACACCTACTTGATCGGCTCACGTCAGGTTATTGAACAAAACAATAGTAATTGGTAAATGTCTACCGCAAACTGGGTTTGCCTCTAGCGTGGGTTTGGTTAGTAACGACACGTTTGCTGGACAAATATAGAGTTATTTGGTTTTCGTGGCATTTATCTACGTTAGTTAGGGTTTTTTTTCCTAAATTTGTCTATTGAAAATGGTCTTTATACAAGACATCCTAAACATGAGAAAATTTATGTTTTCCTTGCGAAATAAAGTGACAGACAAGATACCCAAGCTACATATATGAAAGTAAAAATTTAGTTTTTGACATTTAGCGGGGTCGAAAGGACACGATAGCAAGAAATTTTTCTAACTTCCAAAAAAATTTACATACAAACTATATGTTTTTTGTTTCTGAAATTGATTGTTCCTGAGACGAGCTTGCAACTTGAACTTAATGTTTTTAAATACGAGAATTCTGTAAATGATTCTTATTTATTCTTATTATTGATTCCTATTTATTTAAAAAACATCCATATAATTCATGCAATTTCTACTTAATAGGAAAAAATCTCAACGGTTTTCCAATAAAAAGGATGCAAGATCGCGGAAACAACATGTCAATCTGCCATTATTAAACATCCAATCAACACTCTTGAATCGCAGCTCGATTTTTCCAGCTGAAATGTATCAATATATATATGACGTCAATAAACAGCATTTTCCCATCACTGACTCACGGGCACCGGGCGTCAGAAAACGGAATTTTATTGATAACCGTCAAACTGCTAGGGGTTACCCCTAGCAGTTTGCCAAAGACTTGAACGTTTTACCGTAAAATTGCCCGTTTGTTTGTGAAAATAGGAAAACGAAAACAAACACAAAACAAAATGTCAGACACAAGCATGCACGAACATTAACGGCAACAATATTTTAAATAAAGACAAATAGAGGAAGATAAAATCGGCACAGATAAAAAACAGGCGTGTATTTGTTCAGTGTTGCCGTATTTCTCGCTGCCCCGTCGTTTGTTTCGCCTCTAGTGACGGTTATCAATAAAATTCCGTTTTCTGACGCCCCGTGCCCGTGAGCCAGTGATGGTAAAATGCTGTTTATTGACGTCATATATATTGATACATTTCAGCTGGCAAAATCGAGCTGCGATTCAAGAGTGTTGATTGGATGTTTAATTATGACAGATTGACATGTTGTTTCCGCGATCTTGCATCCTTTTTATTGGAAAACCGTTTGAGATTTTTTCCTATTAAGTAGAAATTGCATGAATTATATGGATGTTTTTAAATAAATAGGAATCTACAGGCTGTCTGAGACCAACGTGAAAGAAATACATGATTCGACCCGTGGACCTAGACGGTCCAGAATTATTTACAGAATTCTCGTATTTAAAAACATTAAAATCAAATTGCAAGCTCGTCTCAGGAACAACCAATTTCAGAAACAAAAAACATATTGTTTATAAGTAAATTTTTTTGGAAGTTAGAAAAATTTCTTACATAGTCTGCCAGATTAGAATTTGAACGTTCTTTAAAACTACGGTATACTCCAGATGTGCGTTACTAAATACCTACTAATATCAGTTCATGTTATTTCTTTATCATTATGCGCCTAAACTGTAGTTTTCAACTAACTCATTACTAAATATTATTTACAAGTAGTTTCCCTAATTTTCCCAGTGTATGGCACCACGACTTAGGGGACCGTTATTTCTGTCATGCAGCTAATTAACAAAACACGCCCTATTTAACACACCTGCAAAACACTGACCCCAATTCACCCCACTCCCGAAAAAGCTCCGAACTCCGACCCTCCGAAGTTCTTTTTTTAAAAGACAAAAAATAACTGTTACAAGTAGGTATTAAGGTATTCGTGCTATAAAAGTCAGAACTCCTGACCCGCCGAAGTTTTTCATTTTGAACCGACAAAAATAACTGTTACTCGCACTCGTACTATACAAGAGTATGCACTGTTACAACTTACACACAGAACAATTTTAATTAACACTAATTTGGAACAATTAGTAGTTACACTGTTGATTTTAGATGTTTTGACTTTTACGTCGTTTTGAACTGGGATGAAATGGAATGCATAGGCGAGAATATGAATGTAATTTTATCCGAGAGAAACAAGAAATCGAATTGTAGTCATTATTTTTAGGGTTCCGTACCCGAAGGGTCCAAACGGGGCCATATTACTGCCACTCACGTGTCTGTCCGTCCGTCGTCTGTCACACAGTTCCTACAGCCAAACGGTTGGAGCTACAGTCTTCAATTTTTCACAGTATAAGCATCTTGTTGTCCCAAAGCCATACAAATAGTCATAAAATGATTTTAAGGGGTGGCTTACACTTAAATGGAGGCGCAAATAAAATTTTTGACATACCCCATCAAATAGGCCCTATTCAATAGGGCATCGTTCTTTAGAAGTCATTGAGTAGATAAATACAGTATTTTTTGTTTTAAAAATATTGGAAAACAAAGGAATGACAAGCCACCAAAGTAAGCTTTTTTACAAAAAAATAACTAAAAATGATGTGATAATGTTTACTATTACGTATATTTTACCAAAAAATACATTGATAAATCAGATGTTTTCTTTGAAATGCCCTCATTTTTCTATTACAACCATAGATATGATATTTATTTTATTTATTTACTAGCTGACCCGGCAAACTTTGTTTTGCCATAAAAACACCAAATATTCTACCCGACCTACCCTACCTTACACTACCTACCTAGGGTAAGGTAGGTAGTGTACTACCTACCTTACCCTACCCGACCCTACACTACCCGACCCTACACTACCCTACCCTACAATACCCTACCCTACGCTACACTACCCTACCCTAAACTACCCTACCCTACGCTACCCTACACTACCCTACCCTACTCTACACTACCCTACCCTACCCTACACTACCCTACCCTGCCCTACACTACCCTACCCTACACTACCCTACCCTACACTACCCTACACTACCCTACTTTACACTACCCTACCCTACACAAAGCAATAATAGCTAGCTTAATTTAATATGAACTTTACACAATAACAATAAAGCTCAAATTGAATCTACGATTTAGTTAGAAAACTTTTGTATGGGAAAAAGAAAAGGGCTGTTTTTATTTTTTTTCCGGCAATTATTAGAATTTTTTTCGCCGTAAAAACCATCTTTGAACTTCAACGAACATTTAAAAAAAAGAATTGGCCAAATTGGTCCAGGCGTTGTTGATTTATGCGCTTACCAACACATTTTGCGATTCATTTTTATATTATAGATTTGAGGAGAAAAAACAGTTACACATTAAAATTTACAGTAAGAATTATACAATAATGCCACCAAATGTGCGACCAACCACATTTCCCACGGAATATAAAAAATAAATTACATGCGATTTAAACTTCAACCCCACAATAATCAAAATTATAAATAAAAAAAAGGAAAAATCATCAACAACGAATTAAAAAAAGAAAACATTAAACATCTGATTTAAAACAGTAAATAGAATATAAACAACACATAATTAAAAACATTAAATATCAAAAAAAAAAAAAAAAATAATAACTTAAATTATATATTTCTTTGATTACAACCAACTTGATATTGCGGTTTGGTACGGGATCCTAAATTTGCGAAGTCTAACACGCACTTGGCCGGTTTTATTAGATTATATCTTTCAACATAGGGAATACTGCAAGTTTAATCAACATATTTTTTTCCAATTCTCCATTTTTTAAAAGGCCCGCTATTCTGTTCTCTTTCTATCTTAAAATATCAAAGTAAACGTTTCGTTCAGTTCACAAGTTAACAGTTTACATTCGGGTTCGGTTGTTACTTTGTTTGTAAACATGGACGGACGCCACATTCAGTGGGTGAATCAAGGAAAACATTGAAGCAAGCGACGGACGGAGTCGATGATAGCTTGTTTTTGTGGTATGGGAAATATCGAAGGAAAAACAGAAATGAAATATTCAGTACCTAAAAACAGAAACAGGGGTCAACAGGCAACAGGAACTTGTCGAAATTGTTCGATTGTCGAGCAATCTCCAGCTCCGATTTCGTTCTTCTTTTCCTTGTGAAGATGTGGCCACCTCTGTTGTCAGAGTTAATTAAGTCACTTGGGAACCCCACAGGCCTCTATCTTGGCTAATTCAGACTTACATGCTGTCATCATCATTTGAGTCGACAGATGTCCACTGATGAACATAGGCCTAGAGGGAGTATATCTTTCCTTGCATTTCGTGATGCTTTTGAAATATCGCTCAAAGATTCACAACAGGTAACGCGTGTTTGACGTTTAACTCACAATATTAACGCGTGTTTGACGTTGTCATATTATTTTTGCGATAATTGTCCATCTACAAACTGTGGCTCTAAATAAGTGGCATTCGATGTTAATGAAGGCGATAGTTGAAATGTCAAAATGTAATGGATAGATCACGTGATTGTTCGATATCGCTTTTCAATCCCATACATTTTTACCTTTTTGACAATCGCTATCGCCAAGCTTCCTATGATAGAATTTCACTTGTCTAGGGCCCCTGGACCATACTTATTAAGGCGTAAGATTGGATGCAAAACAATCACAGACTTATTTATCTTCCTCATGTCGTTCGTACGACAGTCACACAAATTTGATCGGCTCAAAACTTTACCAATCTTATAAGAAATATATATATAAAATATCAAGGTATTATGAGTCCCGGCAATAATACATCCACACACACTTTAGTTTCAGAAGACAGAAAGGATGTAAATGAAGTAATCACAGACCTTGATATTGACCTCTCCTATATAGCAACGAACTCAAGGATTACCTACGAGCACCTACCCACGTACCACTGAGTAGATAATAAAATGTACCTAGCTAGATACTACGTAAGAACTAGTCAGAAACTGTGATGACGTCGTCCGATGTAGAGAATTGGGGAAACGGGCTTCAGGCATACAAATCCTCACAGATTATTTCAACTTGTACCGAGAACCTATAGAACTAGATTTTGTATTAAAGTCATCATCATCATCAGATCGTATCAGCCGGAATACGTCCACACGACAACCAGGGATACCGACATAACCCGAAGAATTGTATTAAAGTAATCGGACTTATTAGAAAACTTCTAGAACCAGCTTGAAATCTAGTCATTTAAAGGAAGATTTGAAACCTGTACACTCTGCACAGGTAAGTATGAAAAATGATACTTACCTATAGCTGTTTATTTTTAGTATGGCCACAGTGGTCATTTACCTACCTGCGTTAATTCACTTTGTTTTTGAAAACCGAAATTAAGACATGAAGCCGTCACAAATAAAAAAAATAAAAAAATTAATAAAAAAGCTGTTTATTTCAATTAAAATACAGTTTTACCCAATTCTTAACTTAATCTTAAACAAAAATAGAAAAGATTTTACAGTTAAGGAGTTGCTATTCGATTACAATTCATTAAATGTCGCTTGAATATGTTATAGGTCTGCCTTTTATTTTTGTTTTCCAGTTTACAAACTATGTGTTTTGACAACTTGTTTAGTATTCGGGCGAGACTGACATTCCATACTCTCTCACCATAATCGTTATGACATTTTGGTATTTCAAAGGTCGGGAGGTAGTCTAGTTTACGTAATGTGATTAATCTTTTTACCCTATTCAATTTACACATGTCACTACTGTACTGAGTTACAATTGCTAAATCTCTCTTATCAAATATACTCAGAACCTTACAATAATGAAACAAGTTGTGGTAATTATCTTTGTTCATGAATTTGACTTTTAAAGGAACAATTGTTTTTAAAATTCTAATCTGCAAATTATATATATCATTTAGATACGTTTTATACGTTCTTCCATAGCTAGATAAGCCATAACTTATGACAGAATCAGCTAAAGACATATACATTAGTCTCAGTGTTCTATATGGCACTTTATGTTTTAGCACACATAGTTTAGTTTAGTGTTGCATATTAGGTTAACATGTGATCCCCAATTAAACTTATGATCTATTTTTAGGCCAAGGTAGGTGTGTTCTTTCACGATTTCGAGTTGCTTACATGTACACGCGCTATTGTTTAGATGCATGCAACTGTGCTCATGGGCGATGATCATCGGCAACGAAACAGCTTTTTTGTAAGGCGAGTGTATGTACATTAATTTAGTTTTGTTATAGTTAATTGATAAACCTAGATCATGAGCCCATTTGCACAATTTATCAAAATCTTCCTGCATCATACTTTGCGCCTTGATATGATATGATAGTGATCGCCAAAAAGTTTTGATAATGAAAACATACATCGTTTTTGTTATTGTTCGTACACGTTAGCTTAGAGAAAGAGCAACGACCCCTATAGGTGAAACAAATCAACTATTTATAGGAATCAACTTCGACAGCGAACTGACAGCATAGCCATACTGAATTCATAGTATAGGCATTTAAATATCTAGAACAACGGACAACTGCAGAAGTGGCAAAACAACTGAGATATCAACCTAGCAACTACTCAAACAGTTTGAATCTAGCTCGTGAAGTTTTCAAGTTCCTTACGAAAGTGACGTAATATCTTTTAGGGACCTCCTAGATGCGCGACGCATTTGGATTGCGTCGACAGGCGGTATCGCTATCGCGCACGTATTTTCTAAGAACATCAACATCGCCTCGACCTATCAAGAAGGTCGTTTACGAATCTTTTGGCACAATAGGTTTCAGATAATTCCCTACTCTCGTCAGCTGAAATGTTATAATTGCATTCTACACGATACATCGATGAAGCGCGATTACTCTTTAGATAAACTATATTCTGAAGTTGCCAGTTGATTTAGGTGCTAATGCATACCTATAATCCTAACGGATTTAGTCAGACTTCGAGGAAATTTAAATCCGCTTCATGCATGCACTGCGAAGTTCGCTTTCCCACTAACGTCTACTGAGCAAACTGCAATCGAAAGATACACTTTTTTTGTAATTAAAATGATTATACCACAGATAAAACACTACGAACTGAAAAGTAACTGTAACTAGTTGCTATCACGAAGTTAAATTTACAGTTACCATAAAGTATTCTGAATTTAAAATCGCGTTAACAAATTATTCTGAGTTAAGTTTTTTGTGCTAGTGGGCATAAGATTTAGAAATCAAAATAAGTTTGAATTTTTCGTTATTCTAAATCATTGAAATCCTCTTCTTTCGATTGTCTAGCTCATAAATATCTGCAGCAAAAACTAAAAATATAACCTTAATTTGTTTTAAAATCTGAAGCAAATTGGAAATTGGAATGCCTTCAGAGAGCATTATTCACTCTTCATTTAACAAAGATATGAAGCGAGATTTGCAGCAGATTTGCATTTGTGAGCTCATTAGTGAATAGTGCAACTATATTTCTATGAATGCAACGTTCTATAAATTCAAACTACACAAAACAATAAACACAGGATCGGACTCCGCTAGTTTTGCGGAATTAGGACAAATATACAAACACTAACTTTGTTAGGTGCGCGCAGTATGGACTGCGCTCAGAACTGTCAAATCCTATTAACTTTAAACAGGATGACGTCACACACGGAGAAACTAAATTCGAAATTGTTTCATAGTTTGCAGCGAGAGACTGTCTGAAGTTATGCTGATATCACTGGGTGCCAATGTTTGAATTGTTTCTTGTTTCAATTAGAAACGAAAGTTATGTTTGGATTGGATTTTGATTCCAGAGATAGACACTTCTAGTACATCATAATTTGCTACATTTTTTTAAGCTTACCGAATTTTGTTTCTATTTTCTGTATAAAATGCACTAAGTACCTACAATACTAATAAAAAAAGCAAAATAATGAACAAATCACATTATCAATCAATTTAATCTTACTAATCTTATAAATGCGAACGTTTGGATGTCTGGATGTATGTTTGTTAGTCAATCATACCCGAATGGCTTAAATTGTAGTCTTTCTCTTATTAAATGCATTATTGGCATCATTTATACATTCCATTCCCTTTCGCCCAATAATAAATATAAACCTATGAGTATGTTGTGATAATATGCTTTAAATGGATTAATGGATTACATTACAGTTTAAATTATCTTTTGTGTATTTATTAGTATAAAATGCCATTAAAATTTAATGCGTAAAATTATTTACCTTTCACACTGACCACAGCACAGGCTAAAGTGGACAAAATGCTGATGAGGTCAGGCCGCCAAACGCTTTTAAAGGCTGTCAATACCAGCATTGTTTTTGCCACATACTTTGCATAAAACGCAGTTATTAATAGACGGTAGTTTCATATAAATTAGAGTGTTCGTCTTTCTTCTAAGATTAATATGAACAACAAGCCAAGAAAATACGACAAAAGTTTAGACAAGTACCAAAATTCTTCATGAAACGCAAGCGTACAAAATGCCTTCCTTTACACACTCATACACACTAAATGACATGACATAACTGAACACACTTTTGCACTAAGACGAAATTCGATTTATTCTTCGTTCGGCCCGAAGTTTTGTCCCACATTCCAAAAAATTCCGAAATTCTCAATTTCTTACGCATTACGAGGAGTTGAATTAAAAAAACTTCACAAAAGGTGACAAAGGTTCTTGAACTCTGAACAATTAAGTCTTTGATTCATGTTCTGGATGCGCTATTCGTTTCACCGAGTTCAAGTTTACGCTCCAGCCACCCGGGCTTGGTCAATGGCATTTGCATGGCTTCTTCCAAGAATCTCGGAGTTGTAGGTTGTATTTCATTGTTCTTGGGCAAATTTCTCTGATAACTGCTTCCAAGTTTAGTATTACTCTGAAATGGAGAGTTTTTTAAAAGTTTGTATGACAATGCACGGTAAGATAAATAAAGATATTATATATTATTAGTAAAGATATTGCTTTAAAAAAAAATGGTATGTCTTGTGCCTGGGGTTAATGATTATTTTCTTTCTTTCTTCCTCTAGATGCATTATTTTTCTATAGTTTAAGGTTGCCACAGATGGATGCGAAGCGACATTGTGACGGTAAGAATTAGACCAATTTGAATGGACGCGTTGCCTCATTAACATGCCTGTCTGCTGGGAGGCTTTACTGTCAGTTGCCATGACAAAAAGGTTTAAAAATCCAGTAATGTAATAGGGGTCAAGCCTATTGCCATCAACTGCGACTGAGAAATACAAGTAATTGAATCCAGGACTTCAATTGCAAAGATTGTATATATATTTTCTATTAATTTGTCACTTCGCAACGACTCCCCTCATGTTCCGAGCCGCCATCAAGATTAAATCAGCCTGTACCTACTGGTTTACCTACCTATAATTTGCAATGATAATCGTCTGATGAGCGGTCACTTACATATTCGAACCAAATTACCTCATACCTGACCACAAATCCCCACGATGCGCTTTACAATGCCATGCAGGATGTAGGCACAGAAGCCGAAACAAAGTCAGATAAAAATAATGCGCGTTATCATAGGATCCCCAGTAATGAGGAATATGGTGCGAGAAGGAGGAGGGGCATTATGCCTATAAAAAAAAAAATGGTAGAAAATTACGGTCGAAAAACCACGAATTACGATTGTCATAAACACAGCGCGAGATTCGTTCCTGGGCGCTCGAAGCTAAATTAAGAAGCCAAATAAACGATAAGTTGATTAGTCTAGACAAAAATGTAAATACTGGTTACACGTTACACATATTTGAAAAGCCAAAAATTATTATGTCCGTCTGAAAGGACAGGTGCGTAGAACTCGCAATAAAGGCGGCGCGCTTGTTACTTTTTGGTCAGAGATAGACGAATAAAAAGGAATAACAAACTCGTTTGATTCATCCATCTTCATTCTGATTTAAAAGATGTATTCAGGGAGTAACATACGTTCTACTCAATAGAAATCTACTCTTTCGAACGTGCTTCATTGTTTTGGCTGACCAGTCAATGATCAATGACTCCTTGATAATTTAAAAGTGCCTATAAGTGGTTTAGTCGAAATAAATGCTTTGAGTTTGCTTTCAGTTGGGTTACTTTGAACATATAATAAATTATAGCACATGGTGTTCTTAGTGGAGACTTACCTCTATGTAAAAAGGCGTAATTTATGTAGATACGGTCCCTCGCTATGTATATTCCATGTACTTCGAAAAGTACAAGTTCGCAACGAAAGGGTTAAAGGGGAGCGTCACCCCTGTAAGGCAGGAGTCGATCGATATTTGGTTGATTTTATTTGTGCCAAAGATTGGGGTTGAGCAAATATACTCCAATTTTATTACTTGAAATAACAATGGGAGGTTTCGCCAACAGGGAGTACCTTCATGATTGAGTGGTTTAAAGAAACATTAGAAAGGTTTATTATGTCATACTTCTGTCTACTGGGTAACAGTCTGATTCTTATAATTCGTCTGTTAAAGACAATAAGGTTTTTGAAATTTTCTCTGAAAAAAAATTTCTAACTCACTAACAGTTCAAAAGCCTCAAAAGAATCTGCGTATTTTCTAAAAAACTAAGAGTAGAAACTGTCACGCAGTTCAATGGCCAACAAAGCTAGCAGTATGCATTTCCATGTGAATTGCCAACTACCCGTATATTTGTGGAAAATGAGAGGTATTTCCATTTTGTGATGCGTGCCTCTCCTAGCCACGACTACCGACCGCATTCTGAAATTCTATTCTATAGGTGGCCCAAAACAATTCCAATTTTTGGTCTCCAGTTCCCCAACATCAAGAGAACGGGCTCGCGTTTCCTTTTCAAAGCAATTTATAAGATGCTTTTACAACTGCAGCCTGTTGACCCTGAATTCGCCCTTTGAAAACAAGAGTCTAGAAAAACAAACAGACAAGAGTCATCCAGCATTTATTAGACCAGCTTTTGTAAATCTGTGGCTTAGAGTGTGCGGCAAAATCCTATTCATGCGCCAATCAGATAAATCCTCGTCGGTACGTAAAACGTCCTTCAGGAAACGTCCTTGAAAAAGGTCAAGTGCGTACTGCGTAGTACTCGCAACGGAAGCGCGTGTAACTCCCGGAGTATGAATGAAGACGAAGAAAAAGGACGAGAGAAACGTAGCACGTGGCGCTCTGTAGCTCTTGCATACATCGTGGTGAGAGTTCGCGTAAATTTCTGCTATGTTTCGACAAATGGTGTTTTCTCAAACATGCTTGGAATTTTGAGCAATATTTTGACCACCTTCTTCGAGATAAATCGAATTTGCTGTACTGCAGCGGCCGGCAAAAGTGGTATAAAAATCCATATCTGTCGTGGTTTAGCGGCCAAATAAATTACATGGAAAACTCATATCTGTCGTCTAATTTAAAAATGGAACGATATTTCTCTCCGAAACATGGCAACCAAGGCGGTAACTTATCAAAGTTTTTATTTAAATTTCGAACTGGCTTGCAAATATAAAGCTGTTTATTGAAAAAAAACAAATAAACACTTTAACGCGGTTAAAATTATTGTTGTTTGTCATTGAATTTGAAAAGTAAATGTATTTGACAAAATCGGTTATAAATGATAAATAAATGATAAATGATTTTATTTCTGTAAGTTGGTTTGTACAAACACTTTTACATGTCGATCATATTTTTTAAAACTAGATGAGGTCGGCGTTTCCTATCTGACTACTCTGAGAAGAAAGGCCGAAACAAACTCAGAGGTCACAGTCTCTTTTAAAGTCTTGACAAAAACTTGGTTATATCATGTGAAGACCATGTAGACATATGTCTGAAATGGTCTTTTGAGGAAAGAACCAGCCAGATTGAGTGGACCTGTCCAGTCAGTGCACGCATTTGTCAATAACCGAGCAGCTCAACTCAGAATTTACGGAGCTCAACGATTCGACGAACAATACCAAAGAAAGGACATTCGGGTAGGCCGCATAAACTACTCAAACTGCCAGACCATGAGTAAAAACTAACTAAGTTATAATAAAAAACAAAAATCCACATAGTCTTCACATTCACAATAATAAAAAAATAAAAAATATAATACTTTAAAAAGTAAATATTCTTGTCATTGCAAGAAAACAAAAAAAAATATCAAAATTAAAAACAAAATTCACGGTGCAAAATATAAAAAAAATCAAAATTAATTGGAGCAGCTCAATCCCAAGCCTTTTTGTCCTCAACGTAATCTTTAATAGTATAAAACGCTTTCTGACACAACTTACGTTTAATGAATGATTTGAATTTATTAAGACTTAGATCTTGTACGTGGCTTGGAAGCTTATTATAAAAGCGTACACATTGACATCTAAACGAGCCACCTATCTTCTTGAGCCTTGTTGTAGGTACTACAAATTTGTGTTTGTTCCTAGTATTTATGTTATGGATATCACTGTATTTTTTAAACAATTTTATATTTTTATGAGCATATAAAAGATTTTCATAAATATATTGAGAGGGCACAGTCATTACATTAATCTCCTTAAATTTCTCTCTGAGAGAGTGCCTCGGGCTTAATTTATATATTGATCGAACAGCTCTTTTCTGCAAAACAAAGATATTCTGGATGTCGGCGGCATTTCCCCACAACAGAATACCGTACGACATTACACTATGAAAATAGCTAAAGTATACTAAACGGGCTGTCTCTATGTCAGTTAAATTACGAATTTTTCTAACAGCATATGCTGCGGAGCTTAGCTTCTTTGACAATTTATCTATATGTGGGCCCCACTGAAGCTTAGCATCCAAAGTTAAGCCTAAAAATACTGTGCTATTCTCAGGATTCAATTCTTCGCCCTTTATCAACACATCAGTTTTCACCTGCCTAACGTGAGGTAGGGTAAACTTAATGCATTTGGTTTTTTTTTCATTAAGGAGTAAATTGTTAACATTGAACCAGTGAACTACTTTTGAGATCGCGCTATTTACTTCGTCAGTAACCAGCTGCTGCCGTTTAAGTTTAAACAAAAGTGAAGTATCATCTGCAAACAACACTATGTCATGGTTATCCTTTATGAGGTAAGGCAAGTCATTAATATAAATAAGAAACAAGAAAGGACCAAGAATCGAGCCCTGCGGGACTCCCATTTTTACTATAGATCCGGGTGATCTTTTTCCATTAACGTCAACAGTCTGAATCCTATTACTCAAGTAAGAAGTAAGAAGATCCAGAGCGCTGTTCCGGATCCCGTAGTGGCGGAGTTTCCTGATTAGCGTTTCATGAAGAACACAATCAAATGCCTTAGACAAATCACAAAAGATTCCCAGGGCATCGCACTTATCTTCCCATGCATTATAAATATGTCCTAAAAGCTCAACACCGGCATCAGTAGTTGAACGACCCCTTGTAAAACCGAACTGTTTGCTATGTAATAATTTATGCTTATTAAAAAATCTTTGCAATTGCTCTAAAATTAATTTCTCAAATATCTTACTAAAAGTAGGTAGTACTGAAATAGGTCTATAATTTGTTGGGTCTGATGTACTACCTGATTTAAACAAAGGTATTATTTTACTATTCTTCATTAGGTCAGGAAACTCCCCACAGTCGATACAATTATTAAAGATAATAGCTAAACTAGGTGCGACAACATCAATAATAGACTTAGCAACTTCTACAGAATGACCCCACAGATCTGCAGTCTTTTTAACATTTAAAGTGTGAAAGGTTTTAATTATGTCTCTACAAGTAATATGTTCAAAAAGAAATTCCGTATCGCAGACATTAACATTTTCTTTTAGCAAAGACTCAGCAACAGAAGGTGATGAGTTTAGGGATTTAGTAGTTGAAATGGGAATATCCGAAAAGAAATTTTCAAAGGCCACTGCGACTTGTGAGTCTGATTTTATGATGTTGTCATTAATAGACAGGCTGTAGTCAGTATTTCGGTTACCAGATCTTCCCGTTTCACTATTAATAATATTCCAAGTCGTTTTAATAACATTACTACTGTTTTTAATCTTCGAACTCAAATAATGCGACTTGGCCAAACTACAAACTTTTTTAAATAATTTTGAATAATTTCTAACATATAAATTAAATTCAGCAGTGTTTACATAAGGCCTTTCACTGTACAGCTCATAAAGCCTTGTTCTACTTTTATGAATACCAATGGTCGCCCAATCACCGAATGATGCGTTACTATTAACGGAGATATTCTTGGGAATAAAGGTCGAATTAAATTGTTTGCAGTATATACTAAAAAAATCATCATATAGGTGATTAGGATCAGCATGAATTGACAAAATTGGTAATTTATTAATAAGTTTAGCCTTAAAAGCTGCCAAACGACTTACAGTTTTGGGGTTAACAGTGATATCCTTTTTAGCCACTTTGTTGTTTAGGTTTTGTATAGTAATCCTCTGCCCACAATGATCAGAATCTAGTAAATTTATAATTTCTTTGTGGACAGGTATAACATTAGTATAAATATTATCTAAGCATGTGGCACTAGTAGGGGTTATTCTTGTGGGCTCCAAAAATAGGTTTACAAGATTGTAGGACTGAAACAGACTTATTATTTTACTACAAGAACCTGAGTTTTCTAATAAATTAACATTAAAATCACCACAAGTGATTATGGATTTATTTGAGTTACAAATCTTGTGTAACACTTCATCCATTACCTTTTCAAAGCAGTCATACAATCCTGAAGGGGGTCTGTATACACTTAATACAATAAACTGCTCCAATTCTATACAAGCTATTTCAACTGTCCGCTCAACAGATAGGCTCACAATATCCTTACGGTCCTTAAATTTAAGCTGGTTACTTACTAAAATCAAAGAGCCACCATGTATAGCATTAACTCTGCTAAATGAACTACCAACCTGGTGATTATTAAAATTGAACAAAAACTGGTGGCTTTTAAGCCAATGTTCTGTTATACAAAGAATATCAATGCTATTAAAATTCATAAATAAATCTACTTCTAAATCTTTGTTCAAAAATCCTTGAATATTTTGATGCACCAGGTTAATACTATTTACTGATTTTAAACTTTTATTTGATTCTTTTTTGCAATTTTCGTTATGTACAGTTTTGCAAGAGGTTGTCCCTATTGTCCTAATTTGTAATTTAAATTACTATCAATATCAATTTCTGATACCAAATTATTGGCTGAATTATAAAACACTTCTTGGCATTGCTCAATAGAAGCAAGTTGTTTAGCCAAATTCTTGGCTGTAATAGAAAAATAATATGATAGCGACACAGCTATCTGTCGTTTACAATACTTTGAAAGAAAGTACCTATCCATGAAAAATCTATCTCTTGTTAAATAAAAGTTATTACCAACATAATTGTTAGTGTCAATTAAATGGAATAAATTACTACTATATGTTAAATTATGTAATGTCCTATTCAATTCAAATCTAAGATTGTTTTCTTCCTGTGGCAAACTTTGGCTGTATGGGAAAGTGAACATCACAATTTGTTTTAAACTAAGGTCGCACAAAGATCTATAATGTTGGAGTAATTCTCCTTTGTTCACATTACCCCTATTACCAATAAATATTAATAATGTAGTATCCTGGTTAAAATTACATTTAATAACTTTTTTCATTATGTCAAATAAAGAACAACCAGGCATACAGTAGTTCATAATTGAGTGTCCTGGATATTTATTTGTCAACAAATGGCCTAGATCCTTTCCAATTTCATCACAAAATAATACTATTTCTGTATTTACATTAGTTTTAGGCAAACAGTTAGTAATTTCTAATGGCAAACTGGCACTAGACTGCGGTATGGTGGCATCACATATTGTCAACGAATGGTCCGGCGTGGGTTCAACAGATGGTGGTTGACACTGATCACATTTGTTGGATTGTGAGCTCACCAGCTCATTCATTGCCAATACATATTCCCTCATTTGGTTTTCAGAGGCTGTATACTTGATGGTCATAGAACTAAGTTTCTCCTGTAGTAGGTCAAGTTCATACTGCAAGTCTTCTGTGTCAGTTTGGTGTTTCCTATTACTTTTTTCTAAGTTATATGAATACATATCTAATTGTTTAAGTAGATGCAATCTTTCTCTATTAAGTTTTACATTTTTGATGAAGAACCTTTGTTTTTTGACCATTTTCTTGGTTTTAACTATGTATTTGTTAATTTTAATGTACTTTTTTATTTTATTTTTACTAGTAACTACCCTCAATGATTTAATTGATTTTGAATCATCATGACCTGTTAAATCTATTGTGTAAGAGGGGTTTATTGCAGTAACCATTGATGGGGCAACAGGCACCAATTCATTGAATAGACTTTGATTCAACGAGGCAGTGATGTTTAAATTTGTAGTTTCTAGTTGTTCAATCTGACTTTGAGCCTCATGTAGCTGCTGTTGTAATAAAAAAATTTGACTAAGAGCTTGTTCATACTCATTGCTACACTGGCTGAACCCGTCCACAACAACTTGGAGCCTGTCCCGGGCTGCTATGGCATCAGTGTGTTGAGTATATAACTGAGCCATTTCTGTTTTCAGTTTGCTATTCCTGTCAAGGACACTAAGGAACTCTATTTCGTTCTCATCCTTTTCCCTAATCAGTTGGTCACAGAGCTCCTTAGACGCTTTTAATTCGCTCAAAGCCTGACTGAGTTTGGACTCTTCTAGGCGAGCCCGCGCGCTGCGAGTCATAATCATGATTAAAGAGAAGAGAAAAGAGGTTGGAAAAGAGTAGTTGATTGAGTAACAGATGATTAGTTGAACGGAAAATGAAATTTAGATAGTAAAGAAAGAAGTTCTGTCACCAAACTAATTAAGGTTATGTTTACGTTTTATAGAGGTCACCGACATCAACTTGTAACCGTAATAAAAGTGATCCAATGAATCTTAGGCAAAATATTAGAACGTAAGCAATTCAATATCAAGTAAAATATATAGTATTGTACCTGATACCGCGACGAAAAAATACAACATTCACTAATCGCTTGAGCCGGTAACTGTCAACGAAACACAATGAAAATTTTTACACTTATTTTGCACTTGGTGCCCAAAATTTTACACAATACACTTAATTACGTATTAAACTAGTTAATAGATTGGAAATAGGCCTTATTATAAAGGAAAATTAATATTTAAAATTAAAATTGTTAGGACAAATTCAAATCAGCTGTTAGCTGTAGTGTTGCCACAGGAGGACTTATAGGTACTTCTTAGTTTTAATTTCCGCGCATTATTTGAGAAAAGTAAACTATACACGCCTTGATGCACTTTGCAGCATTGATGGACTTTGTATTTACACGTTCGTCCATCAATGCCTCTTTTGCTGGCCGCTGCAGTAATGTACTATTTATAATTACATAATGTAACATCACGCCTGTTGTCCCCGAAGAGATAGGCAGAGGTGCACCTACAAAAGTCCCATGTTATAGTGATCGAGCCTACTGCCATAAATCGGACAGAAATCTAAACACTGTCCCGCTACTGAGATATTGCAGATGGAAAAACCCAATAACACTTTGCCCGACACGGGCATCGAACCTAGGCCCTCATACTGACAGGCAGACTTTTTTAGTTAAGAGAAATGAAATGTCACGGTTCGTCAAATGTTATGATCTAATACTAAAGAGAAACAGTTTGTCAACGCAATCAGCTGATTGCTACACGGACTTATCACTAGGTCTGATAAGAGATAACGCAACGAATATTTTTCATGATAAGTGTTTGTGTTCGAAATGCATGTTGGTACCCAGGCTTATCAAGCTGTGTTATATCAATAATAAATAACAATAAACTGAGTTGACAGACAGCACCTAAGCAGCTAA
Organism: Orthosia gothica; assembly: GCA_949775005.1. Lineage (NCBI taxonomy): Eukaryota > Metazoa > Arthropoda > Insecta > Lepidoptera > Noctuidae > Orthosia > Orthosia gothica. The sequence continues at coordinate 2,475,366 of OX459039.1, read as the reverse complement.
GCTCGGCTAGCGCTACAACATAAGATTTAAAATAGTATTTTGTGTAATATTATTTCAATTCTTGCCCTTGTGTCCTCCGTGATAAGGTCCAAAACTTTTGCTAAAGGAATAATATTTTTGTCCGATCGGTAATCCACTATAATAATTGGTCCATAACATACCTATACATACTAACTACTACTACTTTTGTTATTAACTTATTAGAAGTGTTTGCATCAAGTAGACATGTCCAATCTACCAATTTTTTTTTTTTTTAATTATTCGAATCATTTTCTTTTTACTTTTTGAAGGTCTGATGCAGAATTTAATAAACGAATAGTATAAAGTTTTCATGTGCCTTCTTCCATTAAAACAGAAAGAGAGTAGAAGTTATGCTTTCAATAAGTTACCTAACGATTTTAAAGACGAGATAGCTATTGTTTGAAAAAGAAATTAACAAAAGTATTATTCAAAAAGTGTATTATTTTGATGACGTTGTCCCACACTAGGGTGTTTAGTAGTTTTTTCATGATATCCCAAAGACCAGTTTATATAATTTCGCGTGCTCGTTTTCGTCCTAAATCATCATCCAATTCGCTACAAATTTGCAAAAGTGCTAATTCGTACGGGAACTAGCTTCTTACTGCTCATCACAGTATCTATCTCTTTCGCACGTGTTGTCGGATGAGATAGCATGCATTTTTAAACCCGCGCACAAAATAGTTCGTGCCGTCGACTAGGACAGCCTTAAATGAGAAATTCTGATTCTGCTTATAATGCACTATCGGCACCAAGTGTTGTATCAGTACCTGTACTGCCGTCTCTAAGCCGCGGAGATTCTGTGCTCTATATTCTGTATGTCACAGTAGGAGTAATGAAATTCTTTCAAAAAAGTAACAGCAATATAAGAGTCACAAAATTCTTATAAAAGTAAATTATTCTTATATAAAAAAACTTAATTAAAAAATTCAAAAAACCCGACTGCTTCAAAAGCGAACTTAAAAGTCGTAAACAAGGAAAAAATCATGCTGTGCAGTCGGAGTATACATATTCGCAGGCTGGCTGACCAAAATCTGGTGTATCCTCCGCCTGCACAGCATGATTTTTTCCTTGTTAACGACTTTTTAGTTCGCTTTTGAAGCAGTCGGGTTTTTGATTTTTTTAATTAAGTTTTTTTATTTGTAACTTTTTAGTTAGTTTTTTTCGAATTAGATACATTTAAACATATAAGTGTTATATATTTTTGAAATCACCTCATTTAACCCTTTATTTTGATACCGCACACGATGGGTTATGAAGAAAAAAATTTGGGCCCCCACATTATGGCACCCAAAATCCGCCATTTTTCTATTATCCAATTTTAATGTAGCCTATGACACTCGCAGGGTTAAGACGCATCGATTGACGTATGAATCATCAAAATCGGCCAACGCGTTTGGTCTCTGGAACGCCATATAGGAACAAACATACATACATACATACTTACATACATACATAGACTGATAAACACATTACCCTCCTTCGGCAGTCGGGTAAAAATATGTTTCGTACGTGGCCAGTGTAGGTGGATTAGTCGAGTGAAGTCGCATTTGTTGCAGAATGATGACCTCACCATATCAAACGATATTGCGGTATGGGAAAAGTTATTTAGAATATATTTTTACCTGGTTTAGTGGTCGGGTAAAATTAAAGGTTGGAATATTGTGATTATTGCACATCGTATATCACTAGAGTCTAAATACATTCGTCCAGTACATCTATCAGATCTGTCAGCTCCACTTCCTCCTCTATTTTACCAGTATGAGAATTATTAAGGCGGTACCCTGACCAAAAAATCAGCATGAGATATGAGCATTCCTATTGGCCTAGCGGCACTGGTGGCGCATGAATTACAGTAGTGAATACGCCCAGATTTCAGAATAAAATCTTTATAAAATCGAATTCTAGTCTTTTGAAAAAAAAAATACGACAAAAATGATCGTTATTAAATTGCCTATCCATTAGTGTTAGTACAAAAAATAACTAATGAACACTTTACTTTGCAGCATGCTATCAATAATTATTTCTTATTTTTATGGTTTTGTTGGAAGGGATTAGTGAAACATATACCTCTTTAAGCAAAAAGTATACGACCATTTTAGAATCAATAATATGTAGAAATTAAATGTATTTTTATAAGTTGATATTTCTTTTTAAATAACGAGTAGATAGGTCCTAAAACCAGCACGAAAAACGGCTATCGCGGCGTTTTGCTCGGGGTACCGCCTTTAAGCTAGTAAATAACTTTACCACAGATACGAAGAAGGAGATATTATAATGTTGGATACTAAGCGCTATACAAGAGGAAAAATAGTTTTTTTTTTATTCATTATTGGCTCGCGCTTGACCACTATCTCACCTGATGGTAAGCGATGATGTGGTCGACGGTGGAGCACGCTTGCCTAGAAGTAACCTATTCACTCTTGACTTAAAGACTCCTAGATTGTAGCTATCGGGAAACACAGACTCCGGTAGGGAATTCCACTCCTTAGCTAGTTTGTACCACTTGACAACTTTTCCTAGTGCATTTAATTGATTTTATGTTTGGAACTATCAAACTGTTACATAAGATAAATAGGGCGGCGTTATATGACACGCAAGTTACTTATCTGATAGACAATTCATTTCCTTATATATACTATACCTACCTACCAAGGCCTGTCAGTGAAGTGCGTTCACATTGCAGTCATTCCCAACTCGTATTTTTACCGACTTCAAAAATAATGAGGTAATCAATTCGACACGTGTGCATGTAATATTGTTGGAATTGCACATACGTGTTAATCTGTATTATATAGTCTTCTAAATACGTGTACCAAATTTTGTAAGTGTATGTATGTTTGTTTGTATTTATTTATTTATTATATAAACACTTTACAGAGAAAATAAAGAATACACATAGAAGAGCACAAATGTACTGCTTATTTCAATAGAAATTTCTTCCAGCAGACCTGCGACAGGATAGTTGGATGATAGACGAAGACACAGTGTGTAGAAAGATATAATGTAACCTAAAATATACTATGATAACTTAACTAATTATATATTAATTACACATATACCTTAACTTAACATAAGTATAGAAGATAAAAAAATACATACATTATATGTAAAATTTGTAAAAGTTTGTATGTATGTTTGTTCACGCATTTCTCTGAAACTACTTTTCGAATCGTAATCATTATTTTTATTGGTATCTCTCAACTTAGGGAATAGTGCAAGTTTCATCAAAATCGGTTTAGCAGTTTTCAAGATATGGTACATACAACCGAACTCCTTAGCGTCAAACAGCACGAATGTGTAAATTAATTTGCTATGGGTATTTTGTCAATCCTTTAGGTACCTTGCTTACTTTTTAGTAATATGGAACCAAAACTAAAAAGAGAGAAATAAAAACTTTTTCACAATACATACACTCCCGCCCATTGCCTTTGGGGGGGTAGGCAGAAACTTTGCTTAATTTTCCTTCATTCATCTACATAGTCATACGCCAGTTATGGGTACTGCGCACCTGGCCTTTCTGAAAAACATCACCTATAAAATTCGTATTTTGTCGACTGCAGCTTTAACGCCATAAAATAGGAATATCAGTCGTTAAATGGTTGAACAATCCCGAACTAATAACTAATATATATTTCCTCTTTATTGTGCTACTATTAGTTGAATAGATTACCTTTTGTTCGGCTTGCGCTACAGGGAAATATCACGCTAAAACAATACATGCTATTTAATACCTAAAAGTATTGACACAAATGCAGCGAATTAGCTTGCTCGATTTTCACCTAAAATGTAGTTTAATAATTTTCTGAGGGAGCCAGATGATTTTATTTTGTTGTTTGAATGCGAGACTTGCGAATTACTTGGATAAATTGCTGTCCAATATTATTTTTTATTTATGTGGCCTGTCTTTGGTCTAGTGAGGGGGAAAGCAAACTAATGGCACGCGGATGCCAGTGGTGCATTCGGCATGATAATTCGGGCAAGCCAATATATTTATTTTATATATTTCGTTTACACATGGGTACTTTTCACATCCCTACAGTTATTTTATAAGTAGAACCCAAGGTAATAAAAGTAGTCATACTTTGCGACACTCATAGACGCCCCTAAAAAACAGGATGATCAGACATCGCGTCCATGATTGAACAACCCCAAGTGACGGCTCCAAACGGGCGAGCACGGCCTAACTGTGACAGACTTCAGTCACACATTTTTATCACAACAAGAACCCTTATTGTTTCGGCATGTGCGTATGTCCGTCAACTCGACCGCAGGTTAGCTAATGACTACTACTACTAGAAAGTACTAGGAAGCTATAACTTGGCATGTATATACATATTAATCACGCCGACAAATTGGTAAAATTCAATCATGAATGAATTTTTTTTTAGGGTTCCTCCCGTACACGTAAAGTGCGGATGTAATTTTATCTCGTCTATTCCATGGTGGGGGGTATCGTTGGATAGGCCTTTCAAAAATATTACGTGTCTATGAAAATCATTTTTGATTCAGGTATTCCGTTTACGTAAAATTAAGCTTTAAATTGCCAACTTGTTGTTAGAGTGAATTGTCCCCCTGCCGCATGCCAGCTAAATGGATATGTGAAAAAATGCACAACCATAGTCGACAACTTATAAAATGTACTTGGAAAAGTAAAAAATATGTATATTGATTTATGGAGGACAACAGTTTTTGAATGGCAAAGTTAATTCTGTCCCTTCGTTAGAGCAAGTTCGCTTTCATTGTTTGTGTTTGTAATGTTACCTATTTGTTTTGGTGAATGTAGCTGTTTCTACGGAACCCTCTGTGCGCGAGTCAGACTCGCACTTGGCTGGTTTTAATGTATAGGTATTTTTTTGTTATTGATATGCTCGCGCTTGACCACTGGCGATGGTAAGCAATGATGTGTTCGACGATAGCACATATTTCTGCATAACTGTGTGGAGATTGCAAGCGTGAAGTAATGTTATTTTTGACAAGTCTTTCAAGACTCGAGGGGTCAGATTACTTAAATATAAAATGACCTTTATTACCGATAGATATTATATAATTAGTAAATGATTCACCGTGCGATTATGCTACATATTATTTTAATATTATCATGACAATAACAAACGAGACAGTTAGCGCATGTGCTAGCATTCAGGAAATGCCCTCGATAGTCGATGTTTGTGACTTTTGTGAGTCAGTCTATATGCTGCACATATGTATTATACATTTCGGTAAATACATAATATTTATGTAGGTCGATACATATTGGTCTGATTTTTTAAGTACGCGAACAGTGTAGTCAGGCATTGTTTATATGAAAAATGATTTGATTTATTTCTTTTTTTTACCAGCAATCTAATTTTTGGCTTATCAAGGGAATTTGTTTCTTTAAATGGCCAAAAGACAATTTGTTTGGTACTGTATATACACAGAGTACGTAAGCGGCAGCGTATTTCTATTTCGTGGTATATATGAATCACAGTTTTAAAAAGATAATGTGTTTATTCCGTCTTTTATTTTTTATTTGATACAGGCGGTAATACATTTAAGCAAATTAAAAACTACTTCCAGTGAGTAGCTAGATAGGATTTCTTTATAATTATGTACTAGCACAGAGTAAATATGTCACTAGCTTTACGTGTACGTAGGTGAGTACCATACGTATTTATGAACAACATGTATGTGAAATTTCATGATGATTGGTCGAGTAATTCATACGTGGAAACATATCAAACAAAACAAACTCACATTAGTATTTAAATATTAATATACGTTAGGCTTTTATTTTGCATTGACTATTATGATTAGAACAGTAGAAAACAAGGCTCTTGTTCTTATATCATTCCTCCCTCATTATACTACAGAGCAACTTAAGACCTATATCAATCTGCCTAGCCTTTTCCCAACTACTTTGGTGTCGGCTTCCAGTCTTACCAGATTCAGCTGAGTACCAGTGTTTTACATGGAGCGACTGCCTATCTGACCTCCACAACCCAGTAACTGGGTAACACAGTACCCCTTGTCAAGACTGGTGTCAGATCTCAGGCTTCGGACTACCCGTAACGACAGCTGGCACCAACGGCTTAACGTACTTTCATTTCAACATACCGGGTTTCCTCCGTGCCTCGGGAGGAAACCCGGTATGACCGACCTCGTCAAGCGTTGCTTAACCTTGAGACCTTTATATACTAGTATTTCGTAGGTATCGAGTGAGTAAACTTTAACATCGGATTAGTCACATATTGAACGCGTTAGATCACTCAACCTTGAAACTTCGCTCTAGACGAAGCTATAATAGCTTGCAGAACAATTAAGAGAAAGGTTTTTTTTTTCTATGGTACATCTCTCATTGGTATTCCATCGGAAGTATCATTTTTCCGGAAAAGTTCTAAACCTGATATAGTTAGAAATTGCCAATTTCTGAACAAAGCTGGCAATTTTGTAATTGAAAAAGGCAATTTTGAAACTCCAGCGCATCTATTGTTGGAGTTTCAAAATTGAAGCCTGGATCTTTGAGTAATTTCAAATCTCCCAAAAAGTGCTAAGTAAGTAAAGTCAAAGAGAGATTTTCAAAGCAGAAAATACATTTACACAAAAGTAAAAAAATCAATTACCTACATTTCAACGCTAAGACTTCATATTTTTTCAGCCTATATTGATGCTAATAGTGCCTTTATTTTATAGCAAATAAGCAATTTTTTGTGACCTTGTGTATTTTTTAAAAGGGTCAAATAAAAAAGAAATGCCCATGTTACTCCGGAATAATGAAGTTTTCCATAGGTGAAAGAATGTTTAAATCGGTTGAGAAGTTTTAGAGTTTAAAAAAAAAATCCTCTTTATAATATTAGCGAACTATATTTTAAGTAGGTAGCTTTGTAGCAGGTTCCAATTGAAAACATTATATTTTTTTCATTATTGTTTCAACGTTCGTTTGTTCTTTGTGAAAATCCTCTTAAAGTAGTGTATTTTTAGCTTTTGTAAGTGATAATAAACCTATTCTCTCTGACACTGTTAGTAGGCATATTCATTAATTAGAGAAGTTTTAATGCTCCCCGTAGACAGGTGTAACAAAACAATACTTCCGAAGAAGTCCTTCCAAAAATTTCCTCCAGATAGAACATAATTTATTTCTATAAAAGAGTTGCTTGTGAACAGGAATCTTCCATGTCATGTCCAGGTAATCTCTGTCTGTGAATCATTCCAGGTTGCCTGGAAGAGATCGCGGTATGCGATAAGGCCGCCCATTGTATGTTTTTAGTTTCTTTTTTCTTGTTTATGGTGTACAATAAAGTGTATATAAATAAATCTTTTCTGTAAAATTTACTGATATAAACGACTGCGTGAATTATTAGGTACGGTTTGAAAATGCATATTTTAGCTTCAATGTGCAGTGTTGTAGAAATGATACGTTGTTGCTGACATATCGGTGCCGTAATATGCCGTAATGTGCCGTAATAGGCGTATTACGGTTACGGCATGTTATTATTTTAATAAGGCTGTCAACGTGTGGTATTACTTGATTATTGGTTACAGGAATTATGAAGCGGAAAAACGTTCGCTTTTATGTTCAGTGAAAGAATATCAAGTTTATTTTATTTTATAGAGGCTGTATATGAATGTGACAGAAGCTGACTACTTTTAGAACTTAAGGCGCCGATTCCCTTGAGTAGCTGATTTTAAAATGAGAATCACGTCTAAACGGCTAGTCGTAATTTATTGGAAAAAATATATGTTATAGTAGACCATTTTCTTAATAATTTCATATGAGCAAATTTTGAGTTTTATTCGTATAACATAGTGTAATTAATTTGTAAAGTTATGTCTAAAACGGACAAAAACACGACAATCACACCAAAACCGCTGGGCGTATTTTAATGAAATCGACACCATATCAAAGACAATTTAATTATCTACATTTTGATCTGAAGCTTTTTTTTTGAAGTCTAAGAATAATAAGGAAATTACAAAAAACTACTAAATTTTGGGTCGCGCGGGTGTGAAACTAGTGCGCGTTTTGTTCCCTCAAGGTCGTTGGCGTTAGTCGTCGTCTTAAATAAAAGCGAGCAATCTGCTTAGCTTCTTTCCTTCGGTACTTTACTAAGTTAGAATCAGTGTCAGTCATTGTCGCTAACGATCAAAACAAACGTGTCGCGGTAGGGGGTGTCCTTGACCCTTTCACTTAGCATTCAGTAATGAGTTAATCTATGTACCTATATAAAAGAAAGTCCTGTTAGTTACACTATTTATAACTCAAGAACGGCTGAATCGATTTGGCTGAAAATTGGTGGGGAGGTAGCTTAGAACCAGGAGACGGATAGAAGGGTAGGTAGGGGTAGATGAATGTTTGGTATTTTATGGCAAAACAAAGTTTGCCGGGTTAGCTACCATCTCATGCGTGGACCGATTCTACGCCTATACCTTTTTGATTTGTGACCAAGATTAACAAAATATCTCAATAAACCAAAAATCATGTTTTAAAATTTCGTAATTATACTTTTTGCTACAAGTTGGATCAATGTCTTTTATTTTTTTGTTATCTAGAGGAGACTATATACAGTTATTTTATTACTACTATTATAAACATGAAAGTTTGTGATGATGGATGGATGTTTATTACTCTTTGACGCAAAAACTACTTGATGAAACTTTACATAAATATAACTTATACATCAGAATAACACATAGGCTATAATTTATAAAGATATTAGAATAAGTACTAGTACTATATACATATACAAAAGTGACGTAGGAATGTTGAAAGTAATATGAGCTACATAGTTAATTTCGTATTATCTATCTATTCGTACTGAATATATGCTGATACTGTAAGCTACCGAAAAAACATCTGTAATTTGGGAGGACATGGTCTTATCTATGCGCGTGTTGGCAGGAACCTATTTTGATAATAGAGAATTCATTTTTTAACTACTATGTATTTTATTTTATTTAATAATGTATTTGGGTGGAGGAACAGTTTTCTTGAAAAAAATAAAACTGTTGTATCTGTAAAATTGGTAGTTACCTATGTAATATACATATTGCAAAGCAAAACTTTATCTGGTTATTCTTTTTACCCGACTGCCGAAGGAGGGTAATGTGTTTAACAGTCTATGTATGTATGTTCGTTCCTATGTAGCGTTCTAGAGACCAAACGCGTTAGCCGATTTTGATGGTTCTTACGTCAATCGATTCGTCTTAACCCTGCGAGTGTCACTGCCTACATTAAAATTGTAAAATATTAAAATGGCAGATTTTGGGCGCCCCATCTTGTGGGGTATCAAAATAAAGGGGTTTGAGAGGTGATTTCAAAAATATATTACACTTATATGTTTAAATGTACCTAATTCGATAAACAAAATTACCAAAATGTTATAAATGAAAAAAGTTAATTCAAAAAATAAAAAAACGCGACTGAAAAGCAAACTAAAAAGACGTAAACAAGGAGAAAATCATGCTGTGCAGGCGGAGGATACACCTGGTCTTGGTCAGCCAGCCCGCGAATGTGTATCTTCCGACTGCACAGCATGATTTTCTCCTTGTTTACGTCTTTTTAGTTTGCTTTTTTTGAATCAACTTTTTTTTTCTGTTAGATGAATCCCGGAGACTTGATCTAGTTAGGGTTTCCGCGGACAGGTCCGCAGTGACAATGTCAAAACGTTGCGACACTCATTTTTCGTATAAATTGTTCTACTGTCTGTAGCGGAATACTTCTACCATCGGACATCTAGACGCACTGCAAGTTACCATCCTTACCTTGTTGCCATTCCCCCAATTCGCACCAAGCGCTTCCAAACATCCTTCATAATGCGCACAGCGAATGAATGGAACTCACTACCTGCGTCTGTGTTTCCGAACGCATTCAACCCGAATCTCTTCAAAGTTAGAGTGAACAGGCTTCTTCTGGGTAAGCTCACTCCATCGTAGACTCTGTCTCTGTCACCTCTGACCTAGACTAGAGTCAAGAGCAAACCCATCATAAAAAAAAAAAATAAAAAAAAAAAAAATGAAATCATTTCTCTGAAAACGAATAGTCGCACCATCGCATTGCATTTGTCTTTGCGTGCCTCTATGCGGAAGTTGCAACACAAGCACGTTGCATTGAAATCATTATTCACACAACAACAACACAACTCCAAACTCACAACTTGGGTTCTTCATTGAAAGCAAAACGGCAATAAACGTCATGATACAGTGATACTGATTCACTGTTGGCGTCATCGCAGATAAACAACCCATGTACTTATGTCCCGCACCAAAGTCAACTAAAGGATAAACACGTTTTTTATATATTGGTTCAATTATATTTTGTATCTGTAATCTAATATATATATAAATCAATGCCACTTTTCGTTTTAATTTTATAACTCAAGAACGGGCTCACCTATCCAAACCCAATGTTTAGGCTTTGTTCGGACTATTTAGAAGATGGTTGGTTTTTTTTTTTTTCATTATGTAGGGTAGGGTAGTTATGGTAGGTAGGTTGTGTACCTGACGGGCGCGAAGAGCCGTTTATACGAGATTCTCGTTTTATAATCAGCTACTGAGGAGTATCAACTTTACACATTAATTACACTTTTAATAACGAATAAATTACAAAAAATTCTTAGTTCAAATGATTAAGAAAATGGTCTTAAGGCGGTACCCCGAGCAAAACGCCGTGCAAGCCGTTTTTTGTGCTGTTTTTAAGAGCTATCTACTCGTTATTTAAAAAGAAATATCAATTAATAAAAATACATTAAATTTCTACATAATATTGATTCTAAAATGGTAGATAAAGTTTTTTTTTTAATGTTGTATATATTTCACTAATCTACTTCCAAAAAGACATAAAAATGAGAAATAATTATTGATATTATGCATCTCCTCGTAAAGTGTTCATTGATTATTTTTTGTACTAACACTAATGGATAGACAATTTAATAACGAACATTTTTGTAGAATTTTTTTTTTCAAAAGACCAAAATTCGATTTTATAAAGATTTTATTCTTAAATCTGGGCGTATTCACTACTGTAATTCATGCGCCACCAGTGCCGCTAGACTAATAGGAACGCTCATATCTCATGCCGATTTTTTGGTCAGGGTACCGTCTTAAGTCACTATATTTTTTTCCAAAAAATTATGACTAGCCGTTTAGACGTGTTTCCTATTTTATAATCAGCTGTTTGGGAGTTATCTGCGAGTAGCTAATCAAGAGCAAACGTAAACCAGCATCAAATGCAAGTTATGCTCAACTCATCGCAGTACATCTCATTGAAGTGGGTTGTTCGTCCATCGCCACATTGACCTATTTTCCTTTTCCTTACGTTATGAATGCACTGAGAATTGGACCACAGAGTAAATGTGTCCAGTAGGGCAACTCTGTAGTTGAACGAACGCTGCAGGCGATGCTAGAGGGTTTGAGGAGACACCGCAGAGTGACTTCATTCGAGGGAATGTAGTCATTTCTGCGGTCGCTAGGTATTTATAAAAGTGTTATTTGCCGTGTGATGTATAAAACAAAAGCGACAGAACTTTTATGATGAGTTACCGTCACTATTGTGTAGGTATATATATACTCGTATTAATTGATAGATTTTTTCAGATAAAAGTAAACTCAACGGTAGTGAAACTTTATATCGGTAAAAGAAAATATATATATTAATAACATTAGTTTAGACTTTACATGGACATCTTGTTCAAATAATTAATATAATGTGTTTATTTACGTACTTTTATATCTTGGTAGATTTTCTTTCAAACTTCAGAATGTACCGTAGTACGTGTTATTTCATAGCAAATGGCAGCACGGGGAGACCAAAAACATTTACAGATTTTTACTAAAAGTGCTTGAAATGGTGCTCACAATTCTGTAGTAACAGATATCGCAAATGTACAGAAAAATATTTTCTGCATACTTACTTAATTATCTGTACGTATACATGTCAATTGTCAATAAATAAACTGGTCCGTACGAAACCTTATAAGCAGTTGGTCTTCTGCATTTTTCTATTGTGTAACGAATAATGAACGTCTGAAGTAGTTTAGTTTTCAATATAGATTTGTGGTCGTTATTATTTCGAAAGTCCGTTTTCTAGGACGGTCTTTGAAGTTGGACTTCATTCTATTATAACAAGTTTTGCTATGAGTAATAATTATGATCTATATCAATAATTTTTCTGTTTATAAAGTTGAAGTGCTATTTTACAATGTGATAAATTTTTCAGGCAGTTTTAAAGCCGGTTTTAGATAAAATTACACTTTTGATGATTCTGAAAACATTTACTTCGTAAATAATTTGTTCCTATTTTTAAAGTTATATAAACACCACCGGTGTTGATATAATTTAAAAAAGGAATACACTGGTATGTTATGTTTTAGGTGTTTTAATACGATATTGACTATTTATGTTTCTGAAACGCAGATGAAGAGTATAAAACATGGACCATGGTCATACGTCTTCTTCGTTCTCATTGTTATTCGCATATTGCAGTTTTCTAATGTTCGTAACTTGTGCGAATTAAGAAGGAAAAATGTGATTATCGGGTTATGGGTTTTGCCGATCATTGGCTAGCTTTAGTAATTAGTTAAAAGATATTATTTGATTAAACTCAGGAGCAGTGGTCACCTAGTGGTAACGGCTGCGACGTACGTGTCGTAGGTCGTGGGTTCGAAACCAGGTAGGCATATCATAACATTACTTTGAGTAAATTATTTCATCATCACTGCTCTCAAAACGGTGAAGGAAAACATCATGAGGAAACCGGCATGTACTAGAATCAAAAATTCGAAGATATGTGCGTCCACCAACCCGCACTGGGCCCGCGTGGTGGATCACGGCCCATTCCCTCTCACAGAGAGGAGGCCTGTGTCCCAGCAGTGGGCCATTAAAAGGCTGCAATGATGATGATGATGATTTAATTTATGTTTGCAGACTGCAGACCTAAGTATACGAAGTTAGATATAGATAATATCTCTCGTGCCAATGGCTAGTCTTCGCTGAGATAAGCCACCGTGGCCGAAATTCGGTCTGAAGGACTATTATTATACGAAGTTCAATTTATCGACGTATCTTCGTCCCCACTTAGAATTAAACACGATAGATATAGACATAGAAGAGATTTCTATGCGGGCGGTGACGTCACGCGGGGGACTCTGATCCCCAAACCGTGGCAATTGTGTTACACACGGATTAAACGGGGCTAGTGGACGACATTGGGCCCAATGTTGGAATGTTTGATGAAGTTCTACGTGAAACGATGAGTTTCACTCAATTTTGCATCGTTATGACGGTGTATTTTTTTTAAAATAAATGTGTTTTACATTTGAAATAAAATAAAAACATTAGAAATTCCTCTTGCTGCCCCACAATAGAAATTTCTGATCGATTATCGATTAGTGCGTTTACTTACATTTGAAATGACATAAAGAATCAGCCAAATAGAACCCGCTACACGCAGAGCAGTCACTGCGCCTTCAGTGCTATTTGGGGAGGGAGAGACTTCTTGGAAACGATAGATGAACTTTATGAAAGATGGTATGGCTAGAAACGGGGGTGACTATAAGTCGCGGGTTCGATTCTCGGGTCGGGTATTTATTGGTTTTCCATCTGAGGTTTCTTAGAAGCAGCCTGAGACTGAATTTGTGCCCGGTTAAAGGCAATCGGCTCGTCCCCTACTATACACCCTTTTTACAGACCGATTTTGAGTTCTATCCGATTTTAAGAAGTAGACGTGTTAGATCTCATGCAAAAATCGGCAGTTGTTTTTTTTAAAACCGACTCTAGAATAAATCTAATCCACAATTTTATAAGAACAGCCGGTTTATTCTGCAAACACGGTCCGTGTAAATTTGGTGAAGTGAGCTTGAAGTCATTCCACCTGGATTGACAATACACTTCGGCCAGGTTTTTACGGTGAGCTTGTGGGATGCTTATGTCTAGCATTGGGCGTCTCTCGGCAGATATGATGATATTGATGACTGCTGTTGAAGTGTCGACCGTTCTATTATAAAGGCCAGCTCCGACGGTTCTACCGAGTGAAATGAATGGGTTAGTCCCACTCTTCCCCGATCCCAGTCTACCCTGTCCCGTTTGACCCCGAATACGATAAATATGATTACTTTTATTGTTCTATCGTTTTCCATTTATACAGTCGACATAAAAAGTACTAAAATGTATTTGTTTGAAATACATAAGACCAATAAGTAGTTTATTTGAAATTATGTACAATGACGAATCATAGTTTTTAATAAAAATAATGACAGTTTGAATAAAATGTATCAAAAATATAAAATAATTCCTGAAAGTAATACTGTTCGTGCGTATTTTTTAAATTATGATAATGTTCCATGTAGAGTAGGTATTTTGATTTTCTGTATTGAAAAAGGAACTATTGTGATAATAGTTAAAACCTGTGATTGCTCTAGGAGACTATATTGTATTATGTAATTATAATACCTTAACCAAGCAAGACTTTATAATTTTTTCCTGATCCTTAAAACTAGTATTATAATTTGAGTAAATACTCGTAATAAAATTGTATTTAACATTTTATGTGCTGACGTTACTTTTAAGCTAAATTGACTGTTAATCGAGTTTGTATAGAAAAATAAATCGGGGTCAAACTGGACGGGGTAAACTGGGTTCGGGGTAGAGTGGGACTTACCCAAATGAATCGGGTCATATACTGACTTGACCGGCCAACAGTACATATAACAGTCGAATGACTACTAAACATGCGTCTACAGCAGGTAGCCTATAGAACCGTGACTCGTTTTTGCACATTTTTTTCAGTATATCTACAATTCACTTTAGTATTGAAAAATATGGATCGTTTGTCCTGTTTTGAATATATAACCACTCTTTTGACCCATATATGCACGTGGTGTTGGAATATGGTGATATATTGTTCAATTAATCCATGGTTTTTTCATGAACGTTTTGTAACACTTGAATAGAAATTGAGTATTTCTGTTTTTGTATTCTGTATTTTACTAGTTGTTTGTTTTGGATGGCATTTGAAACGTTAAATATGAAAAAAAAAAAACTGTATTTATTTAAAACATTTTTACTTGACATTAGCTGCCACCTGAATTTGAACTGCTGTAGCTTATATGGAACGCACTCAAGGCCGCTGCACAAACAACTTTGCAAAATTGGTGTTTATAGTTTGGTGCCAAACGAAAGTGCGGTGCCCCAAAACATGACTTTCATGTTGGAGTGCCCCAAGTGCCACACACAACTGCACACTTGAATATGACATTTGTACTGAACTCAATTAAATATCTAAAAAGTGAAACATCGACTCAAAATAAGAAATAGAAGGCATAACCTAGGTCTGACAGATAGGCGTGACAAATACTTAGATCTTAGTTCTCCTTTAAGTACTCATTAACACACAAGCGGTGATAAAAAATGTTTACACGAATAACTTAAATAAATATTAGTCATTGGTGCATGTTGGTATTTTGCAACGCACTGAGTCATCTTACCTGCGAAGGTTTTGCCGTACCTATTATAAGATGTTTTAAATTGTGGTTCGAAAATCTTCATCCTTATATCTTAATATATCTTAAATCCTTTGTTTCGTAAGTAATTGCTAGTTAGTTATTAAAGACCAGAGGAGTGACCATAAGAACTTAAAGTACGGTTATTTTGAGTGTGCGTAAAAGACAGATGTTTACAAGTCTGATGCATCTGTCCCTTATATACACTCAAAATAACCTTACTCTAAGAGCTGATGGTCCTTTACTATGAAGTCTTAAAGCTACCATGGCCCCAGTTTGAGGAGCTCGTGGCTAAATAATAACAGCCGCACGGGTCGATCGAGTTTCCTCCGTGCCTCGGAAAGCACGTTAAGCCGTTGGTCTCGGCTGTCATTTGCAGATCTTTGACAGTCGTTACGGGTAGTCAGAAGCCTGAGATCTGACACCAGTCTAGCCAAGAGGTATCGTGTTACCCAGTTACTAGGTTGTGGAGGTCAGATAGGCAGTTGCTCCATGAAAAAACACTGGTACTCAGCTGAATCCGGTAAAACTGCTGGAAGCCGACCCCAATGTAGTTGGGAAAAGGCTAGGCAGATGGATTGGTCCCAGTTTGCGAGAGAGACGGAGCTTTACAGCACGTATGGCACAATCCCTTTTTCACAACTGTTAAACTTTTTGCCATTGTTAAACTTTTGTTTAATTGATAGTGTAGACCCCATGATGGATCGTCGACTGACCTCCTAATCTCTTCATTTGAACTGGGAGAATTTTTAGTATAAACCGGTATATACCCAAAAATTCTAAGACATGTGACATCTACCAATTCGCAGTGGGTCTGCTTGGTGGATTATTGCCCATTCCTTATCACAGAGAGGAGGCCTGTGTACCAGCAGTGGGAATGTTAAAATGCTGATGATGATGATATAGGTACCCAAAAACATATCAATGTGATTTTTTTTCTTAATGAATCAGCTGGTCTTTACAGAAAAGATTTGAGTAAAATGCGACTATTATATATTTTTGAAAATTATCTTGAAGCTAATCAATAAATCTGCTGCGAAATTTCACGATAACTGAGAATAAATCAAACTGCCTTCAAGCAAGGCATTTACCTAAATCTCGTGTTCTTGAATTATTAAAGACAAACCGCAGTTAAAACCTGCTAACGCTAAACTGGTTCATAAAGTATTCAGTCTATTTGATCGCTGTGCCGCTGATGGATAGACCTACCGGTGTCTGTTGAATTTTTAATTGATACTTCTATTAATGGTGTATGTTTTTGGTTTCAGGTAAGCATTGAATACTGTTTCTTCTAAGGGTAAGCGTAAATTTAGATCTTATTAAAGGTACGCCCGCAAAAAAAAGCGTACCTTGCAACAACGATACGTCTACCAATTTTTCATAGAAGTTTCTCTATACAAAATGGCTGTCGCTAGAGGCTGTCTACGGGAGCCTTAACAGTTTGGCCGGCAGTGTAGCCTGGATTTTGTGCTACAACGGGGTTGTTTTTGACTGACCATAAGAAAAACTAAGATACAGTGTGTGCTCAAAAGGTTTTAGTTTTTTGCATTTAGCAAAGAAACGTTGAGGTATAAAAAAACCCGGTCAAGTGCGAGTCGGACTCGCGCACGAAGGGTTCCGTACCATTGTCGCAAAAAACATTTGTTGTATAGGATACAATATTTATTTTATTCTGTTTTTAAGTATTTGTTGTTAAAGCGGCAACAGAAATACATCATCTGTGAAAATTTCAACTGTCTAGTTATCACGGTTCATGAGATACAGTTCTGTTGACAGACAGACAGACGGACGGACCGCGGCGTCTTAGTAATAGGGTCCCGTTTTTACCCTTTAGGTACGGAACCCTAAAAAGTGACAAAGTTGAGAAGTGTATGCTTCGTTCAATGAGATTTTATCAATAGAGACGTCGTACTCATTATAAGGAAATAAAAACATGGCGATATTTTACTTTAGCTACCTACATAGGACCTATGCAACTTTATTTGTATCACTAAGTAGGTTAAAAGATCACAGATATACAAATAGTAATTCGATGTCAAAAAGAGATAAAAATACGGCTCAAACGTACGTTCGTGCCGCGGCCAGACGCAGGACGGACTGAGTTCACTCAAGCTGGTCAGCTTGTGTTTTTATTGCAGACGTTGGTTGAACGTATCTAACTCAGTATATATGTTATGTTATGGACTAAGTGATTAATACGGCATTATTAATAATGCCCGCGCAATAGTGAAATGCCCAATAGTTATAGGCAATATGATAAAAACTATTGATATAATTAAATTGACCGGCCTTTCTAAATAATGCCCATCACTTATTGGGCCGGGTAATAAAAAGATATGCTTTTTAGGGTTCCGTAGCCAAATGGCATAAAACGGAACCCTTATAGATTCGTCATGTCTGTCTGTCTGTCTGTCCGTCCGTATGTCACAGCCACTTTTTCCCGAAACTATAAGAACTATGCTGTTGAAACTTGGTAAGTAGATTCGTATTCTGTGAACCGCATTGAGATTTTCACTCAAAAATAGAAAAAAAACAATAAATTTTAGGGGTCCCCATACTTGAAGTTGAAAGTATTTTTTTTTTCCATCAAATCCATACGTGTGGGGTATCTATGGATAGGTCTTCACAAATTATATTGAGGTTTCTAAAATCATTTTTTTCTTAACTGAATAGTTTGCGCGAGAGAAACTTCCAAAGTGGTAAATTGTGTCCCCCCCCCCCTGTAACTCTTAAATATGAGAATGACAAAACTAAAAAAAATATATGATGTACATTACCATGTAAACTACCACCGAAAATTGGTTTGAACGAGATCTATTAAGTAGTTTTTTTTAATACGTCATAAATCGTAAACCGCAATTCACCAAGTACGGAACCTTTCGTGCGCGAGTCCGACTCGCACTTGGCCGGTTTTTTATTGTTTTAATGTTGGCATTGGTTTTAGTATAGAATACTTAAGTACGATTACTATTTAAGCAACAAAGTCGACTGCTCCTATTTCTGTATGCAGGATCTAAATTAGTAAAGGAGATGACGGGAGCTGAGTTCACTCGGATTCTCACCGAATATTTATATCATTATGTGATAAACCTTCTTTGCAAAATTATTGCGGCTTAAAAGGCTCGTTTTTTTCTTTTTGAAGTATTTTATAAAACGAGGGGCCTTTCCTAACCTTCTAACATTGAACTCAGCTTTATCGTTGGTGTTTGAACGGAACAAGTATTAATTATTTTGCCCAACCAAACTCCAAAAGTTTGACGTCATCTCGACCGCTGTCCGAACCTAAAGAGATTAGATTTATGTCCAACAAAAAATGGCTGCAAAAATTATTAATTTATTTAAATAAATAGATTTATTCACATTCAGTAAGAACACGAGAATATCGGTCACCTTTATTTTCAATTCTGTAAGCCGACGAGAATGACACGAACCATGAAGTTGCAACCCGATATTAATAATTACTTCATCCAATACATTCTGGCTGGAAAGATTTGACATCCAACCTACTTTGTATCTTATCTCTTTCGTAACACGGTTTAAGTTTGCGTGTATCGAGTTTGACAAATATTCGTGAGTACAAGAATGCATTTTAAAAAGTTGGCATAGTGTAGTGCTGACCTTGTCGGTTCGTCATGCAGTTTTGATAGTACGAACGGTATAAATGACTAACGGACGACCATGAAACACTTGTCTTATTTTACGTCTGTCGGTTACAAATGCAATAAACATTGTTTTGTTGTTTTTAGATACAAAGTGCTGAATATATGCAGTAGGTAATTAAGTGGTGTCTCTTTCGGTTCCAAATTGAAAACGTTTGTCTAAAAATAGATACAAAGATGATTTTATCATTATATATGTAGTGTTTGATAACATCAAAATTATCAAACGTCTGATCTTTCATATACGATTACGAAAACATGTTTATTTATGCATTTACAAATTGGACTCACTTCTTAGCCTGCTCACGTTCAATATACGTTCTTACTAAACGTACTTTAAAATTTGTGAAAATAAAATCTAAATTCTGTACACGTTTGTGCCAATCTGAAAGATAACACTCGAGTTGTACGTTTATATTTACATAGAAGCGGCAACTGAGATGCGCGTGGGTTCACTCGGCACGGCATGAGGACATCCCGTTCCATCCAACTTCCTATAATTATCCGTAATCTCAGAATAAATTCTGATCTTCATTTCAGATGTGACATTTACTCAAAAAATACTCAATTTAAGCTGACACAATGCAACAAACTCTTAAAAAAATAAATAGATTTATTACAATAACACGAACTCGAAATCAAGAATATTCAATAACACTATAGTGGCCTGCATCTAAATATCCCGAAAACAGCAGATGCTTTACATTCCGTCCTCTGCCGTAGTCTATTGTTCTAGAGCAAGAGTCTCTGTGGATTTTGAAGGTGTACTGTGGGAACAGCTCGCTGACGCAGTGCAGTTCCACATGTCCAGCGTACTCTCCGTCAGTCGACATCAATCTCCTGTAGTCATTAGCTGAATGCATATGGTACCCGTAAGATCGATCTCCGATTATAAAGTCTTTATACCAATTCCAATGATGCACTATTCGCTCTACAACACTGAGACGAATCTCTCGATGCCGGTCTTGAGTTCCGTAGATACAGTAGGAAACAGAACGGAACAAACAGTTACCATCCCCCCGAATCGGTACCACTCTTCGTGCCATCCTCTTTCGCCTTCGTCTTTTAGGCGAATTTCGTCTTGATTTTTTTCGGTCGAACCTGCGATTCCGATACCGACTCATTGGCGTTGTTGCACATCACTAGTTGGGGTTGGAAAAATATGGCGTGTGAAATTATTTATGCGAAGCCGGTTTCTTTTGAAAAATATTAATTAATTATTAAAGCGGCTTAACAAGATAATGATTTTGCCGAGATATTTTTAAAATTAGAAAATATACATTTAAAATTTCGCGGCCATATTGAAATCGTATTTGTACTATTTCCTTACGGATGACGTTATTTACAGACAGTCTTCCGTAATGATTTATGACAGCGAATTGACACTGATTCATAAAGTCTGTCATAGTTTTAAAATGTCAACGGAAATCGCGCCAACCATAAAGACGAAAGAGGAAAATGTCACAACAAATTATTGAGGCGAGTAAATTATATTTTGAATTAATTTACGTTTCCTGTTATACGAAAAGGAACTCAACTAGATTAGTAAAGCTAATGAAAAAAATTATACCTACCCATATCAAAATATCAGAAGGTACGAATCGCTTCTCTGCCTTAGTTTTTCTAGTCTACTTATCTTCAATACCTACTGTGTTTTCTCAGAAAACATCCACTGCTGGGTATGTAGTACGTGCCTCACACTCAGCACCATGAAATAGGTAGTTTTCATAATGACCACCCTTTCAAGGAAACTGCGTGACCGCGTGACCACTGTTTGTTGTTTTGGCAGTCAGGAGGGATACTGCCGTTTCCGCCATACGAGTAGTAGCCTGCTATGACGCCCCAGGGAAACAAAGGGGTTGCCTATTCTGTTGACCACATATTTTACTTTGCCTTCATCTATTACGAAGCAAGTTTCGTGTTCAACGCGAACTGAAATCGTCTGACCTGTACAACCCCAGGGGATAGTAACCTCATCCATCCAAAATAATCCTCTTAAGACCTTTTCGGCAAGGTTCGGCAATGTTCGGTATTATTCGTACCATTATGAAAGAGTGTACGAGACCAAAATGGAATATTCAAATTAATTGTATTGATTTCATTGACGCAGGGCATATAAAAAACAAAGCCTGCTCCGATGTGAGAACTTGTCTTCGAATCACAGGACAAAATCGATAAAATATTTTCTCTCACAGCCGACTCGCGTCAATATCAGAATGGTTGACCTTCAAACGTGAATTTACATAGAAATAACTTATTGTTACTCTCATAATAATCGTGGTAGCCTTTTAATATGTATTACCCTCCATATTAAAATCAAGATAAAAAAAAAAATGGGACCATGTTTGGAATGGCGTCCATTGTGAGCGTCGGCTTGTATTAATTGATGGAACATTACGCCTTAATATTGCGACATAAGTATCTTAACGATTTGAATCAGACAGTGCGTGTGAATGAACTTAGCCACTCAATGTCATTCGCGAAACTGGTCGATACGGATTGACAGTGACCTACCGACGAATAATGATAGTGTCTTCGGCGGGGCTCGGTGAATTTCGGGCCACGCCGAAGGCCCACGAATGGTTGTTTTTACGTTCGGGGGAGGTCGGGGAGAATCGGCCACCCGAGTTGAAGTTTACCTATTTATTTAGTTCGTAATTGGAGTTTAGTGTGTGTGTGTGTAAAATGTATACGAATTTCTGGCCTAATGTGCGTGATAGTAGATTGATTACGACATTGAGCATAGAAAATATTGGTTTTGGGAACGCCCGTGTGCTACGTAGCGTCTAAGACGTAGGAAACATTACTGGAGGATTCATCTGCCTATCCTTTTCCCAATTGTTGATGGGGTCGGTTTCCAATCTTACCGGATTCAGCTGAGTACCAGTGTTTTACATGAAGCAACTGTCTATTTGACCTCCACAACCCAGTAACTGGGTAACACAAGACTGGAGCCAATCTCAACTTCTGACTATCCCTAACGACTGTCAAATATCTTCAAATGACAGCCGGGACCAACGGCTTAACGTGCTTTCCGAGGCACGGTGGAAACTCGGTATGTTGAAAATGGTCACCCATCCACGGACCGACCTCGGCAAGCGTTGCTTAACCTTGAAGATCGACCCGTGCGGTTGTTATTATGGAGGATTCATTAGGATTAAATTTATGGCGATGTAGCATATCAGCTCAATTATTATTGACTCGAATATGCTAAAGAAAAGTGGCTATTTTAATTGTGCACACAAATGGCGGGTGATCAGTCTGTTTTTCAGCTCCACGCTAGTCATTGGGACATTTTCGGGTATGACTAATATTTGGGGATAATTTGGAAGCGAAGGCCGCAATCGTCAGCTTTACACTGATTGCACAATGGCGGATAATTTCAGTGCAGTTTTGAACTGTAGGATGCATGTCGCAGAATTTGATAGTTCGGTCCAAACTCCTAACTTGCAGTTTGAATGCGGGCCGTCTGCATCGTCTCTCGGGAAAGTTCGCTGGATGGAGCATAGATTTAAGGTATTCGAACTACAAGTTAAACTAGCTAGTGACATTTCCTAGACGTGATGGGTTGGTTATATTTACAGGGTGAGTTTTTCAAGTGGGCGTAGATCCGAAACTATTAGGAATAGCAAAAAACACTCAGAGGTCAATAGGCCGATTTTGATGAAAACTAAAACTGCATCACTGGTTTTTTGAAAATCATTTTTTTTTCAAGCCATTAAACGAACCGAAATTGATTTTGAAAATAACAAGTGCTGTATTATTATTTCACAATTCGATAGTGTCGCTAATAAGGATCAAATTCTGTTAAGTAATGACTGACGGCAAATTTAAACGGCTCATTTAAAAAAATAACTACTTTTTTGTCCTACGTTAAGCACCTCCCTATAAGTGATGAAGTAAAGACATCTTTATTTTATTCACATTCAACTTTACAATAATTTGAATTCCGTTTATTCATGACATCAATCGTACGATTCGAGTCTTCATAGATTTGTTGTAAAAAAGTATTTTGTTAAAAATGAGGTTTTTTCTCAAGTTCGCCGTATGACAATAAAGCAAGTGTTTTTTTTTTAATCTACCGTTTTGATTCCTAGCTAGGAATATTGATTTTTCAAAAACCCAATGATATAGTTTTAGTTTTTATCAAAATCGGCCTCGTGACTCTATTGAGTGTTTTTCGCTATTCTTCATAGTTTCGGATCTGGCAATCCACGCCCACTTAAAAACTCACCCTGTATAATGTTAAACGAAGTAAACCGAATTTATTTGAATTAAAAAGGTAAGTAATACGATAGCTGATATTTACTTGAATTTATAATCTTAGAAAAGAAAAAAATATCAGTAGATATTCCATCAGTTCTGTTGAGATTTAGCTAATAAAACATATAGCTAGCTAATATAATTTGCTCCTTTACTGCATTTCTCGTCGTGGTGTATTGCTTTTAGTAAACTCAATCATCACAAATCCGGCTGCCAAAACCCGACTTTAGGTATTGCCCACCTTCCACAGATCCTCTATAAATCTACGGAAAAAAAAAACGCGCCTAGCTAACAAATTACCACAGAATATACACGCCATACCAAAAATAATGATGAGCAGTCTATAGTCCCCAAAACCGGCTCTAATCTCCCGTCCCTCTCCGTCTCACTAGATCAGAGAAGGACGGAGCAATCGACCAGTCCTACGCTTTTGGGTGAGCGATGAGGTAACGTCTGGTAATATTTACCATTCGCTCCCAGATGGCTTTAGGTCTTCACAGTTTATATAAAGTGGGGTAAGCAGTGTTGTAGGTCAATCATGACGGTACAACTGAATAATGTTATTTTATAAATATACATTTAGTTGTTTTTTCATGATATCTAGACTCCCAAAGGTCTGTTTATTAAATTTCGCGCGCTCGTTTTCCATCCTAAATCCATTTCTATACAAATTTGCAAAAGTGCTAATTCATACGCGAACTAGGTTCTTACTGCTCATCACAGCATCTATTTCTTTCGCACGTGGTGTCGGATAAGATAGCATGCATTTTAACCCCGCGCACAAAATAGTTCGTGGCTACTAGTTCAACCTTAAGTTCTGGTTGAGGCAGATTAGAGAAGGGTGACCGTTGCGCTAATCAAAATAGTAGGAATATATGACTAGATTATCTCTTTGGTCTGTTTTGTTATTTTAAGCTTTTGTAATTCTTTGTTGAAAGGAAACCTTTTGTCCGGGTATGGTCATGTGATGAGGAGGCATGAAACGCATGTTACTTAAAGAGTTATGATATAAATGTGGATGGATGCAGAGGAAGAGGAAGACCAAAGAAAAGATGGATGGACATGGTTGTGGGGAGTGATATGAAAGAAAAGGGAGTCAGTGATAGCGTGACGAGGGTCTGGATGGTATGGAAGAGGAAAACATGATGATGATGTATTTTTTTGTTTAAATATAAAGATTAACGAAAGGTGTCTCATGATTTATATTGCTGTAGAAAAAACGAGATACATAAGGTAACATCACAGGTACACCAACATATTGGAAACATTTTAAATTACTCTTTAAAAAATAACAATTCCTGTGACCACAGTCTCTAAGCAACAGTAGTTTAACTCCATACAAGTCCATACAACGTATATCTACCGCGTACAACTCGCGATGACCACACAATCGCTGCAAAGGCATTCCACACGGCATGACTCACCGCGGCTAAATATTTATATATTTCAACCGTTGGCTTGGCAAGATAAAAAGTTTGAATCGCGTTGAAAAAAAAACACAGGTTATTATAATCCGTTGAGTTTTTAAAATTCAAATTGAACTTCACGCTTGTTTTTCTTATGTGATCAGCAGAGGAGTATTGTTTGTGCGCACATCTGATGTTATAATATTCATCTATTTGACTGCCTCGTTGGTTCAGTGGTTGCAACCGACTGCTACTGGTCCTCGGTTAGATTCCCGGGACGGGCAAAGTGATATTAAGTTTTTTACCGACTTCAAAAAAAGAAGGAGGTAATTAATTCGAAGCGTATGTGTGTAACTATTGGAATTGCACAACATTCACGTATGTTACTCTATAAGGGCTTCTAAACATGTTTGCCAGATTTCATAAGTGTATGTTTAAATGTTTGTATGTATGTTTGTCCACGTATTTCTTCGAAACTACTTATTTAATCGTGATCATTCAACTTAGGGAACTGTGTAAGTTTCATCTAAATCGGTTCAGCAATTTTCAAGATATGGAACATACAGCCGAACTCCTTAGCGACAAACAGCACAATGTGTAAATTAAGTTATTATGGGTATTTTGTCAATCCTTTTGGTACCTTACTATAGAAATTCCTCACTTTTTAGTGATAAGGTACTAAAATAAAAAGTGAGAAATAAAACCTTTCACAAAAATTACCTGATTTCTAAAGATTTTTTTTCACATTTTTGTATTTTTCTTTAGAAGTCGATTTATCTTTTGTGATTTTTTTTTCATCTAGAATTTCCTAGTAGCAGCCCGCAGTCTGAATTTGTGCCCGTCTGTATGTTTAAGTCCCTATTAAATGGACTTAAATATATCTGGCGAAATGTCGCTGTTATCTCTGCCTAACTATATAACTATATAATGGTCTTATAATGTAAGTTTTGATTTGCATGTAGCTAGTTCATTATTTAATATTTCTACACCACGCAATGGTAGTATGTGTGAAACAATTTTAAATGTAAGATCTCATTGTACCATATACTGAGAAATAAATATTTACTTACTTACTTACTTACTTACTAACCTCTCGAGGAATGCAGGCGTGATGTTGACGAGGTCGGTCCGTGGATGGGTTACCATTTTTAACATACTGAGTTTCCTCTGTGCCTCGGAAAGCACGTTAAGCCGTTGGTCCCGGCTGTCATTTGAAGATCTTTGACAGTCGTTACGAGTAGTCAGAAGCTTTAGATCTGACACCAGTCTTGCCAAGGGGTACCGTGTCACCCAGTTACTGGGTTGTAGAGGTCAGATAGGCAGTCGCTCCATGTAAAACACTGGTACTCAGCTGAATCCGGTTAGACTGGAAGTTGACTCCAACATAGTTGGGAAAAGGCTAGGCCGATTTGATTTTGATATTCATCTTTCAGTTTCCCCCTCGCAGGGTGAGAATATTGCCAATATCGGACGCGATTCCTGTCGCCTGGCATTTTCAATTTCGGTAACAAATCGCGTATGATTTACTACTTTTTATGATGGCTTCATATTACCAATAAAATTGGCTCGCAATAGGCCTCTCCACAGCCTTGGTACATTCAAAACCTATGTATCTCAGAAAGCTTAAATATCAAATCTCCAAGTTCCAATGCTCGTATACCGCAGTTTGTAATCAGGTCATTCTGTTCCCGAAAAGCGTTCCAATTTCACTTGGTCTATAGAGCTTGGAAGTCCTATTGGACCAATAAATAGCCGCAATGCTTGGTAAATCCGGCTCGATTCCCACGACGAATACATGTTTGAATAGCTTATACATACCCGATATATCTATAGCTCGAAATGGAACAGCATTTGACCTGGTTCCAAGATTTAATCTCCTAGCAGATTGAAATGGTCTTTAAACCGTTGCTGCACTTACTTGGATTAATATTTTCATGAATACAACACTTGTACAATTCAATTCATTTGTGGAGTTGAAAATAATACTTTTAAAACGCTTGGAGAAACAAGTTTTTATTTTCAATAGGACACATACCTATCTAAAAATATATATACCTATAGCTGGTAGTACCTCTTGTCAATACCAGCACGGTTCTTACTTAATAATAACAGCCTGTTATTGACCCACTGCAGATCACAAGCCTCTTCTCATAAAGAGAAGATTGAAAGAAAAAGATTAGCGATTCTTTTATTGCATTGAAAATAAGTCCAGGTGACACTGTAATCCTTTACCAGCTCATCATTATTTTGTCCAGTCCGGGAACTCTCAACAATTCAACAAATTGTGTTTTTTAGGGTTCCGTACCCGAAGGGTCCAAACAAAGTCCAAATTGCTGCCTGTCGTCTGTCACACAGGTTACAGCCAAACGGTTGGAGCACAGTCTTCAAATTTTCACAGTATTTGCATCTTGTTGACCCAAAGCCATATAAATTGTCATTTTTTTTTTAAATTCTTTTAAGAGGTGCTGGCTCCCATATCTACAGATAAAGAAGGGCGTGAAATATTTTTTTGAACTACCCCAGCGAGTGGGATACCGTTGTTTAAATATATAAATACTGTATTTTTTACAAATTTTGTTTCCGAAGTATTTTTAAACTTCCCAGTGACCGATGAACTTAAAATTTGGTGATAATGTTTATTATTACGTATATTTTACTAACAAATAACAGAAATTATAATTTTCCTTTGTAATTCTCTCATTTTTTCTATTACAACCAATTTAATTTTGAGGATTGGTTCGGAAACCTAAATGTGTGAAGTCCGACACGCACTTGGCTGGTTTTTAACCCGACTGCCGAAGGAGGGTAATGTGTTTATCAGTCTATGTATGTATGTTTGTTCCTATATGGCGTTCCGGAGACCAAACGCGTTGGCCGATTTTGATGATTCATACGTCAATCGATTCGTCTTAACCCTGCGAGTGTCATAGGCTACATTAAAATTAGACAATAGAAAAATGGCGGATTTTGGGCGCCATATTGTGGGGGCCCAAATTTTTTTTCTTCCAAGCCCTACGTGTGGGGTATCAAAACGAAGGGTTTTAAGACGTGATTTCAAAAATATATAACACTTATATGTTTAAATGTAATTCGAAAAAAACTTAACTAAAAAGTGAAAAAATCATGCTGTGCATGCGGAGGATACACTAGATTCTGGTCAGCCAGCCCGCGCATATGTATAATCCGACTGCACAGAATGATTTTTTCCTTGTTTACGACTTTTTAGTTCGCTTTTGAAGCAGTCGGGTTTTTTTATTCCATTATACAACGAGCGGACCCACGCTCCTGCCGGCCCCGCATCCGTCGCGAGTCTCATCCAAGTGAAAGTGTACTCAAATAGCCGGTGCCGGTGCCGGTGCCGGTATCAACCGCCACTATTTGACTCAAGGTCATTGGCATTACGCAACGATGTCACGTGTCCGTGTTATCTATACGTTTGTGTTTGACACAGAGACAGACTCTGTCTGGGACACTGTGTGGCTTTTGTTGCTCTTGAAGTGTAATTGGTTCGGGATGCTGATTGGTCTAGAAGTCGGTGTTAAAAAACGAAGAAAAGAAAAGAAAACTTTTTTTTGTATGTTTTTACTTTATTACTTGCTGACCCGGCAAACGTTGTTTTGCCATTAAAACAACAAACATTATTTTTTAGAATTAATTTTATTTTTATCCTACTTACACTACACTACCCTACCTGTCCTATCTACCCTACCCTACTCTACCTACTCTACCCTACCTAGGGATTTAAAAATAGTTTACGACCGATTCTCAGACCTACCAAATGTGCACAAAATTATTCATACGAATCGGTCAAGCGGTTTCGGAGGAGTTTGCAGTCAAACACTGTGACACCATAATTTTATATATAAGATCGTCATTAAATACCCATTGAACAGTGGTGGCCCAGTAAAAATGACCGCAGCTTACAAGCTGTATGTACATCGTAGTTTCAAACCCAGGCAGCTTTCCTTTGTGTAGATTATTTTATCACCAATGCTCTCAAAACGGTGAAGGAAAACACCGTGAGAAAATCGGCACGTCTTAGAACTAAAAAAATCGAAGGCATGTGGCATTCACCAAGCCACCAACCCGCACTGGGATCGACGACGTGAATTACGGGCTACCTTCTCTCACGGAGAGGAACCCTGTGTCCCAGCAGTGAGAACATCATAAGCTGATTATCCTATGAGCTTATGCTAAATATCCATCACTACTGCAGAAATTCGGTATCTAACTTTACCAGTATAGCTGGGAACAAATTATCGGACGCGGCTGACGGACGCGCCTTACAGCCGCGGCTGATATGTGTGCACAGTCGTATGGGACGCGGCTGCCAGATCTCTATCAGACGTCCGAACGCCCAAGGTCACGTCCGCGACTTACGTCCGATAGTTTGCACAATGTAATGTATATTCATTACCTAGATACTCTATAACTGGCCGCTAATGATAAACAGGCTTAAAGTTTATACTGGCGCATTACGTCACAAAATCGTGTCGGTAACACGAACGCATAAGTTATGCCTCAACCAAAAATCGCTCAACGCGGCAAAAGAAGTTTTCACGTCAACACCATAATGAAATTTCTTATTAGCCTCTTTGTGTTACTAAAAAGTTAGACACTGAATTAACTATTTTGGTAATTCTATAATGAACCAATTTAGTTCTAAAAACATTGTTCAATTGTGCACCCTGCAAGTCAATGACCCCAAAAAAATATAAATACGATTATTTTCCCACAGTTTAACGCCAGCATCAATCACAGTTAAAATCTGCGGTCTCCGAACGAGGATATTGCAGCTAAACTGACATCAGTCTTGACTGATTGGCCACGAAAGTGCTGTACTGGTATACTGCACTGGAGGTGAATGACCGGGCAGTATAAGATGGGAAGCCGGACTAGGTCCCGTGATTGCACTTTTGTGTCCTAAATTGAGTTCAAACTTAGTCTAGAGATTATATTTTCGACATGTCGGGGTTAGTAACAATTCTCGTGGCCTTTTATAGCTAAAATTCTGAGAACGGAAAGCCTGTCGCGTCGAAGTTACTATACGAACTTTTCTTGGCTTTTCCGGCCAAAATGCTGGTATTGATAGCCCTTTTCGGAACTGTCTTTTGTTACTGCCGAGTAACAGTATTTTTAGTACTATTATGTATTCTTTGGTACCAATGAATTTGGAGATAAATCTGTACTTCCAAATATTTTGGTACACTGTAATTTTGATTTCGTAATAAATTATTCGTTTGCTAACAGTCATGTAGAATATGTGAATAGTCATGTGCAAATTTTCATATTCCCATGCAGCATGCATTTTATTTATTGTATCTTCACCAAAACATTAAAATTTACTGCGAAACTCTTGTCGATATTTATATATTGTTAGTTCCAAAATGCATCGTTTAATTGAATTAATAATTAGTTCCATTTACGAAATATTCGTTGACGTAAAAGCGTGTTTATGGTATAGTTCTCGCCAAACTTCTTAGCCGCCCTGAAGTTGGCTTTTCGATGCGCAACGCACGGCGCGGTGCTGTTTTTGTATAAGATTTACTACTGCGCAGCCATTGTAGCCAACTTCAGGGCGGCCAAGAAGTTTGGCGAGAGCTATACAAATAGGTAAACATCGAAAGTAAACTGTGCCGGTAAACTGATCTAAGTGTCATTGAACGCGCGATATTGGACGAACACTAAATATAATAGGCAATACCGCGCAGCGTTTAGCTGCCTAGTGCAACCTCGAATTACAAATATTGCAAATTGTTGTAGGCCTGCAAAATGAAACAACCCAGTCTCAATATTTAATATGCCTTATTTAAATTAGGCAGTAATTCAATAATTGGAATTGTAAAAATAAACAGAGAATTCTGTATCCAAATAATAATTTAAAGTTCTGACCAGCTCTTAATTATTTTGCTAATACAAACGCAGCGACCACACAGACCCTAGACGCCTAATAACAGGCGAGCGATGTCTGTCACCACTTATGACTAAAAGATCATATACAGGTAATACAGGTCGGCACTCGTCAATTCGTGTGGCTATGTGGTCGATGTAAATACACCTACGTAGATTCGAAATTTAAGAATATGCGGAGAATAAAACTGCCTTGCTAAACTTTTGATTTGTTCGATTTAATTTTCAACATTTGTATGAATGAAATTGTTTAAAATGATAGGTTTAATATTATTTTATGCATAGTCGAGATTTTATACACAATCGACCAGCCTTATTTTTGAATTTAATAATATATTTTTCAGGAAAAATCAGTATTTCTCATATTTCAAAAGTAATAAAAAAAAAAAAAAAAAACAATTGTATAAAAATACAATATCACACAAACGTGTGATATTGTATTTTTTTATTTAATCAAGAAATTCTTCAGGCATCTTCTTTTTACTTACTTAAGTTTATTTCTCAGACTTCAAAGTTAATCCAAATTTTCATATTTCCATGCAGCTTGCACCTTCGGCTTGCACGAATAAATTCATGAAAATTTGACAACCTGAACTCAAGGTAGGTAACAAAATAAATGCTGCCAATTTTTGTGTATTGTTTGTTCCAAAATAAAGCGTTTGAAACCTGCAAATTAATTCGAATTTCGAAATACACAAACTTTTCACTGTTTGTTTCAAATTACAAATTTGTTCGGATCCGACAGGTTGAATTGAGATCTTCTTTTTTTGAACGCCATTAAATTCTATACCTGTGAAAGGCAGAGTCAGATTTTATTTTTTTAAATCCTCTCGGGCAGTTTAAAGCGTATGAAAAAGGTGAACATTTCGATTGGATTTATGTTTGAGTTTCGAGAACTGTAGTTCGAGTTCAGCAATTACTAATGGTTCTGCGGCTTCTGCTGTTATTGAAGATTTTTTTTTCTCTTGCAATTTTTTGAGAGGGGCTAGTTATATCAGTATTAGGTTAGTGCTGGCGCGATTTTTATGCCATCAGTCTTTTACTTAGAAACTTTTTTAAGGCACTGGGCCCACCGCCGACGATCAGCGCGTAGTAAGTAAAGACTCTAAAAATGAGTTGGCGAGCAGCGTGTCTTATCTTATCTTATGGAGGGGCCGAGAAGCAACTCGGACACTTCGACCCATTGGGATCTATTGTGGTCGCAGCGTGTAGTGTGTACGTGTAGTTCCGAAAGTTTTGTCGCTCGGCTGTAAGCGAGTGTTCTTGTGCGACGGGCGATTACTCGCAACGCTCGCTCGGGGCGGTCGCTCTGGAGGTAGAAATTACCTCTAGTTGGTCTCTCGGCGTGAGTTCGGACCGCCAAGAAATGAGCGGGTATAACTTTGACAACTCTTGGAACTTTATTATATTTTAATTCAATATTCTTAGCCATGAATCAAACCCGTTGCTTTTGAACCAATAAACACTTGCTGTATTGTTACACCATTCGATACTGTCGCTAATAAGAATAAAATTCTGGTATGTAATGACATACGGCAAACTTACGGAAAGGGCATTTTCACAAAGCACGTTTTTTGTCCTACGTTAAGTACCTCCATTATACTATAAGTGATGACTGATGAAGCAAAGACTATTTTTTTCAACGTTTTTACTAATATAAATCTTTTAGATTGCAGTGTGGTGACGAAAAATACGTAAAGGGTCGGGTTGAAAACTGATGTTTGCTGTTACGTTATAGAAGCTCTTAGCTCTGTCATTGAAAAATTTTACAAAATAAGATTACTTGACAAATCTGAAAGGTTGAGACTGTTGTTTGAGTTAATCGAGACGAAACGGAAGAAGTAATCAAGATGTTTGTACGTATAGTTTGTAATACACGTAAATACGGTATCCCTTGTGATTGGATGGGACACTTTTCACGCGAACGAAACCGTGTGCAGAAGCGTTTTGACACTATATCAAGAGTGAATACACCGAATGTTGCCAACTATACATCAATGGCCGGTCATCTTCACGGGTAAAAGGGGTGGGGAATGGTCCACCCCCACCCTATCATACCAACTATATTCGGATCCACGTGGCAAAGTAATCGCATTAATAAAGCTTTCCATTGATGAGCACTTGTACCGGTAATATAATTGGCAGAGAGCTAATTGCTTGCGCTCGATTTGCATGGGCATCCCATTTGTTTTTCATCGAATGGCTTTTTGCTATCCTATGAAATATTTTGTTCTGATATGGAATCATACGTGCATCATTTAATTTATTTTAGAATCAGTAACACGCAATAATTATTTGTTGACGGCTTTTTTTGCAAATTAAAATGATTGTCAAGTTTTTATACATAACCTTAGGTACTAAAACATCGAATTAAAAACAAAAAAAATATAATCCAAAATAACTATTTTATACCGTCGTTTCAAAATTACACAATTAATTCCAAAGACAAAGCAAAATACTTCTTTATCTCTGTCAAAAATCAATCTACATAGCCGAAATTCCAATCTGTAAAACCTTATGCCACCAAATAACAGTATACGTAGCGAATACCTAGGAGACCTCCACAACCCCGATAGTGGGTAAGACAGATACAGAAACTGGTCAGATAGATTGTTTGATTTTCGGACCCGAAACTACTAGATACCTACTCTATCTATACCTTCGATATATATTTTTTCATTCATGAAACTACGCTTCGTTGCATACTAATTTTGTACCGGCAGCAAAATATCAAAACCTGCCATGTTCAAAATAATAACGTTCACGTAGAATAAACACATTATTTTGGTAATTGCTGTACATACCTACATGTGAACATTTTGTACGGTTTGCAGCTGCGGGATAGTCTAACGTAATCTCGTTACGTGTTTGGTTTTGATGCAGTTTTAACGTAAACGGGAACAGTTTTTGATGGGCACTTTTGAAATTTAATTTGCGGACCGTAGTTGAGTTAGTTTTTAATTTAGTGTGTTATGACCCTTATTTTAAAACTGTTTTGAGGTTAGTTTATTAACGTGCAGAGATAATTTTGCCCTACATTTTTAAGATAATATTGCTTTCGCAGAGGAGCACCGTTTACGTTAATATTGAATTGTTTTTCAACGTACTTATTTTGACTACTAGGTAACCACTAGCATCCATAAAAAGAAGATACTTATTGCATACTAAAAATACAAGTTTCATATTTTTCAAGAGCTGTTCCAAGTTTTTATTTTATTTCGGTCTCGATGTTATTAGAAATACAGAGATGGAATATAAATGAACCTACATTCTATGAGAACTCTTATGGGTATCATTTACAGGTTATATTTTATAATCTGGTTGTCATAAAAGCGATTATTACTTTAAGGATGAACAAGTCGACGCCACGGACTATTTTGTGCGCGAGGTTAAAATGCATGCTATCTTCTAATTCATGCTATCTATCGACAACACGTGCGAAAGAAATAGATGCTGTGATGAGCAGTAAGAAACTAGTTCGAGTACGAATTAGCACTTTTGCAAGTTTGTAGCGAAATGGATGATGATTTATAACGAAAACGAGCGCGCGATTTTTTATAATCAGAACTGTGTAGTCTAGATATCATGCAAAAACTACGATATGTATATTTTCAAAATAAAATTATTTGCATTGTTGAATTACTAATCTATCCCTGTATGGAGGCCGTTTTGTAATTTTCCTTCTTCTTATGGTATTTATTTCCGACCACAGATGCGTTAAAATTAGTGTTGAAATATGGTACTTTCGACGCTCATAACTTTCAAATATATTATTTTTACATTTTTGTTTCCATACAGGACTAGATAATGATGAGACAAATTGATATCATTTTTGATTTTGAACATACATTGCAAACAGTGGAGTAATCTCTAGACTACGTTAGAATGGAAGAATTTTCGACTAGTATAACCTTAATACAGCAACTGCAGTTAAGCCGAAATCGAGAAATTCAATACTTTTAATACATTCCGATATACAATTTTCACACAATATTTTCACTCCTTTTATAAAAGTTGCAGCAGAATTTTACGTTCGATTTGTAAAATAAATTGTTCAGTAAAGTGGCCAGAGCACAATGATCAGTGTTGCCAATGGAAATAAAATCCTTTTATTTATTTTATGCGAATTCAACGGACACCGGGTGAATACGATGCCTGTCTAATTGGGGTTAAAGTTAAATGGCGTAAATAAACAGGACCGATTTAATTAATGATTCTATTGAGAATTTTTCAATTGAGCCAGTTAAAGAATATTGGTTTTGTATTTTAATTGGCTGCAATTTGTTGAACAACATTCGGATTTTTGAATACAACACTAATTATGGGTATTATTGGATTTTCTTTCGGCAGAGTTTATTTTTTTGTTAAACATGGGTGAACAATGCAGGTCATTTAAAACTATATTATTTCAACTTTTGTTTTTGATAGTGAATAAAAACAGCCAATTACATCAGGTGAGATCGAGATCAAGATCACGCTTATAACAAAATAAAAATAAAAGGTTCTCCAATCGCACCTTGCTGCTCCCGTTCCTAGGCTTAAGACTAGCAAAAAACCTGATAAAAATGCAGCAATTATACATTAAAACACTTAAAACTCATGCTTTGAATATTCTTTTGACAACTCGGCAGACGAAAAAGCAATTAACGATGTAATTTTAAACTAGAAAAACAGGTCCCGAAAAGCTTCTGGTCTTAAAAGGGTGCCATTTCCCACGACCATTTTGTTGCATCAGGATACTGTGTGATATGGGGGTGAACCGCCCTCAACAACTCCTATACCTTATAATTTCAGGATACTTTCGAACTTTCGATATAGTAGTCAAAACTCGGGTGAAATTGATTTCTGCAGATGACGCAACTTTTAAAACCTCACTGAGCGTGTGTATGGTTTTAAATATTGCGTTTGTTTTATGTATTTTCCATGCTCAGAAGATATTTTTACGATTATCCTAAAGACTTTAGGTTGAAAACAAAAGAATTTCAACCAATTAAAACGTAAAAACAGTGTTTTAAAATGCCAAAACATAACATAAAACCCTCACTAAACCAACCCTTTCATTGCTACAACATTCAAACCCTTCATAACCCATTCCAAACTTAATTACAAGTATACTATAAAATATAAACATGTAATGTGAAGCCCTTCCTTTGAAGGGTTACAAACACGATTTTGTAAAAGTACCTCTGCCTCTCTATCACGCCCGTGGCACGGGGAATAAGGGCAGATCTATTTATAACACAAGAGGGCTTTACAGTACCTACCTATGAATAAATAAGGGCCATTTCTGACTAAGCTTTTTGCCGACGTGGTTAACACAAGCGTGTGTTGTGTGTTCTTCTAAAGACTTGATCTATTTACTAAGGCTTCGGGATAATCCTCTTTCTGATGTTATCTGTAAGGTCCTTCAGAAAAGCGTAATGCAACAAAGCGACAACGATGCGGCTACGGGTTTTCATAGTTTAAATTCTTCTGTAGGACGATTTTGGAACTATGAAAACGCGATGTTGAATGGTTTTGGGCAATGTCGTGTCACTCATATGATATTATCAAATAGATTCTATTTTTCTAAAAAAATCCTTATAATCATTTCTGAAAAGACACTTCACGCATTTCTTCACTCTCATATAATCAATCTGCCTACAATTTTCCCAATTGAGTTAGGGTCTGCTTCCAGTCTTACCGGATTCAGCTGAGTACCAGTGTTTTACATGGAGCCTACCTGACCTCCACAACCCAGTAACTGGGTAACGCGATACCCCTTGGCAAGACTGGTGTCAGATCTCAAGCTTCTGACTACCCGTACCGACTATCAAAGATCTTCAAATGACAGCCGGGACCAACGGATTAACGTGCTTTCTGAGGCACGGAGGAATCTCGGTATGTTGAATTGGTCATCCATCCCCGGACCGACCTCGTCAAGCGTTGCTTAACCTTGAGATCGACCCATGCGGCTGCTATTATTTAACCCCGAGCTCCTATCACACTTTCATAATAACTAGCAAATAAAAATATTATTACTAGAAGTTCCAGACATCCCTACATCAAGAGGCTCTTATTTTCCTGTCCACTTTCTCAACAAAAATAAAGAAACGGAATTCCTTTTTCAAAAAACAGTATTGACAAGCTCCGTATCACGCTAGCCAGTACGCCGTGTCTAAAAAGAAAGCACGCTTCTTCGACAGGCCGCAGTAAAAAGACAGGGGGAAAAGGGGTGGTCACTGGTCAGACTGGAGCAATTGTGGGGTGGTGTGTAGATATGGTTTGACAGCTTTATTGACACTGCAGTGATTTTGTGTCTTACTTTGGAACCTTACCTATAACATTTTAGGAGCAGCGATGTCATGAATTATTTATAGGAATAACGGATCACAAAAGAAAAGACCTGCAAAAAAGGGATAGCCAAAAAGTTTTGTAACTCAAAAGTTAACCAAACTTTAGTTGTTATAAAATAAACATAATACAATAATAAAAACGAATTACCAAAAGCAAAGCTCTGTTTTGTTGCTGTATGAGAATGTTGACAGAGATTTGTAGGTGTAACTCGTTAAGATGAAATATCAAAGTTTCACCGGTGACTGAAAAGTTGTGTGGCAATCGATTGTCATGGATGGATGTGAAGCGAAGGAGTACGGAAATTGTCGTGAGAAAAGTTTTCGATATGAGTGTGGATTAATTTAAAAGCTGGAGAAGACCAAAATTATGATGGTTAGAGTGTGAAAGACGATATGGGTTTATCATCATCATCATCATCAGCGTTTTAATGTTCCCATTGCTAGGACACAGGCCTCCTCTCATAGAGAGGTAAGGAGGCTATAATCCACCACGCGGGCCCAGAGCGGTTTGGCAGAAGACACATGTCTTATTTTTTTTGATTCTAGGACATGCCGGTTGTCTCACGATGTTTTACTTCACCGTTTTGAGATCAGTGGTGATTAAATAATTTACATAAAGTAAATTGCTTGCCTGCGTTCGAACCCACGACCTACAACTTGTAATTCGCGGCCGATACCACTGGGCCACCAATGCTCTCGGAGAAGGGTTTAGGTACTGCTGATATAATAACTAATATATAATAAAAGATGAGATAGATGTAGTGACTAAAATTGAAAAGAGTATGTTAAGATGGTTTGGCCATGTTGAGAGGATGAATGAAAGGCGACTAACGAAAGGTATTTGCAAGGCAGACGTGAATGGAAACGCCGGGAGGGGACGCACTAGAAAGACATACATAGACCTTATAGGTGATGTTCTTCAGAAAGGCCAAGTGCGCAGTACCCATAACCGGCGTGTGTGTATGACTAGATGTATGAATGTGTGTGAAGCAAAAGAAGTATGTAAGGATCGTAGCAGGTTGCGTTCTGTAGTTTCTGCCTACCCACATGGGAAAACGGCGTGAGTTTATGTATGTATGTATGTATGTATTTAATAAAAATAGTATGAAAGACGACCCGAGAATTAGGACTGAAGGACTACGATTGTTGCGGCGACCCAAGGTTTTGTGCAGGTGACCTGATATTGGGGATTTAAGACGAAATAAAGGACTATCTAAAACGAATGCTGACTACAAATCTTAAAATCCTAAAGCAAAAGATTTAAAACAAAAATAGATTCCTATTGACTTATTGGTAAAGATGGCCTCTGCCAGCATAGTTAACGTCCACTTAGGGTCGATATCTGTTAATTGGAACTTGGACGGACAGACGGCATAGCAAGAATATATATTAGAATGCAGATTTATGATAATGTTATATTAGATATTCCTCTTATCTCGTATTATTATCATCGCTAATGTTCGTACTGCTGCGATGCAGGCGTTCTCTCTGTGAAAGGGTATGCTAGGACGCAGGCCTTCTCTTTATAATAGGGAAGGCTATAATTCCACAAGAGGGCCCATTGCGGGTTGTTGGATGGTCACATGTCTTATGCAGGGTCGCACTCTCACGCGATAGCCCAAGGAAATGCTGTACATTGAGTTTTTAAACAAAATTCTTCATGATTGAACTTAGTACTGAGATAATGTATACCAAAATGAATGTACTTTCACGGGTGATTTTACAGTAGGCATTAAAATGTTTGGTTTTAAGACAAGCCCGATTCCGAGGTTTTCCTTTACCATTTTGAAAGCATATTGATGGGATACATTACAAACACACACACCAATTATGACGTCGGCATTACCAAACCAACTATAACGTCGACCAGGGTTTAATAGTTAGTCACCGTTTGCCTACATAGCCATTTGCCAACTATGTCGGACACTGGCTTCTAGTCTAACTGTATGTAGCTGAAGAAGACCAGTATTTTTTATAGACCGACTGCCTATCAAACCTCTACAAACCATAACTCGATATCCTTTGGTAAGGGCAGTACTGATACTTACTGCTATTTTTGATGATCCTTAAATGAAATCTGTGTTTATAGAGGGTATTACACTATTATATATCTAGGATCTATAAGTCATATTCATATATTGAATATATAGTTATATGCATCATATCGTCTTTGAAAAAAGATTTTTGTCATTTGATATTTTTGGTAGGATCCGTATTAAACGAAAATATAAGTATATCTAGGATCATATCTATTTTTAAAATGTTATTTTACAAAAATAAAAATGATGTTAGTTGTGACTCGCAAACGAGACACGAGAGGAAATGAAAAAAAATATAGAAATATACCCCGTGAAGGACCAAGAAGGCTTCTATGAATGCTCTTTCGTTTTCTAAATCGGATTGTCATTGCATTAAAATAAAAGATAAACTACTTCCACTAAAAGCTTATTTTTATTGCTAAGCTTGGTTCAGCTGCTCCTATTTATTTGATGAAAATATATTCCACTATAAAACTTTTATCAGAACACAATTAAAGTACAAAGAAAAAGAAATGACAGATCTGATGAAAGTGGATCATACTTCTGTTAAGAAGAGTACAATGAAACCTTGTTTTTTAATACCTCTTTATTTATTTTATAAGCCTTTACTTTGTCATCTAAATACTTAGCAACCGTTGTTTACGTATCATTAAATTTTTATTGCCACTATAATCTACGTTCCTTATTTAATTGTTACTAGACTAGTTTCAACAACTTCTTTTATTACTTTTTCGATCACATAATTTCTAGGTACTGCACTGGCAGTAAATTAAGAACTAAACACTGTTTATAACCCTGCATACAAAATGCATTAAAACTCTTGGAAAAACCTATCTAAAACAAAGCATTGAAACCCTGTTTTGTAACATACGTTTTATACAATGGTTGTTTGATTAAAAATTTGATTGAAAAAAAAAAAAACTAGTAAAATCTTCGGCCATTTCTAAGAAATCGCCTGAAAACCTCCTGAAGCTACATTCGAAACCAATTTTCTTAAAAGTTCACCTTGCGTTACATTTCTTTTTTTATATGCAGCTGTGCGCTCTTTGT
Source organism: Orthosia gothica (assembly GCA_949775005.1). NCBI lineage: Eukaryota > Metazoa > Arthropoda > Insecta > Lepidoptera > Noctuidae > Orthosia > Orthosia gothica. The sequence goes on along the minus strand of OX459039.1, from coordinate 2,435,210 downwards.
TGTATTGCACACGTTTCTAAAAGGACCAACCTTCAACTGTGCACTCTAATTCACTTTCTACCTATTTGCATTTTATTGTGCACAACCATAAGGTCGTACAAAGATCAAGATGTCACAATCTCACTCGTAAGAATATGCACTTAATCAAAATCAATTGCCAGGTCTCGCTGCCTTTTCACGTCCAATTCCACTCAATTATGCTCCTATAGAGCTCTCAATTTACGAAACTTATATTTGTTGAAGATTCAGAACTTATATATTATTTTATATTCTAATAATAAGTGCAATAGGTAAGGCAAGCTACCACCATTGGCTTGCACCGGACAGCCAATTTTAAAACGCGTTCTAGCTCAAATAAACGACGATTTTCTCCGTTTTCAATACAGGGATTTCGAAGACTATTTGCAGTGCTCAACCTATACAGACGGAGGTATAATCTTGGCGGATAGGACAGTTTATTGAAGCTCAAGCATTTTTGAGCTCAGGTATTGGTTGCCTGTTTGGTGACTGAGATAATAAAATACGGCAAGGATGTTTTGTTTTTCAAAAGTACTCTATAGTATGAGTTATGCTAGGGTTCAATAGATGACAAAAGACACACGTCATCAATTTTTCCTGTACCCGATAAGCCAATTTTTTACTTTCGTGCAGAATCGGGATAGCGATCCAATTTAGTTTTTAATCCAGGCCTGGACATCACTGGGGCATCACGCAGAGTGGTCTGTCTGAAAGATTTGGGTAGATTTATCACAAAAGAATAATGTCGAAAGTATTGAAAGGATTTTCCCGGGATTGTCACTGTATTCGTAGATTAATCGGATAAATGATTGACAAAGAATATGTGAAAATATTTATTTGTATCGGAACATCACTTATTAGGTTTCAAATTACGTTTACCTATTGTGAAAGTTCTGGTTTTTTTTTATTTTAGATGGGCTCGCGTGTTACCACTACCTCGCCTGATGGTAAGCGATGATAGGGCCTACGGTAGAGCAAGCTTGCCTAGAAGTCACCTATTCACTCTTGACTTAAAGTCCCCAAGGTTGCGATCAGGGAACAAAGACTCCGGAAGGGAATTCCACTCCTAAATTCCAGAATTTGGCACACAATTACTTCATCTGATTGTGAATGTTCGTACAAGTAGTTTTAAGCAAAGTTATAAGTAATGACCCCCGCGGCTTCGCTCCCCTCAAAATTATAGCCTGTTTTACTCGGGAATAATGTAGCTTTCCATAGGCGAAAGAATTTTTAAAAAAATAGGTCCAGTAATTTCGGAGTGTATTCGGTACAAACAAACAAAAAAATCTTTCCTCTTTATAATATTGGTATAGACAAAGACGAATCTTAAATCAGTAAGTAATATCAAAGCTCAAACGTTTAGTTCACTTCGCCGAACACGTCGGTGCAATTTCTAGGAAAATCGGAACTGGGCTTACAACTTTGTGATTTCTACTGGCGGGTTTGTTCGACAGATTAACCCATGCACGTAACTGGATAAACTCAATTTGATTTTATTCTTTTTAAAGGCATTTTACTATTTTTTATTGCATTTTTACAAGTGTTTATTTAACTAGCCTTGTTAGTTAGTCAGTAAGTCTTGGTGAAATGTTGCAACTGATTTTTAAAACAGATAACACAAGCCGACTGTGCTGGAATTTTGCGTACACGTTTGGTTTGAACATCCTGTCTCAGCTTGTTGAAAATACATTTTTTATATTAAAGAAAATATATTTTATACATTGAATTTTCTGCCTCATAATGGAAAATTCACGTCTTCATAATGATTACTATCTATTTTGTATGTAATTGTAAACTTCACCGGTAGTTAAACGCAAAATAAACTCTCCAGTATAAGGACTTTGCAAACAGGACAACGCAGGGAAACTCGATGTTTGATTTCGTGTTAGACGGATCCTCGCAATTTGAGCAATACACGTCATTGCTCCTGTTGCCCCAGGCCGGGCGTATATTGGCCCTGCCTAGCCGATAGGGTTGAGTAAGCTCAATCTGCTCACACAAATATTTGCTCAATAGTCGTGTGCAAAACAATAATGATTTTGGGGCAACGAAGTCAGTGATTTATAGCGTTGTTGTGAGCATAAAGAACACTTTATTAAAATAATTAACCGAAAAATATGAAGTCCATGAATTGACCTGCACGTATTTCCAATTTAATTTCCGAAAACTTTCGCAATACGTATTCAGTTTACCGCTTTAATATTAATATTCAAACAGAAATGATTTGTAATTTTGTTTCTGTTCGCCGCTGCATAAAGTATTTACATTTTCATTTCAGGCTTTCTCTGTCATTTTCAGATGAAACCAATTACATTTCATAGGTGACTTTAATATCGTATTTAGGGATTATATTCCCGTGGAAAATTGCGGCTTATTTGCCATATTCACCTGTGAACTTTTGACTGGTTAACTGCGATCAGGTTTTCAGATATCGGGAGTATTGCAAATGAGGAAGGCAATTTGGAATATTGACTGCCCGATTCTGCATTGCATTGAATTGAACCTTTGACTTTGACTTGTGTTCCGGTGGATATGAAAGGAGATCGCAGCAATTGGAAGCTTTCAAAGGAATTCGATAATACGTACGGTTCTGAAAATCCTGGTTTAATAGGATCCTACTTGAATATTGCACACTACAAAGTAGTAGTGAACGACGGTGCTGTCGATATTGGCACACGTTTGAAATTCACTCAAAACTTGAAGATTCAAAGCGAGTCTTTGACTTTTGCTGTCCGTTACTTTGAAGCCTGAGGCTAAAGCTAGAAAGTTTGCAGGAAATAAAGTTATCAGTGGGTATTCAAAGCATTTCAAGAAAATTTCTTCTGAAAATCCTAGATCTAAAAGATCTCGTATGAATACTATAATATATCTGTAGGAACTTTTCTACCTGATTGTATGCGGTGATGAAGTTGACGTTTTAAAATTTACACAAGACTTGAAGACTCAACGCAAAGCTCTTAATTGCCGTCACTTTCTATCTGATCTAAGATTTTTATTTCCGACTCTTTATTTTTTCGTTTTTGATTATGCGATGATAAGTTTTTTTCAACGGTGAACGTTACAGGCATTTTTTAAATTGCCATGCAATGGGTCAGTCCAAAACTGAAGCTATTTGCACATTCACAAGCGTCAGTAAGCCTCTATATAGAAGAACCTGCAACGGACGATTTTTTAGTTAGTATTTAATTATTACAAAGTAATTGGTTACATCATTCTTGAAGTTCGAAATTACATGTATAACCAATGTTAAATCTTAGTAGGATTTTATGAAACTAGTTATAAATTACGTTCCAGTACTCTTCTCACGTAAAGTATAAATACTGAACTTTATTAGAAACTGATAAAGCAAGACACATTCCCCGCTCCAATCTCGGCTAACCCTAGCTCCCTTGTTGATCCTGGAACGCAATCTCATTCACCGAGCGATATTTGCATTCGCCGTGCAATATTTTGTTCGTTCTTTAGTTCACTTGCTCACTTGCAGATTATTATATTCTACTAGTGGCTAGGATATGTTGTGTTTGTGCATGCACGTGTTCTAGTTTTAGTTTAAGGGAAGATGGGTAAAATTAATTTAATTAGTTAACGGGGCCCTTCAGACGTCAATGACAATTTTCAAACAGCAGCAAACTTTTATAAGTTTAAATACAATTCCTGAGTTTATAAAATATTCTAAACAAAAAAAATAGACCACTGCGGTCTTGCTTATTTTATTATTACCGTTCAGTTAATCCAAAGTTTACATTAGCATGTCGGTGACGCGAATCCATAAGATTTGCTCCTACGAAAAATTGCTCACCGCTGCTAAAGAATTTTCCACTTCTAAAGCTGCAATAGAGTTCGTTTCCGTTCATTTTGACTTCGAATCTCAAAATTGTGATAAAAATATATCTTTGAGAACAGCGCTTTACTTTGTGCGCTTCTTACTACGAAGTGCTTTCATAGGAACCCCTTTCCTTTAACACAAATAAAGTAACCATTTGAGCACTTCGTTATACAAGTGTTTCTTCAAACTGTTAGTGGAAAGGAACTCACCGTTTACGAGAATTTATCAATTGAATTTATAGTTTCGTCGATTACCAACTAGCAAAAGCTGTTTTGGAGGAGTGCCCTCAAAACATATGCCGTTCAAAAAAGTGATGTAGAGAACACTTACCTCCGATGACGGAATTGAGAATTTCAAGTAATGAACTTGCCGAACTCTACTTCAGTTCTAAAGACAAATTCTCATGCTAAATTACCTGCACTTTGAATAACACTTAACTTCAAAAAATAACAAACAAAAAATAAACCAGCAACAAGTAATTAAATCACAGTGCAAGCATTTTTGAAAGCCGCACGAAAATGTAAAACATGCTCAAAGCTAGTTGTTCTCTATTTGTTTTGTTCTCTATTCACAATGCTTTAATATGCATAAAACAAAGTTCGCTTCATGAATAAATAGTTCGCTTTATGCGTTTGACGGTGTTAAAACCAATACGGTTCAAAGTTCTAAAAGCTGCACTTGGATAGTTAATCAACAAGCAATTTAATGGATCGGCGGTGAAACGTCACTTAAAAGCTTGGCTATAGAATGGTTTGTGAGCGGTTACACTATGGTTGTTAGTGGGCCAGTTTTAGTGCAGGTACCTTTAAAGTGTGATTAGGTGACAAGTGACAAGTTCTGTGGAGCTTTAGTGGAAAATAATAGAAAATTAACAAAATTAATAACTTGAAAATTTATGATATCAGATTTGAGATAAAACATGATGACACTTTAGCTTTAAAAATGCACGATGTTCTTGTGCAATTTACGTTTTTGTAAAATTTAACGATCATGCTTTAATTTTAATGCTCCATAGCATTTACCCAGCCTGTTTTGATAATGCCAGCACTGAGCCATCTGTACACAGAAGCGGTAAGAGCTACATAATTTGTACGTTAAAACGGTCGCTAAATAATCTTGAAACGGGCTGCTACATCGAGCAGAAAATACAGTGAACGCGAGGTTTGCTGGCCCCAAGCTCGCTGGCAACAGGCGTTCGAGAAATCCACTGTGACACCCAATCTACTTGGCACCTCACTTCCAATTGTAGTTTATCGTGAAAACTATCATGGGCAGTCGAGCAATCGGCTAATCTTAGGCTGAATATCCTTAATAAATAGAACTGCCTTTGACACTTTTATATTGGACTGACAGCAGTAGGTTTCTGTCTATAAAGCCAGCATGGTATTGACCGTATTCTAGGTAAAGGCCTCGAAATGAGAATTAAAGGCATGAGCAATAATGAGCATTGGGCAAGCTCAAGGATATTTGTCGATTTCAAGTGGTTTCTGATTTGCAAAAGAGATAAGAACTTGTCAAGTCTTAAATGTAACATATTTTTGATTAAAACAGTAGTTTACCAATCCGATGCTATCCACGATATTACATACATCTCCTAAATCCTATCTAGATATTCCCTTCTCCTGTATTCACTGACCATTGACAACGTAATCTCGTGCCATTGACCCGAGGTCCCAAACACCTCAGACGTCGGGAAGCACAAAGACCAATTTAGTTGATAAGCGACTGGATGCTGTCTTGAGCCTGCGGAGGTGTTCATGTGGCACCCTGATTGTATGGCTAATTGCTTGTCGAGGATGCAGATGACATGGGTGACAAGTTAATTATAGGAGCAGCTTCACGGGGAGCTTGATCACGTTTAGCTTGAGTGTCAGAAGTGGCATGGACCCACTGCACAATGGAGCAAGCTAATTGATCATAAATGATGAGTATATGCTGAAATTATATTTAAATTTAAGTTAGGAATTAGGACTCAAATTGGGAATCGGTAAAATGTTCTCAAGATTAAGTAGCAGTTATACAAAATATGGACAAAACAAAAAAAAAAAATCTTAGCAATTCCAAAGATGTCCCTTAACGTCCAAAAACTGATGAGTATTCCTCGAAGCATCCACGATAAAACATAGTTAATAACGTATACTTTATATTCCTCTTTATGTTTAATCGTTGGCGCGTAGGTTAGTAAGATTTTCTGTTCATTTCTGTCACCCTGGTACTTTTCAAAACAATAAATGATTCAATTTAAAAACCTGTATTTTTACCATTATTGAGATAAGTAGTTATCCGCTGAAGCACCTAGTTCCAGTTCATTTCTGCTTTCCTGGTAATTTTAATAAATAAACAATTAGGACAGTTGAATTTTAATACGTCTATCGATATCTTTTATTACAAATCCGTCATGCTTTTCTCTATGTTTCATAGTGGGTGCGCTCCGAGGAATACTTTAGGTGCGCTTAAAATTGGGTGCGCTTCGAGGAATATCCCAAACTGATACCGATTCTCGTTTCGATAAGAGTCCAGAGGTTTTTCTTTGAAAGTTCCATTGATGGGAAAATGGGATTGAGTCCACGGAAATTCTTTGACATTATTTTTGGCGTTATCATTGTTACAAGAAAAATTGTTTCTTACTGAGCATACATAATCTGGTATCCAGAAATATTCATCAAAAGTCGACTTGATTTCATTATTTCCTCGATGTTTTTTACTCCTATTAAAACTGTCTGTCTGTTACGTCTTCGTAAAAGCTTTTGTTTCGTCATTGCGACAGTAATAAAGTTATGAATTTTGCAAAGTGCTCTTGGCATTGATTGGCTCCGGTTGGATCGATTTGGCAATTTAGGTCGCGTCAAATGATGCGTGACCCTCCGTGGCTAAGTAGACTATATTTTAGGCTGGTTGTCATATAGCTTTTTATTACTGATAATAGATTTATTGATAGGTCAGGTGTGTAGTAAAAAACCGACATGGTTTGATCATGGACGTAGTAAAACGATCGAGTTTGACAGACACTCTCTTCTTATCAGCGACAATTTTTTTCGAAAACTACCGAAATCTGACGTTGTCAATGCCACATTATATTTGGTACTTTTGTCAATAATTATCGTTTATTATTCTTGATTGCCGATTTGACTCAAATTTTGTCTGACCAAAAATTAGTTTACTGGATAGTTCTGTCGTTGGGTTCGACTGAACGATCCAGTCACGTTGTCGAGGTTCTAGCACTTATAGCTATTCGCTAACATAGTCTCCCGACCAACCTCACTTTAGTAGTCTCAAGTGATTTAATTAAATTCCAGCTCGGGCACATAACAGTCATCTCATTATTTGGGATGCTCACTAGCGGACATCGACTAATTGGATTTACCAGCAGTAATTATGTAGATGCTATCCGGATAGGCGGTCAGTAATTGTGAACTTAACAAGCTTTGCTTTAGCAAGACACAAGCTAGGCCTTCTGGATTGCTTGCATTCCTAGTAAAACGCCTAGATTAGATTCGAACTGGAATATTCCTCTATTTAAAAAAAATCCGGTTGATAAGTATCACCAAGCGTCATCATCATAGACTTCTGCTCAATAAAAACTTTTCAAAAATTTTCCATTTCGTTATTTCCGTAGTCAACTTTTGAACTTCTTTTAAGCTCACGATGCTTGCCAACCTTGCGGTATAATTTCTCAGGCGTTTAACGACTGTCGTTGGAACCGATAAGTATTTTTATTTCAATTTTATTTTTTTAAATATTAGCTAGAAGCCAATATAGTTACATTCTATTTACTTTGTCTAGACTGGTAGACAACGATGTTAACTCATCATAAGTGAGTTAGAGTCAAAAAGTTGTCCTTTCTGTCGTTTTAGGATGGGTGGGAGTTAATTGAGAGGCAACTTAGCTAAAAGCCCTGTGATGTGATTTTCTTGTTAATATTATTATGCAGATGGGGTAACATGCTCGTGGCGGTCTGTTTTGTATTACGGCAGCGAAAGTAGACGGATAACATGGATAAAAATCGTTTTGGGTGTACCTTCGTCGTCGCCGATTTGTTCTGTTAAAACGTCACCGTACAAGCGTATTAAAGTGAACTGTCAAGCTATGTATTGACAGCTCGCTTATCCTACATTTTCACGGTGAGATTTAGATTTTAGAGAATTTTCTGCGCACTCAATTTATATCATATCAAGGTATATTACATGCTGGTATAATTATATCAAGTTCTGCAGCGCCGAATTTCAGTGGAGAGTCATTTCGGTGATTGGCACATCCTACTAGGGTCCATATTTTAGCAGACATTGCGATGGAGCGATGAACCTTTTGACCTGGCTAACATCAGTCATAAAATTCATGCAAAAATGGAGTGTAGCAGACTCAAAGGAGTTAAATGTTTTGTATAATAAACACCTGCATCTACACAGGGAATATCTAATCTAAACTAATGTACATAGAACCACAAACTTTTAGATTGATAGAGTTCTCAAAGTAAAGTTTTATCAAGTTAAGTATTAAGCTGATGAGTGCTTTGAGTTTTAGTAGGTGGCATTTCTTGGTAATATTATATAACTCTTCTGTAGAGATTTTATCTTTAACTTAGCATACGAGTAACAGCTCACCTGTATTCCCAGAAGGATTGAGCAGAGGTGCTTCTATAACACCTTATTAAGGCGTATATATTCCACAATGTTAACGCGGTACTGGCCGTGCGCCCGCAGCCTAACTGCATGAGTGAATCCGGCAAGGTAAATGGTTTGTTTGGTATTAATTGACCAATCATATAGACGGCAATCTACATCGCGTCTTTCATCTCTCATGTGATTGGTCGATTGATGGCGGTCAAGCCCTTTGTCTTGTCACTTACGCAATAAGGCTGCAGCTCGGTGCCAGAATATCAATACCTATTAGACCTCCTTTTGGACAGTTATGTTTGCAAAATATTTTTGCATTTACTTATCTTAGGTAGGTTATAAAGAGAGAAAAATAGATGGTTAGACTTTACCATCAATTTTTCTATGTCAAAACATTTTTAAATATCCAAGTTGTTTTTGGAGGAGTATGCAAAACAAGCGAAAATATATCGTGTTGCAATTTTTTTTAAGCAAATTTGGTAGTCATATGCATAGACTATATTTCACAAATAAAGTACATGAATCAATAATATTTTTTTTTTCAAACCTTTAACGTGGTCACTAAGGATTATGATTTAGTAAGTAACCGTTTTACGGTAACAAAGCGGCATAAGGGCCTTAATTTAGTTATAAGTAATTCAATTTGAAGATTTCATTTTTAAACTTGTTTTAATTCTGTCAAGCACTACATAATATATTTCTAGGAATTCACTTCTCGAAGATAGTCTGAAGTCTGTATTCGTATTAGTGGGTTTGATATAGCGCAGAAAGTTTGGAAGATGCATTGTTTGGCTCTCGGTCTCGGACAATAACATTGTGTTCAAAGTTTCACTCATTTCTAGAATATATCTTGAGTTCTTTGACGTTTTCTACAAAAGCGATAAGTTCATGATTTTATTAGGGTCTGGAGAATTGAAAGCTAATGTTTGTGGAATAGGTAATATTGTCAGTAAAAAATGTTACAATCATCTAAATACGAGTTATCCCAGCAATGGGATAATTGGCTAAAATAAAATAATTAAGGTTTTTTATGTAAGAGGTCTTTTTACAAATTGCAAGAAAATATTTGCGAAAAACCTGCTGAAAATAAACTGTATGGGGATTAGAACGATGAATGATAATTCTAATAATGATATATTATCTTCTACGAGTCGTAAAACTTGCTAATGATGGTCGGTAGAACAGACCTGCATCTTAGTCACCGACTCACCGCGCAGGTCAAAACAGCGCGATGCAACCAATCGGTGTGGATGTCAAATGTCGGCGTCATTTAAAGTCTTGACTCCTTGAGTCATGGTAATCTCAGGAGCAAAGATCAGCTGTACACATTAGTGAGTAATGCTGTAATTGCTGGTCTTTATAAAAGGAGTAGCATTAAATTTACTGTTGTTTGATTATGTGTGGAGAATAAAGTGCATTAAGGTTTGTGTCTTTCTGAAATTTTAGTAATACATAATGGCTTTATACGCTCGCCAGAATGTGATAACTTCGGGCGAGGACTAAAAGTGAAGATTTTTGAATGACGGTTAGTTGCAGAAATGAAATTATACAGTTTATTTTCCAGATTAGGGATTAGGTATTTTTACTTACATAGAACAGATAGCTAACAATAATAAGGGAAGATAATTAAAATTAAATCTATTTTTGTTTCACCTAAAACATAGGTAAGTACTTTTGAATAGCCAACAAAAAAAAAACAAAATTAAGCTAGTTGCACATTCGCAAGCGTCAGTAGTTCTCTTTGGTGAAGAGCGTGCAAGAAACTACACGGACACTCTTTGCCAAGAATTATCACAATAAGAAAATTTCAGTGGTACTACCGAAATATTTTTGTCTAAATAATTCCTAATTTTACGACTGGCGGAGCTTATGATATGAATATTTTGATTGACATCGAAAAAATATCACCTTATTGAAGTGTCATACAAAATTCCATATACCGAAGCTAACCCTCAGTTTCCCAGCTCAAAATTATCGAAGAATTAATGTGGCAAATTGTCAAGCAAGCGTTATCTGCTGTGATTGGCTGTTGAAAATTCATTCAACCTAACACAGCAGGTAACGCGTGGTTGACAATTTGTCACATTAATTCTCCGATAATTTTGAGCTGGGAAACTGAGGGTGTATTTTGCTGTACAGTAAACTGATATCTTAACAACTTCTAAACTCTGCATTTATTGGTATCGAAAGCACAGTACCAGAGCAGCATAGAATGAAACAGTAATAGTTTCATCGAGGCACCCCGTGCAACTCATATACCCAATTAATGGACAAACGGGAGAGATCACAAGCCTCGGTGACCTGCTGGCGCCCTCTTTTGTTTCAGCCCGTAGTCCTGAAATGGACACAGACAGTCTGTCTGTTACAAAATGGTGTACACGTTGTGGCTTTTGTGAATGTTCGACGTACAGTCGACGGCAACATCAGGACGAACAATGGCGATGCCACGTATTTGTCCAAATTGACTACATGACGTATTTCCGACAAGGTGCTGTTTTTGGCTATTTTTTGTGGAGTTTATCGGAGTGTTTGGCGCTGAATGGTCGTAGGACTGAACTTATATCATTATTAAAACTGTGTTTCAGTAATTTACACGTTTAGACAATATTACGTTACATTATACGTATTTATTAGGATACAATTTTGCGGTTAGTCATATTCTCCCTTGTCACAAATCATCTATTGGTGTTATCAGACGATTCAAAATTGATCTTAATAGTAAACATATTTTTTTTTTAGTATAAACACAACACACACCAAAATACTATCTATATTTTATCCCATTTAGTAGATTAAGCATTTTCAAGTTTCATCATCATTTAAGTTAATTTTAAATTTTATGATCATTTTACATTTTTGCCGCTAACCGTATCATTCGAACAGAAAATTAATTTGACTATAAACAGAAAATCAATATTTATGCTGCCTTTATGCACTCGCAACATACACAAGTACATAAAGGCAAAAGCAAGCTGTTGTGGAAATTGCTGCGATTACGACCTTAAATATGCAAGCTGCAATATGAATGCTAATTTCTGAGCTTTTGTCCGCCTAAACGCGCATCGCTCAAAGGATTTTGCCCAACCCTGTTTCCATTTTGCCCAAAATTGATGTTTCGTTCTAGGATGTAAATAAATCGATAAATGTGCGTTGCGTTACAGAGGACGTGATTGCAAATGTGGGACAGTGCATTTAATTGTGTGTATTAAATAATAACAGCCACACGGGTCGATCTTCAAGGTTAAGCAACGCTTGACGAGGTCGGTCCGTGGATGGGTGATCATTTCAACATACCGAGTTTCCTCCGTGCCTCGGAAAGCACGATAAGCTGTTGGTCCCAGCTGTCATTTGAAAATCTTTGACAGTCGTTACGGGTAGTCAGAAGCCTGAGATCTGACACCAGTCTTACTACGAGGTATCGTGTTACCCAGTTACTGGGTTGTGGAGGTCAGATAGGCAGTCGCTCCATGTAAAACACTGGTACTCAGCTGAATCCAGTAAGACTGGAAGCCGACCCAAACAATAATTGGGAATAAAGGCTAGGTAGATGATGAATTTTCTTTAATTATGTTTATGGTGGATTAGTCAATCTTCGAGTTACGTAATGTTTTGTTTATAAAATTATTTTAAAATCATGTCGTGGAACTTGGCAAAATTTCCACGACTTTTAAGCATTTTAAGGCAAAAAATACACAAGTTTTGATGCATGCGTATTCTCTTACGCATATTATTGAGAATCTACGCCAGCCAACCTCAATGTGCTGAAATATCAAAAATGAAGCCCCAATGTCTTCTACCATAAAATTGAGATTGGCAGAAAGGCTCAATCCGCGGAATTATTTGAAACTAAATCAAAGTGACTACTCCCATAAAAAAAAACAAGTTATTTTCGCCCCTACTCCAGGAGCTCGCTACCAAAATAATAACATGCTGATTGACCTCAAGATTTGCTCTCAATTTCGTGAGGGTACCAATTAGTGGGGTTGGGAGCGAGTTAGCGACAATCTTGGCGGGTCGCGACCTCTCGAGTGACTCACGGATACCGCACACCGACTCGAGGAAAGTTCTTGAATAATAAGTGACGCCGTTCGTGCATTAAATCTTTGAACGATGCGAGATAGCAGTGTTATTAAATAATACGAATGTAGATAGGTATACCTACGATGACTACCGAATAATAATATGCAAATAATTTCGCAAAATAAGCACAGAATTTATATGTAACAGTTAAAAATCAGAGAGTGTGCGTATACGACCTGCTGGGCGAGCACGGCCTCTGTGACAGGCTTGAGACACGATATCACGATTTTTGTTCCCAAAATTTGACGAAAATGTGTGACTGATCCATCCTGTCACAGCAGGCCGTGCGCGCCCAGCTGATGTGTGATGGGTGTCTAACACACATCTCAAGTTTACTAAACTTCAGATGTGTGTTAGGATCACGGTATCATGGTGTTATGTAGTTTCTGTCTGCCTCCTTGGGGTAAAGGCGCGTGTACATAACAAAACATCACGCCGTTATTCCCCGAAAGACTAGGCAAAGATGCTTGCACACCCAAATGCTTCCGACTCGGGAATCAAACGCAGGACCTCATGCTCGGCAGTAGCGCTTGTAACCACTAGACCAATGAGGCAGGCCAAAAGTACATCTAGTACAAATTTAATTATAATTGTCATAACTATTGGCATAAAGAAACAGAATACAAAACATTAATTCGACACAGACTGACATACAACCTCAGTTAGACAACTAAACGAAAGCGAATCCCGGCCTACAAATTCGGCGTCCTATTCACCTGTTACCCCATACCTGTCTAAATCAGTGCGTCTATGTTTAGACGATACGAGGGCACGCTCGCAGTGGCAACATAGTGACCCTACGCGAGCGGCCAAGTGCAATAGGTCACAGCCTTCGATAATACTGTTGTTATGTAAAAATAAATGTTATCATTTCAACCTGTGGATGAAATTATTATTATTGGGCAATGATATTCAAATAAACAGATACGTTATACACTCACAAAACAATTGAAAAAAGTGTTCCGCGCAGCAGCGGCAGCACACATACACACTTTTCATTCATCTGACATTTCACTACAATGTCGAAAGGGATGGCTTGATAAAACAAACAAGAAAAAAAGAGACAGCTAGTGTTTGTCACTTGCGTGTGAATGTAAACAAACATTATTCTGACAACCAATGTTTTTTCTTTTTGTAACCTCCAAATATCAGAAAATTAGGAAAAAAAATTGAAATAAATTAGTAAATTGAGGTGTATTGCGTATTTACATATGGTATGAGATCCCTTCTGTTTTATGTAATTTGGTATTATAATTGGTACACTTTCTAAATACACACGATGGCATTTTTTTAATTTTGTTTTTTTTTTCAACAAAGCGTATCGCTCTTCGCCATGCGTGACATAAACTAAAGACTAAATCATACAATTGTCTACTATTCGAGTCTTCACAATGCGCGCGCTTATAAAATATCTGTTTATTTGAATATCATTGTTATTGGGTGAATTTGTTGGCATTTTAATGAGATATAACATTACTGCAGCGGCCAGCAAAAGAGGCATTGATGGACGAACGTGTAAATACGTAAGTCCATCAATGCCTAGTTGTGGCCAAGGCTTGTATAGTGCTTTTCTCAAATAATGCATGGCAATTGAAACTAAGAAGTACATATAACTAATTTTGTCAAATACAATTTCTTTTCAAAATCAATGACGAAAACATCCTGTTTGCCGCGTTGGTCTTCTTTTGTTTTTTTTTTCAATAAACAGCTTTCTATTTGCAAGCCAGTTCGAAATTTAAATAAAATCTTGGATAAGTTACCTCCTTGATTGCCATGTTTTTGAGTAAAAGATCGTTCCATTTTTAAATTACACGACAGATATGAGTTTACTTATTTGGCCGCTAAACCACGACGACCGATAGGGATTTTCATACAACTTTTGCCGGCCGCTGCTCCCATGTATTTGGCCAGTACAGCAATTTCGATTTATCTCGAAGAAGGTTGTCAAAATAAGGCTCAAATTTCCAAGCATGTTTGAGAAAAATATTATGAGTGGTATGGTTTAGGCTAAGCAATGAAACGAAGTTTGTTTGCTATTTTGAGTTCGTTTCTACTTAGGTCTAAACTTACCTTTGTCATCAACCGGGCAACAAGAATGTATACTGTTACATAAATTCCAAATAGGGAAACCCATTTTCACTGTGTGCGATCTGGGCATCGAAGTCACGATGTTATACGAGTACTCAGTAGCGCTTTTCAAGTTCACAATATTTTCGCAATATAGTTTCAATAGTATAAATCATCATAATCACATCATCAGCCTATTAATGTTCCCACTGCTGGGACACAGGCCTCTTCTCTGTGAGAGGAAATTGGCCATAATCTACCACGCGGGCCCGATGCGGGTTGGTGGATGACATGTCTTAGATTTTTTGGTTCTAGGACATGCCGGTTTCCTCACGATTGTTTTCCTTCACCGTTTTGAGAGCTGTGGTGAAGAAATAATTTACACAAAGCAAATTGCCTGACTGGGCTCGAACCCACGACCTACAAGTTGTCCTACAAGTCGCGGCCGATACCACTGGGCCACCACTGCTCTCAAGATATAGGTACACATTCGTGTACTAAATCCAGTTGGTTATCTAAAAATTTTCGTTTTATGAAAAAAAAATAATTCTACGTTAAGAACTGAATTGATTGGAGCCAGGGTCCAATCTAACCTAATAAAAAAAACATACATACATACATACATAGACTGATAAACACATTACCCTCCTTCGGCAGTCGGGTAAAAAATACTTTATTTTGAACCAAACACTCACTTTTTCCAACAACAACAGACATAGACAATTTTTCTCGATCTTTCTAACTAATTTATTATGATTGTCAACGGCCGTGGTACTATATTTACAAAGATAATGACGACAAGTTGTGTTGATAATGCGATGGTAAACAAATAAGATATCAGCAGCGGCATGAGTCAAAGCAAATACAATGTAACGTACGAGTACTAGGCTAACGGGTAGGTACTAGGCAAACAGTTCGAGGGAACCATTCATCGTGCATTCGATAAACGAACGTCACGTTACTTGGAACTGAATGAGTCTAGCTCTTGGACTTAAATAGCACTATTAATTTTTCCTTTAATAGTGAGAAATATTCGTACATGAACTAGTTTTTTGAAGTGTAGTAGGTACGTAGTTGGTTCTTTGAAATTCACACAAAGTATTGCGAAAGGTTATTTTTTATCGGAATTCTCCGCATTTATGAATCGTTTAATCTGTCTGTCAGTTTGTTATTCGAATAAATACGTTTTCTTTTTTTTTTTTAATTGAATATAAATTTTTCCTTCGAGAATTTGCTGTACTCCATTTGGAGTCTTTGGTACCTTTTGTTTTTCATTTTTCGACTCCGACTTCGGAAAATTAAGTTATTTTTCGAGTTTTAGTGTTTTTCTCGGTCGGTTTTCGGTTATTTTTTTTTTGTTAAAATGTTTTTGTTTTACTTTCGGTACTATAAATTACCATGAAAATAATTTATAGCCAATTTGGGGTTGTTAGAATGTTGGAATTCCTACAAGTCCAAACACGACTAGGATGCATAGTTTTATTTCGAAGTTCCAGTGCCTACCTTCCGGCATCATCAACAAATCAGTTCGATGGTATCATTTCATCAGTACCATTTATTTATAAGTATATGCTTCATCATAGTTGGTTAACTATTCGAGATATCTTATACCCGTGACATACTTAGCATTAAGGCGTTCCAGTGGTCATCTGTGGTCTTCTTCATCAGTTCCACTTCACAAAATGATACATTCTGAGTGCAAAGGATTGTATTGTATATGAAAATACCAAAATCGCTATATATTTGCCTATAATATTTGAGGAGTGCCCTCGATTTCCATAGAGTCCCATTATCATATTGAGTGAGATGAATCTGCAGAGCTCCTGATTCAGTGTAAAAGGGATACATGAGGCGAAATTCCCGTACTTTAAAAGCGTTAATATTCTGATCTGAGTATCAACCTGTCAAAAAGTCCTCTAATTTGAGTAAATTTTTGACGAGTTTTGTCATTCTCTTACGACTTGAATTTCAACATTTTTTAAATCAAAAAAAAATCCTAAGGGAGAAATACAGGTATATAATATCTTAAGGATTACAATATTAAAGCTTACCTTCTCATCCCATCTGTAAAGAGTGGAGTTCAAAAACCTTCCCTGAAAAATACCTGCACGAAACTTCAAGTACCACAATAAATGTTTTAAGGCTTTTTTATTTATTTAATGAACGTAAATATTCGAAACAGCGAACCCAGCCTCCGATGCCGTCCCAAATTTTGGATAGACCCCATTAAATTCTAAATAGACACTAAAGTGCCATGGAAATAGATTTTTAGTGGCACTAAAACAACATGTGATGCCGTGGCACTTGAATTGAGTCGACGAAAGTGCCAATAAAATCGTATTAGCGAAGAAATGTCGTAGGTACCTATTGTAAATTCCGATCATGTTTTAGGGTATTTTTATAGACATATTGCGGGGTTCATTCATACCCCTTCTTTTTAATAAGAAAGGATAAAAAGAAAATTACGTATATTGAGTCAAAATCATATTCAAAACTTCTTAATTTCAATTAGGCCTTTAAGCGGCAATTTTGAACGTCATAAATTTAAAAGTAATAATAATTGATTCTACCCTCCATTCTAACTCTGTTTTGATGTTTAAAAAAGGGCTCAAAAAAGGGTTCATCCAAACTTGTCGGTCGCATGATAAAACCTTAAAATAGGCAAACCAATAAAATCCATCAACAGAAAAATAAAATAACATCACGCCACTATTCCCCGAAGGATTAAGCAGAGGTGCACCATTAATATGTCCGATGTAATAAGAGGCGAGCCTCTAGCCTTCAACCGGGCACACAGTCCGGACTGTTGCTGGAAAAATCCAGATGGAAAACCATGCAAAATATATTTAAAAAAAAAAACATTTTACAAAAGCAAACAACTCGACTTAAATATTATGAAATTCTTTGGGTTTATAATAATTTGTTTTATTTCAGACTTTTTAGTTTTATTAATGATCAAGATCTCCAAATAAGTTATGTGGTAAAAGATATTATGAATACTTAATAATATGGGTTTAATGAATAAAAAAATGTATGTGACTGTTTCACTTATTTCTCTTGAATTTGTGCCAAAATAGTAACATAAAGATGTTACCATATTTATATTTTTGGAATGGTCTATTTAGTAGCTTTCATTTGATACCCATATTGTTACGATATCGAAAAAAATATGGGTCACCCCTTTTTTGGGGCGAGGGCGCACCACCATATTTGAAAATTATATAACCCATGTCACTCCCACAATTAAAACGAATCCAATGACACCTTATATTATTATGTCATAATACGTCAAGCCGTTTGGGCTCTAGAGCGTGTTATAGAAATGGACATTCATACATAGTTACATATATAGAGACAGACATACGCTCGAAAAATCCTCCTGCAGTTAGGTAAAAATCGACACCGATACAGAATACCCACAACATTATTAAAAAAGTGTCAAAATAGTGGTTCCTGGGCGACCAAGCTCTGTTTGGGTGAAAAAAGAGAAAACGATTTTTTCTAAAAATGATACCTAGCTAGATCGATTTATCGCCCCCGAAACTGCATACTAAATTTCATGAAAATCGTTGGAGCCGTTTCCGAGATTTTAGCCGAGATTCCAAGATTTTATGATTTTATCAAATTAGTCAGAAATGATGGGAACTATAACCTCTTAATGGATCTAGGTCGACTTAACCAGTAACCCTGTATACAAGAATTGCTTGTTTAAATGTATTAGTTATAAACCCTTCTGCCACACTCCTGCCAAATGTACGAACGGGCTTTAGTCCCCTAATCCTTGCCTCATCAATCAGCACATCTGCGTCCTACATGGTTATTAATGGCACAGCAATACCCGGCATGGATTCAGGCTCTGGATTATTAATCGCCACGTGTTCATAGACTAAACCTTCCTCGTGTCCAGGGTAGGTTGTACTGTCGAATTTGTATTTGAAAAAAGGAGGAGGTTTCAGTTCGACTGTATTTTTTCTTATGTATTTCACCTCAGTACACTTTTTACTATGTAACCGATTTTAATGATTCTTTTTTTTTATTTGAAGGCTAATTTTTCCCGTGAGGTCCCATTTGGTAAGATCTGATGATGAACTTCGGAGATATACAACAGAATTCTTCAATAAACAATGGCACAACTCTCGGGATGGCTGCAATCGCATGTCTGTTTATTGTTTATACCATTTCATAACATAACATCACGCCAGTACGCTCTAAAGGGGTACGCAGATGTGTACAGATCATTTCACCGGATATGTTCAAGTTTTATGTTATTCATGTACCTAATCTATTCCGCAATACGAGTAACTTTGTGCATTAAGTACCTCACTTTAAAACTTTCCCATTATGTACCACAACTAAAAAGTCAAAAATTGAAACTGTTTTTACAAAAAATTACAACCGACAGACAAAAAAAACACTACAAACTGAAAAATAACTTGAATTTCCGAAGTCGTTGTAAAAAAACGAATAACAAAAACCGTCTTTCGAAATTGAAGTTATTTTTCATTTTGTAGTGTTTTTATTTGGAAGCGGTTGTATTTTTATCAACATTTTTATGCAAAATGCAGAATTATCGTGGAATATCACAACATCATAAACGTTTTAATGAGCAGTTACTGTGCATAAACATACATTCATTCGATTCTAGAGGAAATAGCGTGGAACCAGTAAGTTTTACATTTCCTAGCGTGAACAGTTATATATCAGTGTGCTGCAGCTGAGATATAGTGTTTTATTGTTATAATAACATGAGAAAAACAAGTATAATTTCAAAATTTAAAAATCCCCCGACACGTTTTTTTTTTCATGCTAAATAATTTATCTAGTACATAGTAGATACGCTTCGATCGGCAATCTATTGAACACGTAATTATGACACGACATCTTGCGAAAACACCCCGATTCAAACAGTACAACGCCAAAATCGGTTCACCCGTTTGGACGCAATGATGCCACAGACAGACACACAGATACATAGATACACTGATTCACCGATACACAGATACACAGCAACACACGTGAAACTTATTACACCTCTCTTTTTCTGGCGGGGGTTAATGATACCCTTTATGACATTTATTAAAGGCTCTAGCAGTACGGGGTAACTATTGAGGGGGTAAAAAAGTGCTTACCATAACTTCCCTCTTTAGTGAAATTATTGAAATCTCGTGGTATTACAGGGTAACTTTAAGGACGTAAAAAACATTAAGTGCTCATAATTAAAATCATTAAGTTTAAGTTCGATTTAGAAGTATGAGATAAAAAAGCAGCTGTCCACTACCTTCTCATAGTCTATAACAAAAATGTTAAGATTAGCTGTTTTTTTCAGAATATCATTTTGATGCCATACTAAAAGTTATTCATGAGCACTGTCATATCCAAAGCCTGAAGAGACGCCTCGTATCTCGTATCCTACCTTGCCTGCTTCACAATTATCAACAGTATCGTAAATATGCAATCATCCTTTGTTTAATGTCTCTAAAAAAATGTACTAGATCAGTCCTTCACAGTCAATTCACTTACAAAGGAACCACGAGGGCGTCACATTACTAATTTGCAAGTCTCCCATTTTTGCCTCCACCATTAATTGAGCTGCGTGACTTGCAATTTCACCCTTATTTCGTTGGCAACAGGTATATACGCTATATAAGAGTGCTAGGTATAAGCAGGTCAGTGGACGTAGCCATTTTCACATTAATCTAATAATACGTCACATGTTTGCTCTAGAAAATATAGAAAATATTTATTTGTATTTTGTCACAGAAATTACAACTGATATTTATATGAAATATGCATAATGTGATAATACACATAAATTCTAATGACAATAGTATTATTATAGTGCATGTTTGTGCATATTTCTAGAGATTACTCCACTTATCTTCTCATCTTATCAATTTGTCTCATCATTATCTACCCCGGTATGGAAACAAAAATGTAAAAAAATAATATATTTGAAAGTTATGAGCGTCGAAAGTTCCATATGTCAACACTAATTTTAACGCATCTTTGGGCGGAAATAAATACCATAAGAAGAAGGAAAATTCAAAACGGCCTCCATACAGAGATAGATTAGTAATTCAACAACGCAAATAATTTTATTTTGTTTCATGATATCTAGACTTCGAAAGGACTGTTTATAAAAATCGCGCGCTAGTTTTCGTCCTAAATCATCATCCATTTCGCTACAAACTTGCAAAAGTGCTATTTTTGTACGAATTACGTACAAAAATAGCTTCTTACTACTCATCACAGCATCTATTTCTTTCGCACGTGTTGTCGGATAAGATAGCACGCATTTTAACCCCGCGCACAAAATAGTTTGTGCCGTCGACTAGTTCAACCTTAACAAAAAATTTAATCTCAATATAATATTCACTCTCAATGAAAAAGTACTAAAATGTGCAATAACTTTATAAAATTAGGGTGTTATGCATTTGCATAATGCAAACATGCAAGTGCATATAATCCGATGTCTACTTATAAGCAATGAATAGGAAGCGCCCAACGACAGTCCAAATAATAAGAAAAACAGTACCTAACGAAAATACAAATAGGTGTCCTCTCTATGAATACAAACTATTGTTACGGCAACAATCTAATAATATCGTAGCAATAAGGAAAAATCAGTAATTAACAATGTTAGCGGATGATGTCAAGCGTCCAATTACGTTGGCACATAGGTACTTATATTGTATCATCCTGTGTGTCCTCTCGGGAACCGTAAATCCGGTTGACGTGAAGCGTACATCCTTGTAGTGGATCGTAAAAATAAAAATATTGCTGTATTAATATTATTTATTAAACTGTTACTATGTTGCTGTAGAACAAAGGATTTTTGTTATAAAGAGGGGACTAGCATATGAGGTATAAGTTGTTTTCAACTTAATCACGTCTGGCAGATTAGCTTTTCACTGCGCAGTATCACTATCACATGAATTTGATACTATGCTTGCGGAGTATTCTGAATCGTCATTAGGTTTGATTCCACCTGTGTCGGATAGCCACAGCTGCTAACGAGACAGTGCTGTTAAAAAACTCATATACCAAAATCATAGCTCTTGACAATTAGGTATGACTTTGGCTGTGATATCCAATACCTGTGAACAACTTTCAATGCGCGGGTACGAATATCACTTGATGATTTTCCATTATTTTACGAGTGATTTCTACTGTTGTGTGTGCCGCTCTGAAAGAATACTTTTTCTTTTTATTGGTGCCAAACATCTTGGCAGCCCTGAAGTTGGCTACAATGGCTGCGCAGTAGTAAATCTCGTACAAAAACAGCACCGATCCGTACCTTGCACATCGGAAAATCAACTTCAGGGCGGTCCAGAAGTTTGCTAGGCACTATAATAACGCTTGCTTACTTTGTTTTTACCAATTTTTAGTGGAACATTATTCCTTCACCTTCCTAATTTCAGCCTAAAGACGTCCCCTGCGACGTTACATCATCCTGAACTTAGCTTGACTCTGCCCCTTCTCCTAATTTATTTGTCTCTTCTTCCAAATACGTCTTTCCGTATTAGTCACCACAAACACAAATTATAAAGATTATAGGTGTAGTATCACGCTTATTCAAATTCTTATCCATTTCATCAAATGACTTTAATAAAAATCAATGAATTCTGTCGAATGCCTCAGTAAATCTCAAAGATGCAAAAATGTTAGTTAAAATTACTAGCATATCTCTCAGGAGTAGATCGACAAAGGCCGCTCGTGTGATAAGACGAGGTATTTAGCGGTAACTAAGTACTCAGCCGAGTGGGTATGCAGTAGGTACCTTCATTATGTACGTACCACAGATGAACATATAACTAGATAACGCAATTCCCTCCATATGTATGAAAACCCCCGTCGGAGAAAGAGAGTAGTTTTAAGTTTGATGTGTGTACCTGTGTGTTTGTGTATCTGTCTGTGGCATCATAGCTCCTAAACGGATTTCGTTTAGGAGCTATGATGCCGAATTTTGATTTCGTTTTTTTTGTTTGAAAGGTGGCTTTACCGAGAGTGTGCTCTTAGTTTGCATATAAAAATGTGCCCAGGGTTTTTAATTTTTTATAAGTTGCTTGTAAAAAACAACTACACACAGTTTAAAAAGGCGTACCGATGACAGGAAATATTTTCATTGTCTCTGTCATTTTTTATAGAGATTTTCCAGTAAACTCAAAATTAAAAACCATTCATGTCAAGCAAAATATGAAGCTAGTTGCCAACCCCAAGCGTCGGCAGGTCTCTATGGAGAAAAACGTGCAAGGAACTCCACGGACACTCATTTCAATCAATATAATTATTATTATGTCACAATTATGAATTTTCCAGATTTCGGTTGATGGAACAGCTCCAAAAAGAGCATTTCTTAAACTTTTAGTCCCATTTTTACACGCCAAATAAATACAAGGAGTTATCTAGTTAGATTTATGTCTGTGGCACGTACTCTGTTTGCGAGTAGGGTGACTGCGATACGGAGCTACACTTCAAAAGCTGTAGAGACTAATGACAGTCCTTGCAATGGAATAACTGGGTCAATGATCACACAGGGAACCACTTTACTTTGTGCTGTATATTTCTTTACCTCTGCTCTGAAAACGGTTCAGGAAAACATAGTCAAAAAACGCGGCCGGTATGTTCTATGGGCTGCAATCTGAGCGTACTACATATGAAGATCTAAAACCATGCGGAATATTATTTATACTACACCTGCTTGGAAAGTACCTTGTTACTTTATCAAATTTACGGTAGAAAGTACGTCATTGCATATCGAACAAATATGCGGCGAAAAAACGCATCTGAGCGGGAGAGAAAAGTGTATGAAAATCCATTTCTTACGTGGTTTTTCTTTTTTAATTTTGGGTAAGACTATGCGCTGGTAACCTAAATATCAAAAGCCAAAAAGTTTTTACAGTGAGTTTTTATCTCCAAGTTCGCAAAATGACACTGGCCACTAGCTGTGTGTTGGATGGTGTCAAACAATTTGAAAAAAGAACATGTGAAAATTGCAGACGCCATTGGCGCCATTTTCAATTTGTGTGTTGTTTGAGGATTCAGTTTTCGTAGAAAAGTAAATTCCTCGTAGGTGTAGTATAAAGCACTATGTATCACTCGAGAGAAAGTGCGATTCCCGATCTCGGGTGTTTTAAAGCCCTTGCCTACGGCTCGGGCTTCAAACGACACCCTCGACGGTAATCGGTCACTTTCTCCTCTCGGTGAACAATGTACTATTAAAATACATCTCTCTCATCTCATCTATCTTCTAGATTCTGCTAGAAAATAACATGCTAAGACGTGATATCCACCAAACAGCACTGGGCCCGCGTTTTAAGGGGGAGGTCCAAAAGTTTGCGGTATATTTGCCGAAAGAAGAATTAGAAGATGTATTTTAAAACAAAATAACCGCGAACTTTTTGAGTTGCATTACAGCCCATTCTTTCTCTAAGACCTGAGTTTCAACAGTGGGAACGTTACATGACTTGATTATGTAACGTTCCTTGTATATAAAGGTACATAGTCATGAGTAAATACAAACCCAAATCTCCCTTATATGTCCTGCTTATGACGAAAACAGGACCACAACACACTCAAAGGACGTTGAACGCTGAGTCAAGCATAATTCTGCATAGTTGAGTCGGCTAGGAATCTGCTCAACTATCGCTCGGCAATGTTCGGCAGACCTCGACAACATACCACAGAACTTCGGCACCGGGAACGTTTGGTCCTTGCTGTTGTGGGCTAAGCAGACATTCAGCTATGCCACTGGTTTCATGGAATGTTACAGATTTGAATGAAGAGTACGAACGTACGTAACGTGTATGACAACTAGTTTTTAGAGGATGAAAGATTTGATGTTTAGCTTTTAGAGCATTTTTGAACGGCAACAATAACTCAAATTCAACAGTACAGACAAATTTAAAAAAATTGAGAAATTATAAATTTAGGTAAGGCATTTTAATTTTAATTAAATTTATTAATAAAAAACAATTATTTTATTTTAATTGATAAAATAAAAATAAGGTAGATAATATGTAAAATAATTTTCACTCTTCCTTTAGGATAAATTAGGTAACATTTGTTATTGTCTCAGAGATACCAATTATATTTAAATAGTACATTGTGATACAAGGGTGGAAAGTACACACGACCGTGTATCACCGTGTATCACACGACGTTTTTCAATACAGTTGTTCCCACAACTGTATTGAAAAACGTCGTGTGATACATAATAGTAAAAACAAATCAAGAATTAAATTTGTTTTGTCCATAAAATAAAATTATCGTAAGCCGCCTTAAATCTTTCTCGAGATTTTAGGGGCAAAATTTCATCCCGCGCAGTTTTTGCCTCAGATAAAATATCGGGCAAAGTTAATTCTATTTCATTACTTGTACTTGAACTCATTATAAAAAAAAATATCAATTTATCACACATGAAATTAAAATTTTCAGAAAATGGCGCGTTTTTGCAACTGGACATATTTTTTTACAACGAAAACAGCCTTATACAGCCTATTCGATTTTTGACAAATGTTGATCTGAAAATAATTAAATTAAAACTGTTAATTAAATATGTTAAACAACCATCTAAAAGACTTTTGAGAATTCAATGCTAAGACGTACGGACTCATTCATTTTTTCTTGTATAAAATCTATCCCATTTCATTCTATGTATGAAAACTCCTTGCTACTAAACTTTTTTAAATTGACTTATAAATTTAAAACTAAACTGAAAACTAATGATCGAGCGCGTAAACAAAAGTCACGACCGCGTAACCGCGTCTAAATATACTCGTATTAATTAACACAGATACCTACTCTAGCTAGTATCTTGTCATTATATAGGTGGTCAGAAGAATGGTATGTATATAACATTCATTGGCAAATCTGTTATAAATAGTGTTTTGAATAAATGATGTTTGAGGTCGCAGTGTTTGTTAATAAATTTCTACATAAGGAACAAAGGCCTGTATAACATCTGCTAGAAGTGCACAAAAAACCAGGATAAAAAAACTAATAAAACCGACTGTTTAAAAAACGAACTAAGAAGACGTGATCAAGAAAAAAATCAATGATATTTTACACACAAAAACGTACAGACTTAGGCATTTTCTACCAGTCAGTCGTTGACGATTTCAAAGTCACCTGTAGAAATGATGCAATTTGCATTTGCCCGCGTTATTTGCAATGTTCAGACATAGCTGTACTACGCTGGATCGATAAGTGCACACGTTATCTGTTGCAATATTTTATACGTGAGTAACTTGAGTACTTGTTTACTTCATACTAGTAGCCCTACCCGGCTCTGCTTGGGTCATAATAATTTATAGCCTATAACTTTAATCATTTGGAATAATGTACCTTTTAAATGGTGTAAGATTTTTTCAAGTAGTTGTAGTGGTTCCAGAGATTACCCAAAACGTCTGAACAAAGTCACAATTTTCTTTTAATAATATTAGTTAAGAAGTTAAGATTAAACGTTTTCTTTGAAACACAGTAGATTCATTTAAATTATTAACTACTATATTGAATCAGTGTTACTCGTTTTCAAAAATTATACCGATTTTCTTAAGTATCATACAAAAAAATGGTCGAAAGTATGCCCAAATTACAGAAACGAATTAATAATATTGAGGAACAATAAATAAAATAATAACAAGCCTTTATTTAACATAAAGCTAATTTGAGCTTATAATTCTAAGTCAAACCGAAGTTATTCCCTAGACCCGTTTAAAAAAACTGCTATTTCATATGTTAGAAGTCCTAACCCTTCGACTACAATAAATAACAAGTTATAAAGACACCCTCTCTGCCTCGTTGGTCTAGTGGATGCAAGTGCTGCTGCATGCACGAGATCCTGGGTTCGACTCCGGGGTCGGACAAAGTGTTATTAGGTTTTCCCATCTGGAATTTCTCAACAGCTGCCTGGAGTCTTGCCATGTGCCCGGGAAGCTTAAAACATGACTGGTGAAATGTGGGCATACTACCTAATGGTAAAAGGTGCACCTCTGTCCAAGCATTCGGCGAATACTTACAGGCGTGATGTTAAAAAACATCCTCAAAAGAGCACCGAAACACTTGCCTCTCATTCAATATGAAGTCCTCGATTGTTTACTTGAGTTAAACAAACAACTCGAGCACACAGTCATAACTGTTATACAATTGATAACGTCGCATTTCAGAGATAACGTATCGGTCTGACGTCACGCCGGATCGCGACGACGAGTTCGAAAGTGTTTCGAAAATTGGGGCCGCTCGCTCGAAGCTTCTTTAGCCAGATCCTCAAGACATTCTGTCATTCTACAAAAGACGAAATGCCAAAACTTGCTTGCACAATCCCAAACATTTATGAACATTTTTCAATCGCTATCGCGAGAGGCTTTCGTTGACAGAATGTCACTTGTCTAGAGACTCATGTGCGACAATGGGACAATGTTCTGCTCGTAATTGCTGTCGCATTGTAGCTTTGCTCCTTCTGAAGGAGCTGTGTATGCGAGAACCTAGATAATTTATGATGAAATGTCAGAATAGGAATCCAGAAAATAATCGGGCAATGATTATGAATGTAAATGGCTGGTTTCAAGATATACAAAATAAACGATGGTAGACTGTGAAGATGATATGGCTAGGGAGGAGGTGACAACAGAGATGAGGACTGATAGAGAAGTGTAGTAGAAGACTGCGTAAAGTAATGTGTTTATCATGCAGTCTATGTGTGTTTGTTCTTATATGGCGTTCTAGAGACCAAAGTGTGGGCCGATGACTAAAGACATGACAATCATCAAAATTTACCATAGCGGCACGGGGTCTCATTGCTAAGAAAAAATATTTGGTTCAAATAAATCTCACTAGATGACGCGACATGTACACACAATTCAATAGAATTGTGTTAAAAATTAACATTATCCGGAATTGAACATAAACATTGCATGTTCTTGTTTAATTAACTCTCCTAAGTACAAAATTATGGAATATTGGGCTCTTCATTCACATTTTAAAGATTATTTGAACGGATCATTTAAAATTGATGCCATAGATGGCGCATTTATAAATTTCTGAGGCATTCAACTCGATTGTTAAAATTTGCATTTTAACACATATTGGTGCAAAAAAACTGTAACAACGTGTAAAAAAATACTATAAAACGAACCTTCACTGTATTTAAAGTAAAAAATATTCACGAACCTCGTAAACCCTTTTACTTGGAAGGCGCTGCTAACACCATCTATTGCCGTGAAACGGGATCAAACGCGATTGATGTACTCACAAAAATAACAAGATTAAGCAGATGAAAACCGCTAGTTACGTCGGCACGGTTTTTTTGTATGGGATGAGGCATCTGTATGCTAGTATTATATTATCTGTGATAGCGGCAACCAGACGACATATGCAGTCGTAAACATATTTGCGAGCTGGCTGGTCAAAACTATAATATCTTCATAAAATATCTTCTTGCTTACGTCTTTTTAGTTCGCTTCTTTGCAGTCGGGTTTTTGATTGATTAAATTTACTTTTTTATTTACAACTTTTAGTTATCATTTTTTTTTTCGAATTACATTATAAGTGGTATATTTTTGTAAGTACCGCTGAAAACCCTTTAATTTGATAGGAAACTGGGTGAATTTTTAAGCAGTCGGGTTTTAGCTTTTTTTATGACTTCACAACTTTAGCAAACGCACCCATGATAGACAAGAAATAATGCACCATTCTATTTAAACCATTGTTTAATTGTTTCGCTACTTCTTGCTTAGTTAAATATCTATACTCCAATTCAAATACCATCTCTTTTTACAGCCCGTCCAACCAATTTTGACTTCTACTGCGTTTGTGATATGACAAATGGCAGCTGTAGTAAACAGTTGGTTTTGTTAACAGGTTTATGCATTTTTTGTCATCTTTATGTTTACGGAATAGAACTTCTTATCGGTAAATCAAACTCAAAAGGACCTTTCACAGTCGTTCAAGTGTCTGACTGTTAGATCGAGCCGAGTATTATCACAACAAGGCATTCTGTTCAATGACTTACGGCTCTCAATATTTGTCGCATTCCTGAGATAATACTGCTGTGTTAGAATATAATATACTTTAATCTACACCACGTACACCACACACAAAGTTACAAAATTAATAAAGAAAAAAACTTTGGGTACATTGGCGGTCTTATAGCTGACAGTGATATCTACCAGACAGCTTTTGGATGGACTGAAACACCTTAAAACAAATTCGTATTGGGTATACGAAGACATCTGGAGTCGATTTGGCTTATGAAAAAGGATAATTGATTACAATAAACGTACTTATGTAGGTATTGGCAATGTCACAAACTAATAATCATATCCTTTGCAAAGTTATTTTATCGATATTTTTCCTTCGCAGTCCATAGAAAAGACAATCCCAAAAAAAGTAACAACGGATGTAGGATATTATTATATAGAGACAGTGTATCAAGAACGGAGATTGGCAACGACTGCATCCAATCCGAACACTGTCTGGCTACCTTCCGGCAACCGTAAAATATTAGATATCCCCTCCATCGGCATCGGAGAGTTCGAATATAGAATGTGATCCTGGTTGCTTAAAAAACTTTAGCGCGATATTCAATCAATGTGTCCTACTTATTTAAATAGGTCATTTTCTGGAGTGATGCTCCAAAAAACAAAATCAACCGAAATCAGAGATTATAAGCAAAGAATAATTTAAATTTCGAATATTAAAAATAAATAGAATTGTGTATAAGCCGGGCGCAGAAAGTTTGCCGATGACCACCCCTCCCGAATAATCGTGCGGCGCCTCGCGTTCGCCTCATACTCGTATGTTCGCCGAACGTCAGAGTGACGTCATCGGCAAACTTTATGCGCCCGGCTTATACCTAAGAAGACTAAAGAAACAAGGGATGGTTTATGTGGAAGATAGTATGAATAAAGACGGAGGTGACTATTGTGATGCAAATAGAGATGTACTACATTTGGAAAAAAAGACATGCCGCGTCGTCCCCAAATATATTATAATAAAGGGCAGGAGGATGATGAGAGTTTCCAGTGTTCTCCACAGCGGTCTATGCTTTCCGATACGCATCCAAATTTTCTCTTCTGTAACTTCTGGGCAAATCTTAAAAGTTCATAACAAAAAACAAATAAAAAAAGTTATTTTTTAACCGGTTTACCAAAAAGGAGGAGGTTCTATGTTCGACATGTATGTCTTTTTATGTATGTTCACCGATAACATCGTCAATTGTGGACCGATTTTAAATATGGTACCTGCCAAAGACACCGACTACCAAAAATAAAGTTATTTTTCACTTTTTAGTTTTCTTATTTGGAAGTCCGTAGTACTCGTATTTTTTTGTGAAAAAGCTTTTTTATTTTTAGTAAATTGGAATAAGCTATTCTTAATAATCCCTTTGCATTTGAATAATTCATCTTTGTTCACACAGTTAAAAATCGTTCTCCTTTATGTTGCAAATTCCACGTTAAAACCGCACAGAAATGCGGCAGCAAAATTCCCGGTACGGCACGGTATAGTTTAGACGCCGTTGCCGGGCCAATGGGTTGAAAATAGTCGGCCAAGCCGGGAGCGCCGGATTCATGCCGTATCCGCGCCATATCCGGCTGACACGGCAACGTGTTAGATCGTGTGTGAACAGAATATTATTTCCTATTGGCCTGTTTGGCACAGAGAAAAGTAGAATTCTTTGGCAGACGGTTTTACCTGAAAGGGAAAAACATGGAACATACATCCATACAATCAATCTGCCTTGCCTTTTCCCAACTATATTGGAGTCGGCTTCCAGTCTTACCAGATTTAGCTGAGTACCAGTGTTTTACATGGAGCGACTGCTTATCTGACCTCCACAACCCAGTAACTGGCCTTTTATTTATTTATTTATTGTTGGCCTGTTTGCGAATATTTTTAAAATAGAAAATCAGAATCCGTTGTATTTGAGAGAAATGTATGGTTGCTTTTTTATATTGTCTCATCACCCGTCATTTTCATGTGTTGTTCTTTTCAATAATCTCCAGTCAACCGTTGTGCAATCCGTCCATCTTTTTAAGCCCTTCTTCTATATCGCCAACCATTCATACTGATGATGATGTGCAGGTTGTGTGGGGATCATACGGAACGCATGGAACACCTTCTGTGCACATGCGATGCACTGGCTGGTAAGCGAATGAGTCTCCTAGGGGTTGGATATCCAAGACCAGAAGACTATAGGCTCATATCTCCTAGTCTCGTTGTAAAACTCATGAAAAGTGTTTTCAACGAGATTGGAGAGGAGTAAGTTATCTAGGGGAACACAATAGATCCCATGGGTCGAAGTGTCCGAGTTATTTCTCGGCCCCTCCACAAGATAAGATAAGATTCATACTGATCGGTAAATGTTTTGAATTACCATCGAGGCGTGAAACGTTGGGAGCACTTTGCTGTAGAAAAAGAGCCAAAATGGTTGGGACAATTTATTACACCTGCTGTTTATATATCGCCGCAAGATTAAGATTGTACGGTTAAAAATTACATTTTTATATAAGCATATATGCTGGACTTTTTTTACTATTTTTGTCAAGTGAGACCGTGACTGTGCTAAGAGACGGAGGTTCCATTTGTGCTCCGAAACGAAAATGTGCCCGGAACAATTTTCAATGATTATTCGTATTCAAGATTATATCTCTCCCTTATTAAAACTGAAAGTTTTGTCCGTTTTAGCACGGGGTTGAAAAATATGAGTACCAACGATTTGAATTTTATATTAAAGCATCCGAGTTAGAAGCAAACAAAAATGAATTGTTAATAAGTTACTTATACCTTGATATTTCGGAACTGGAATATAATTAATGCCATCTACGGCATACAAATAAGAACTAAAGAAGGCCTTTCAGAAAACATGCAATAGTTATTTATGCTACAAGTGCGGAAGGTAGGTGAGTTCCGATGAGTGGCCTTTTTATTCACGAGCGAGCGAAGCGAGTGAGTGGATAAATCGTCACGAGTCGGAAATCATCTTACTTACGTGTATCATACAACATTTTACTATGAATTGTGCGAGGAAATATAAAAATTAATAAAATGGCGGGCTTATTCAAGCGCATTCAGCATATCCACAGATTAACTAAGTTCCTCCGGCATATCTACTGCGCATGTGCAAATAGCTGTCACATCGTAACGCAATGAGGCACGAGCAAAATATACGTTTTGCCAAACATATTTAATGAATATTTAAAATTAATTTATTGATGAAAATCTAAATCTAGAGTAAAATTAAAAATGCATAAAAGAAAGTATTAGTTTTATTTTACCTTTTATATGAATGATAATCTGTACATAACTAATTTGTAAAACTTTTCTCAAATAATAAAAACTCTATGCGTCGGGCTGACGTAGGAGTTAAAAATAAAAAAAATACAGGAAAGTAAAAAGCACTAGTGAAAAAAGTGACACTTTCCGCACAGTTTGGCTGCTTGGAAAACGCTCTTTTCGAGGACATGCATTGTAAAAGATTTTGGCGTCCTGGTAGTTTGGGTATAATAGGCTTATAATGTTCAACATCTAACTAAAAAAGCAAAAGAGGAAGTTATATTTTTGATGTTATTAAACTCTTTACTAATTTCAATCAAATTTTAGATTATGTAGATCTAAAAAAAAAACGTCCCAACACTTACTCGTACAAAAACGTAAACGTACCGACCGACCGATCCGTAGTTTCCAAAAGAGGAATAAAATTTTAAATAATAACTTATTCCACTAAGGGCACCTGCGAACTTATTGACTGGTGCCGTATGTGGAATACCTCAGGTGCCATTAACTGAGGTGCCGTTAAAACGGGTACTCAATGTGGAATACGACATTAAATGTAGTAGATAAAATGCCCTTTTAGATAATATGAATCATATTACTGTCGATTACCCGGTCTGTCCTAACTCATCGAATAATGTCTAGACAGGAATTTATCACACAACCCACTTGCTATATATTTTTAATTTATTAAATTTCGTCTAAAATGCTTTTCATCCATTAAACAGATTGGTGAAAGACGCTCCTTTCTCGGATCTTAGACCATTACATATTTGAACACTCACTCAATAATGTTTTTTCTTTGTTTCAGGTAAAGTGAACTTCGAAATATTATCCTTTGAGATTGTTTATGAAGTATGTGAGTGTTAAGTAGTAGTACTAATGGAAAAAATAGTAGATCCAGAAAAATTTAAACAACTTCAAAGATCCAAATGCCTTGCAAAGTCAGAACTTCGGGGAAAGTCGAAACATCACGAAAAATCGGACCATAGCGAAACTTTGGATCATTGCGAAAAATCGGAACACAGCAAAAAATTGAACCATCTGGAAAAACCTGGAACTTCTGAAAAGTCGACACATCGTGCAAAATCAAAGCTTCGGGATAAGTCTAAACTTAGAGAAACTTCGAAAAAGCAAGAAAGATCGGAATATTGTGAAAAAACGGAAAATATAGACGATCGGACGACACCAGGACCCGGGGATCAATTACTAAAAGGAAGAGAACAGCAACATCAAGGCACACCAAAATCTCGGACAGCACCGTGGACACGAAACAAATTTTCGAGAATTTTAAATACACCGGAATCCACGGAATCGGAACTGCGGGCAAGGTTAAGATCTCGGGCAAAGTCTAGACAAAGGGCAAACTCAAAACCTCGGGAAAAGTCTAGGCAAAGGGAAAAGTCTGGACAAAGAGAAAACTCAAAACCACGGGAAATTTCTAAAAATCGGGACAGATCTAAAAAGATTGAGGATGAGGAGTGGGAGAGATGGAAATCAGCTTTTCCTTTAATTAAACAATCCTGGGTTAAATTAGTTAAAAACAAGAAAGAGGAACATCGAGACACAAAGGAATCTATGAATGAACCTCTGAAACAAAAGAAAGTTTCGAAAATTGTACATACACCGGAATCCTCGGATGACTCCTTACAACGAGATGACAATAAAACAAAATACTGGGATAGATCGCCAAAACAAAGAAATCGGAAACTTAGATATACACCGGAATCCACTGATGAATCACCAAAACGGAAGAAACGGGCCCAACGCGTAACACCGGAATCTTGGGATGAAGAAAACTCCTGGGATAAACCGCTAAGACGAATGAGATGGAATAATCAAGAAACATCGAAATCATCGGATGACGATAGCTCCTGGGATAAACAGTTAAGACGAAAGAATCGAACAAATACATCTTGTGATGAAAGGAACTCTAGGGATCTCTGCGCGGATGAAATAAATAAAAAACGAGAAACACCACAACACAAGTGCTTTGATGAACTAGAAACACGGAAACAACGAAATACATCACAGCTTTGCGATGAGCAGGTAATACGGAACGAAACGGAGTCCTGCGATGAACGGGAACTACTGAGACAGGTATCTCGCTGTTTCAATATTTCCAGTTCATCGCAGGACTCCGTTGAAACGGCAATACGAAAACAAGGAGATACATCAGAGCCCTGCGATGAACATGAATTACTGAGACAGGTATCTCGCTGTTTCAGTATTTCCTGTTCATCGCAGGACTCCGTTGGATCCGAAATACGGAAACGACGAGATATATCACAGACTTGTGATGACCTCGTAATACGGCAAGATCGAGATACAGCAGAGTCCGGTGTTGAACTGGAAATGCGGAAACAACGAGATACAACGGAATCCTGTGAAGAACCGTTACTATTGAAAAAAGAAGTTGTTGATGAGCCGTTTGTATGGGCAGTGGAATCTGATGTTGAATCAGAACGAGATTCATCAAACTCTCCTGATGAGCCATTAATATGGCAAGACACATCGGATTCTTCTGATGATGACCTGGAAATACAGAATCAGTCACATACACGGGGGTCTTTTTATGACTCGGCAATACGGCAACAACATGATTCACTGATGTCCGTTGATGAATTGAAAATACGAACACCTCCAAAACTATGGACACAGCAAGATATGCCTGAGTCCTGGGACATCAGTCACTGGGATGAAGAGAGAAACCAAAACGAAAAATCACTTATTGATACTCAAGTAGTCTACCTGCCAGATAATTGTCTTCTTATAGGTTCAAAACCGAGTGCAAAGGTAAGTTGAATGTTTTTTTTTCAAGCTTTTATTTAATTTGCAATGTATGTAAGTAAGTGTGTTCGGGTCAAATCTTGTAACTGAATTTTAAAGCAGTAATCCTCCACCGATTAAGATGAAATTTTGCATACACGTTTAGTTAGTTCACATGCTCTTGATGACAATACATACTAAGTGACGTCATTCTAAATCCAATATGGCGGACGGTCCAAGATGGCGGTGATTTCAATTCGAAGTCATTTCTTATGTTAAAGTTTGAAAAATCAGTACCACTGGCACTGTCATTCTGAATAGAGATATTTATTATTTTATTACTCATCCTAACGATTTGATTTCACAATTTATTTTGTTTGGTACTCCATTTATTATAGCAATTTACAAAATATGACACCCAAATTTCGATAGTTGTTATAATGTAGCTGACCGCCCTGGCTTCACACGGGTGTAGTAATCTAAAACAATGAAAAATGTGATCACAACGTCTATCTATTTCTTTCGTCGTCTATTAATGTCGTGCCTTCTCTGGAAGAGAAGATGCCTTTTTCCTGCAGTGGGACAGTTACGGTCTGGTATTATTATACCTAGATTTCTAACAATCTAAACCGCGTAAGTTGACCGACATACCGAGTTACCGAGCTATAAAAAGGGCTGTTAAATCGTTCCCCGGTTAATGAACCATTATGGAGCTCGCTGCCCACCTCACATGCGCTAAAAGGCGTGCAGTCGACTGCTTACTTTACATAATATTGTGACGTATCTATAAGTAGGTCGCA
Organism: Orthosia gothica; assembly: GCA_949775005.1. Taxonomy (NCBI): domain Eukaryota; kingdom Metazoa; phylum Arthropoda; class Insecta; order Lepidoptera; family Noctuidae; genus Orthosia; species Orthosia gothica. The sequence goes on along the minus strand of OX459039.1, from coordinate 2,399,766 downwards.
TGGGTGACGGACCTTTTTACACGCTTTTATTTAAACTTTGCAAGATATAATTTACTTAGTCTGTGTGGGTCAAATCTTGCAATTGAATTTTTAAACAGTTATCTCCAACCGATTGAGCTGAAATTTGGATATCTGAAAAAAAATTCTTTTTTTGAATTTATATAAAATATTGTTGGCTGAATGAAATAATTTTAGAGTGTCATTCGTATTTGCAAGGCTATTTAAATTATATCGTCAATATCGCAAGTTACATATTTTTTTAAGAGTAGGCACACGTATTGTGTTCCTCGTGAAGGTACACAATACAGGTTCAGTAAATGTCGACACTAAATCTAGATTAACTGCTGATATAAATCGAATAGAAATTGTTTATTTAAAAATGAATAGTAACCATGTTTTACATGCAGAAAATTGTCGTGTTGCTTACGTTCTTGTTAAGTGAGTTCCTATTTAATTTTCTAAAGTGTTTATTTATATTAACGGTTGTGTATTGAGCTACATTCTAAGAATTAAAATATAATCGGATCGTCAAAAGTAATGTTGAGAGTGATAATAATAGGGGACAGTAAAAGACCGCTCGATATGACGACATTTAGGCGAGGCCTATGTCCAGAGTGGACTTCTTTCGTTTGCAATAATGATGATATATGGGTGTTACTACGTGGACGGTCAAATTTTGTAACGACGCGTACTTTTTTAACTTTTTCTGAGTGCGTTATATTTTTCACAATTTCTTTTTCCTTTCATTAAATTGCATCTTGATATTGCACAATATTCTGTTATTCAAGCTCTCAATGTGAAGACACTTTTAAAAAACAAACAGGTATCGTAAACTGCTTTTGTTTGGGGTTTTATTTGAGTCTCTCTCATTGTGTCCGACTCTGTATACAAATCTTCTTAGTTGCTTCCCAATCAACAAAGATCAAAGAAAACTTAACAAAGCAGAGTTTAAAAGAAGCCACAACTTCGGAAAAGTTTAAGTTTGTTACCGGTAAGGCTGCCAATTAGTAATGGATTTAGTAATGGCTTTATTTGTACATCGTGTAATTGCAGGTTGATAGCATATGGAGTTTCTTTATATATGTAACCATGCAATCCCTGTAGATATTTTTTACTGCCTTTACTGTGGAGTCTTTTATCTATCCTAGTTTAAGCTTTAATACACTAAATGGCATTTAAAATTTTATTTTCAATACAGGTACAATTTCCTGCGCTACCAAAACCCGAACAGCGGACTCCATCTACTTCAATATGCTACCTCGTCAAATACAAGATACACAAAATGTATATAACTATGAACCAGAAGACATTGTAGTATCGAATAACGACTCTGTTCTATTTGACACATTCGTCAGCGTTCTCATAGAAGTATCCAACGAACAGCTGAAGAACGTGAGGTCCAGTATTATGAATAATTATGATTTGTATGAAGCTGATATTATAGACATCAAAAAAGCATTCAGTAATATTGAAGAAAAGTATACAGACATCGTAAATACTAAACTTAAAGCCATGTTAGAAGGAAAACGTATCAACATTACAGATCATTTTATGATAGATTTTATGGATGTCTCAAATTATATACTAGAAAAGGTGTTGAGATACCACGTCAAAAATGTGAAGGGGAAATTAATGATGAAAACGACATGGTATCAAGAAACGTTAAAGGAGAAAATGTTGAGACAACAGACAAAAATTTCTTCAAATTTTATCGAAAACAATGTCTGTGACACTCTACAGATTTGTAGAGACAGATATTACTATAGTGATTATTTAGTAGATTGGCTGCGTACCTTGATGAACACAGCTGCGTTAGATTTGAAGCGATTCTTCGTACCGGTCACAGAGGTATTGGAAAAGCACAAGTTCTTTATACCGTCAAATGTAAAGTTTCGACAAAGTATTAAATATATAATCAATTCTAACGCCATGGTTAAAAGGGATACTCTTGACTTCTTAGACGAGATTTTGACGAATCCTGACAAAGTTTTAAAATTTTCTCCAGATCCTTTGAAACCAACAGTGACACTTCTGCGTGAATTATTCAATACTATTGACGGAGTGTACGACGTGAATTACCAGAATATAGAATATTTAGAAAACATAACTGAAATGTTAAGAGATTGGACCGAAGGCAAAACGTTCGATATTCATAGAGTTTTACATGCAATAGTGGAAAATATGAAGTTTAATTTAAAAATATGGCCTTTAGATATGCAGAATAAAATCTATTACATATGGTCTGAAATCATAACGTAGTAAATCAATATTTTAGTAGAATTTTTATATGAATTGTTTATAGTTTTCACAATAAACATAAAGTAAAATCTAAAATGAATTTCCATTGGTTTTCTGATAGGTTAATGTTTTTACTGTGAAGAAAATTCAAAAAAGTCATATCTAATTTTCGAGAGGAATATTTTTGATGAGAGAGCTTCCCACATTTTACTTCGACTAAGAATCGTGGTTTTTTTCTCCAATATTAGCACCATAAATGCAAACAACGGTAACAGTAGGAGATAATTAATATAATTCCTCACCTACTTATTATGGTGGTTTGTTACCGCTTCATCATTATGAAGTAGCTTCTAATAAACGTGGGTAACATGATTAAATTAATGTTGTATTTACTATGCTCCAAGGTTTAATATTGAATCTACCTTATAACAAACACTGGAAAATGTGGCATGTGTCTCTGTTACAGAATTTTCTCTCGTCTTGTCGCAGACGGTGAAAGCTATGGTTCTAGACAAGCAACGAAAGCGTTGTGATAGCAATTGATTAAATGTTAAAAATATAAGGAATTGCCAAAACGTGATCAATACCTTAAATGGCATTACAACAATCGCCATAGTTAATTGAATGATATTACCTCAGATGGAGGCAAAAAACCCCAAATAAAATTTTGGTAGGAAAGTTTCCTAAGAAATACTGACATTTAATATTATAACTAACCATCATTAAATGAATCATATGCGGTGTCTTGGGATGTTGTGAAATTCTCTGAATCATCTTAACAGCTTGAACTGTTACCTTGTCATAATCTCTTCCTTGTTTTCGTGAAAAGGTATAAAAGTCGAAAAATAGTAGATGTTTAGGTCCCGTTAGAACATGTTTTTGTTTTCAAATAAGGCCGAGAATAAGCACTTTTTGAACGATTAAAGTATAAAAGACAGCTTCCCAACATACTCCACCAATACTTAGAGTAAAGAAGAAGTGGCCCAACAAACTCCCCATAAGCACACCTATCGATTTACCTTAGAGGAACTACAGACATTTTAAACAAAACTCCAACAGAAATGCCTTAAGCAAAAACACGTGTAACGTATTTTCTACACGTTTAATGCAAGCATTTTCCCATAATATTATGTGAAAACAATAGGTGATCTCACCGTAGTTTCAGAGTTATACAACGCTTCCTAGTTACGATACTATTATGCTCATACAACATCATGGTAACATGTTACTGTAAGTAAAACAACGTATGTGGCTTCACATGCTTATGTAAGTTATGCTTCTTCAATAACATGGTGCCTTTGAAGTTGTAAACTTGGGAGATGCGTTTTGAAAACATAAATAGGTAGTAGGAGGTAAGGAAAGTTTGAACTATTTCTTGCGTAGCTTGATTGGGTCGAGTCATTGACTTTTCAGCTTCTGGGTGCTGCTTAACTGGCGATGGCAAAAAACTATAAAACCAGATTATATTTCACCACTTGCCACAAAAAAAGCGAGCCCTAATTATTTTGTGGTTTTCCACTACAGGCACGCATACCGTTGGTTCACCATGCCTGGGGACTACTCTTTATCTCCGTCAACGAAGTTACGGGCCGCGTCCAAAAGTATTCCAAAAAGTCGGAAGTTAAAAAAACAAGTTTTAAGTTCAATTTTTCGTACGGGTAAAAACAATGGGTAGAAACACATCGGGAGTAGCTAATAGTAACTGTCAAATTGTGTTGTCATTCATTCTTAGCAATCATCCGTCCGAAGGTGATACGGAGTAGGAAACACCTGCAACGAAACTACGAACTTCGTGCTTAGTGTGTAGACCCCCTGATGCCGAATGTAACGATAATACATCCTCGCATCGTGCAATCAAATAATATTTTCCTACATCAGCTTCATTATGCAAACTCCCAAACACTTGCCTTCCATAGGTACCAATAAACTTCGTCATTGAAAACTAAAATAGACACCATTCGAACAAAGTTATAGCTAGCCCTTTCATTAACCAATTCCAACTTTACACTCATAATTTTACAGTTCAAACTCGCTAGTTACGTCATCGTCAGTCAAATCACGTTCGGAGCATACAATAGCTACCATTTGTATGTACCTGTATGGAATGTGTTCCATACATCCATTGTATGTTATGATTCAGGCTACTCGTAAGTAATTGCTATGATAACTATGATTATGGTCGTTGGAACGAGTCAATGCCCTTTGGCCAGTGTTCAGATAAGCGGCTAGACTAGCTAGGAAAGGACCAAATTCTTGCCCAGTAAATGTATTGCCTAAGCTGTTGTAACTCGATTTAATTTTCAAAAACAGAGAGCATTTAATTTTCGATCTCGATCTCTCAATTATATAAAACAAAGTAGCTGTCTACTTATGTCAATTATTCAAAGGTTTCATTAATATTTCAAGGATTTTGATACTGTTTTCACTACAAAGGGTTGAACAAGGCTTTTTTGCGTGGGTATATAATTTGTCCTGTTCGAGGCAGCGGCGGGTCCTTAGTCCTATAAATTCACATATGGCCGAACTGTGACAACCTTCATGAGATGAAATTCTGCGATAATCATAAATACAGTCCAATATTAAAACGACTACTACTGTTTATTTATTACGAGCAGCGGCTCTAGTAGTTTTTGTGTGAACGTACAACATATAACAACATACGAATACAAATACACAATATTGGTGAGATTATTATTATTTACTCTGGAGTTGTATGACGAACGTCTGAACGACAGTTTACAACTATTATGTTGTTAGTCGCAACTCTCAGAACAATTCTATATTTAGAACTGGATGTCGAAGTTCTATTGTTGTTATGATTGGTACATACGACCCGAGAGATCTGACTGCCCATTTAGATTTCAAAAGCTAGTGTTCATTTAAACGAAGACGCTTCTAGTATAGCTTGAATTAAGCATCTACAATTTACGGCGAGATATTTTGTTTTGGGGCAGTACTACTCATATTGTAACTATAGTAACTGTTTCAACTCATACATTATTTTTATGTTTATCTTGGATATAACTGACATCGGTGAAGGAAAATATCGTGAAGACACTATAATTATTATAAGTCTCAAATCACCATTATTACCTTTGTTTTTCTGTATAAGAAGAGATATTATACCATGGATAACCTCGTTCTGGACAATAGAAGGGTTATGCCGATCTCCAACCGACTAAAATCCCACAGTTCCCACCGCAATTCATTCAGCGCAATTCAATTAATTTCACAGTATCCCCGACTGGACTGGAAGAGACTTTATCCTGCATTAGGATAGTTTCTATTCGGTCTTTACCTACGAAGTTGCCGTTTTATGAGGCTGGCCACTTTGAACTATGACTCTTCGGAATCACTCGGCATTCTAAGTTCAAATATTATTTTTATGTACATGGCATGATATTCTTTTTTCAAAATCAGGTTTCAATTTGTTTCTTTGGATTTTGATTTTGCTGTCCTATTTTATGATTCAAAGTAAGTATCAGATTAAAAATTCAAATTCAAGGTAATAAGTAAGTAATTGATTGAGTTGCCTAGAATATCTCAATAATAACTTGTGCGTACATTATTATAAAAAATCGTAATCCTGATAAAAGTGCGTGCTATTTCAGGATGGCGAAAATATTACAGTTCGCAAGAGCTCTTACTGAGAAATATTTAAAACGAGTGCTTGTATTTTCGGCTACCATCTCTATATTTGGATTTCTCAAAAACACTGGGCTTATATTATTTTCTCCCAGTTAATAGTATACGTAGACTCAATATAAATAATTATAGGTACGCTTGAACCATACTAGAGTAAAATCTGTTCTCTTAGAGAGATGGGAAATTAAAACTTTTATTTCCTCGTATTTTTCGACTTATCGGCTTTCAAATCGAACTTAAAGTTACAATTACAAACTATTCTTGTACAAACAAAAAAGAAACGATCATAAAACATTGGCCATTCATATTTTTTCTTTAAATAACGAACATCTGTTGCTACCAAAAAAAAAACTTGCCCCGAAATAAAGCAATATGGTTATTGAATAATATACCTAAATAATTATATTGTTTTTGCATACAAAACTTGACTCGCGACATTCCTATATGCCGTGATTACGTCATCGAACATTTACCGGTAAGGCAGCTCACACACGAGTGATTAAACGCAATTTGGCACGACAATCGCCAGTCGTTACAGCCGATTATCGGAATCGTATCGGGCATTGGAGCGGGGTTTGTTTGGGTTGCCAATATTAAAATTGATTGGTTGGTGTTCATTGTAATGTTTATTTTGTTTTTATTTGGTATCGGATATAAGCCTTGCCTTCTATCAATGTTAAAGTTTTCATCAGCCTGTATTACCCGGTTTCTGACTTTTATATTTAAGTTAGAGAACTTGTCAGACTCTAATTAACCATGACCACAAACTACAGTACAGTTAGATATATTCTCAAACTTCAATCCAGAACTAAATTAACTATTGAAATAACTCAGTAATCGTAACATGTTAGTCGTATTACACTGCAAAAAAATTATGAAAAGTTTACTTCAAAATAATACGCCATAAAATGACTAATTCTAAATTAAGCCGAGCCTTTTCTATAAAGTAAACACGACTTTCAATGTGATAATATGTTGGGCGTATAAAATACCAATTATAATCCATACTTCTAGTGTTTAATTAGTAAATTAAAAGCTCGTTGACTACAGCTTACATCCAATCGATATTGTGGCAACAGCCGTATGTCTGCAGTGTAAAATATTCGCAGTTGTATTCAAACAACTTTGTTTCATGTCTAATAAATTGCGGCTAGCTAGTAAAATGGCTGAATGCCTGAAATTCCATGTATCTAGTCCTTGGATAGAGTGTGTAACATAGTATTTTGGTAGTCTTGGGCTGCAATTTTAACTTTCAAGGAGCTTAGGCCAAATATACCTGGATTGTACCGACTTGGGATCTCATTCTGTTACTCTAAGGTTTCCTGTAAGAAAACTCGCCTTTGGATTAAGCTGTAGAATTAATTGTAGCTCTCTAAGCTCTTTTTAGGGTTCCGTACACAAAAAGTAAAAACGGGACCCTATTACTAAGACTTCGCGGTCCGTCTGTCTGTCTGACTGTCTGTCACCAGGCTGTATCTCATAAACCGTGATAGCTAGACAGTTGAAATTTTCACAGATAATGTACCTATTTCTGTTGCCGCTATAACATCAAATACTAAAAGCAGAATAAAATCAATATTTAAATGGGGCCCATACAACAAACGTGATTTTTTGCCCTTTTTTGCGATAATGGTACGGAAGCCTTCGTGCGCGAGTCCGACTCGCACTTGGCCGGTTTTTTCATACAGATGAATCAAGAGCATAATTATTGCCGATTGATCCTAAATGTCTTTTATCTTCAGTTTTAAAGTAATCCTTATTAAATAATTTCGTCATCTGCAATATTGTAAAGGTTAATAAATTCTCGTACACTTTTTAGATGTTCAAGTTGAAGCTGAAATCTCACCTCGGCGAGTTTGTTGCTACGATTGGGATCATCGATGTATATTTAGATAAATACTACGCTTGTCGCAGGCTCTCTGGCCTTGAGCGAACCCCGCGATCAGCAAAGATTGTTAACATTGTGACTAAGAATATTTAAATGCTAATAGATTCCTAGCTAAACACTTTATAAGGAAGAAAATATATACCTAAATTTACGAGTTTATAGTATACTTCTGTAACAAACACGTTTAAATCCTTGCAAAAACACGATGTATAGATATATATGTAGGATGTCTTGCCAGCTTTTGCTTAAATATAGGTGGAAGTTGATATTTCTAAAATCATTTCTTGTTACCGTTATCTATGAACCATTTTTTTGTCCTTCCTATAAACATATAAATACAATAATATGGATACTTACATATTTTGCAAGTAAATTGTTAGTAAATCATTTATAAACAAATAGGTGCATATTTTTTTATAAATGAGTAACGGTCGCGTCGCGGTTTCACCCGCGTAGTTCGTTCCTGTGGGAATACAGGGATAGTAAGCCTATGTCACCCGGGGATAGTGTAGATTCCCAACTGTGAAAGAATTTTTGAAATCGGTCCAGTAGTTTTTAAGTTTATTCGTTAAATACAAAAATTCAAACATACAATACTACAAATCTTTCCTTTTTATAATATTAGTATAGATATAGATTTATTATTTTGTAATAGGGTTCAAAAAGCTAAACACTAAAAAATTAACGACTTTATGTCACTAAGATTAAAACTGATCAACGTTTTCGAAGATGATCGTCCATCCGTATCACATTGGAAAAACTCGATCCGATGCGAAACCATGCTCGAATGGACATGCATCTCTTCAAACACGAGAAGCGTGACGACATGGTTTGTTTGTATAAACAGAAACAGCATCGATACCTACTACTAATTATCTGATCAGACAAACATACAGTCAACCACACGATTATGTTAGCAAATTGACTTTGACATCGACTTAATCTTGAAGCAAGAGGCCGGTTTTTGCAGCTCAAAGTGTCACCAATGACGTAAGCTGACTGTACACATCTGTGTGCGCCATATGCAAATCTTCGCGATGACTCAATGTAGGTTATAAGTCCACGGCCGTTGCAATTTTGTATTTTTTGCACATTCCTCCTTATTATATTTTTTTATATGGCAACTCTTGAGTCAAATGTCACCCTTTTATAGCAATACTTGTGCAAATGTCAGTTGCTGACCACTTTTTGTAAAGTTTATGATGTTTTTGTTGTTCTGTGACGTTCAACACATGGTGGTGGTGTTTTAATCTTACACGTGTGTTAATTAAAATTATCAATTTCTTTGATAAAAAGAGTGAAAACTAAATTTTATTTTTCTTTCTCTGTATATTTATCTGCTATCCTTAAAGATTTTTCGGCTATTTCGATTAGCTAGTGAAAAATGTTTTCTCTCTGTCCGAAAAATAGGCTGAAACTGCGTCCATCACTTCGTCTGTGCTTGAAAATTTCGTGGGTCGTCTTGAAATGACTCCATGCCTTGTTTAAAGAGACTGTGGCACTTGTTAACCATAGTTTTACCTGGGCAAGAATCCCCATAAACGGATACCATCTCTTTTCTTTCTTGGTCTTCACTTTCCTTGCTTGGTAAGGCACTTTATAACCGAGCGGCACTCGATTTTTACACATTTCACAATTTTTTTCCCGATTTTGACGTTAGTTCAATGGCTAATAACCAGATTGCGATGGTATTTATACTAACTATGAGTTAGTTAACTAGTTAAGACTTAAAAACTACCCTCATCAATAAATCTACTCGTCCATTCCGCGAGCTTAAAAACCTCGTATATATTACTAACGACTTACCCCGACTTCGCACGGGACAAATTATATACAAACACCTTCCTCGTTTATAGCTGTTTCTATTAGTGGAAACTGTTTCAAAATATGTTGTTTGGTTTAGAAGAAGTTAGCGGAGAAATAGAAACGTTGACAGACGTGGATAGCGACGTTGTTTTATACTATTTAGATATTATCCAATCTGGTTGGGTAAACGCATCTCTTAAATACCTAGCCTGTGTTTCCCGATCGCTACAACCTGGGAGTCTTTTAGTCAAGAGTGAATAGGTTACTTCTAGGCAAGCGTGCTCCATCGTCGACCACATCATCGCTTACCATCAGGTGAGATAGTGGTCAAACGCAAGTCTATTACATATTTAAATAAAATAGTTCGTGTATCTCAGCAGAATACTTCACAACATAGTTTACCATCTATTTCAGCAAAATCCTCAGAATTCAACTGCACAGTTCGATACACGAGCATCTCATTTGCATTCAATATAGTACGAATGCAAAACTCGCTTCACGGTATTCCCATAGCTATTTGCTCACTAACAGGTCCTTTTAATACGTTCAGCAGGGCATAGTAATCAAACAGCAATGAATGTTCCGTTGGTCTGATGGCACCGGGTTTTACATTGCTAACTTAGTTACTGACTTAGTGCTCGTTCACACAGAGGTCCGTTTTACAGGTACGCTTTACTGATACGTTTTTATTCGGCGCTGACGTATGTAGTTGTATGAGCGAGTTCACGCACATGACAGTATGCCGAATCCAGTAAAAAATACCGATCCGAAAAAATATACAGCAGTCCGTTTTACAGGTCTGCTTTATCATATTCGTTTTTATTCGGTAGTTGGTAGGTAGTTGTATGAGCGATTTCACATACACAACAGTATTAAAATAGTGATCCGTTTTATCGGACGTCCATCCTTGTAGTTGATTGAAAGTTGGTTGGTGTGAACATTACATCCAGTAGCGACGATCCGTTAAAAACGATCCTGAAAATACAGATGTTCTGTGTAAACGTACTCTTACTGTACAGCTTCCAAAGCAGCTTGTTTGAACTTCGAATGTCACTAGGATGTAGTTCGGTTTCCAAACTGTGAGATTAAATGGATGCTCCATTTGTAACATTTCTATCCTGTACTGTGATTGGTTGAGTTGAGACTGGTTAGTGCATAGTGCTGCATTCATCTCTTTGATGGACATGTGGGAGACTGGCTGATTGTAATGGACATCAATTAAGTGTCTTGAGTAGCTTAAGACATAGTGCCCTTTTAAAAAAAAAACTCTGAGCTGTTTAGCAAATTCTAAATTCGAATCTTCTATACAAAATTTGATTTAATCAGTCGTTAAACATTATATTCGAAGGTTTTCTTCAAATTCTCTTTGACAGAACTCGTTACGAATTCTGATAACAGGATTAACATACAAAATGATTATTTTTATTTTCATATTCAAGCAGAAAACTAGCAGGTAGCTGATGTATTATGTAATTTATCAGCTTTATATTTTTTTAGTAAATGCTTTATTTTAACGGAACGTAGGACGAACTGCAAAAAATAGCGAAAAAAATGTAAAAAAAGTTGGTACATTTTTGTATTTTTAAGAAAAATAATGTTTCATTTCTAGAACAAGATCCAATTGTAGGCTAATTAATAAGTTCATTTTTATCGGCATTTATTTATTTTTATTATTTTAATCTCGTTTGTTGTTTGGTATTACTAGAATTATAGAGAGCATACATTTAAAAAAACCAATATATTGTTCATATCCCGTTTTGCATGGTGCATTTTTTCATTCAATGAGTTTAGGATACCAATTTAGTAAATACTACCTATATTTGTTTTAATCTGTTACAGAAACGAAAATCTCACTAATATTATAAATGTGAAAGTTTGGATGGATATTTATGTGTATGTGGATGTATGTTTGTTACTCAATCTCGCCAGAATGGCTGTACGGGTCTAGAGAGACCTGACCTGCTGAGATTGCGCACAGAGATAGATCATAGTCAGGAATAGCACATATGATTCTTTTTACTCTGGAAATAAGTTCTTTCGAGATAATTTTCGACTATAACTTGGGCAGAGCCGCTCTAAGAAGCTAGTACTAAAATAAAACTTTCGGATCAATAGCCCGGCCATCCCTTTGTGCAATTATATATATTATTATAGTTATTAAAAGTACCTAAATAAAAAAAAATACTGAACCCAGTATTACAAATAGTGACGACCATCAAAACAATAACGAATGAATTGAATGAACCAATAAGCGCCATTCACCGGTCGGCCGTCAAACTGCACAACATGTCAATTTGCATGTCGTTCGTTCGTACGTGACTCGACCACTTATGAATGACATTCCAGCCGCTGTTGTGTTAAAACAATTGATTGTAATGAGAAGGGTCCTGAGGTGCGGATTTTAGTCATCTGATGGTAGAATTATTTTGATGTGTTTAATCTCGTTCAAGTATTACTTATACTTATCATCACGCTGGTTTTCTCCGAGGGGTAAAACAGAGGTGTAGCCACATTGCGCCATTTATGTTTAAATCCCTTGTAATGAGGGACGAGCCTATTGTCCATTAACTGGGCACATATCCAATCTCAGGGCTGCTGCTCAAATTACAGATGGAAAACTCCAATAACACCTTGCCTGACCCAGGACTGAATCAAAACAAGGACCTTATTTTAAGTAGCGCTTGCGACCTTGCGACAAATAAGACAGTTGGACGACACTATAGTATTTTAAACCGATTCACATTCACAATTAAAGTATAAATTTACAAATCGATCCGTCGTCATGTGCATTACCAGGTTGCCCGATAATGCCCAGTATTGCCCACTTTTGCTTGAAGGCGAATTAACAATATTTATTTTTATTTGCCCTCCGCGCATCTCGGCGTCCCACTAACCGATAGACCGTTGTCGTGCCAAGCCAGTGTCTATAAAATGACTAGAACTAGACTAGACTAGTGTCTAGACTGTTCACTGGACCACTTTATTGAACTTATTTTTTTTCAAATATAATAGGCTCGCGCTTGACCACTATCTCACCGTAAGCGGTGATGCGGTCGACGGTGTAGCACGCTTATTTAGAAGTAATCTATTCACTCCCGACTTTAAGGCGGTACCCCGAGCAAAACGCCACGCAAGCCGTTTTTTGTGCTGTTTTTAGGAGCTATCTACTCGTTATTTAAAAAGAAATATCAATTAATAAAAATACATTAAATTTCTACATAATATAGATTATAAAATGGTAGATTTAGTTTTTTTTTTAAATGTTGTATATATTTCACTAATCTCCTTCCAAAAAAACATAAAAATGAGAAATAATTATTGATATTATGCATCTCCTCGTAAAGTGTTCATTAATTATTTTTTGTACTAACACTAATGGATAGACAATTTAATAACGAACATTTTTGTAGAATTATTTTTTTCAAAAGACCAAAATTCGATTTTATGAAGATTTTATTCTAAAATCTGGGCGTATTCACTACTGTAATTCATGCGCCACCAGTGCCGCTAGACCAATAGGAATGCTCATATCTCATGCCGATTTTTTGGTCAGGGTACCGCCTTAAAATGGCAGGTATTTGTAACCTAGTGGAATAATGAGAAACTTTTGTTGAACGACAGTTAATTTGCTCTGGTGGCTTCTAACTGTGGTAGTGTAACTTTACATGGTATTATGATGAATAACTTTTTTGTATGACAAACAATCAGACTACCTATCTGATGGTAAGTAGTCACCGTCGCATAATGATTAATTGCAATATGGGATCTAGAAAAAGTGTTAATTTATCAGCGATGACGACGGTCAAAATGCCAAATGTAAGGCGCAGTCCACATAGAAATGGCGTCTGGCGCGGACATGGCACGGGCGGCTTCCTATTCCAATCTAATTTCAAACAAAATGCATGAAAATAAAGCGCAATTTAGGACACACGATATTTCGTTGCTTGGACGTGGTTATGACGCGACATTTCGGCGCCCGCGCCTGACCAAATTGCGCTTTATTTTCAAGCGTTTAGTTTGAAATTAGATTGGAATAGGAAGCCGCCCGTGCCATGTCCGCGCCCGACGCCATTTCTATGTGGCCTGCGCCCTAGGGATTGATCTAGTGACATTTTGATAACGCTTGGCATATATTTTTGTCTTTTTACAATTGGCATTGCGACGGTTTCATTGCAAGAAGATCACTTGTCTTGAGCTTCAGGTGTGTAAGAGGATTCTCTTCAAATTTTGTTTATATCTGTCCATACTTTAGCTCCGCAGAAAATTCTTCCTAGCTTGTGTTGAGACATACCGATACTCTGAGCTCTTGTTTCCGCAAGAACAAAACTTCTGCGAGGAATATCAGTTTCTGTCCGATATCAGAATAACAACAACTTTCTAGTGTTTAGTTTGTACCTCTTGCAAGTTACTATTGTAGTGAATGCTTTGTCTGCCTTTGTACCATTACTGTACTTAAATCAATAATTAACAGTCTGTCTGTACATTACTGTGGACATTACTTACTTTGTCCTAGGAATTTCTATCAACATACTCTTTTCGATTCTAAAGTATGATTCAAGTCCAAGAGGCGATGGTGGCAAGAGTGGCTTAAGGCGCCGATTCCCTTGAGTAGCTGATTTTTAAATGAGAATCACGTCTAAACGGCTAGTCGTAATTTATTGGAAAAAATATATGTTACAATAGACCATTTTCTTAATAATTTCATCTGAGCCAATTTCGAGTTTTATTCGTATAACATAGTGTAATTAATTTGTAAAGTTATGTCTAAAACGTACAAAAACACGAAAATCCCACCAAAACCGCTGAGCGTATTTTAATGAAATCGACACCATATCAAAGACGATTTAATTATCTACATTTTGATCTGAAGATTTTTTTTTTTAAAGTCAAAGAATAATAAGGAAAGTACAAAAAACTACAAAATTTTGGGTCGCGCGGGTGTGAAACGAGTGCGCGTTTTGTTCCCTCAAGGTCGTTGGCGTTAGTCGTCGTCTTAATTTGGACAGTTATACCCTTAGTTGGTCCGTATATGGCCAATGATTACATAACGAGACTCCTCTGTGCCTCCATGCCATTTGTACATCTCTGATAGTTGTTATAAGGAAATAAACAAAAGTAAGCGATGTCTTACTAAATATAAAGAAATTGAAATGGAACTGGACTGGTCACATAATTGGGACGAACAGAGAAAAATGGACGAAAGACGTAATTGAATAGTATCCTAGGAATATATATAGACAAAAGGGGCGTCATATATATATATAGGAAGATCGATCTACTTAAAGGGTGGAGACGATTAGCACATGACAGAGATGAGAGAAGAAACTTGTGGAGTCCTTTTTGACAAATCAAAGAAGGACAACATGACCAACAAACTGGTTGCTGAGTAATAATTTATTACTCAATTGAATTAAGTTTTTTTTACATGTAATATACTAACTAGTGTTAAATCAAATTGATTGAATAAATAATGAAGCTAGAAAAATTGGCATATAATTACCAAAGGGCTTTTTTATCCAGTTACTGGATTGAGGCTGTCAGTTAGGCAATCGCTTCACGTAACAATATAGGTAATCAGCTACATCTGCTTAGACTGACAGTCGATCACATAATTATACTGAGGGAAAAGGCTATAGATTGATCATTCTTTTGTAGGTAGCCTGAATTAGCTAGAATTAGCTTAGCTAACGACATACATTCATTTGTCAGCAAAATGAATCCGCGCTCGGAACTAAATGAACACATTGACAACTGAAAATGGCCAAAGTCCGACGCCTCGCGCGCGAACCACGCTGCAAGTGACGTCACGTCAAGCCACCTATATTTGTTTTAATAACCTCACAACGTAATTAATATTCAAAATTTATTATTTACTGACATTTTTAACTTTGACGACACGGTTGGCGCAGTGGTTGAGTGATCGGCTGCTGCGCTGCGTGCACTGATTCGATTTCCGCACGGAAGATATTTTTATGGCATACTAATATTTTTTTCGGTCTGGTTGTTAGTGTAGATTAAATGTTTGTAAATGCACCCATGATAAAGGAGAAATTTCTAGAGTGGGTCATAGGTAATAAAAAGAAACTATTAATTAAATGGTTTCAGTCCGAAGCTTGAGATCTGACACCAGTCTTGCCAAGGAGTTCCGTGTTACCCAGTTACTGGGTTGTGGATATCAGATAGGCAGTCGCTCCATGTAAAACACTGGTACTCAGCTGAATCCGGTAAGACTGGAAGCCGACCCCAACATAATTGGGAAAAGGCTAGGCAGATGATGATTTTACTACGTAATTAACGGGTCATGTCATAAATATAGCGCTAAAATTTTGTCAATGGCAAATTGGTTTAATATTACGGCTTATTTTAATAACCTGTCCCGTAACTAGTATACTGAAAATTGAGGCTTGTTAAAATTCACTTTACATAATAATTTACAACTAGCTTTTTACCGCGTTTGCGCTTTACTGAACTTTTCATCATTATCCATGCATTTTCAAAGTACCTTGGCTCAGCTATCATGTACCTATCTACCAATATTGCTTTTTTGTAGTATTGATAGATTCGTGTTTGGCCACTATCTCATCTGATGGTAAGCGAGGATGTGGTCGACGACGGTGAAGCTCGCTTGCCTAGTCAACTATTCACTCTTGACTTAAGGCGCCGATTCCCTTGAGTAGCTGATTTTTAAATGAGAATCACGTCTAAACGGCTAGTCGTAATTTATTGATAAAAATATATTTTATATAAGACCATTTTCTTAATAATTTCATCTGAGCAAATTTTGAGATTTATTCGTATAACATAGTGTAATTAATTTGTAAAGTTATGTCTAAATCGAACAAAAACATGACAATCACACCAAAACCGTTGGGCGTATTTTAATGAAATTGACACCATATCAAAGACAATTTAATTATCTACATTTTGATCTGAAGCTTTTTTTTTAAAGATCCTGAAAACAATTTTCTCTCTATAAAATATTATTTCAGATGTTTTATTTAAACAAGCAATGACGCTAAACTTTAAGTAGTTTTGAAAATTTCTATCTAACATTTCCGTGAAGATTTTCACGATTGGAGTTTGTTCTACTCGTATTTTCTCTTTGTACCCTGTGTACATATTTAATTTAAATACAGCATGTCCACCAGAAATGCGACATTGTTTTATGAAGGTAAATGTTTAATTTTACGTGTAACTTTATTAATATACTTTTAAGTATTATAAAAATATATAATCATTTCTTGTGGGGACCTATTTGTCTTTGCTGCAGTATTTATTTTCATAGTTTGCACGAAACAAAAACTAACTTGTTTCATCGCAATCAAAGCTATATGAATTTAAAGTTTTCAAGAAGTAAAAAATCACAACACACGCAATTCAGATACTCGGACAGTTGTACTCCATATTCGATAGATGGCGTTGTGCATTTGACGTCATTTTCTGAATTATACGCCGAAGAATGACCCTAGAAAAATAAAGGTAGGTAGGGTACGTAGGCAAGTAGGGTACGTAAATAAGTAACTAGGGCACGTACACGTAGGTGGGTAAGTAGGGTAGTCAGTTGACGGGCGAGAAGCCGCGGTCACAGCCAGTAAAATACAATATCCTTTATTTATTCACCAAAATACAATACTGTGTTAACAAAATTATCCTGGTAATAACAATAATAAAAATCTGGTTTTCCTCAACAATAAATACCTCAGAGTTATCATCCTTGTTTTACAGAGTTTTAAATTATGATTTAATTTAATTGTTATTTCAGTTGCAAACGATACGTTTTTACGTGTTGAGGAAAAAGGATTAGGTACAATTGGATATCATTGTCATAATAATTAATATTAATAAACCGTGACACAATACTTTAAACACGGTAAATCAGTGGAAAAATGCCAAGGATGAGTGAACATAGATTTATTAGAATGTAAATATGATATTGTAAATCATCAAAAATAATACAAGGGTCAATTTTTCTACTTTCAGGCACTTAAAATAGATTCGAATAAAAGTTGATTGGTGGAAACATAGGAACTAGCCTATTAGAGTGTTTCAGCATAAAGCTGTTTCATCTTTCGTATCTAGATTTTAATCGACTAATCTGGCTTGAAAATCGACCCTAAGAGACTAGAGGGACGATAAAACTGTATAGATTTATAATCTTTTTTGAGATTCAATAATTTTACGAGTGACCACTTTGTATATTTGAACGTTTGCCAAATGACGCTGATCTTGAAGAATCATTAATAAAAATAATTACAAATCTAGTAGTTTTTTCCGTTGATGACTATTTATTTAGAACCGAATCAAGAGGCCACAGTTTGGGGAAAACACGAGTTGAATGGTCGGAAATCGCAAACATCGAGATCAATTCTCGTTGCTGGGTATTATTAAATGTAGTAACAATAGCCTGATTATAATTTCCAATCGAAATAATACCCTATACTGATTTCATTAAAGATTTATATCGCTCAGTAACAGTTAACTCGTTTGTGATTTATGCGTTATGATGAATGATTCCCTCTACACTCATGTACTCCTGGTACATTGCTGCAAGCGCGAAGTCCCTGGTTAGTAATGCGAATCGAATGTTAGATAACCAATTATTTTATCTACAACAGAAATTAAGTAGGGATCTAAAATATTATAAACTATATATACAAACTAATTACTTTAAATTTATATACAAAATAATTTACTGGCAACATAGTCACGTTGAATGGTAAAGCTGATTCATTGGTAAATAAAATGTTAAAACGATTAAGCGAAGAAAATTATGCAATCCCCTGCTTGCGTAAAAAGGAAAACGGAATGCGATTTATGTCAAAGGTTATTGCCGTGTCCAAAAATTGAACGTTCAAAATTTCCGTGACTTTAGTGGAACACTGACCGAGCAACGCCTCTCAAACCAGAATAAAAACAAAAAGGGAAACCACATCCCGTTCTCGAAACAACGAAAAACGTCAAACTGGATTGAATTGGATTTGATTCGTTAGCAGAGGAAAACGGTATGCAATTTAAAAAAAAAAAATTCGGCTACCTATGACTCTGTGCTCCAATTTTAACTACATAAATCGTAAAAAGGAATTTTCATTTTCAAATAGCGAAATGCCGACTATGTATTTTTTAAATTATTATAAATGGGCTCGCGTTTTACCTGATGGTAAGCGATGATGTGGTCGATGGCCCTGTTCACTCTTGACTTAAAGACTCCCAGGCTGTAGCTATCAGAAAATACAGACCCCGGTAGAGAATTCCACTCCTTAGCTGTACGCATAAAAGTATTCCCAAAACGTTTGGTGCGTATGGGTGGGATGTTTCTGTAAAAATAATCTACTTTCTTAAAAATGTTAAGGCATTTAAAGTGAAAGCCTATCATGTTTTCATTAACTTTAGCGAACTCGTTTGTTTATTCATAATTTTCTTTAATGCGAAAAAAAACATGAGTAAAAATATGTAACAATTCCTCGTAATGGCATGGATGAAAGAAATGTAGGTACTTCGTAAAACTCCAGAAAATTATTGCGCTTCAATTCAATATTCAAACGTACATCAAATTTTATTATCAACCTACTCTCGGCACTCCCTCTAAAAGAAGTGCCTGTACAGGTTCCCCATTGATAGCCCATTACCCTAAGCATAACATTGACCTATTTTCCGCTCCCCTGAATTTAAAATCCCTTGCCGTTCGCGCGATCGATACGAAACAAAAAATATGCCAACAATATTCAGTACGACAACGTTCCAATTATGAATTTTAATGACAGCGCATCCTTTGAGCGGGAAACTGATGCTTGTTAAATTTATTATCTGTTTTCCATTCTTTTTTTTAAATCGAGTTGACTTTTATATTTAAAAAGTACCGCTTGTTTGTTATTATTTGGATTGTCATTCTAGAGTGAAAATTAAACATGTTTAAATATTTAGCTACAAAGTTACGATGTTAATTACTCAATTCCCAGACTGAATGGAGCTGTGTGCTATGCTACATCGCTGGAATTCTATCGGTCTGTTTATTATACACAAATATTATAAGTAAAGTATATTTTAAGTGTATTATAAAGTCACATTCACATACCATAATTAATCAGTTTATAATGTTCGCAGGCCGCCTCTCTGTGATAGGATTTAAGCTATAATCCATTAAGAGGGCTTACTGTGGGGTCAGACATGGTTTCTCACGATGTTCATCATCATCTTCCTGTCATTGTTCCATGTTACTTGGGGTCGGCTTAACACGTTTTCTTCTTTCATACCGTCCTGTCCTTCGTCAAGCTATCACTGACTCTCTTTTCTTTCATATCACTACACACACAGTCCACCCATCTTTTCTTTGGCCGTCCCTTCCCTCTCCATCCATCCACATTTATATTCATAACTCTTTTAGTAGCATGCGTTTCATCCTTCCTCATCACATCACCATACATACAAACGGTTTCCTATCAACTTTTCTGTCACTGGCGCCACTTTCAAACTTCCTCTTATATACTTAATTCTCACTATATCGATTCTCAACTATGCTTCCTCACGATGTTATCCCAAAGTAAGATGACGTCATTTTAAATACCTAAAAGCTTATCGAGTTGTCTGATCGTCTTGTTGGTTTCTTTAGAATTTGTTTATCGAAATGGGTTTAGTAATTACAGAGGTTAAACGATGTCAACATTTTTAAAGAAATTTTTATCGGTTTTGAGACTGTGTGGAATGTCCTTACTTAGGTACTTGTAAAACATGATTCTACATGAATGACATCCTATTGATTTAAATATTATGTCGACATAAGACAAATATATTTATTTGCAGGCAAAGGTACATATACAATTTTAGGTCAAACTATACTGATAAAATTGAACACTACAGATTCAGCCTTTTTTAGTTTTGTCCGAAATTCCCTTGCAACGAAATTCAGCACGTAGAAAAACTAAAATAACATTTTACATTCGCCTATTCAAAACTATATTGTATAGTGCCTAACAAGGTTAAAAATAAATACAGTCTATGTTACTAGCCCTCTGCTACAGATAATCCAACTACCGGGCTTTTTGCGATACGGGAAATCGTATTAAACTTTTCCCGGTCGGCCCATTCCAGTAGCATAATTTATTTATAGGCGGTCTCGAACTGTGTTTATAAAAAGAGCAGACTGAACTGAGTTTACTGAAGGAATCTAGACAATAGGGCACGAATAAAGCTGGGAACAAATTATCGGACGCGGCTGACGGACGCGACTTACAGCCGCGACAGATATGTGTGCACAATCATTGGAACGCGGCTTGCGGACGCGTCCGAGCGCTTATTCCATAGACAATATAGCTTGTTCAACGAAGATTATGTTTACTTAGAAACATGTCGAGTAGTAAAAGTGAGGACGCAATTCTCTGCTGCGAACACATCCGGTAAATTTTCTTCCATTTTTATTTATTTACTTGCACGCACGTGAGAATCATCGCGTAGTCTGAGTTGTTCTGACGCTCAGACGCGTCTCGAACTCCGTGCAACACCGTCCGCGGACGTTTACGGCTGACACAAACATCCATCGAGACAGATCTCGATCGGACGTCCGAACGCCCAAAGTCACGTCCGCGACTTACGTCCGATAGTTTGCACAATGTAATGTACATTCATTACCCAGATAATGTATAAGTCGCGGCTGTCAGTCGCGTCCGTCAGCTGCGTCCGATAATTTGTTTCCAGCTTTACAGGAGGTTCGCATTCGCAACGTACCGCCCTCTGTCAAAAAAAGTTCTGAGGAGGGTTGTCTATGACATTGCGAATTGAGCAATTTATAATCCACCTCTCATTCAGTTTAGATCCGCTTAGGGCATGATTGAATCAAAATACTTTTTCAAGAACATTGTGGGAATAAAAAACGATGAACGTTATAATTTGAGTGTTGCGCTGTATTCTGGAGATATGGTGTTGGACTAGAGCCAACTCAATTTCAACCGGGAAAATGGTATAGGGTGCGAGAAGATATAACTGTCTATAATATTATTAATGTCTTAGAACAGTACAAAGTAGAAAGGGATGGTTACACCCTTTTTCTTGTAAATTGCTTTCATTTTTACAAGTTTATTTAAAATCACCTGTCCCCGTGTTTGTGTTGTAGTTAATGCTTGCAAGATAAAGTGGACACACTTTCCTTCGTTCGATTGTGCTGCAATTATGCAGACACGTTCACAATGCATGTTTCATATAAAAGCTTGTTTTTGTTTACCTTTTTTATATAAAAGCTTATCTATACTAATATTATAAAACTGAAGAGTTTGTTTGTTTGAACGCGCCAATCTCAGGAACTACTGTTTGGAATTGAAATAATCTTTTTGTGTTGGGTAGTCCATTTATCGAGGTAGGTTATAAGCTATATAACATCACGCTACGACCTATAGGAGCGGAGCATCAATGAAAAATGTTGTAAAAACGGGGTAAATTTATTATTTTTGAGAGCTTCCGTTGCATGTTCTGCGTAACGGTTAATAGACCAGGGTCGATAATTTTTGAAAAGAAAAAAATTATAGTAGGATGCAACCCATTGGAAAAGGAAGAGAATATACCAAAAAATTAAAGGAAAAATAATTTACGGGCGATCTGAGGTCGGGAAGGGGAAGGGGGTGAGTTTTTATGTATGTACTCATGTACCTAAATATTGTAAAAATCATTTTTTTTTTAAAGAGTAAGTATGGAGTTTCTTGTGCATTCTTCTCCATAACAAGCTACTTTCCGAATGCACGGTAGAATCTTTTTTTTTTTAAAAAGAGTAAGTATGGAGTTTCTTGTGCATTCTTCTCCATAACAAGCTACTTTCCGAATGCACGGTAGAATCAACTTTTATTCCATGTAAATTTAAAAAGTATGGAGTTTCTTGTGCATTCTTCTCCATAACTAGCTACTTTCCGAATGCACGGTAGAATCAACTTGTATTCCATTTAAATTTAAATTGTGACATTCAAAAGTGCCGCTTGGTGGCCCAGTTGAAATAAATATCTTTTGTCTTTTTGTCTTTGTCTTTGTCTTTTTAAGGGTGAAAACGGTTTATCTCGATTTCCGGCAAAACTACAAGTCCTATGGAAAAAAGTGAAATTACAAAGTTGTAGATAATAAAAAGATCTACAAGTTTTTTATTGACACTTTTATCACATAACCTCAAAATGTATGTGGAAAATTCAAATAACCGAGTTTTTGCTTTTAAATTTTTATCTTTGACAACTTTTAATTTATTTTCACATAGTTTGGTAAAAACTTACCTTTTTATGTCCCACTGTTATTTTTTTTATTTAAAATATTAATTTTTCACCTTATTTTGACTAAATATCGAAAAAACTACCCTAATTTTCAATCGAAAATTCTCCTGTCAAAATATCTGCTTTTTTAAAAAAGTCGGTGGGTTCTTTGTTCGTTGAAATCTTTACTTTTTGATGGTGTATAAAAAATATACATTAATATTGTAAGTTTTACAGAAAATGCAAAAAATAAAGTTAATATTTATTAAGACATCTACAATATTTTGAGTAAATTGTAGAATCTTCTTTAATTAAGTGTCAATTCAAAAGTAATAGATCTTTTTATTATCTACAACTTTGCCATTTAACTTTTTTCCATACGACTTGTAGTTTTGCCGGAAATCGAGATAAACCTTTTTCACCCTTAAAAACTCACCCCCTTCCCCTTCCCGACCTCAGATCGCCCGTAAATTATTTTTCCTGTCATTTTTATAATATTCTTCTTCTTTCCCAATGGGTTTCAACCTACTATTATATTTTTCACTTTTTATTTTTTTTAAAGGCTTCTACCCTGGTCTATAAAGTTACGCAACAATCATGTATGTAGGGTAGGTAGCCACTTCAGACGGGAGCGAAGCCGCGTGGGACAGCTAGTTCATTATAATTCTACATTGCTTTGATCTAGCTAACAAATTTTGTGGGTTGTAGTATTTAATACTTCCAATTGTTAAACTTGTATCAAATACACAGTTACAAGTAGGCGGATAACATAAAATGCGATGTATTTAACGTAATGAAAGATTCTATTATACGTTGTTTTAGGAAATTCTTCAATCATGTTCAGTTTGCCATACAAACCGGTAAACAGCTCGAGACATTTTCCAGAATACTCATTCATTTCCAGTCTCTTATACTCTTTACTAAAACAGTTGGAGTGGAAATTCAAAGCTGATGGAGGGGAAATAAGTTACCGAGTCTTGGCAAGGCAGGAAGTAGACGAGACATACATTGAAACGTTCTTGTGAAGGATTCGTCGGGAAAGGTTTTGTTTTTTTTTTAAAGTATTAATAGAATCAAAATCAGGTTTAAAAAAATAAAAATCTTTTTCGTATTAAATAATAGAGATAATAAGAGTGGTGGATTTACAGCCAATTTACAGAGAACATGTCTGTGTCAGCAGTGAAACAGTGAGGCTCTAGACTAGTGACATTCGGCGATAGCGATTGGAAAAATGCCAAAAATCATCATCTGCCTAGCCTTTTCCCAACTATGTTGGGGTCGGCTGCCAGTCTAACCGGATTCAGCTGAGTACCAGTGTTTTACATGGAGCGACTGCCTATCTGACCTCCACATCCCAGTAACTGGGTAACCTTTGGCTAGACTGGTGTCAGATCTCAAGCTTCTGACTACCCGTAACGACTGTCAAAGATCTTCAAATGACAGCCGGGACCAACGGTTTAACGTGCTTTCCGAGGCACGGAGGAAACTCGCTATGTTGAAATGGTCAGCCATCCACGGACCGACCTCGTCAAGCGTTGCTTAACCTTGAAGATTGACCCGTGCGGCTGTTATTATTAAGCCACGAGCTAAATAATAACAGCCAAAAATATTAATACAAAAATGCCAAATGCTATCGAAATGTCATGTGATTAATCCCTTATATATTATCATTTAGACCATCCCCTTTGCTGACATCAATCCAATGACACTTGACTAGAACCTATGGTAGGTACACACAACAACATACAAATACTTCTTCTTTCTTTTCTTCTCAACATAAGCCTCTACTATGGCGTTAACGTATGCCATTTACACCAAGTAAAAAAAGCCCTAGTTTATTTGTCCAAAAGCGTGTAATAGGCGAAAAGAGGCGATCCGCTCGACGTACCACTGTGACACCGTAACCAAAAACACCATTCTGAGCCAGCAGAGGGTGACGTCATGGCTCTTTGAAACCCCACATTGTTCCAGCGCATACCGCAGGGCATTACCGTAATATCACCACAATTATCACTAGTACGAAGTTGGGGGGTACTGAGACCCTTTTGTGTGGAGTAGGGCTATCGAGTGTGATTGTGCGTACGTTGTGGGTGACGTAACGGATGCTTATGCTGAAAATGGGAAAGGCATTTAGCGAATTTTAATGTTGAATACAAGTAAAAGGAGAATGCCCATTTTGTATGAAAACTTGGGCCCCTTTGAAAAAATTTTTGTATCTTGACGAATTTGATTATATATTGTAGTAAAAAGTAAAAACACGTTATATTCATAATTACTAAAAAAATACTTAATTAAAAAAAAAAAACGGAGTTCACGATATGATACGATATTTCTGTTCTTGAAATGAACCCTTATTACAATGCAATAAGGTGCATACAAATGTACAAGTGAAGGAACCTGATCTGTAAGTTGTTCTCTGTACATATAAAGTAATGGAAACGGATGAATAAAAACACAAACAATAAATTAATTTAACCTATTTTTTAATAATATTTAAATCGCAGACACCATACCCCATAAGGGGCATTATCTAGTAGTAGACTCGCTTCGATCGACAATCTATAAATTATGACACGATATCTTGCGAAAACACCCCGATTCAAACAGTAAAACACCCATAAATTTTGAACGACTGAACTTTCTCATCAAACATAGCTAAGAACACTCGATAATACGAAATCAAAATCGGTTCATCCGTTTAGGAGCTATGGTGCCACAGACTGGTACACAAATACACAGGTACACACGTCAAACTTAAAAAACCGCTCTTTTTCCGCCAACTTTCAAAGCATGACATACTAGATCATTTTCCGCGAGGATCAAATCTTTTAAAACTCTACGTTTTTAACCAATCGCCAAATAAAAGCGTTAAATTTATGATTTGAAATCCAAATCTTTCATCGTCACTACACTGAAGAATCTAAACAGATTTATTCAAAATATAACGAAATGTTTGCGCCTTTATAAGGTTTATTTTTGGTCTAATTGTTCATAAAACAACAAAAAAAAGGAATCGTTTAATTAAGAAATAGGTCATCTATTATTAGATGAAGCTATTGTTTTAAATTTGTGCCAACCCTATGCATACACACGCGTGCAGACACTCGCGGGCACACTGTACACACACACGCTTGCGTACAATGTGTATGTGTACGTTTCGTTGCTGATGAGTAACCCGTGAGTCATTGATAGCCAGTGTAAACAATGTAGTGATTTGTTTTGTTTGTTTATGCCTAATGTGCGCGGCCTCTGTGAGGACGGCGTGTAGTGTCGACTATGTTTGTGTGCGAGTATTTAAAAGTGACAATAACCACAGTAAAAATATACAAACAGTATGGAAACTACCTACAAACGCTCGAAACGGCACACTTACACAAAAATACGTGACCACTCGTCGTCTCGTCGGTGCGTACGTTTGTATGAGTGTGCTGTTTCGAGCGTTTGTAGGTAGTTTCCATACTGTTTGTATATGTTTACTGTGCAATAATGTGTTGGCAGACTTTTTTATTTAATTAAGAGTCACGTTTAACCACTGTCTCACCTGATGGTAAGCAATGATGTGGTCGATGCGTTGGTGAAACACGTTTGCCTAGAAGAAACCTGTTTTCAGAAAAGAAGTGAACATAGGTCAAAGAATTTTAAAAGTGATACAATTTTAACTATGTCTAGGTTAACTAACGGGTTAAGAATTTAGTAATGAACCACCTTGATTTGGAGTAGGCTTATCTTACAGAAGGTTTTGTAAGGTTTAATGGCCGGACAAAAAATGACATTTTCTAAACGTTTTACAAACACGACGATAAGCTCTAAAGCCAGTCTTCTTCTTCTTCTTCGTGTCGATGATTCCTTCACTTAGTTGTCTTCGACCAGTATTCAGCCACCTCGATAGCCTTAGCACTGGCTTCACAAAGGTCTTGCATGGTGGAGGTTTTTTTACATAAGGAGCACGACCGGAGAGCACTGTGGCTGATTGGAGTACCCCCATCAGACTTAGTTATCCCTACAGCGGCCCACTTGGCTTCGTAAAGCTGGTAGCAGACCAAAACCTAAACAAAGTTAGTTTAAGCAAAGTTCACATATAATAGCTAAGATAGTTTTTCATACTTATGTGTTGTCTGCAAACTTCTTCTTCGTATCAATGATTCCTTTTACTAAAATTTCTTCGACCAGTACTTAGCGCTGGCCTCACAAAGTTCTGCAAACTATGTAACTATATCAAAAAGCCTCAACTGTGCGAGATATGCTAAAATAACTTAGCTTAGCTCTTGTTCTGCATCCGGAGTAACTTAGGCTTTGCCAGACACGCTTCTACAGTACACACGCATTTCACCACCCATAATCATACTCGTAAGTACAATCCAAACAAAAAATAAGCGAAAATTAAACTTCACTACAAATAAATTCCACCCTCGTTTGTCCCAAACTTCGGGACAAAATTACGCCCCCCTCCCCCACTTCCTGTTTCCGTCAGTATGATATGAATGCAGCTCATCCTGCCGGAAGGCATGAGCGATGAATTAGCATCACTTTGTTATACAGATGAAGGCATATGAGCCAGGGATCCTCAATCAACGTAGAATTTGGTCCACATTTTGGTTGCAGCTTGTTCAAATTGTGTGGGTCTTGTTTTCATTGTGATGAAAAATTGAGATGTAGGAATAGTATTTTCGAATATTGTTCATTATCATCAGCCTTTTTAATGTGCCCACTGCTGGGACACAGGCCGTAATCCACCACGCGGGCCCAATGCGGGTTGGTGGATGACACATGTATTCGAAATCGAATGTTGTTTAGGTTTTTATAAAGGCATACTGACTGATGAAAACTATATCTTTTTCAGCATAATACCTAACATTTGTGAACACAGTATCTGAAGAACTGGTCTCGCTAGGATGTCGAAATTTTCATCATCATCATCATATCAGCCGAAAGACGTCCACTGCTGGACATAGGCCTCCCCCAAGCGTCGCCACATTGACCGGGCCCGTGCGTCCCGCAACCAGCGGATCCCCGCTACACTCACAAGAAAAAAAAAACACAATATTCAAAATTCGAAATTTTAATTTGCCGTAAAAAAAAAATTGCCAGGGCTATTACAACCTAGCGCATGGTCCCATACGTTTCCTGACGCAACAGCTTTGGGACACACTGTATATGCTTATCTGTAAGTTTTTGGTCCTTATTAATTCTATTTTTCTGTTACAGGTAAATAAATTTGCGGGTTTTTCAGCATTTTGTAGTAAGTAGAGTATGTACTTGTACCTAGAGCTGAGCTGAGCGGTAAACACATAATTTTCTAACAAATCATTGCACTTTGACAGGAATCCTGTAACGCTACTATTTAACTTGAAAATATTTTCATCATTAACTAAATATTTCAGGATTTATACGGATTTATCCGATGTTGTGAATTTTGCATTTATATACAAATCCTATTGAAACTGCATTACATCCAGTTAGTAATTTATAATAATGTAGTTGGTACTAAGCTCCGCTATTGATATTATCAATTAATTGCTATCAAGATGGATGATGTAATTATCAAACACATACATAATATTATGACATTGATAGTAGGTATAACGGTGCGGACACACTGCAGATACTTTGTTGCTATTCGGTGAATTACATTCATGTTATAAAATGTTATATAGCACGAAAACAATTGTGTGGCACCATTGGGCTTTATCATGACATCATCATTCACTAACGAAATTTGTGTTGCCAGTTCAAATATTGTAAACTATTCTACGTGTTTGATTTGAAATACCGACCGCACTAATATCAAAATAGACAAATTAGACCACAGACATAAATCTAATCAAGTAGACAACGCAACTCTATCTGTATGAACACCAAGCGTGCCACTTTTTCACACACTATTTAAGAACTTTTCTTACCGATGATAGAAAATGTTTCCCTTATCTCGACCTCTCGAACTTCTTTGCGGGGTTATACGGCTTATTTTTTTTATTGTATTTAGTCTCGTTCTTGACCTCTAGCTCACCTGATGGTAAGATAGTGGTATATTGTATATATAAAATATATACTAGCGTACGCCACGCGGTTTCTACCGCGTAGTTCCCGTTCCCGTAGGAATACAGGGATAAAAAATAGCCTATGTCACCCGTGAAGTAGAGTAGTTTCACAACGGTGAAATATTTTTTGAAATCGGTCTAGTGGTTTTTAAGTTTAATCATTACATACAAAAATACAAATCTTTCCTTTTTATAATATTAGTATAGATTTTTTACAAATTTAGGCATTTTCTAAATATCGGTAGATGTTCGGTACCGATAACGCTAAATGAAATAGCTCAAAGGAAAAGCATTTCTCTCACTTTTACGCCATTTTAAACAGGCAAAGTACGAGTACGTACATTCACGTCATCCAGTTAGATATAAGTCTGTGCATTAGGCAAATAATATCCCGAGTACCCAAATTACGTACGAAACCCGCAGCTAAATTATTCGTGCGTGTCATAATCCTAGTGCATTATCTGCTTGTACAATGCACGCTAATGAATAATGCTTATGTTAGGTACTCCAACCGAGGTAGAACGTGATAGTTGCATGATTGTGTCCCTTAGCTCGAATAGCTCGTGGTAAATTTACTGGCCAGTCAGCAAGGTAGGGTGGTTTAAGGAAGGGCTATATGCCTAGGGTGCGCTGGGACTTTTTATGTTGGTACCTACGTATTCTGATCGCCAGTCACGAAGTTACCTGTGCCCATTATTTATTAAATAGGTGCTAATTTGATGGAAACACAAAGTTCAACGGAACTCTTGAAGTGAAAATAACAGTGCATCAATACACTGTCAATATATTTTACCCATGGCTTCCGTGTGGATTTATGACACAAAGGCCCACTTGTTCAAAAAACTAACTCAGAGTTAGCTAACACGAGATTATAGTGTCTCGTGTTAGCAACTAACTCTTGAGTTAAGCTTTTCGTGCAAGTAGGCCGCAGTGATAGTGTAGATTTGAATAATTGGTCCAATTTGAATTGGTCTACGGAGCACCGACGTAAGTGACAGTTTTTTTTTTTTTTATAGCCTCGCGTTTGACCAGTATCTCGCCTGATGGTAAGCGATGATGTGGTCGACGTTGTAGCACGCCTGCCTAGAGGGAACCTATTCACTCTTGACTTAAGGCGGTACCCCAAGCAAAACGCCGCGCAAGCCGTTTTTTGTGCTGTTTTTAGGCGCTATCTACTCGTTATTTAAAAAGAAATATCAATTAATAAAAATACATTAAATTTCTACATAATATTGATTCTAAAATGGTAGATTTAGATTTTTTTTAAATGTTGTATATATTTCACTAACCTCCTTCCAAAAAAACATAAAAATGAGAAATAATTATTGATATTATGCATCTCCTCGTAAAGCGTTCATTAATATATTTTTTTACTAACACTAATGGATAGACAATTTAATAACGAACATTTTTGTAGATTTTTTTTTTTCAGAAGACCGAAATTCGATTTTATAAAGATTTTATTCTAAAATCTGGGCGTATTTACTACTGTAATTCATGCGCCACCAGTGCCGCTAGACCAATAGGAATGCTCATATCTCATGCCGATTTTTTGGTCAGGGTACCGTCTTAAAGACTCCCAGGTTGTAGCTATCAGGAAATACAGACTACATAACCTTCTAAAAAAACCTTTTTAACAAGAATGAACGGAAAAGAAAAAAAAAACTAGCATTTTGAGTTGGCGCAAAACAAACATGCAAATTAATTACCTAGAGCGTAGAATGATTGTAGTCAGGTTGATCTTCGTTGATTTTTCATTGTTGCTTTTCGCTTTTCAGTTTACTTAATTTTTAACCGACTTACCAAAAAGGAGGAGGTTCTATGTTCGACTTTATGATCTTCTTTTTTTTTTTTGTTCATGTTCACCTATATCTCCGTCAATTGTGGACCAATTTTGAAAATTATATTTTTGTTTAATAGAATATGTTTCGAAATTGGTACCATTTTAATTTGGTGAAGGTCTGATGAAGTACTTTGGAGATATACAACAGAACTCTTCAATAATTACCGCAAAACTCTCGGGATTGCTGCAATCGCATGTCTGTTTATTATTTATACCATTTCATAACATAACATCACGCCAGTCCGCTCTAAAGGGGTACGCAGATCTCTCATTTCACCGTTTATGTTTGTTCAAGTTTCCTGTTATTCGAGTAATCTATTCTGGCGTTATAGGGACCTTACTAAATAACTTGCCTATTAGGTAGGTAAAACTAAAAAGGGAAAAATAAAAAAAAAACTTTTTTGGAAAAAAATACTACCGACTTCCAAATGAAGAACCACAAAGTGAAAAAGTTTTGGAAGTCGGTGTCCATTCCGCAAAAAAAATGTTCCTACGAAAGACACCGACTTCCAATACTTAAGTTATTTTTCACTTTGTAGTTTTTCATTTGGAAGTCGGTAGTATTTTTTTTGCAAACAAGTTTTCAAATTTTTTAAAAGAATCACTTTCAATTAAAAATTAAGTGTGAATATTATCAATAAATCCTGTTTTTCTACCTTTAGGAGAGGATACTATTTAAAAAAAAATTAAGTCGGACCACTATAAAAAATATGCGTAGTGATACATTAAAAAAAATACATGTCGAATTGAGAACCTCCTCCTTTTTTGCCGTTGGTTAAAAAACAAACCATTTGCCTCTCGAATATTTGTTTAGATCAGTATTACAGTATCGTATAAGTCATGTACTTAACTGACCTACTGATAGCTAACTCACATTTCTCGGAAGTACTAACTATTTCACATCAGTATGTACATAAGGCAACACTATACTGAATTAAGTAATTATCAGGTGTCCTTTGAAGTTTCTACGGGGAACACCGCAATTTCTAAACTACCTTTTGCCAACGGCTTCGCCTGCGTGATTTTGAATACATTACCCAAAGAACCTACTAACGGTATTAACCTGGCGACAGGACAGTGAAAAATTGTATCATCTAATGCACGACGAGGATGACCCACTGTTTAAAATTATTTCGTTATGAGGTACTTAAACTATTACAAAATATGCTTTTATTGAAAATCAACTAAAAAGGTTCATAAATTAATACAAAAGACACATTCTGTCTTATGGCAAAAATAATTACAAAATATCAATTTATTTTAAAAGAATAACCTAGTAATAATAATATTTAATGAGATTTTATTGTTAACAGAAAAAAAAACATCTTGAAGCTGTACGTTTTATTTATTTTTATTTGACCTAGTCTATTGACCGGTGCAGGCGCAACATGACTAAATAGTGGTAAGAAACCAAAAGGAGGGCTTCAGCTACTGAGAAATACATAAAATCACACAATATTTCTTTAAAATACAAATGTTTCAAAATGTCGCGGGTCACACAGACCCACCTGTGCGCTCGCCGGGTTAAAAGGGTCATATTATATATAAATAAAATCCAGGATTTAAACTATCGATGTGCAAAATTTTATTACAATCCGTTCAACCTTGTTTACGCGATTAAGGGCTGGTTTCCGATTTTAATATTTGGAATTAAGAAAGAGTCAAACCGTACTTTCACGCCAAATTTTGACAGGTTGTCTTGGTAAAGTTGATTTCAATTTCAAATTCCGATTAGTAACAACCATCCACACATACAAACTATCATATTATTTATAGTATTAAGTAGGGTTTAAAGATAAATTTTAATATTTTGTAGTATGTGTTGGAGTTCCCTTTATAAGTTTCAAGACGAGCAGCCATCTTGAATTAAGTCTTAAGTCTCTCTTTGAGGTGTTAGTTCTGAAATTGAGGTGGGTTTCCATTCATGTAAGTTTTAAGACTATCAAAGGAAACATTTTGTGTGGAATAAGGATTAAAATGTATGAGCACATTTGAAGTTCTATGTCTGAGGTGAGCGTTTTTTTAAATTTATTGTAGCGAGAGTATTCATGCAAAACATTTACGTGTTTAAGATGATATTGTGAAGTATTTTTTTTAAGTTGATAAGAAGAAGTTCCTTATTTCCATCGAGCAATGAACTGGGACAAAATTATTTAAGAACTGTATTTGAACATATAAGTCGGTACATTTTTCTTTCGGTATCCATAACGCCTTAGGGACCTTTCTGATCGCGAAAGTTTTGTCGTTTTTTCTCAGAAAATTTCAAGTGCAAATCGTTCTACTGTGATTTGGAATTTCGCTTAGTAAAAATCGCTTAATACGTGTGATATAAATCGAATCGCGTTGAACAGTCAGGAACGTCGCTTAAACTTATTCGTGTTATGTCTTCGCCGCAGTCCTTTGCAGATAAGCAATCTACCAAGCAATAATCTTCAAACAGTTTAGAAGGCAAACGTTTTTCCTTTGTCCTTGAGATAACCTTACATTATTATATCTACGATAGGTAACTCTAGCGCACTATTTCTCGTAAAGCAAGCGATATGAAATGAATCATCTCGCCGCGATTCATTGAGTACTGTAATATCTTGGAAACGCTGACTCACTGCAACAGCTGATTGGAGGAAGTATGGCATTACAATTTATTTTTATTATGAATTCTATTTGTGTTGCGAGATAAGCTGTTATGAGAAAATTGAAGATAGTCAAGGATTAAAATTACACGGGTACTGATGGTTTGCAAAGCATTTTTCTTGTCATTCTTTTTCGCCACATGTTCAATAGTACACGAATTGGCCGACAGGATTTGTATCTGTTTAGGAAAGACTCAAATTGAGTGATATGTGTATAGTTTAATACATCACATTTTGGTTAGTATGAAATGGAAATGCTGTGTATTGAATACAGTACACAGTACAGTGCTGTGTATTGAATATAATAGAGTATTTATTTATTTATTTAAACTTCATGTACAATGGTGATACATAGGCGGACTTAATGCAGCAAGGCATTCTCTACCAGTCAACCTTTGGGTTAAAAAGAACACAACAGTGGTAGGAGTCCAAAAAATAAATAAAAAATGAACAATAATTAAAATTGGATAATAAACTATCTAACTAATAAAATACATAAATAATTTCTAAAACAATAGACTAATAAATATTATAATAAATACTATATTCTAAACGAAACAGAAATTTTAATATAATATATATGACGAGGACCGAGCTATGTAAGAGAGGACAAGTAATAGTTCCGGATTTTACGCTTAAATGAAAATTTACTCTCAGCTTTTTTATGCCAAGGGGAAGCCCGTTCCAGAGTTTTATAGTAGAGACAGTGTAAGAATTCGATACAAATCCAGTGCGGTGAGAAGGAATATGGAGAAGTAAGTTTTTGGAAGCTCGAAGGTTAATAATAACTAGCTTTCCCCGCGGTTTCGCCTCCGTGGCCCACACCCCATAGAACCTGTTTTCGTGATAAAACAGTAGCATATTTTTGATCTTTAGAAGCACTATAACCCTCAATAGATGCTCAAAATTGCGCTGGCAACATAGGCCTAATGTACAAATTTAACAACTAAAAATGAAAAAAGAAAAACATAGCGGCACATTCATCTATGGGGCACAGTATATCTTTATTTTTCAGTTTGTGGAATATATTTTAAATTGGTCCAATATTGGGGAAAGAAATAGAGAGAGAAATTCAGTCGGATGCCTGCGACCGCATGTCCTCTTAAACGACTCATACAAGAAATTCATAAAGACAACTTATTATTGATATGAATTCACTCTTCTTCTCCTTCTCGTACCGATGCAGGCGCACGTATTTTCTAAGCAAATATCAAGTGCGTATCAGTTGAATTGCATCACAATGCGTACATGGGAACATACTTGCGATTTCGTTTCTTAAAAATCGAATTGCGTCGCGGCTTCAGAAAAGGGCCTAAAAGACCGCAAAATCAATGAAAGACCAGAATTTACTTTTTTTGCTGTAAGTACCTGAACTGTCATTATAAGAGAAATAATGTTTAAAAGGCTCCCAGAGACGTACGCAACGACATAACGTGGAAATTTGTTCTAAAACTGCATTTCAGATACAACAATTAAATTAAATTACATTGCATAGTCGACTTTATGACTCAAACCTCGCTAAAGACAATGTTCTCTGGGGATGGTATGTCTTCACACGATAGTACTGCTTTGTAACAAGGACACACTTTGATTCCCGAGAAAAATAATTTGTAACGGATTAAGAAAAAGATGGCCTTTGTTTAAGCGGCGAGTTTTATAGGATTTTAATCAGAACTTTGCAGACAAAGACTTTCATCTTTATGGTCTAGACATTTGTCTAGACGGATGTAGTTGAAGCTGGCGTTAGTCGTAAAGCCGAGTTTTTTTTTTTAAAGATTATATAAGATAGGTGCAGTGCCTCTTGACCAAAAATTAAGCGCAAATGAAGAGATTTGACGTCTCTTTCTGACATGACATGACGTATTTGGAGTTAAGAACGTGTCAAACTGTACTTATGCCAATTTTTACAGGTTAAAGCTAAAGTACAGTTTGACAGGAATTCAATCTAAAATACTTAATTCAGAAATCAGGGTAATATGTGGTAATACTATTAGATATAATCTTGAAATTCGCCATATTTTTGGTCTATGCGCTAAGAATTAGTTGGAAGATTGTATGGAAGCTCAAGTTCATTTACGTCCGTGTGAGTATATGCCCTGTTTTAAAATTTCCTACCTATTTATTATTATTTTATACTAAGTGTTTTTTTCGGAAAACTCCATAATGTGTCAGTAACACAGTAAACAGTTTTTTTTTTCATAAAATTGATTAAAACCGTTGTACAAATAAATAGCAAGCTTTTCAAGACCGAAAATTAACTTGAAAAGTTTGAAAATAAAACAGACGAAGCCATTTTTAAAGCCATTCAAAACAGCGGAGATGAGTTCCGTACCCTATTTTAAAATGAGCAAGAATACAGAATACAACATGTTGTGGCAACAATTCAGCGGTCTAGTTCTGCAAGATGTTCAATTGTTTTCTGTTTTAAAGAAATGCAGAAACCCAACCTATTTTTCTTTTGTTTCTTAGTAAAGGGCGATGAAACGGAACCAAAACACATGTGCTCGTAATTTCAAGCATCATATATGATAGCAAGATGAGAAGCTTTTCATAAATGTTGTTAGAGCAAGCTCAGGCAAGGAACGAAGCTGGATTATGTTTTTCGTATTTTACCGAAGGAAAATGAAATTGTGTTTTAGTAAAAACATATTAGTATCATGATCAGAGAGTCAAGGAGTACTCTTCTACATGTTGATGTTATTACACAATACTAAGTAGTAAAGATATCTGGAGACTCGGGCTAAGATGAAACTTGACAGGCTACTAGACAAAGACTATTTCTCATAACACAAACTCTTTTAATAAGGCTTATAAAGAAATGAAAATGATTCGACTGTCACGTTTGGCTGGCCTAAATGCGTTGAAGAAACTTTTAGTACTGTAAGAAGGGAAAACTATACTTTTAAATTAAATCACCAAACATTTGCATATTTTGGATATTTAGTAATACAAGCTGTGCCTTCGAAGGCCATCAAGAACGTTCCAAACAAAATTCATCAATTCCTAAATATTCGAATCCTAATCGAAATATGATTATCCCTTTAAAACCAGAAACATTTCCTGCCAGTACAAATTTAAGGTTTTGACTCAATGAAAATTCAATCGTTGCAGAATCTTTTACTTTGCTGTAAGCAAGGTTGAGTATTATTTGAATTACTTGTAATTTAAATACGTGATGGAAATACAAATACGTATTTGTACTTCAATTACTTCTTAAAAATATAATTTAGTAATTGGTATTTCAAATACCAATTACAAATTGGTATTTTATTTATAAACGCTGAGGTATTTTTAGTTTGTATTTCAAATAAGTATTTCAAGATTTCAAAATTCATTTGTACATAAATACATTTAGCGATTTTATATAGCGCTCGATAACTTTCGTAAGCAAAATGGCGACCGCGTACCTGTGTCAAATTGTCAAGTATCTTGTTAATTGTCATTTTCATTTCAAACGGGTAGTATCACAAAATTTCTGTGTATTAATTAAGTTCATTAGTAAGAAAGTCACGATGGTTCATCGACTGATTTTGTCATTTATATTTTAAATAAGATTAGTTAAATATAATTCATATAATATTTTAAATATATGCGAGATAGTATTTTGTAATTTGTATTTTAATTAAAGCTAAGCATGCATTTTGCTCAGCTCTGGCTGTAGGTACCCAACACAGACACAGTAGAGTTCCCAAAGATATGTAACCTTTCACCAAAGTTCACATGGTGGAATGCAATTTTATAGTACAAACTTCGCACTATCTCTTGTAAAGGCACTTGGTCTTTTATTGCACACTAACCTAAAATAAATATCTGTTTGTAAGTCCTAAAGGTAACCTACCTTTCCTCAGAAGATTAAATCACGGATACGTTTTATTATTCACTGCTTTTCAATGGAACAAAATCGATTAACATAAACACATGAATCTCGTAGAATCGTACCCTCGTCCCTAGAGGGGTAGGCAGATGTGTATAGACTGTCGATCGCTCGTAGGTTTCCTCAAGGGAACGAGTTTTACAAAGACTTGTGTTAGAAAAGAATTTTAAATGTTTTGAATTTTAAAGTAACTCAAGAGCGAAGAGAGAAGTATTTACCGATCAATTTACGAAAAATTATATCTCTGGTAGAGAGCTACTGGCCGATTGCCATAGGCTTCCTTTTACCCTAAAAAATACAATTCCTGACTAATAGCTCACTAAAAATAACTAGTATTCAATAAAATTGGTGTGACTCTTCAAAGAGAAAAGTTTTCAAACTTTTAAATTTCCTGATACCTAAAAAACATTTGACTATCACGAGTGATCTAATCCCAGCTCCTGGCAATGCATATCGACGTGTTATAAATTAAACAAATCAAGTTAATTGGCTGTTGATAATTAATTAATTAATGATTGAACAAATTTGCCGCAGCACACGCGTTTTACATAAATTTAGCAATAATAATCGTTTTAGCAAGCGTCCCTTGGAATTAATCCTTTCTTTTAACAGAGATAGAGGCTTGGTGTACGATATCTTGCGAAAACCGTCTGAAGCAATTTCATCAAACAGTTAAGAAGACTCTGGATAAGTCAAAATCCAAAGAAAAAATATTTTATAAAAAAGGGTTCATCCGTTTAGGAGCTATGATGCCACAGACAGATACACATAAACACAATCACACAGGTACACACGTCAAACCTAACCCCTCTTTTTCCTTTGAGGGTTAAAAACACAAGAGAGTAGTATTACACAAACAACGCCAATCAGCTCGACTGTAACGCCGGCCTAATTAGCTCCCGTACCGAACTCTATAATGGCTTTGTTTAAATACTACTACTGTTTTAACTACTAGTACACACATTAGTAACACAAGAACGCTTTGTACTGTGAAATACCGAAATAATTAACGGTTAGTAACTTTATGTAAGTGCTAAGTATGATGGGAAAGAGTTGAACTGTTTTTGAAAATATGAAGGTCTATACTGTAGGCCTTTGTGAAGGTAACTCTAATTTGGATTTCAACTAATACCACTGGTATTCTTGTTTTGATTTTTTTGAAAAAAAAAATGTATTATAAGGTACAAGGAGGAACGAAAATTATAAAAAAGTTGATTATTAGTCATAACATTTTATTATTTCAAAAGACGTTGGGCAATTTATTTTTACTTACTGTTTTTTTTTCAATTGAAGTTCTTATGATTTCATACAAATCATTTTTACTGACTGTACCTAACGTCTTTGAAATTGTTTTGATATTAGTTTAAACAATGGTATCCGTTCGGAACAGAAAATAAATATGAGTTGAAACAAACACCATTGGTATTGGTATTAGAACGGAATAAATACGAATTTGTAGGTAGGCATCTTCTAACGAAATTTATAAGATCAGGCGAAGTAAAATACTATTCAATCTATGATAACGTTTGCTAGTCTGAAATGTTTGAGATTGACTCCGAGAAGTTTCGGTAGTGCTTGGCAATACCATGCAGTTGGACTTTTCATAAATAAAGCATAAGTATGTTTAACGGGATGGTGTCCGCAACGACCGCAACTCTACGTCCAAGCGCGTATCTTATTGCATTCGGATGGTATATATAGGTCATTCGATCAACCCCAACAACTCCTTACTGAAGACCAGCTGGCCTCTTATCCATCAAATCAAATGTAATTTCGCAATTTTCATTGATTTATTGTAATCCTTAAAGCACCATTTTGTGGGCGTCAAAACCCATACTGTTCATTGTTATAATAACGATATTATGTTATTATTTTAATAATTTTATAAGTAGCTTATAAATGGCGCGCAATAACGTAAATTACGTAATTAATAAATATAATGTATGGATAATTGAAAGCAACCTACTTATTTTTTGTGTCATGGTGGGTATTATCTTTATTATTATTATTATTATATACTTTATTGTACACCACTTAAATAATTACAGGACTAAACATTTATAACGATAAGCGTACAATGGTGTATCTTTGTCATGCATGTAATATTATCTGTCGGTAATTGAATGTATCTCCGTAGCTTATAATAGGGTATATAAAATAAATATCAATTAGTTCACACTTATATTATAAACACGAATGTATGTCCGCATGTCTATATGTTACGTGTTCACGCCTAAACCGCTGAATCAATTTTGGTATAGAGATAGATTGGACCTTGGAGAAAAACGTATGATTATTTTTATCCTGAGACTACGCTTCCTTGGAATAATTAATGACGTGGGCGAAGCCGCAACCATTAGGACTACCATTAGGATAATTATCTCTTTTTACAAATTAACACGATTTAGCGACTTTTTCATGGTGAAATCAGAAAATCATAGATAAAAGAATATAAACTTCATCATTATGCATAAATTATAATCTTTGCCGCATAAACGAGGCAGTGGTCAGATGATTTTACGCATATTTATTACACGACGCATCAATGAGTAATGCAGTTTATTTACTATTAAATGTCGATAAAAATATATAATATTTATAGGCATAATTTATGCCTACAAATGTAGTATTGTTGTCTTGAAACCTCTATGCAATTAGATTTTCTAATTTTAACTACATACTTCACTAGCATAATAGCGTTTACAATATTTGTTTGATTCAATATTGTAAACTTTCTAAACACAATTTCTTTGATGTTCGCCACGCACATTTCATCAAGCTCTTCAAAGAAGAATTTTAATATTCACTATAACTCTTCCACATTTTCTAAAGCTCACAGATACGTAAAGCATCGTCTCATGAAGCCTTTCGCCTTGAGCTGAGTTGAGCTGTCAAAGAACAGGCAGCAATGTGTTGGGATCTTTGATCCAGACAATCTGCTATTGATGCCTACACAACAGCTAAACCGTCGAAAGGAACCGGGACGACAGAACTTCAACACCATTGTAGCTGAAGGCTCCTACAGATGTGACAATACCACAGCGCGATTTCATAGAACTGTCCTAATTCGACATCCGAGGACCAAATCCGTAAAGCCTAGAGGCCGAAAGACACGTCGAAAGGAAGCCGGGACAACAGACATCACTCCCAGTATAGCTGAAGCCTACCACAAACGTCACGTTACGTTTGTCTATGGTAGGCTTGCTATTCTACATCGCGGTTTTATAGAATTATTCAAATCCATGGAACAAATCCGTAGAGCCTAGAGGCCGAGGCGTTGCAAGGAAACGGGGGTAACGTGTGTAAATAGATACCACTGATGTTAATGCAGTCCGGATATTAGAGATAGGAATATTATACTTACTTTTCCCGAGGCTACGCTTCCGTGGCGTGCCAGGAAACGCATTTTCCCGGGATAAAAAGTAAATAGGAATAGTGCATTTTCTAGCAGTGAGATTATCTCCAACAAACAATTTTAAGTAATTTTAAATTAGTTTTGTTTGTGTATCCAGTGCATCAAAAATAATTCAAATTAAATGGGTAATAAAATAATGGACAAAAGTTAAAATTTATTGATAAATATTTAACTATACATCTGAGGCTGTTCATAACCTTACATAAAGCAACTAACATATATACAATTGAAAATTCTAAAAACAAAAACAAACCTATATACAAATACAAAAGGGAGACGGAAAAGACCTCATTGTGCATCAAAAAATTCGTCCACATCGATGTCAATGGGAAACGTGCCCAGAACGCTGGCAGCATTGCCACGTTGGATGGCAATGCTGATTCTCTGGCCGAAGAAAAGGCCAGCCCTCTGGTCACGTGAAGAGTCAAAGCAACTTGTGTAATTACAAAAATATTTTTCAAGGTATAAATTCATAAACGTGTTACATCGCAAAATAATTTTAAAAGAGATTTTTTTCGAATGCCAGTTTTTTCGTGTATTTTCCTCGTAGCCAACATTTTTAAAAACTAAATTATTCACTCCATCTAATAATGTCTTGCACGAATTCTCCATTAATTTCTAGAAACTAATTTAAAAAATCTGCCTCAATTTCCAATTTCAGTACAAATGTGTTTACCTGAGAATATGTTAGTACAAAACATGTTTTTCAACGTATAAGGTGAAATTATTATCAGGCGTTTTCTTGCACAAATATGATTATAGCAAAATAGCTGACATGTGAC
Source organism: Orthosia gothica (assembly GCA_949775005.1). Lineage (NCBI taxonomy): Eukaryota > Metazoa > Arthropoda > Insecta > Lepidoptera > Noctuidae > Orthosia > Orthosia gothica. Next base: position 2,358,393 of record OX459039.1, on the reverse strand, counting down.
ACACAGGAGAGCTTAATTTTCTTGTTTGTGAAACTATACTGCAGAACTCATCAAAGGCGTATTTGTGTCATTAAGGAAAGTTTGTCTTTATTGTGACGACAGATTTATTTTATACTAGCGAACCGCCTCGGCTTCGTGTTGGTAGTAGAACATATATATATACCAACATGTTTTTTCTGTCGTAGGGCCCTGTTATCGTGAGACCCGCTCTTATATTTTTTTGCGCGCGTATGTTTTATTTTGCGATAACTCCTAAGATATTCATTTGAAATATATGGTGTAAAGGATTATCATAATGTTCATGCCATTCTTAAGATAACTAACGTATTTAAGTTCATAAGGATTAATACTAAATCCGTCTGAATAACTTTCCATTTACCAAATTGTACGTGACCATTTTTTTTGAAGTTTGAATGGGTGTAGTAAGCTATCATTAAAAAGATAGACATAATGCCATCGTGGACTTTTTTGTAGACATAAAAAGGGAACAATTCCACCATACATTGTTTTGTTATATCTCAAAGGGATAACGGGTTATCGATTAAAGCTCCCAAGCGGTTAGCCTTTTTATGACATTTTCAACAAATATCGTCATATTTCAATGGATGGTATTTAAAAGTACTTCAATTTATTCCCATTTCATTTACCTGATTTTGCCTGTGTTCCACCAAATATACTGAAAGTGCACCAAAATATGTTCATATAAGTCGACGTAGCCCCGCTCCTATTTCTGTCTGCAGGGTCAAAAGTAACCTACCACATCTCGTTCGAACCTAACCTGTCCGTGTCGGGGTGCCCTAAGTTCCCGAGCTCGCTTCGCTCGCTCTTGGACTGATTCTTTGACCATAATTTATTCGTAGATCAACTAATATTTGGTGCACGATCAGTATTTTGGATGTACCTTTAGATTTTTGGTGAACACAAAAATATTATCCTGTTTCAATATGTTTTTACAAAACCTTAACAAATCGTACACGTAAACCTTCCTCATGAATCACTCTGTCTATTGGTGAAACCCGCATGAAAACCATTCAGTAATTTTTGAGTTTATCGCGAACAGACAGATAGACGCGGCGGAGGACTTTGATTTATATAATATGTAGTGAAGTGCATCGAAATGAAATGAGACCGTTTTCTCTTCTGCTTTTTCCTGTTACGTGAATTGGTTTTCTTTGTAACACGTCATGATGATTTGCTTACTTGTAGGCAAGATGTATTTGAGTATTACCGTCACTACCTTCGTCACCTTGTTTATATTTTACAATGCATGTCCTCGAAAAGAGCGGTTTTCCAAGCAGCCAAACTGTGCGGAAAGTGTCACTTTTTTTCACTAGTGCTTTTTACTTTTCTGTATTTTTTTAATTTTAACTCCAACGTCAGCCCGACGCATAGAGTTTTTATTATTTGAGAAAAGTTTTAAAAATTATTTATGTACAGATTATCATTCATATAAAAGGTAAAATAAAACTAAAACTTTATTTTAGGCGTTTTTAATTACTCTAGATTTAGATTTTGATCAATAAATTAATTTTAAATATTCATTAAATATGTTTGGCAGAACGTATATTTTGCTCGTGGCTTATTGCGTTACGATGTGAGCTATTCGCACATGCGCAGTAGATATGCCCGAGGAACTATTAGTTAATCTGTGGATATGCTGAACGCAAAGACCTTATACTTCTTACAAGAAATACGTCTAAGGTCTTTGGCTGAACGCGTTTGAATAAGCCCGCCATTTTATTAATTTCATTTTATTATATTATTTATTTCCTCGCACAATGCATAGTAAAATGTTGTATGATACACGTACGTAAGATGATTTCCGACTTGGGACTTTATGCCCAATTGATGGTAATAGGATCACCACTATTACATTGGACTTAAATGCATCTTGCGAACTGTGGGTACTTTAGGTGTTCCACTGCTTTACCCTTCAAAGAATACAGGCGTGATCATATATTATGTATTAAAAAGCGTTTTTCTAGATATCATTTAGTTTTACTACCGCTTCGTTGGCTAATACATGCTTTAAACTAACTTCCGCCCGCGGCTTCGCCTGCATTGTATTAGTACCTCTATCTTGATAAATCATAGCCTATGTGTTATTCTGTTGTATACGCTATATTACTGTAAAGTTTCATCAAATTCCGTTCTGTAGTTTTTGCGTGAAAGAATAACAGACATCCATCCATCATCACAAACTATTTGACGACACGTTTGTAATTGATGACACGGTTGGTGTAGTGGTTGAGCGATCGGCTGCTGCGCTGTCTGTCGCGGGTTCGATGCCCGCACGGTACAAATATTTGTTTGGCCTATAGATAGAGTTCCGGATCTGGGTGTATTGTGTACGTGAGTTTAAATGTTTGTAAATGCACCCACGATAATTCGACGAAATTCCTAGTTTAAAAAAAAAACACGTGTGTAATAGTAGCAAGAAGTAAGATATAAGTTTTTTTCGTTATATCTTCAACGTATATCAATATTCATCATTTGTCTGCGGAGTTTCGCTACTCAATTAAGTTTGAAACTAGATAAGAAATATTATCTAGTATTTCTCACAAAATATCGCTAGCCACGTTATTGAACGAACAAACTTGTGCCAGTGACAATGATTTCACTGTCGCTAGATGGATTCGTCCTTACGTCAATACGATGTAATTGCGGACGTTTACGTCAATCCTACATACATTGGCTTAGGGCTATCTCAGACATGCGTTTCGCAACAATGCAACATCGCGATTCTAAAAGGAAAGAACTGACGAAAATCGTATGTTCAGAATCATGTACTTTTTACCTGACTGCCGAAAAGGGTAATGTGTGTGTTATCAGTCTATGTTTGTATGTTTATTTCTATGTAGCGTTCTAGAGACCAAACTCGTTGGCCGATTTTAATGATTCTTGAACCCATCATGTGGGGTATTAAAATAAAGGATTTTAACTAATTTGAAACATAAAAAAATATATTTAAAAAGTAATATACATGTAGCTTGCAAAGCTAGCTGACTAAAACCAGATGTATCCTCCGACTCCACAGCATGATTTTCTTCTTGTTTACGTCTTTTTAGTTCACTTCTTTGAATTAACTTTTTTATATATTCACTAGCTCCTACTAGCGGTTTTGCCTTCGTGAGATTCAGAAATTATACCAAGGGAGCGTACTCCCGAAATACAAAGTATCCAATATCCTAATCCAGAACATGGCGTACATGTATGAAAATTTCCATTCAATCCGTTAAGAATAGAAGAGGTAACAGGAAGAACTCTAGATTCATCATAGTTTATAGGCAAGTCAGTTTCTGTGGCGATTTTATTTTTACATACCGATTTATGTTTGCATTGGATAAAGGGACACAAGGGATCGCTGGGCAACGACGTGGCTGACGAGCTTGCGAGACGCGGATTCAGTACGGCGGTCTATGGACCCGAACCTGTTGCACCATCCCCTTCAACCAAATACGCAGGTGGCTACTGGATTTTACCCAGACACAGGCGGGAAACTGGTGGATTTTGACACCTGGCTGCAGGCAGTCCAAAGAAGCTTTGCCATCTTTGGATAGAAGGCTTACCAGGCGTCTCTATGCCTGGACAAGAATAGTCTACGCCTGGTGACGGGGATCATCATGGGACACTGCTCACTTAACAAACACTTTCACACAATAGGCATAACGGACAGTCCTCTGGTGTCACCCAGATAAGAACACAAACCCTCAGGTCACCAAGATTTTACACAGATGTTCTGAGAGAATCAGGAGCTCTAATTAACTTCTGGAGGGAGGTGGGATGGTTGGTATAACCACCACACGGACTAAGTGTGGCAACCAAACCCCCCTAACATACAACATAGATATTGGTATGAATGGTGACAAGGTTTAGGTATATGTCCTGTCTAGCCTGTATTAACAGTAACATGATTTCCTTGAAAAATTCCATGTTGCCGTGCCTCTTGGCCAGTCTTTATGTACGGCGATGAGCTGGCGACGTCCGTCGGTCGTCGGGCAAACGGAAATATTGTAAAAATGGAACTACTTTGTGTACGTGACTTTGGTCATTGACGCTTATATACCGTTTACGATATTTTAGGTAGATTTTGGTCGCCTGGTCGATCGTATATTGGAGGCTAAATCCAGTGGTGAATTTGGGCTGTGATATATTCAGCTTAATGTTAACATTAAAAAATATTGAATTTTCTAAAACGTTTACATTTTGTCATTTAGACAATCGTTGGTGCTAATAGAATGAAATTATCGGACGCGGCTTACCGACGCGACTGACAGCCTTCGGACGTCTGATAGAGATCTGGAAGCCGCGTCCCATACGACTGTGCACACATATCAGCCGCGGCTGTAAGTCGCGTCCGTCAGCCGCATCCGATAATTTGTTCCCAGCTTAAGGCGGTACCCCGAGCAAAACGCAGTGCAAGCCGTTTTTTGTGCTGTTTTAAGGAGCTATCTACTCGTTATTAAAAAAAAAATATCAATTAATAAAAATACATTAAATTTCTACATAATATTGATTCTAAAAAGGTAGATTTAGTTTTTTTTTAAAGGTTGTATATGTCGCAGGGACATGATGAAAACAGGGAATTGATCAAATCTCTAAGCGATTTGATCAAATCACGGAGGATGTTAAAATAATAACACGTTTTTATCATTTCCCTAAACAAATCTGGTGATTTGACAAATCCCAATAAAGAAATCTAGTGATTTGAACAAATCTCAAAATTGGTTCAGTGAAATGACAAAAATAACTTTTCTGTAGTAATTTAAAGGTTTATTTTGTACTTTGCTTTCCGAGATAATCGGCTGCGTTATGTTATATGGTCAAAGAATCAGTCCAAGAGCGAGCGAAGCGAGCTCGGGAACTTAGGGCACCCCGACACGGACAGGTTAGGTTCGAACGAGATGACGGGAGCTGAAGTGAGCGAGCAAAGCGAGCGAACGCAGCTCCCGTCATCTCGTTCGTGTTAGGTTACTTTTGACCCTGCAGACAGAAATAGGAGCCCCGCGCAGCGGGGCTACGTCGACTTTGTTACATGTTTTATTATCTTTTCACTGAATCAATTTAGGGGTTTGTTCAAATCACTAGATTTCTTTATTGGGATTTGTCAAATCACCAGATTTGTTTAGGGAAATGATAAAAACGTGTTATTATTTTAACATCCTCCGTGATTTGATCAAATCGCTTAGAGATTTGATCAATTCCCTGTTTTCATCATATCACGACGACATATATATTTCACTAATCTACTTCCAAAAAAACATGAAAATGAGAAATAATTATTGATATTATGCATCTCCTCGTAAAGTGTTGATTGATTATTTTTTGTACTAAAACTAATGGATAGACAATTTAATAACGAAAATTTTTGTAGAATTATTTTTTTCAAAAGACCAAAATTCGATTTTATAAAGATTTTATTCTAAAATCTGGGCGTATTCACTACTGTAATTCATGCGCCACCAGTGCCGCTAGACCAATAGGAACGCTCATATCTCATGCCGATTTTTTGGTCAGGGTACCGCCTTAAGGCCCTTTCCTAAAGGCTTCGATTTATATCACACCGATAAAATAAAAATAATTAGCCTTTTATTTCCTGTATTACATTTTTTTTAGTAATTCTTAAATTAGATTTAAAATGTTGTATAGGAACCAGTTTGATCTGGCTATTTTCTTGATGTCGTCTTCCCAGCGTGAATGAGGTCTTCCATTGTGGCGTTCGCCCTGAGAACCTTTCCATGTTGTGACCGCTTTGGTCCATCTATGGTCTTTAAGGCCACATGGACGGATTAACTTCATACAAAATTATCAATCCTAATTTATATCTCTCTATTCTACTCATATTTTTCTTCAAATTAAATCAAATCTCAGTATACAAAGTGAATCAATATTCAAATGCCTACATAAATTAATAACACAATTATTAACAAGCCATTGTACTCTTAAGGGTCAGTTTTCCTCAACTTTCTGTCTCGCTCTATCTCTTAAGATTGTTCTTCCATCCTTGTTATTCCAAACGCCGATTGTGAACTTTTATTTATTGAAACTAGTTTTTTCCCGTTGCTTTGCTTGCAAGCATCTAGGCAAATTATAATAATTATGAGGCTCTTTATAAACTAAATATATATGTCATTGAGATTCCATTGAAACCACTGTCTCTTCCCTCTGCCATACTCGGTGAACAATTCAACCACTTTTTATTGATATACCTACATATATAGGTCAAATTATATTATTATTATTAATACGTACAGTAAATCAAGTACAGTAGCATTAAAAAAGTAAAAAAAAAAAAATGCCTGATGCTACCAGTTTCGGAAACACGATGTAAAAAAGTGAGCTGGGTAGACATAAAAACCTTCAAACGGAGTTATTTTTCATCCGATCAACGTGTTTTATTACAAAAATACTTTCGGAAAACTTCGGCAAAGTTCGGCTTAACTTTTTCATAACCAACACCTAAAAGAAAGAAAAACAAAAGAGCGTTATCTTTTTGTTTGTTGAGAAGTTTCAGTGGTTTTTCCTTAACTTTGCGTGTTTCAACACCTTGAACAAAAAACTAAGGCTGGAGTGAACCATTCACATATCCTCCTTGTCCCATATCCATACTAAAATACGAAATTAAGTCTCTCTGTCTGTTACATTTTCACGATTAAACAGCTATACCGATTTACATGAAATTTTGGTATGTAGATAGTTGAAGGTAATTTTTTATTTTATTTTGCTTTGTGATATGCTCATGCATACTGCGCTACCACGGGGAGATAGTGCAGTTATGTGGGACTCCAACTCACTAAAACGCCACGGTGTCCTCCAGTGCCGCTTATGGCGGGAACACGGGCACGCGTTAGGACTCATCGCGTAGTTGAAGGCTGGGAAATTTTTAGCAAAGTAGTATGATCCCTTAGATTGATAAAACACTATTTAAGCGGGCGAAGCCGCGGGCAGAAGCTAGTATATGAATAACAAAGATGGCCCAAGTAAAAAAAAAAGGTTTGTGAAAATAACATCACGCCTGCATTCCCCGAAGGGTTAAGCATAGGTGCACCTATAGCACACCCATATCACATATCCCCAGTTATGTTTAAGTCCCATGTAATATGGGGAAGCTAATTGCCGTCAATGCACAAGTCAAGACCCAGGCTGTTACTGAGAAATTCTAGATGGAAAAACCCAATAACACTTTTGCCGACCCGGGAATCGACCACTACTAGACCAACGAGGCCGTTTTGTAAAAATACGACTTGAAATTGAAATATCTTTAAAAGCGTACACTCAGACTTTGAAAAGCTTAACAAAGAAAGAAGAAAGAAAATACATTTATTTGAGGCCCACACCGGAGACACGAGAAGAAAAGTTTAAAAAAGTTATGTAATAATAAAATAAAATAAAAAATCCAGTGCGAGACCAAAAAGGCTCCTACCTCAGCATGTTCAGCGAAATCTAAAAAAAAAAACATAACGGCTTTTAAACACTTTGCCAATTCCAGTCGTACGTCGTGGGGAGATGTCATATTTTTTTACTTTAAAATGGTGGAAATACCAGCAGAGTATTAATGATCAGACAGTTGGAGAAAGAACCTTTTTGTTTCAAGAGTTTGAAATGGCTTTAGAAATGTATGGACAGGCAGAAATTACGAGCCCTAACTAAACATGGTAGGTGTCAGTGGCAAAATGACATTAGACACTTCGATATAATTCCATATTATTTGGACAACTTATTAGACTTAACTATTGGAAAGTAGATGCTTATAAGTTAAAAGCACCCGCAGAAAGTTGCGATGTGACAGTACTTTAACAAAAAAAAGATGTATACTTGCTGTACCTACAGATTACAATTTCTATGAAAAGACGTCGTTGCATCGTTTTCACATTGGTGCGTCGCACTTGTCTGCGAGAGCCTTTACCTTTGTTCAACCTACACTGTCCCACTACTGGCTTTAAAAACCCAACTCATAAAATGAAACTCCATTTTCCCCCAATGTTTCTGTACCGCAATGCATCAATATTTTTACTGCATAAATAAAGGAGATTATAGAGTAATGTTGTCTGTATTCAGCCCCTGGGGTATTTATACAAATAGCCGGAATCGGTAAAACCATACTCTTAAATTCGGTAACAGGTTTTTCATACCACAAATACCATTGAAGTAATGAAAATATTTTACAGACATAATAATTAAAATAAAGGAATTATTCAAAACGAATTTACATTCGAGTTTCGATTGAAGTGAAACAAAGAAATAAATTGCCGATATTCGATTAATATTTAAGTTTGAAGCCGCTTTTCGACTCTAAAATATTCACAAACATTTAATTATTACTTTAACAGAAGCAGAATTTTATTTATTTATTTATGTACACACAAAACACTTAACAGAGAAAAGAAGGAATACAGATAGAAGAGCACAAAGGTACTGCTTATTTCAATAGAAATTTCTTCCAGCTGACCTGCGACAGGAAAGTTGGATGATAGACGAAGACAGCGTGTAGAAAGATATAATGAAACCTAAAATAGACTATGATAACTTAACTAATTATGTATAAATTACACATATACCTTAACTACATATATAACATAAAAAATACATACAACATTATATATTTTATGAAGATAAATTAAAATATAAGTAAATTTATTGTACACCAAAATTGTAACCAGTCTTTTATCTGTTTCTCTTCTTAGAATACAAAGAAAGCGTGCATATGTAACTATCGTCTCCACAAAAAGGAAGATAAATCTTTTAGCTCTGTCTACACTTTTCATTCCGGGATTATCCCGGGATTACAAACAACACACGATTTACCGATCCCGGGAGGGAATTCAGATAGAAATTCAAAAGAAGCCCTGATTGCGTAATTGTTTGTCTACCACCCTCGGAAGGGGGAGGTAATCGAATTCACGTTATTTAACGGAATCTTTCCAATTGCTTGCCATTGTTAAGAGTAATTGTGTTTTCTCGATTCGCTTGTTTTAATTTCCTTTCGACGAAGTTTGTATTTCAGCTCATCCGCGAGAAAGACTGTGTAAACAAAAATACTACCCTCATTTTTCAATTTTCGCTATTGTGTCGGTTTGTTGACACCTGAAAGGAATTATTTGGAAAAATAAGTGGACCTACCCACATAAAAGCGTAACAGATACCCACATCTGTTATGCTTTTATGTGGGTAGGTCCACTTATTCATGAATATTTTTGTCGTCAACGAAATATATCGACACTGAGTTCTACATCGTTATGCCTGTTTTTACTACAAAAATTAATACCGCAAAATTATGCCCGTCACTTTTGACACAGTAAACAGCAAAATTTTATGTCATAAAGCACCGAAATATTCGGCAAATGCCGCCTGTATTTGACAGGTCGAAGGTAAATATTAACGCAAACACGAGCCCAGCAGCGTAGTTTAACAGCGTTCCCAATCGATGCAAAATTGATGCAAGCACCAAATTATTAATACAAGAAGCGAAGCTGCAAGAATGGCTTAAATTGAACCTTATTCAGCTTTATTGCAAGCTGTCAGATGCTCTACATTGTGCCAAGAAAATGCCCGAAATAGTTCGCACGTATTGTGTCTGTCTGCTGGCCCCAAATGGGGCCAAGACAGCCTTGTCGGACGCCGTGTCAATGGGTCAATCCGAGAGATGAGAGATATTTGCGGAACTGCGAACGTTGCAGGTGTTTTAGCGAAGTGGTTTGCTGACTGTACTATTACGAGAGTGATGGACTTTTATCTTAGAGTTTTATTTAGATTTATGTTTGGTAGGTTTTTTGTGTATAAAACATCTTTTTATTACCTGTATAGATAAGGACCCAAGAAGAAACTAAAGTAAAGAGTTTGCCACCTCTGTAAGAAAGTATTTTTATTTAAAAAAACGTTTAAAAGATCGCCAAGTTGATGATGAAAAAAAAACCCGGCCAAGTGCGTGTTGGACTTTCCTCAATTAGGGTTCCGCACCAAAGATTTTTCAATATACTGGTATTTATTAGTAAAATATACGTAATAATAAACGGTTATAATTGGTCTAAACGCAAGACAGACAGATGGACGGACGGACGGACAGACACGTGAGTGACAGCAATAGGGCTCCGTTTGGACCCTTCGGGTATGGAACCCTAAAAAAAAATATTATTTACAAAGGCAACTATGAAATGCGGGCAGAGACCTCCGACTGAATATCCTAAGTAAAAACTCATAATTTGAGTTCCAACAGTATTGGACAAATTTAAAAGATATTCCATAAACTTTATAAAAAATATATATTATGTTCTGCTTCTGTGACTTAATCAAGCACGATTGACGTAACGGGTCAAAACGGACTGATACGGAACGGGACGACGTTGATGCGATCAAGAAATGAATATGGCAGTTAGGAATTTAAAATTGCGAAAAAATTTACTGAGGGCCGGTTGATCATTGTACACTTATCTGATTGGTTAATTTGTGGTCAGACACATGTATTTATGTAGAGATAGACAAGTGTTAGGATTGAGTAAGCAATCCCAATGCAGACGTTTGTTAGGATTAGTTGGAACGGATACGTTCTGTGTCGGAATGAATGTTTTCTTGGTTAAAAGTAAGATTTTGCCCTATACAACAAATAAACCTTATAAAGGCATACTTTAAGCTTATTTATAAGTGTCTTACCCTACTTAGGTTTTCTATTTTCTATTAATTGGAAGATGGTTCCGTCCCGTATTCGCGCAATAAACTCTAACCCAGTCATCAGTACGGCCGTATTTTTAGACCCGACTGTAGCCCAATCACAAACCGTGGCATATGGAATTGAAGGTTGGATATGGCAATTTAAAAAAAAAGTTTTTTTTTTACACATGCCAATAGATAAAATTTTCCTAACGATAGTAAGTATTGGTAGTAGGTACCGGTTAAACAGGGTTACATTGAAATCTGGGCTAACTTTGATGATAACATTATGTTTTTAGGTTTTTAAAGCTAACTCCGTGAAAACGCAACGCAAATTAATTTTCATTTTTAAATTTGCCACAGAGTCATGTCAGCCATGTTTTGCATCAACCTTAGCTTAAGAATAAGTTTACTTGTTGCAAAACATATTTTGAATTGTACAGTGTGAATTCATCTAAAATACATTTTAAATTGGGTCACTTTATATTGCAATGAAAAAACAATGGGGTATCAAAGTAACCCCATTTTCATTTTAGCGTTCATAGCCTCGTTTTTTTATGTTATAAACTATGGAAGTATAAAATTTTGTATTAGGGAATATATTAACACTGCGTTTTATTTATATTTTTCAAAATATAATTGAAATAGTTATGTCAATTTTAATTTAAAAATTAATCAATTTAACCTCGTTTAAATTATGTTAATAAAGAACTTAAATTATTATTATTGTACTAACTTACTTACTTATTATATTATTGTACTAACTTACTACTATTATTATTGTAAGTACTTATATTATGTTAGCAAAGTCAAAGTTACGGAAAGGAGCGAATGAAAGTAAATGCATCACAAAGCATATGTAGACGAATATTACGGCAAATGATATACCAGATAGAACAATTTACACCATAAAAAAATAGAATCACTTGAAGGATTATTGGCGAAAGAATGGGCGGTCATAACCCTAAATGCGATATTTTGCGGACAATTTTTTGATTGACTCACTAGAGAAGGAGGTAAGATTATACTTACTCGCTTTAGTCACTCACTTTCAGCTTATACTTTTTGCTAACATGTTAGTTGAATCTAAAAACTACTTATAAGAAATAACATCTTTCCGCTGCTCAATTGACCTCTAAAGGTTAACTTTGAGTTAATTATAAACTAGAGGATTTCCTTTGCGATAGACGATGCGCAAAAAATTCAATTGTTTACCGTTTTCTGTCCGAAACGGTGAATTAAATTCAAATTATGTTAACAGTTTTTGTTGGCATTGAACTTTTGTAAATCTACGTGTGATGACACTGTTTCTTTTTTGTATAGTTTTAGATTTGAAATACCGGAGATGGAGAAGTTAGATATGGATACTTCACTCACTCACTTACTTAGTATTATGCAAAAGCCACCAGTGCAGCTTAATAAAATGACATAGTAGACAAAGTTCAAGCAATTGTACATGTACTTACGCACACTATTGATGCAACGCAAGAGAACATTTCAACCAAAATCGAATCACACAATTGCCTCCTCCAACCAATTCATATTTTAAACTCCATGTTCTATAAATTCTAAAGTACTCACTTGGTACCCTTGACAGACATCATATTAACAGATGTTTTCAACTGAACAATTTTCTTATAGGAAAACGTTGTGCAATAAATATGTTTTGAAGGCATAAGGAATTCGTATTGGATTTGTAATACTCGTCTGATGTTGCAAGAGGCTATTAATATTGGCATTCTACACTGAAATGCTCAAAATGCACAGTGAAGACATTTTTGATTTAAAGATTATGTGAATATAGTGGAGAAGGACAACACAGGATAACAAAAACAAATGCGTTTTTACAGAACGGAAATCGTACTAATACTTTTATAATCTGAAAGTCTTACAGACTTTCTGATGGGTTAAAGAAGTTTGTTACTCATTCACACAAAAATAATTAAAAGGATTTTGATGAAACTTAACTGTAATATAGCTATCATCCGAAAAAAACATATCTATACCAATATTATAAAGAGGAAAGATATTTTTGTTTGTTTGTTTGTACCGAATAGGCTCCAAAACTACTGGACCGATTTAAAAAAATCTTGCTCTAATAGTAAGCTACATTATTCCTGAGTGACATAGGCTTTTTTAATCCCGAAAACGGGTCCTGTGGGGTGGTCAGCTAGTGATATAATATTTATGTTGCCGCTATAACAACAAATACTAAAATCAGGATTACATAAATATTTAAGTGAAGCTCTCATACAACAAACGTATTTTTTTATTGCGATAATGGTACGGAACCCTTCGTGCACGAGTCCGACTCGCACATGGCCGGTTTGTCGCACATCCCTTGTCCGATATGTTTTAATTGAAAATATACAAATCCTATTATTAAGTTCACTTTAAAACAGCTTAATCAAAATGCCAACAAACGCTCTCAAAAGTTTAATATTGAAACGTTAGCTGCAGTTTACTTATCGTGTGTAAGGACGTCGTTAACCTATTTCCCGGCTCTTGGACTAGCTACGATTATACAAAGTGACGTTATAGTATAAGAGCTAGCTGCCCTGTTTTATTATTAAAGAGGTTAGCAAGAAAATGTTTTCTTTGTCCTCCTTAGGATGCGATTAAGTGGAAGTGAGCTGGATAAGATTGATTTTGCTTATACTTTGCAAATTTTATCGTGCTTCAAGAAAATACTGATTTTAAAATATTTGAAATAGAATTTTGTAACTTCGCACTTTCTTATATTAGACCTAGATGAGATCGTGAGGGTCAATGATTTTATATTTATATACTGAGGCAGATACGTTTTGCCAAGGTCTGCGCGACAATACAAACACAAGCTAACTAGCTTGAGTGAACTCAGTCCGTCCCGTGTCTGGTCGCGACACGAACGTGCTTATCTCTTTCTGACAACGGAGTGTGATTAATATCACTGTGATATTTAAACCTACTCAGTGATAGAAATAAAGTTCCATAGGTCATATGTAGGTAGAGGAGCTCGTGGCTAAATAATAACAGCCGCACGGGTCGATCTTCAAGGTTAAGCAATGCTTGCCGAGGTCGGTCCGTGGATGGGTGACCATTTTCAACATACCGAGTTTCCTCCGTGCCTCGGAAAGCACGTTAAGCCGTTGGTCCCGCCTGTCATTTTAAGATCTTTGACAGTCGTTACGAGTAGTCAGAGCCTTGAGATCTGATACCAGTCTTGCCAAGGGGTACAGGGTTACCCAGTTACTGGGTTGTGGAGGTCAGATAGGCAGTCGCTCCGTGTAAAACACTGGTACTCAGCTGAATCCGGTAAGACTGGAAGCCGACCCCAACTAAAATTGGGAAAAGGCTAGGCTGATGATGAGGTCCTATGTAGGTAGCTAAAGTAAAATATCGTCATTTTTTATTTCCTTGCCCACCCATACGCACTGATCTTTTTGAGAATACTTTTATTATGCGTACAGCTAAGGAGTGGAATTCCCTGTGTTTCCCGATAGCTAAAATCTAGGGGTCTTTAAGTCAAGAGTGATTAGGGTATTTCTAGGCAAGCGTGTTTCACCGTCGACCACATCATCACTTACCATCAGGTGAGATAGTAGTCAAGCGCGAGCCTATAATGAATAAAAAAAAATGAGTACAACGTCTCTATTGGTGAGAATATTTAGACGTATTCTATCAAAATCTGAATTCGCCTAGCCGTCTTAAGCAAACGTGGTGTTTAATTCGTGCCTTCTCTATATGAGAAGGGGCTTTTGCCTGTAGTGATACTGTTACAGTCTGATATTATTAGGTACTATTTTCTAATGATTTGTGATAGAAAACTCTCAAACCAAATAAAACACACTAACCACATAAATAATTCATCACTGCCGAAGTTTGGGTGTGCTGTAGAACCCTTCGGGGCTTATAGGCGTGATAGATATGTAGATAGAAAGATTCATTTATTAGCCTGAAATATGGTATTGTACAAATCTTATAAAACACACTCAATAGTTCTTCATATTCCGCCTACTAAATTCGGCATGCAAATTTTGTGATCATAATAATCATTCTAATTTACTTAATTTAAATATAACAATTCAACTCTCTCTCAAAAAATAACTAAATCTGAAATGATCTACAATACAATAAAAATCAAATTACAAATGTCCAAGAAAAATTATTAAATTACAAATTGTATAGATGTCAACTTTAACATGAGAACCCACGCACATAAATCTAACTAGATGACGCGATTGTATGCACTAAGCGTGCCAAAAAACGGACTAAAGTTTTGACAAATGATAGTAATCTGAGCTTTTCATTTAGCATTATCGGCACCGGAAATCCAGGAAATCCGGTAAAGAATGTATAGAAAAAGTTCGCCGAGGCATTGGACATGTTTTCTTTCATTGGTAAGTAAATTTGTTTATAAATTGTTTGTGAAAAAGTGGCACGCTTGGTTTTCATACAGATAGAGGGACTTGCGTTATCTATTTAAATGTATGTCTTTGTGAGAACCAAATAAATAAATCAATATGTTATGTACCTACATGTTATAAATGATTGAAAATCAATATCTCACTGAAAAATAACTGCATTGTAGAAATTACGGTCTTCTATAGACCTTTCCTCCATCATCTGTCCAGACTAAATGAGTTAACTTCATACTCTGTAGTATCACAACTATCGAACTACTTTCGAATAGTTTCCGACGAGACAGAAAATGTTGGAGCAGCAGAGGCTGTAGTACAAAGTACCTGTAAGTATGATTCATTAAGAACTATGGACAAGAAAATAGAACTCAGATAATCTAGTTTGGAGTACCTTTTTATTTACAAAAAATCTCCTTTAGAATAAATCCTAATGATTTACGAGTAAGGTTGGTACAAACTGTACTGATGATGCACATGAATTCATTTAAGTAGAACTGTCATGTCAGTGTGGTTCGCCACCTGAAATAACATTTTCATAATTAAAATTAGGCCTACTGTAACCAGCCCGCAATCATACTAATTAAATAATGTAGGCCGAATTATAAAATGGCTTATATTTTTATTTATTCGCTTCCTTTCGAACTAGAACATATCATTTCAATAATGTCGGCTTTTTACAACCTCTTTGCTGTCATTCAGGCCTGTAAAGATTCTCTTTTTTAAACTCGAGGTGTCAAATTAAAACCTGAAAGATTTGAATTTCGAACACTAAAATAAATTGATTTCGGACACCGTCGGTACTTGTAGTTACAGTGTAGTGCAAAAATACCGCAACAGCAATTTTTGTAGGAAGATAACGCCTGAAAAAGCTCCCTTAAAAAAAGTAATTTCGAACTCCGTCGGTACTTGCACTGACACTGCAGTGCAAAAAAACTGTGACACAACTTTTTGTGGTAAGCCTGCAGTCCATCCACTACATTTGCATTCGCACGCCTCTTTTACATAACATTTCGCACTGTCATAATAATAGTCACGTACCGTTTAAGCACTTCGCAGCTTGCCGCGGCACGCGTACCGTGTATCTAACCGTGCCCAGAATCGCAGCAAAGGCTTCAAAGATTTATAAACGCTTTAAATCGGGATTTACTTAGTCATGGAGACTGAAACCGGACTTTACAGAAATTTTAGTATTAAAATATATATATCTATAGCGTGATTGCGTAATAACCGGGTACTACATGACGTTTTTTTATACGTAGGCTCGCGCTTGACCACTATCTCACCTGATGGTAAGCGTTGATATGGTCGATGGTGAAGCACGCTTGCCTAGTAGTAGCCTCTTCACTCTTGATATAAATACCCCAAGGTTGTAGCTATAGGAAACAAAGACTCCGGCAGGGAATTCCACTCCTTAGCTGTACGCATTATTAAACCATTTCCAAAACGTTTAGTGCGTATGGGTGGGATGTCCACCATGTACCGATGGCGCATCGCCGTACGATTTTGGAGTACTACGGGCTGGAGCTTTGACTCGACCAGTGCATCAATGTTATTAAATGACCGAATTTGTTAAAATCATAAAATTTAATATCTTGAGTACACTGTATTAAAAGTGATACAGCTAAAATTGTGATGATGAGAACATAACATTAGGGAAGAAGAATACATGTTTGGCTCACCCTAAATAAATTGAAATATTGCCAATAAAATGGTCTTCTGTTTTCGAGTCAATTCAATGGATAGGATAGAAGGACCCCTTTGTCCGCACTTAGATTTCCATTTGGTCCGTTGTGCGTGCATGCCTTCTCTTTGTGAGAAGGAATGGGCCGTAAGCCTCTACGAGGGCCCAGTGCGGGTTGGTGGATGTCACATGTCACATGTCTTCGAATGTTCTAAGACATGCTAGTTTCCCCACGTTTTGAGAGCAGTGATGAAATGTTTACACAAAGTAAAGCGCCTACTTAAGAGCAGTGGTGGCCCAGTGGTATCGGCCGCGACTTACAAGTTGTAGGTCGTGGGTTCGAGCCCAGGCAGGCGCTTTACTTTGTGTAAATTATTTCATCACCACTGCTCTCAAAACGGTGAAGGAAAACATCGTGAGGAAACCGGCTTGTCCTAGAACCAAAAATTCGAAGATATGTGACATCCACCAACCCGCACTGGGCCCACGTGGTGGATTACGGCCCATTCCCTCTCATAGAGAGGAGGCCTGTGTCCCAGCAGTGGGAACATTAATAGGCTGATGATGTGAAAGCGCCTACTTGGGTTCGAACCCGTAGATGTCCACGTTTATAGGTACAGTTAATAGGGTATGATCAAATAAAATTGAAAATATTAATATCATTAATAAATAAATAACATTGTCCTTATAGCACATGCTATTTAGAGTACAAAAATAAACAATGTTCAGAACACCTACACAAAAAGACTCATATTCCAGCTCCCTCTTCAAACAATGTCCAGAAATAGTTTAATTCTGCAAAATAATAATAAATTGTCATTGTTAGCGCTAATTAGAAAGTAACTCGATCGTTGTATGTGCCAGGTGTCATAGCAACCCTCTTATGAGGATAGACAATAGAAGATTCATTTTACAACGCTCGGTAACTAAAACCTAGCTGCTCCGGTATCGGGCAATAGCTTAATAGAGTAACTGAATGAGTTTAAAAAGGACTTTCACGTCTATGTTAGAAATAAATGTAGTGGCATATAATAAAGTTTTCTTTTAGTGCACCTGCCATGTTATCTCTCCACCACCCTTGGTTGACTAGTAGATAATTCCCTAGGCATTAAGTCCGCCTATGTATGTTTTTTTTTTTTGGGACAATCCCACCGCACTATTCCCAAACCACTGCAACTCCTGAAAGCCAGAATCAACAGTGGCGACCACCAGAAAAGCGCAGAGGCAATGAAGCTCGACGAAGTCACGGAGAATGAATTTACCTGTCTTGGATCCCGCAACGAAATTAATCAGAAAAGAATAACGGAGGAGTAGGAAAAATGAAAATTTCCACTTCCCTCCATATCAAGCAGGAGACAGAACAAACAAGGCCAATAGGCACAAAGGGTCATATACAACTGGGATAAGCCCAGTTGCCTAGCACCACGGATAAAAAAAAATTAGCATTAATACATATTAATGGGTCCTAACATTGTGAGCTGTTATATTTGGTTCCTATGTATGTTTGTGGCATGAAGTTTAAAATAAATTAGGAGATTTTTTCGCAACATTTCTCGCTCAGCTGTTGTTTTTTGATCAAAGAAAATTCTGCCCAATCTGCAGGTGCGAAAGCCGGATTGACATAAATAAAAGTTTTTATTCTGATAAACTGAATAAAAGCTTGCAAAACGACACCTCGATTCGTTATGGTAAAAAATAGAATATCTCATCTCTCTTTATGTACATTTTGATCAGTGAAAATAAAACCCAAAGCATGTTTTCAAATTAAACATTTACACAGGTTCTTTTGAATTTTCAACAGAATATAATGGGAAACTATAAACTAGATTCATCTTCCTGCCTGAAAGATAAAGCTAGTGGCAATTGCAAAGTGAAGAATTTCATAAAGAAGAATGGAACACATACGCACTAAACATATTGGGCATACCCTCATTGTGTGTACATCTAAGAAGTGGTATTCGTGGCTGGAGTCTGTGTTTCCTGATCGCTATAAACTGGGTGTAAATAGGTCAAGAGTGAATAGGTTACTGCAAGGTATGCGTGCTTCACCGACGATCACATCTTTGCTTACCATTAGGTATCCAATGAAGAACCTTTATACATATAACTTCGACTGCTAACCTGTTTCTTGATAATACTGTTTCAACAAATTCTTCCTTCAGGCATTTATTATCGCTTAACTCTTCAGCTAAGTACTCGCTCGATATAGCTAGGTACTCTAAGCTTCAGAACTGGGGCAAAACGTAGCCGGAAACGTGACCAATCACTTCCTTCATATTATTATCGCCCTACATCACAATACGCGGGTAAACGAACGTTTTCTATACCAAATGTTGTAAAATACAATAAGAAGTAGAAGATTTCATCAATAAAAATAAAGATGGATGTTTTTCGCGCGTATTTGTATGTATCTAATATTTTTACACACTCTTTATTACCTCATAACTTTCAAACCGCTTGACGAATTTATTTAATTAAGACATCGTTGAATGCGTCTTGACCACGCAAGTGTTCATAAAAAGTTGACGTTAAAAAAAACATGGCGGATTTTGGGCGCCATATCACTGTGCGGGACACATTTTTTTCTGCCAGACCCATCGTGTTGGTTATAAAAATGAAGGGTTTTAACAGGTGGTTACAAAAATATTTACTACTTATAGGTAATAAAAGAAAATCGAAGAAAATATACCTAACTAAAACACATCCTCCGCCTCATCCTTCTTCCTTCTTCTTGTCTATTTATTTTGTGTGTGGATGGTATAATAAAAAAATAAAAAGTTGTAAATAAAAAAGTTAATTTATAAATCAAAAACCCGACTCAAGAAAAAATCAAGAAGAAAGTAATGCTGTGTAGTCGGAGAAAACATATTCGCAAGCTGGCTGACCACCTGATCCTCTGACTGCACAGCATATTTTAGTTAATTTCTTAAGCAGTGCAATTTTTGATTTTTAAATTTACTTTTTAGAAACCACTCTATTGTTTTAAATCAGTACATTCGTATCATGCGTTGTAGGGCTAAAAAAATAATTAAACTTTCACCTGACTATTTATTTTCGTCAAGACTTAACACGTTTTTTCTTAATTTATTCACGGTCGGTACAATATGTCTTATTCACAAGTTTCGTATAAGAACAATTACTCGTACATTTTTAACCAGACTAGCAGTTTAAACAGAGCTATGCTATATATTAAAATAAAACTAATTTTTACACTCACGAAATGCAGTGTCGGCCTTGACGCGTCGCTTCTAAGTGGGCGACGATTAGTTGAGGATGTCAACAGACTGTCCGACTAATCGCTGCGACAGCCAATGTCTTTGGAGTGTTTACATGCAGCGTGAACTCAAGTGGCGTTAATGTTGAGTGGGAGTAAAGATGACATCTCGTGCACTGACAATAATATCATTATTGTATTAAGTTAACTAGACCGTATATTTTTATGAGGTTAATGAATAATAACACCCTTAAAGAGTAACAGGGCCCGGCCTGGTCTTTAAGTTAAGAGTGAATAGGTTACTTCTAGACAAGCGTGCGTCACCGTCGACCACATCATCGCTTACCATCAGGTGAGATAGAGCCCTATCAATAATAAAAAAGATGATTTCCTAATTTCTGCTTTATATCTTAAGTTGGCTAATTTCAGTCATATATGGAACTGTTTCACACGAATACGTAGAGAAAAAATATTTTCTCGCTAGACGGCTTGACCTTATTATGAGCATAAATTAGGGCATCAACAAAAAGCGACGAATCGCTGCGACAGATGTTGGAATGTTGGCGCAGACGTTTTTTGTAGTCAAGTGCATGCTCGACCTTGAGTCTTAAGTGGGTGGCGATGAGGCGAGGAGCATAAGAAGACGACAGACTTTAAGTGGTTCTGACAGATGCTAATCATTTTTGACTGACAGTTTTTATTGTTGTTTTTCTTATGAATGAACTGTTGTTTAGAGAAATTAGGTGGCTTGATGACGATTTAATTTTGAACTTTTATACTCGTACTAAACTTATATTTCAAATTATGTTTCATTTTGAGCCCGTTTTCAAGCAAAAACAAATGCTGCCGTATTTTTGTATAATTTTACGCGGCATGTTTTTTGTATTCGGCTTTTTTTGTTGATATTTTATAAGTCTCGCTGCGTTATTTAAAGTCAGTGTGTATGCTATTTTAGCCGCGCGTGTGAATGGCGCGAATATTTTTGTCCTGTCTCTCTGAGTGGCGAGTGTGACCTATGTTTAGAGATAAGGGCTGTCACGACTGAGTTTTGACATAAAATTAGTTTGTTTTTTTATGCATTATTTTTATTTTGTATTTATTATTATTATTGATGGTAAGCGATGATGTGGTGGACGGTGAAGCACTCTTGCCTAGAAGTTACCTATTCACTCTTTACTTAAAGACCCGGAGCTTTAGTTATCAGGAAACACAAACCTTTTTTTTCCACTGTACAATACTGTAATTGGTGATGGCGCGGTGGGATTTTTTTTGTAAAGCTTTTTCACTGTAACTTGTCGCTGTGTTGAAGACCAAATAGACAGGTTGGATGAAAGTATAAATTACTAGTTTTCCCCGCGGCTTCGCCCCCGTGGCCAACCCAATGCCAACCCCTGCTTTAGTGAGAAGAACCTATGTCACTCACAAATAATGTAGCTTTCTACTGGTGAAAGAACTTTTCATAATCGGTTAAGTACTTGTTGAGTTTATCCCTTAAAACAAACTTACAAACAAATCTTTCCTCTTTATAAAATACTAGCTTTTGCTAGCGGCTATGCTCGCGTGATTTCGAGATGTATGATACATTTTTCTTCACATTTATAAAAAAGTATCCTTTGTGCTATTCCAGACTATAATCTATCTCTTTGCCAAATTTCATCCAGATCCGTTCAGCCGTTCTTGAGTAACAAACATACATCCATTCATCCAAACTTTCGCATTTATAATATTAGTAAGATTAGTGTAAATAAAGATAATTTTGTAAAATAAAAAAAAATACAACTGATGGAACAAAATATGCCAGAACAAAAAATACATTCAGTACCTAAGTAGCGAAATGGTTCTAAAAATATCTCTAAATGAAATTATTCAAAAGAATGTTGAATACATGCATACATAAAGTACCTGTTTCCCATTCAAAGATACGTAAATAAGCAACTTATCGTGCTTACATTAATTTACATAGGCACTTGAGCGCGATATTACAATAATTGTTAAAGAAACAGAATTTTATTATTCTGCAAATAGAAATAAAACCTGTCTGAGTAGACATATCTTTATTTAAAAAAAATACACGAAGATGTTTTTTTTTAAATACAATCTAACGTTTTGACTAGGTTTAGTACCCATGGCCTTATCATACAAAACCCGTAAACGACCCGGCATAACGCGGATAAATAAAAAAATAAACCGCCGAGGCTTATTACCTCATGGTTTTTAAACTACGTAATTTAACTAGTAGTAAACACGCTTCGATCGAAAACCCATCGAAACGTAATTATATCACGAAATGTTGCGAAAATAACCCGCTTCAAAGAATAAAATGTGCAAACTTTTGAACGGCTGGTCCGACTTTCATCAAAAATATCAAAGAACACTCTCGATCAAGCCACCTTTCAAACATAAAAACTTAATCAAAAACGTCTTCCGTTTAGGCGCTACGATGCATCAGACAAACAGCAACACACGTCAAACTTAAAACACCCCTCTTGTTCTGTCGGGGGTTAAAAAGTAGTATAAGACAATTAACGATGGAGTAGCTTCCATAATCGGATGAGGACTTTCAGATGTTGCTCCTATAAATAAACAAATATTTACTACTCTTCACAATACCAAAACTGCCGAACATTTTGTAATATTAAGTACCTAGGTTAAGCTACATTAGCGTTTGTATACGCGCGATCATTGAGTCCACTTGCTAAGTAAACTAAATCAGTGATTTTACCACACTCAACACGGGCGGTTTATTTCATTATCCCTGGGTTTCCATCATCTCAAGTGTACAGAACAATCATCGTGCATTTGAACAAATACCTTCGTCGTATAGACCTTCATCGTATAGACCTTCGTCGTATAGACCTTCGTCGTATAGACCTTCATCGTATAGACCTTCGTCGTATAGACCTTCATCGTATAGACCTTCGTCGTATAGACCTTCGTCGTATAGACCTTCATCGTATAGACCTTCGTCGTATAGACCTTCATCGTATAGACCTTCGTCGTATAGACCTTCGTTTGTCGTAATAACTTATTTCGGACTAGCTTCTGCAGTGGCTTCGCCCGCGTGAATGTCGGCAATCACCCCAAGGCAACATTTTCCCCGGATAAAAAGTAACTCAATGTGCTATTCCAGACCTCTATATCTGTACTTATCCCGATCCATTCAGCCGTTCTGGCGTGTTTGAATAACAAACATACATACTCACAATCGTATTTTAAAATTAGTAAGATCCATGCAACATGTCTTTTTTTCTGACCTCTCATTTTAATATTAGTTAAAAATTAAAATTACGCCGTTCGCCAGCCCTACAGGGTTCACGCCGCCATATTGCGTGAGTCACCGACAGAAATACGCGATAACAACACGTCCTTATGATTGACTGCATTTTCGTTTTGTACTCTGGGAATGTTAAGTAGAACTTTGAAGGGGTTTGTTTTTATTTTGAGATATTTTTTGTTAAAGAAAAATCGAGGCTCGTATCTTTGTACTGTTTTGGGAACGAATACATTACTAAAGTAACTTTTTCAAAATGATCTAAATAATATTGTGCACTTTCGCTTCCATGGAATATTTATTTACTTATTTAATCTTTATCACAACTATCATTACAGGATTGCCTTAATTGCTTATAATTATAAACCTTCCAGAATGTGATTGAACTATCAAAATCGCGTAAATGCTTAAAAAGAAATAACCGCACAAACAGACAGATAAAAGCATCTAAGACGCCCCAAAATACTGTTTTTTTTCTTGTACCTAGTTCAATCAAAATGACTATTCCAAATTCCATCTAATTAAAATTGAAAAAAAACCACATGACAGCGCAAAATCTGCCGAGACTACAAGTTTGCCGTGCCTCGGAAAGCACGTTAAGCCTTTGGTCCCGGCTGTCATTTGAAGATCTTTGACAGTCGTTACAGGTAGTCAGAAGCTTGAGATCTGACACCAGTCTTGCCTAGGGGGACCGTGTTACCCAGTTACTGGGTTGTGGAAGTCAGATAGGCAGTTGCTCCATGTAATACACGGGTATTCAGCTGAATCCGGTAAGACTGAAAGCTGACCCCAATATAGTTGGGCAAAGGCTAGGCAGATTGATTGGTATTCGCCCATTCATGATTAAAACAAAGTTACCTACATCCACAAAGAAGATTCTGTACACGTCTAAAGCCATTAAAAAGATGATCTATAGTTAACGAACCTTCTTACAAACAGTGTTAATTGATCGCACCGAGCTATTAATTATAAAGTAAACAAACTGAGTGTATGGTTTATAATTATCTGTGGCACGAGCTATTTATACTGGCCATGTAGTATCTAACTATTAGGGTTAGGTCACACAGAGACGCGACGCGTACTATATATAATATGGAACTTTGACGTCAGTTAGGCAGAAGATGATACTGTTATTCGGATGCATTCGGTACGATTGGAAGCCGAATCTAACAACGTTTTAGAACATTATTAACTACATTAAAAGGTTTAACTAATTAACTTAACTTAACAAATCTGTTTCAATTCAGAATTAGAGATGATTGTCAAATTGGATGGGAAATAATTAGTTATAAAAGATTAATTCTATTGCAACCCATATTTTTTTAAACCTTTCTACAAATGGTCCCAAAACCGTACAAACAGGACGCTAAAATTAATAATTGAGTTGGTGAAATTATCTCGAATTATGAATTTAAGTATACATGAATAAAGTGCTTTATTGTAAAGCTATTAAAAAAAGTCTACTAGAAAACCTCCTCCGTTATATTCATCAGTTAAAAAAGTCGGTACCGTGTCTCGCATAGCATCACTTCTCGGTGTGATCTGACCCTTACTTATGAGCACGTGAGTCATCTACCAGATAGTATCTTCAATGGATGTGTAGTTGGTGACGTCATCGCTTTGAACAGCGACTACAAGCATACAGGACCATCGTAATTTTATATAAACGTAGGTACATACACTCACGCCTTATTCTCATGGGGATAAGCAGAAAACTACTTCTCGTGCTTCATTTACGTTCATATACTAGTCATACACGCTCGTTGGTTACAAGTACTGCCTATTCTGTATTCCGTGGAACCTGGCCTTTCTGAAGAACACCACAAATAAGATAAAAAACTATTACATCGACATATAATGGCATGTGTAGTCGGCTTAAGAGTTAATATGAAACATAATTGGACCGAGTTTCCCGACTTACTTCGTTGAACCAACTAAACAAAAGTTTTCAATTAAGAGGGACATTTTCTCGCTTCAAAGCAAGTTCTACACTGACCGTAATAGGATTTAAACTAGTTTTACAAGTCCCATCTGATGAGTACTCAGCTTTAGTTCTCGTGTCGGCTGCAGGGATCAGCCGGGTGGCTAATTGGCTACATGGATATTATAATGCTGGCTTAACTGAAATACAGTTTAACAATGATTTTAGCGCGTGAACTAGTCAATTTGATAAAAGGTATGTGTGAGTTTCAGTATTTAATTCAATATGAAAATGGGTAGGGTTAGAATGTAAACAGTAAAGTTAAAAATTGTGAACTTGTTTCGTGATGAATCTCAATTATTTTCGACTTTTGACAAGTTATTATTGATAGACAATGTGACTTTATCTATAGCCACTTTGGGATTTTTTATATCTAAGCTGGTTTATGGATCTTTACGTTTTACTGAGAACAGGCTTAAACTTATTCAGGGGACTCTTTCATAATACATATGTATGTTTAGTGGGTTCATATAAAAAACGAACTAAGTAGGTAAAACATTAATATCTCATAAAAGTAATAAAACGAACGCACAGATAAAAACATGACGGTTGCCATTTCGCGGCTTCCTAATCTATACTAATATAAAAATATTAGTTTGCACTGCGTATGTCTGTGTCAATAGGCACCTCTTATTTTATATAAGTAAAGAAAACAGTTTTATTTTCAGCTAAATACCTACTTAATTTTATCTAGAATAAATTTATATTCAGTACATGTATAGAATGAAATCGTGAAGAAACCGACATGTCCTAGAACTAAGAATTCGAGGCAATGTACCAACCCGCACTGGGCCCGCGTGGTATTCTATGGCCCATTGTCTCTCACTGGAGGTTTTCGTACCAGCAGTGGGAACATTACTGATTATGCTACACATACAGTCACCGAACACTCACGTCAACGTTAGGATTGGTAAGTGACGTGACGTGAATCTCTAGCTAGACAATGACGTGACTGATGAATAAATGAACCTCAAAAGTGTTGATGGATTCATCAACGCCTCTAAGATCGAGTATGCGGAACAATGCTTGCAAACGCATTGTAATTTTAAGTGCACAATGAAAGACACTTACTGTTCAGTCCACCCACACCACAGAACAAGCTTGAAGCCGTTTACTACCTCAAACAACATGATCTGCTTATTTACAGCGAACAGTAAAATTATCGTCAATTACCGCGCCACTACAAAATGGTTTCTAAACTCATGACCTCTTTCCACTAAATCGGTTAAACGCTAGTGAAATCGATTTTCAGAGATGAAAAAGATGAACAGTTTTTGTCGACCAAAGTATTGTGGTTCGCACACAATGGAGGCTTTTGTGTGAACGATGGGCACAGCGCGTCGTATTTGAATAAATGTGGGAAATAATTAGAGCATCATTTGTTTTTGTTATTTAGTAAAACGGGTTAAATAATTGTGTTTGGCTACCGTTATTTACATGAATTTTTAATGATGCTAACTGGGTATGCAAATATTAACCTAAGTAACTATTTATTCATTCCAACAGCATATATTTAGCAATTTTAGAGAAACATTAATATAATATGGGTACTAATATTTCTGTCCGTTCAACAAAATTAATTGTAGTTAAAACTACTATCAAACAAAGTATTATATACGGAAAGAAATAGTTAAATTTAGAAAATAATAATAATTAAGAAGTCAAAATATTAAATCAACGTGGATATTGTAAACATATAAATAGTACACGACAGAAGTGATATTTTTTTTGTTATGATCAAAAACGAAACTATAGCAAATAAATTTTTACTAGTCTAGTTAAAAATATATTCAGCTCAAACATGACTACAAACTGCTATAGGTACGTAATCATTGGAATACGTTTTGTTGATACAGACAATTTACTTCAATCGTTGTATTTGATCGAGCTCGACGTCATCTGCATTATTATACCAATCGCACTAGATCATGCTAGAACTCACTGCCGGATTAAAGTCAAAGTAGCTTGTTGATTAGAAGCTTTTTGTGCAATCATCCTTAGTCTCACATGCAATCATCACTAGTTTTTTTATGGTTTTGCTCTTGACTGTAGTCTAGGTCAGAGGTGACAGAGACAAGGACTACGATGGAGTGAGCTTACCCAGAAGAAGCCGGTTCATTCGGGTTGTTTGGTCATAGAACTCTTCTCTTTGAAAGGGAGTGGCTCAAAATCGACGACACCGGTTAGTCGTGGGTTAATGGTTGTCATGGTTGTTATTTGTTGGAGTTTCTTGTGCATTCTTCTCCATAACAAGCTACTTTCCGAATGCACGGTAGAATCAACTTTTATTCCATGTAAATTTAAATTGTGACATTCAAAAGTGCCGCTTTGTGGCCCAGTTGAAATAAATATCTTTTGTATTTTGTCATGTCTTCGAATTTTTGGTACTAGGTTGAAGGACATGTTGGTTTCTGCTCAATTCTTTCCTTCACAGTTTAAAGAGCATTGGAGATGAACAAAAATTCAAAAGAATTACAATTTTTCTTAGAAAAATGTCTTATTTTGTTCAACCGCTCGGATCATACATCAGTCTACCCATCATCCTTAAGCCTTTAGAAACGAAATCTTTAATTATGATTTCATATTTAATTTTGCCTGCTTACAACTAAGGTCTATTTTCCTTTAGAAATCCGATCATAATGATTAACAAGCAAGTTCTCTTTCGTCCATGATTGATGAGTTCGTAACTGGGTCCTATTCTTAAGAAAATATGCAACGTGTTACTGAAGAAAAGCTCTGATGAATAGTTTCTTCTGAATAGATTTGGCGAAGATAATATTATAATTTTGACATTCTTTTGTCTTAGTATTTTATATCACAAGAAATTTGCTGAGCCACTGGAATAAAAATATGAATAATAATAATAATATTCTATGAAGTCCAAAAGATTTACCGAAAATCTGAAAAACATAGTGCGGTGTTTGTTACCGACTCAAAAAAAGGAGGAGGTTTCTCAATTCGACAGTATATATATTATATTTTATAAGTTTTCGCGGATAATTTCTTCGTGTATGAACCGACATTAATGATTCTTTTTTTGTTGGAAAGGAGAAATCCCAAGGGTGGTACGGAAACCAGGATCTGATGATGGAATCCCAGAGAAATTGAGGAAACTCCTCAAATATTATAGGCATAAATATAGGGGTTTTGGTATTTTTATCAAAGAATGCAATCATTTACACTCAGAAAGTCTCATTTGGTGAAATTGAACTGATGGAGAAGACCAAAGATGGCCACTGGAACTCCTTAATGATAAGTGTGTCACGGGTATAAGATATATCGAATAGCTAACCGACTATAATGAAGCAACAACTTATAAATAAATGGTACTGATGGAAATGGTAATATCGAACTAATCTGATGATGAAGCCGGAAGGTGGGCACTGAAACTCAGAAATAAAACAGAACACACAAATGGAGCCTAGTCGTATTTGGGCTTATAGGAATCTTCATGAGATTTACTTTGGCTATCAATGATTTTCATGGTATTTGGAGGTACCTACAAAAACTAAAAAGAGATAAATAAAAAATATATAATATATAAATATATAATTTTTAACACAAAAATCAAATCGGTGACAAAAATCGGCAAACAATAGGTACCAAAGACACCGACTTCGGAAAAGAAAGTTATTAAACGCTTTGTAGTCTTTTGTTTTGGAAGACGGTATGATTTTTTCTAAAAATTTTTTTACAATGCATGTCCTCGAAAAGAGCGGTTTTCCAAGCAGCCAAACTGTGCGGAAAGTGTCACTTTTTTCACTAGTGTTTTTTACTTTCCTGTACTTTTTTAATTTTTAACTCCAACGTCAGCCCGACGCATAGAGTTTTTATTATTTGAGAAAAGTTTTAAAAATTAGTTATGTACAGATTATCATTCATATAAAAGGTAAAATAAAATTAATACTTTATTTTAGGCGTTTTTAATAACTCTAGATTTAGATTTTGATCAATAAATTCATTTTAAATATTCATTAAATATGTTTGGCAGAACGTATATTTTGCTCGTGCCGTATTGCGTTACGATGTGACAGCTATTCGCACATGCGCAGTAGATATGCCCGAGGAACTATTAGTTAATCTGTGGATATGCTGAACGCGCTTGAATAAGCCCGCCATTTTATTAATTTCATTTTATTAATTTATTATTTCCTCGCACAATGCATAGTAAAATGTTGTATGATACACGTACGTAAGATGATTTCCGACTCGTGTCGATTTATCCACTCACTCGCTTCGCTCGCTCGTGAATAAAAATGCCACTCATCGGAAATCACCTACCTTCCGCACTTGTAGCATAAATAACTATTTTATATCCCAGAGGCTCTAGGAAAAGTGTGATTCTATCATTTATTCCAAAATGTAAGGGATTGATCACGTGACATTTCCATAGCTGTTGACAATCCCGTTCATTTCTGACATTGTAACACGACGCGACGCTTGCGGCTGATTTTGACCCACCCCCGATCGAAGAGAGGAGTCCTATTACCAAACTGTGAGGTGTTAAGGGTGATGGCGCAAAAAGTTTCGAATGAACAATATTATTTTGACCTTAATCCTGCAGTGAACTCTAGACTGATCTAGTTCTAATGGTATTGGTAGAGATGACGTCGAGCTCGATGATCAAATACAACGATTGAAGTAAATTGTCAGAATCAACAAAGCGTATCCCAATGATTATGTATTAGTTATTTGTAGCCATGTTTGTGGTATAATGCCATTTGCCTGGAGCCTCTGATGCTCTAAAAGGCTTGTTTTGCGTAATGACATGAACAAGAAAAAATAATTAATTTGTCTCAATAATATCTATAGGATCTTTATTAGGTTGGCAGTTACCTAAGGCATAATCACGTTGGTTAATAATATCATTAATTACAACGTAACACAATCGCCTTTGATTAATATTATCGCATTGATCTATGCTGCAATATGATCCTGAATAAGAGCTCCAATTGAAGTAGGACTGGCCATTAGCTATATTGTATTTTGAGACTATCTGTCGTCTTATTGTTTTGAAAGTAAATATTAGCTCACTGTTGTGTTCACCAATTTTACAGTATTTGAGATGTAAAGAGATTTACTGCTAAAGCAAAGACTCCCAGACAGGAGTGACTCACAATGTTCAATAAATTTTTCATAAAAAAATGTTCTAACTGTAGAAAAATTTTGGCGCTTTCGAACAGTTTTGGCATCGTTGCATGGTGCGTGCGGGCACTTTATTGTGTTCCACTCTTAAAAAAATCCAAGTTTTTCTTTCCAATCGTGCCTATTTTGTATGACATATTTTAACAAGCCGTTGCAAGCCTTCGCAGCAAGTGATGTTGAATGCTCATGTTACACCCACTCCTATCAAGGTTGGAGACCCTACCCTTGAAGTTGTTGACGACTATGCCTACCTGGGACAAACGATCCAGTTGGGTAGGGCCAACTTAGAGAAAGAGGTCATCTAGCGGGAAGCGTTCGGGAAGTTGCGCGGTATTTTCTCGTCCAATTTACCACAGTATCTCAGAACGAATGACCACCAGTCCAGTGTGTGTTGCCATTGATGACCCATAGCTCTGAGACGTGGTCACTTACAATGGGCCTCATCAAAATGCATACAGTCACTCAAAGGGCAATGAAGAGCGCTATGCACGGTGTTACCTTGCGTGATCGAATCGAAAATGTAGAGATCCGCAAGAGAACCAAGGTTACCGACATAGCCCGAAGAATTAGAAACTAAAGTTGCAGTGGGCAGGGCACATTGCTCGCTGAACGGATGGTTCTGGATTAACGACCGATGACCTGGTGAAGGACGCTTGTGGGAGGCCTATGTCCAGCAGTCTTTGGCTGATATGATGTTGATGATGATTATAACAAGAAATAACATGTAGCCAAGACAACCACTCCATATGGTTCTCAAAGACACACGTTCACAGTAAAAATACACATTTTAAAATAAAATATGATACGCAGCGCAAGTGCTGGCACTGTTGGCTAAAGGTAGTGTAAGTAATGCAAAGATATCGCAGGTCGCCTTCAGGCACAAAGGCGACGTAATAATGTAGATGGCAAATTCTAAAGGAAAGGGTTGTTTGAAATTTAACTATAACAGGACTGAAAATGATAGTGACTATAATCCCCCAAAACATTATAGTATATAGGATTATAGTGCAGATAGGTATGGTTTTTCCTATGGGTATTTCAGTTATAGCATTATTGAAGATGAAATGAACACTCATACAGAATCACAGAATGTTTAATAGGTACCAAAGTATTTTCTCAACGCCAATTTAAACAGTAGAACGATTTATTAAATAGTTCAACTCTAGTTTCACTAATCGGCCTCTAAACTAACTGAACCGAATCATCGCTTAATTTTCTGAAGATTTTTTCGAATTTTAAGTTGATTTTGTTCTCAATCACTACGGACGTGGCTCACTGGGCAACGATTCGCATCTGCATAGATATTCGAGCGTGTTTTTTGCTCTAATTGTGGAAAGAATGGCTACCCTAAGACCAATTGCCTCATTAGTCTAGTTATCTAGGTCATCTAGATATTATGAGTATCGTCGATAATTGCTGTAAGATTTTAGGGATCTGATTAAAATAGATAACGGTTTAAAAAAAATACAAACGAAACAGAAACATGTATGAACGTCATAACTGACATTAATTGTGCCAATTACGACTACAACCGTAACACAGTGCATAACATTAGCACACTGTTACAATTCACATAACATTTAGAATCGATAACATTACTCTGTCTGGAGCGTGGCAACCACAGATCATGGCGGTTAGAGACACACTGCTTGCTATTGCTTATAACATTCGCAGTCGCGTCAAGTGCGTGAGACACCAGTTTCGGCTGTCTTAGCCATGGCACGGTAATGATATCTAACAGTGTTGTGACGAAATAATTACCTACAAGCGCGCGTCACGTAAACACGCGTTAGGGCTGCTCGCCTCTACCTACTTGATTTTATTTCTAGTTTTGTGATTTTGATTATTATATTTTTATTATACTTATTTCAAATCTTACTAGGTAGGTACCTACTATTTATTACTCTCATAGTTAATAATTTCATAATGATATTTCATCTAATGCAATAATATTGGTATGTAAGTAGCTAAGTACATACATAATTAGATAGGAAACTACCTACTAGTTTTTTTAACACGAGCATCGTTTTCAATATCATATCAATAGTAAGTACTGTCACGGGCCTATTTGGGCCCGGTGGCCAAGTTTATTGTAACGTTGGAAGCGTTGTCCAGCCTGTCCTTTCTGCAAACATCTCACTGTGTAAAAGAAAGGTGGAGTGAGCTTGAAGTGGAGCTGTCATTCCATCATGATTGGAAGAATTGACAGATCACTTCACTTCATCTATGTCACCGCGGTGAGATTTATAAAGAATAGCCACTACACGAGTCAACAAGGGTGCAGGTATACAGACTTTTGGAAAAGTTCAGCATAATTAATGTAGTCTGAACAGGAGCACTCGCATTAGTGATTAAATGCATTCGTGAATTTTACTTTATATGGATACGTCATTATTACAAACAGTGAACCTCAGTTACACGCTAGGTCTGTATGGGAAATTTTGACAATGCCGTCGGTAGCAGTGGCCGTCGAGTCGTCTCGCTGCTCTGTGGTGGAAACACTAGAAACTGAGAAACGCGGTTGAGAAAGTCACTCGAGCGCAGAGGAAAGACGCTCGGTATGTAGTATGGCTAGGTGCTAGACTAACTGGGAACTGGTTTAGAAAATTGTAACTAGGTTTTCAACCGACTTCAAAAAGGAAGAGGTTCATAAATCGACTGTATGTTTTTGTATGTTTGTTACGCGATTACTCCGCCAATTATAAACCGATTTTGATGATTATTTTTTTATTTGAAAGCTGGTGATTCTCATTTAAAATTGATTTGAGTTTTTTTGAGATATTTATCCTTAACAATGCGTATTTTCATGGTAATTTAAGATAAAAGACAAAAAGAGATCAATTTAAAAAAACTTATTGACAAAACAATTAAATTGACTTCCAAAACAAAACACTATCTAAAAAGCGAAAAATAACTTACTTTTCGGAAGTCCGCGCATAAAACGAAAAATAATAGGTACCCAATACACCGACTGCCGAAAATGAAGTTATTTTTCGCTTTGTAGTGTTCAATATTTCTGACCATCAATAAGAATTGTAAACTTTCAATCGCGCGGGCTTGAACGAAGCCGAATAATTTTTTGCTTTGTACACTGTGCAGTGTGTGAATGTTTATCGGTTGTATTTTTCTGCCTTCCTCTATTTTGTTTTTGACGCCCTGCATTTTATGAAATTGGAATTCGATAACAATTTTGCCAGTCGGCCTCAAAACCTTTATTGAAAAATTCTTTTAAATAAAATTGAAAAATATATAGAATGTATTCTAAACAAGTCAACTATTAGTCAAAAATACTTGATGGTAAGTATCTAAAAGTATTATGCCATAGGTATTTTAAGTACTTATATTGTATAATTAACAACCATAACTTACCTCACTATCCATTGCACATCCCTAAACATACTTATTCAACAAATTACATCGTTAGAGATACACGAAACTGATATAGGAAACTACATAGTTACCGCAGTCTGATATATTAGAGACGATTACCTGAAGTTGTTAACAACAAAAGCTTTTGCTTATAACAACAGAAGCGGTTGTTTATAAGCAACAGTATCACATCACTATTATGTTACAACAAGCGAGGTGAGAAATTAATGAGTCGTTTGTAACTAACCACTGGTCGTTTGTTCTTGTGTGTGATAGTGTGAGGAAAACTTTTGTCTTTTGTCCAGTAAGTAAAGATACGACATCTTTAGTGTGATAATATTTATGTTTTTGAAGTGAAAACTTGTTTTACCTGTGTTACGCGATTTGTAGTCGGCGCAAAACTTAAGGCGCCGATTCCCTTGAGTAGCTGATTTTAAAATGAGAATCACGTCTAAACGGCACGTCGTAATTTTTTGGAAAAAGTATATGTTATATTAGACCATTTTCTTAATAATTTGATCTGAGCAAAATTTGAGTTTTATTCGTATAACATAGTGTAATTAATTTGTAAAGTTATGTCTAACAGACAAAACACGACAATCACACCAAAACCGCTAAGCGTATTTTAATGAAATTGACACCATCTCAAAGACAATTTTATTATCTACATTTTGATCTGAAGCTTTTTTTTTTTAATGTCATAGAATAATAAAGAAAAAAACACAAAACTACTAAATTTTGGGTCGCGCGGGTGTGAAACGAGTGCGCGTTTTGTTCTTTCAAGGTCGTTGGCGTTAGTCGTCGTCTTAAGAGGAAATTTGGGCAGAGAGCGCCGACTGCATTTCCTTAGTAAAATGTTTAAAATTCGAGGTTTGGCTCTCGTCTATTTTCTCCGCCAATATTGGACCAATTTCGAAAATATTCCCTAAATTGGTAAAGTAAGATATATACAATGCGCCTTTGTTTTCCTTTTTTCATTTATATTTGTCAAAATACACTAAGCCTCTGTTGACAGGGCAAATTTTGAGCATTTTTTGAGGATTCTAATGCTTCTAAAGATAATTTATCATCAGAAAATATAGAAGCAAAGTATATATCTTTAATTTTCAGTTTATGGAATATCTTCTAAATTGGTCCAATATTGGAGGAGAAATTAGGCGAGAGCCGAACCTTCAATTATGACTTTTTACCAAGGAAATTCAGTCTGCGCTCTCTGCCCGCGTTTCCTCGTCACCGAAATGCTAATGTGATATTTTAAGTTTTCACTTTTGTCCGCATCTATGACTATTTATTTAATAGGACGGTAAAAAGGAGGCTTATCCCCGAAGAAGGACAATACGAGTTTAAATAAAAATATGTTCGACAATATTATACATATGATGCAATTAACATTCCGTGTGATGGGATTTAACTAATTATTATCGAGAAACTATAGCCGTAGACCTCACGAAGGCGTACCTACGGATCTGAAGCTAATTCTCAAATGTCTATTAGATACCTTAAATTATATGAGGCGCCATAATCACATTATGTTTTTTTTTCACTCAAAGTCACACAACATCAGCGTCGACGTCAGCTTTGATTTCGATTAAACAATTAAAAGCACCTTCGAATTGTTTAGTTGCAAATAGCTAGTTACATAATATTATTGTAACGAGACCAATCATATTCAGAAAACAATTAAATTCTTAACAATATCATCTACCTATCAATCTGATTTAGCCATTGAATCGCCTATCCAAACACGAATTTTGTCTAAATCAAATTACGTTTCGCTTTCGACGTCCATCACAATAATTAACAATAGCAATCCTATCTGAAAGGCTACTTTAAATTTCACTGAATCTATTTGACAGAATGTATGTGTATTTTACACTCCTTGATAAAATAATACAATTCATTGTTTAGCCAAACAAAGCGATATTTTATGCAATTCAAATATATATTATTTTGCCATCGCGAAACTATTGTATATCACTATAGAACAACATGGCGAAGTTTAATTGCTCTTTTGTAACTAGATCGTGCGAATTTAATCCATCCGGATTAATCCATTTTTGAAAAGCGAATGCAAAGCGATTTTATGAAATATATATTTAATTTTATGTCGGGCAAGGCTTTTAAACTGTGCTAGCGTTATTATTTTTATTGTTCTTTTGTTTTGATTTAGTGTTGTTTAATACTGATGCTGTGTATTTTTATTTTATGGCTATTTTGTTTGCACTTTGGTATGCGTTTATGTTTTAATTATGACGAATTGGATGTACTCGTATCAAGATAATTTCTGGACTTTTAAGGAGTCTGTGAAACAATGAGTTTGCTTCTTCTTTTCGTCTCAGAGAAATTAATAGGTATCACCGACATAAACTAGGTATTTTGTAAATAAGTTTTTTAATCAATCAATCAAGTATATCGACATCTTAGTAAATTACACTAAGATTAGTTACTTAGATACTTCTGAGCTACCGAAAACCTGTGTTACTGAAGTTAGAATGTTTATTACAAATTTATAGTAAATCAATATCATTTCCTTGAAAAATAATCATAGTTTCATGATGACCCCTCTAGAATATGTTGACGATAGTGAACTTATGCTACTCATAATAACAAACGCATTGTGGTGACAAACCGCATTTGTCTGACAGTGCTGTCCCCTACATTTTCCGTCAACTTCCTCCCCCTCCCCTCCCACCACATCCACCCACATGCGTACATGCGTACCGAAGCGCAAAATGGACGCGCGAATATTCAAGATGGCTAATAAATTTGCCTACATTATTTTAAGGCATGGTTCCTCACAACGCGTTCCCAAACTTTAGAGTACAGTGTCAAATTTTAACTAGTGATATTCCACTGTTGTGATCGGTATCGATATGAATGACTAAAGAAAGTATTAAATAAATATTTTCAATAACAGTGTACTAGCGGCCGATGACCCCGTTGTCAGCTGTATGTAGTTACTCGATATTGTAACGCCATCTATGCCGCCACCTACGAACTAAAAAGGTATAACTTTTTTGGCGTCTTTTGTTTTCGATACTGCGGAGTTTCACTTATTAATTTAAACGAAAAAAATTACGATAAAAAATAGGTTAGGTTATGTTTTATTGGTAGGAAATTATTCGTTTTCAGTAATTAGTAAAATAGGTAACACTTATCGGTACATAAATACTAAAGTAAGTAATAATTTTTCTGTGAGTAGTAAAACAGGTAATTTTTTTCTGGTAATAGCATTATAGCATGTCTTCCATCAACATAAGTTGCATATTAAGTGCCAGTATTCCTGTTAGAATAATTGAACGAAGCTAAACATGGAATCAGTTCCCGTCAACAACTGCAACGGTTTGTTCCGACGCCTAAGCAGTTGTACAGTGCAATGTACCGTAGCCTTCGGTGGGCTAGTGTAGCCAGCCTGGTGAATGCTAAAAGATTATACTAACTAATATAGTGTGTGTATTGTATGCTATAATACTGTGTGTAACGGATGAGTAAGATAGTAACTACGTAATCAAATTTGCTACGTAAACAAACATAAAAAAAAGACAGAAGCGATTTTCAATGGGCAATCAATGAAGGTTATGGCACTAGTCGAGTGGAGAAAATTTCTCAGAATTTGGAAATATGATCAAATCTTTTATGTTTAAAAATAAAAAATATACATAAAGTAAGGTTCCAAATTAATGAATCATTCGCTTTGATAATAGGGAAGACCAAGGAAATGATGAATTATGTGAAAGATAATGTTGTTAAAATAATATATAGAAAAAGAGTATCAACTGCACCGAAATTGTGATAATGGCATGAAATGATGAATGATGATACTGAAGAAATGCCTGAAATTAGACTTATTATTTTAGTATCCTAGACAAGAAAGAAAAAGGAAAAATGGGAAGAAGGCAATTTTGAGTCCATCTGTAAGAGGACCTACGTAACATTCTCGCAAAAAACCTACAACACTGCAAAAATTCAATATAGGACATTGCTATAAAAAATACTACTAACCGATAACGGAAAAAGCTGCCGCCATTTACCGGGCTCCATTCAAAGGAAAGAGAGGGATTTTTTATGAAAACAAACACTTAAGTGCAAAAGCAAAGAGAGCAAAAAGGGGTCTAAGTTAAAGTGATAAAATATAGGGTAGAAATATGTAAGGGTCTCTAAAAAAAGTGACATTCTCGATAACTATTGTAGAAAGTCCAAAATGTTTGAACGCTAACCCCAAATAAATAGAGATAGGACAAGATAATAATGATGTTTGTTTTAAAAATATGTGTTTTTAAAATGAGTAACCATGGATTTTCTTACCGTTTCTTCTACATAGGAAACGACCAACTCAAAATGTGTTTACTGAAATTTCATAAGAGCCCAAGTCAATTTACAGAAATAACAAATTTTGAATTTGAATGGATAACAGGAAAATAGGAAAATGCCTGTTGGGATTTAAACATAAATGACGAAATAAGAAAAACTGAGAGTAGGTGCACTTTTGCCTAAACCTTCGCGGAATATATGCATAATGTTTAAAACATGCTAAACATTAAAGAGTTCGTCAAAAAACTACATTTTATTTAAGGAATATGTGGGGCGAACACAAACATAAATTATGCCTCAGAGAGATGTCAATTAGCCGTGATTCATAACAGACGATAAAGCGTGCAATGTGAGCCCTTAGAAATATAATAATAAGTGTAGTATAATAATATTATGAGTGTGCAAGATATATAATATTCTAGCCATATTTAGTATGGTATAGTGGCGTACGTAACTGGAACTAGCTTTATGCCAGGATTTGGAAGTTTGGGAATGAGAGGTTGATTTGAGTTAGGAAAGGAAGATTAAGCTAGCAAGCTTGTCTCTCTGCAATCTGCGTATAGAAATATTCTTATGTAGTCAAAGCAGAACAAGTAAAAAAAATACCCCGACAGATTTTTATTTCATGCCACATAATTAATCTAATTGTAGAGACTCTTCGACCGACAATGTATTGAACTCGTAATTATGACACGATATCTTGCGAAAACTCCCCGAATCAAACAGTAAAACGCCCATAACTTTAGAACGGCTGAACCGATTTTCATCAAACAGCTAAGAACACTCTCGATAAAGTCACCATTCAAAAAAAAACATATAAAATCAAAATCGGTTAATCCGTTTAGGAGCTATGATGCCACAGACAAATATAAAAACACACCGTTTTTCCGTCGGGGGTTAAAAATATGCAACGACATTACTTACATACTTACTTGCTATTCTAGCTTTAAAATCTATCGTGAGTATTTATGATAAGCTTACCTATTACACTTTTAAGAAAGTACAAAAACACATTACCCTCCTTCGGCAGTCGGGTAAAAAACAGAAAACCTGACCAGAAATCTTAGGTTCTACAAAAACCACTTCATTCTGTTAACTATTCTATTCTATTATTTATGGTTTGTATTCCTACAAAACATAAATTTTCGTTGCCCACAAAGTCTTCAATAATAAAAATGAGCTTGTCTCGTATTTGTGAACAAATGCCGTTTGTTTGACGATTCCCATAAGAAAGGAGAGTTTTCCCACGATTGTGCGGCTGATGTGATGTTACAGCTATCTAGAAAGAAAAGTGTTTACTAGGACTTTCACGCAAGACGGGAAAATGGATAAATTATAAATTTCTAGCATTGTCGCCTGGCTTCGTTACAGTGACACATCAGGCGATTTTTTTTTTTTTTTTTTTGGGATGGCACTCGTAACGATAGTGAAATCTAGTATTATAAATCAACAAACAAACAAAATTGCTATTTATTATGAGTAGGTATCATCATCATCATTATCAGCCTTTTAATGTTTCCACTGCTGGGACACAGGCCTACTCTCTGTGAGAGAGGTGGGAAAGGGCCGTAATCCACCACACGGACCCTGTGCGGGTTGGTAAATGTCACATGGCTCCGAATTTTTGGTTCTAAAGATATGCCTGTTTCCTCACGATGTTTTCTTTCAACGTTTTAAGTGCAGTGGTGATGAAATAATTTACACAAATTAAAGCGCCTGCCTGGGTTCGAAACCAACGACATACAACTTGTAGAGTCGCTAAATCTCTTAATTATTGCCTAAATAAATAAATGCTCAACGTTTGAACCATAAACATTTACTTACGTACTAGATAAGATTGGTTTAACCTGTCAATTTCTATATAATGAAAACTGTGATGGCTAAACACATTACCCTCCTTCGGCAGTCGGGTAAAAAGACTTTATAATAATTTATTTATGTGCCAACATTTTGCTGGAAAAGTATAGAGGCCTTACATTAGTGGTTGTTTTTTATTGCGTTTGTAAAAAGGAGTATAAGAGGATCGGAATTATAGGCGTGTTCTAATATTTCTTCATGGATAACATCTCGATCCAAAGATAGATAGTATACCAAAAACGCAAAAACTTAGATCCTACAAAGAAGTGTCTATCAAAAAACCACCATCAATTTAAAACAATTGCCTATCAAACACCGATCACAACAAAAAAAAACTAAACACAATGAACGATTCAATCTATCAAATCGTATTTTTACTCAACAATAGGACCTACTATTACGGGCTAATCCTACCATCTTCTATGGCACCCTTTTTCGAATTGCCAGGCCATTTTGTACCTTAGATCTGAAGGTTAAGGTTGGGGTATAAACTGTCCTAGGTAAATTTAAGTTGGTCTTTAAGTTCACCGTTAGATGGAGCTAGTATTCTAACCTTGGGGAGGTGAATGAACCCGTGTTTATACCGTAGGATTGCGGTCTTAAGGGCTCTATGCAGTTTAGATATTAGTCGTGTGGTCGTTTTTATAGGACTACTATGTTTTACTGCCTTACGGTTTAGTGGACGGTGGTAATGGGTACAGGGTCAATCGATCCCTGGGTCGGGCAAAGTTTAATTCTTTGTCTTTTTACAAGTTTTATATTAGCTTGCTTATGTATGTGTTCGGCTACAAGTAAGCTAGTTT
This sequence comes from Orthosia gothica, assembly GCA_949775005.1. Classification (NCBI taxonomy): domain Eukaryota; kingdom Metazoa; phylum Arthropoda; class Insecta; order Lepidoptera; family Noctuidae; genus Orthosia; species Orthosia gothica. Next base: position 2,317,717 of record OX459039.1, on the reverse strand, counting down.
TCACGCGCTGTCCTATCAAAATCGGTTCATCCGTTTAGGAGCTATGATGCCACAAACAGAAATTTGGTGTACTTATGTAACTTTGGAAACATTGAAATAATCTGTATGGTACTGTGTAGCTGTTCTCATGATGGAGCTGGAAGGTGGCTATAGAACCCCTCAGCCAGACAAGATAACACTATCGTGTTTTTGGGCTCAGGGTATTGACAAGCGATATTACATTACGTACCTTTTGGTCCATTAAAAGCTTGTTTTAAAATGTAAGTCATTTTACATTACATTTAATTAATATTATTTATAACTGGCTGGTGCCACTATGCATCGCTCATCTGCCTACCTCTACGGCTAATACAGGCGTAACGTTTCATCTTCTCCAATCTCTGAACAGTATAAAACAAAGTCGCAGTCTGCCTCTGTCTGTTTCTTCGATTATATCTTCTAAACCACCCAACAGATTTTGATTCGGTTTGCACTAATAGAAAGAGTGATAAATGAGGAAGGTTTGTGTACCTACTCAATTTTGCCTCGTGCCATGCCGGAGCGGATCGCTAGTCTTTACCATCTATTACACCAATATTAATAAGAGGAAATATTTTTTTGTTTGTACCGAATATGCTCCGAAACTACTGGACCGTTTTTAAAAGTGCTTTCACCCATGGAAAGCTACATTATTCCCAAGAAACATAGGCTACAAATTATTTAAAAAAATAGAGATCTTTATGAAAATTGCAATATACATTTATTGCAATTTTCATAAAGATCTCTATTTTTTTATTCTCTACTCTATTTTAACCCAACGTATCAAAATTTTGCCTATAAAATTCATTATTTGGCGTTCGCTGAGAAAACTATTGATGATACATAAAAATTATGTACAACATGATTAAAGTACTGATAAGTACTGATTATTAACTACAAGAGTCTGCGAGAGAATATCATATCTCAATAGCATAGTTAAGTCTGAATAGCAGCTTTTAAATTTCAAAAATTTTAGTAGATCGCTGGTAGAAACAAAAATTGGTTACATTCGTATTGTATTATTAATTCTTATTTAAATATAAATAGTTTAACAAATTGGTCAGTTGACGGGAGCAAAGCCGCGGGGGTTTTGTTTGTTTGAATGTTTTTTTGTACCGTATAGGCTCCGAAACTGCTGTACCGATTTAAAAAAATCTTTCACCATTAGAAAGCTACATTATTCCTGAGTCACATAGGCTATTTTAAATCCCAAAAACGGGTCCTGTGGGGTGGTCCACGGGAGCGAAGCCGCGGGGAGCAGCTATCTATAATATAAAAATGAATCGCAAAATGTGTTGGTAAGCTCATAACTCAACAACGCCTGGACCAATTTGGACAATTCTTTTTTTTAAATGTTCGTTGAAGTTCAAAGATGGTATTTAGGTATTTTCTTTTGTAGTGTACGGTAGGGTAGTGTAGGGTAGGGTAGTGTAGTGTAGTGTAGGGTAGTGTAGCGTAGGGTAGGGAAGGTAGTGTAGGGTAGGGTAGTGTAAGGTAGGGTAGGTAGGGTAGATAAATGTTTGGTGTTTTTATGGCAAAACAAAGTTTTCCGGGTCAGCTAGTATTCCATAAAAATCAAAAATATATAAGTCAAAGGGTAGATTTAAAAAGTAAATAACGTTAGATTCTATTCTAACCAGATACTTTACACTGTGCGTCATCTGACCAATGCGTGCATGTGCAACAGTGTAACCTAGTTTCTGGACAATATCAATATCCTTGTGGAAAACCGTTAAACGGGTTGCCAAGCTTGGAAGTTCCATCGGCATTATAGGTAAACACGATAACGTTTCAACTTCAACGACTTTATACGAACTGTGTTTGAAGCTAATAAAATGCTTCAACTAGTTTTGGGCAATGCAATAAAATTCTTTAAGAGTATTAACCGACTTTCCAAAAAAAATAATTTTCAAATACGAGGAACCGGAGGAGGTTCTATGTTTGACGATATGTTTTTTTTTTTTGTATTTTCATCGATTTCTCCGTCAATTGTGGACCGATTTTGAAAAATTTTTCTTGTTTGAAAGAGTATGTTCTCTCATTTCACCGGTTATATTCAAGTTTCATGGTATTCGGGTAATCTTTTCTGGCATTCGTTCTTTAGTAAGTACCTTACTAAAGTTGCCTGTTAGGTACAACTAAAAAGTAAATATATAACAAAAATCCAAAAAAAATACCACTAACTGCCAAACAAAAACACTACAAAGTGAAAAATAACTTTATATTTGGAAGTCGGTGTCCATAAAGAAAAAAACTGGTACCTACCAAAGACACTGACTGCCAAAAAGAGAATATTTTTTCACTTTGTAGTGTTTTTATTTGGAAGTCGGTATTTTTTTTTGTTTTTTTTTTTTAATATTCTTGTTCCAAGTTACTTGGGGTTGTCGGCGATGGTGTTTGTTCCATTCCGTCCTGTCAGCTGTCACACAATCACTGACTCCTTTTTTAGGGTTCCGTACCCGAAGGGTAAAAACGGGACCCAATTACTGAGACTCCGCGGTCCGTCTGTCTGTCTGTCAGTCTGTCTGTCTGTCACTAGGCTGTATCTCATGAACTGTGATAGCTAGACAGTTGAAATTTTCACAGATGATGTATTTCTGTTGCCGCTACAACAACAAATACTAAAAACAGAATAAAATAAATATTTAAGTAGGGCTCCCATACAACAAACGTGATTTTTTTGCCGTTTTTGCGATAATGGTACGGAACCCTTCGTGTGCGAGTTCGACTCGCACTTGGCCGGTTTTTCTTACAATCCATACATCCACGCTAAGCTCTTTTTACGGCATGCACCAGTTAATTTAAAAAAATAACTCCTAAACATTATAAAAACGTTAATACCTACCAAGAAACTTTTCTTTAAACAATGCTCGTCCACATTACCGGTATAACTCCGTATAACACAATATCGTGCTGTTAACTATTCTCGTATGCTCTCAATAAATCTGTTATGAAACGAAATTGGGCAATTAAATGCAATACTAGCTTCTGCCTGCCACTTCGTGCGCGTTAAATCTGTTTTCTTATCCCAAGTTAACATTAAACCGGTATGAAAACTTAGCGTTATTGAATAAGAAACATCCATCCATACATCCATTTAAAATTTCGCATAAGTAAGATTACCGGTATAACACTATATCGTGCTCTTGGTTCAGTATTCCCGTAGGCTCTCAATAAATCTGTTATGAATCGAGCTTGGCAATTATTCGCAATACTATTTGGTTCTACAGTTTCAGTTCAGCTTCACGTGAGCGACAGGTTATTGACAGGAATTGGCAGCAGTTATTAATTTATCAACTTGTGTTTGAAATTTAAGCTTTTTTCTGATTAGATTCGCTTAGATATGTCAAACTATCTGCCGGCCGCGACTTCGCCCGCGTGAAAGTCTAAAATGATCTTAGGCTGCTTGTTGACCACAGGGTTTTTTTATCGTAAAATCGTTTAAAAACGTTTTATCTCCGGTACGGTAACTCTGCCGCACCGTATGCACCTTTTTTAACCCTCGCCGAAAAAAGAGGGGTGTTATAAGTTTCACGTGTGTTGCTGTGTAACTGTGTATCTGTGTGTATGTCTGTGGCATCATAGCGCCTAAACGGATGAACCGATTTTGATTTAGTTTTTTTTGTTTGAAAGGTGATTTTGTCGAGAGTGTTCTTAGCTATGTTTGAATAAAGTTTTCGCAAGATAAATGTGTCGGGGTTTTTTAAATTTTGAAATTTTACTTGTAGTTAACAAGCTTCCATAGTGACCTAAACAACACTGTGCCTGCAAACGACGCAACTGCCGTGTGGGTTTTCACGGCACAAAACGTGTGTACTAGCGGCCTTAACGAAGCATACTAAGTTACTAACAGTATAGAAACGTATTCTGTTTTTTATCCGTGTTATAAACTACATGCGTGCTATAAATTGCATTCAAAACCACATATTTTTAAGTTAAAAACGTTCCTAATGTAAATAAACTATAATTTGAAAAGGAAGTTGATGAAATTTTCTATATAAACTTTTTTATTTCACAACTCGTGAATTCTATGGTTTAGGAGAAATTGCAATTTTGAAAGTGTGGGACTAAGTGTAGTTAGATTTATATCTGTGGGTAGACCCAATTAACCACTCCAGCTTGCACAGCTATTTACCGTAATACTTTACAAGCGGGGACCCATAAATGTTTGTCATGTTTAACTGAAGAAGCACTCGCAAAATAATGGCCTTATTAAATTACTGTCCCTTGGATTATATCCTAGCTAACGAAGAAAAATATGCAGGTGTTACATTTTCTTATATAAATTTCTTTAGTAAGAAATGAGCTTGAGGCAAGTAAGTAAATAAAGAAGAACTTTTTTTTTCTTCTGTTTCCAAGTTTGTTGGTGGGTGCCTAGATGCTGGTAAGTTATCAATTTAAGGCGTATATATTCCCCAATGTTAAAACAGTATCTACTGGCCGTGCGAACGTTCGGTGCCAGAATATCAATACTGGACCTCCTTTTGAACAGTTTTGTTTCAAATATTTTTTTAATTACTTATCCTATGTAAAAATTTCCCCGTTTTGGAGGAATATGCAAAAGAAGCGAAATAAAAAAATCGTGTTGTTATTTTTGTTTAAAGCAAAGGTATAGGGCATATTAAAAAACCATGTTTCACAAATAGCTGTAATAAAGAGGGTAGGGTAGGGTAGGGTAGTGTAGGGTCGGGTAGGGTAGGGTAGGGTTGTGTAGGGTAGGATAGGTTAGGGTAGATAAATGTTTTGTTGTTATTGTCTTTTTATGGCAAAACAAAGTGTGCCGGGTCAGCTAGTATCATAGGCTAGTATCCTATGTAAAAATATTTATAATCATTAGAATCGTTTTGGAGGAGTGTGCAAAAGAAGCGAAATAAAAATATAGAGATGTTAATTTTTTTTTTAAATTAAAATTATTCGGCATATGAAAAAACCATGTTTCACAAATAATGTACTTACATGAATCAATAATAAATACATATTTTTTTCAAACCTTTTAACCTAGCCGTTACTAAGGAGTATGCTTTAGTTAGATAGAAACCATTTTAAGGCACTAAAGCGGAGTAAGGGTCTTCAAAGATTCGAATCCTCTCACGCACGGTATTTTTATCTTTTACACAAACGTAAAAATGACACTACCCAATAGTGTAGGCTAACTTACTGTCAATCAAAGAAAGTACGCCTAGAAATTAGTGACACTCGCAAGGTTAAGACGAATCGATTGACGCAAGAATCATCAAAATCGACCATCGCCTTTGGTCTCTAGAACGCCACATAGGAACAAACATACATAGATACATAGACTGACAAGTAAAATTTCAAAATTTAAGAAACCCCCGACACATTTTTCTTGCGAAATCACCCCGATTCAAACAATAAAACACCCATAACTTTTGAACGGCTGCAACGATTTTATTCAAACATAGCTAAGAACACTCTCGACAAAATCACCCTTCAAACAAAAAAAACTAAATCAAAATCGGTTAATCCGTTTAGGCGCTATGATGCCACAGACAGACACACAGATACACAGCAACACACGTGAAACTTATAACACCCCTCTTTTGCCGGCGGGGGTTAATAAGCATATTACCCTCCTAAAAAAAAACAAACAGTAAATATTTTGATTTCAAGAGTCTTATGCTCATACCCTTAAATACGCCAGAATATCTGAACCTTCATTCCATACCAAACAATGTGAAAAAAACTACAGATTGCCACGTGCTACAATTCCTACCCAGTCCTTGTTCCTACATACATACATTGATCCATGTACCTGTTTGTTTCCACACGTGTGCCGGTAACAAGTACTACGCATTACCCACCTGACATTTTTATAGCACTTCACATTACCAATGGGTTCGGAGAATGTCCTTGTAGGCCCGTACGGCGACCTCTCCTGTTTTCCGTTGCGTAGTATTACTTTCTTATTTTCTTTTGATATTCGTCTTTCATTCATTTCTATACAAATGTGTGAAGACTTCCTGTTCTTTCTGTGTTTTAATAATCACCAGGAAGATTTAATCCACTCAGGCTTTACTTCCTTACTGTAAGTACTTAAGAAGTTTCAGCTTCAGGGAAACTACTTCTCTTACAGGAGTTACAGTCACCAACGTCTACGTCTAAGGAACTTAGTTAAAGACACACTTGGAGATTTACTTACGAGTCAAATGATACTACTAACTATTTAAGTAACGAAGTAGTGTGTTAGTATTGAAATTTGTAGCATTTTCGTATCTACACTATATAACACTAAACTTGAGTTTAAAGTTAGACTGAAAATTAAACTGTATGGTTCACGCGGGTAAGGGGAGATTTAGAACTATCTCAAGGATACAAATTAGGGAAAAAATGCTATTATAGCTACTAACATAGTATTTAAAGCATTAGTAGAAGAATCCTAAACCCTGGCAGAAAATGAAAGTGTTTTTTATATAAAATGTTTCATAAAATAAAAATTGATTTTGAACTTAATGTTGATTTACCTATAGATTGACCTAATGACATGAACCAGTCAACTATAAAGTTGAAATAGTCTCCTACAATATCAAGAAATTTGCTGTAAAACATGGATTATTATTCTCTTCGAAACTCTCACTAGAGCATGCATAATAGTACCTAGTCTGGGAAGTTTACAGCGACTCCAGAAGCTGTATACTCCATTTGAAATAACATTATAAAATTTAACAACTTCTTATTACAGTCCGTTCAACCGATTTTGAGTTCTTTCCCGTACCTATAAGGACGGCATAAAAAGCATTAACCTGTTACCAAAACTTACTGTTAAATACAGCTGCCATTTATTGTCATATCACCAACGTAATAGAAGTCAAAATTGGTTGAACGGGCTGTAAAATGGTATTATTTAAATGCCTAATGTTATCTTAAATGGAGTTTAGATAACTGTCATTCGACGTCAGCGATGGTGATGGCTGAAATGCAATACATTTTAGACTTTTTTCGATCGCTATTCCACGCTTTCGTCGATAAAATATCACTAGTCTGTGTCATCTGATTTTGCTGACAATGGAAGTCCCTCGCTTTAAACCAACAAGCTAATCACCACCTTCTTTTGCAGACATGTTACGAGATGGAGAGGTATCTTCGGGAGGAACCTCGCAAGCGTCGCGAGCCCTCCCAAGAAGAGGAGTGGGCACGATTATCGCCCAGCACCTCTACCTCACCCGCGTCAACACCGAGTTCGTCACCGTCGCCACCGACGCCACCACGGCCCGTCGCCACGGCCTACGCCTTCATCGCCACGGTCAAGTGTGAGCCAACCAGTGACTCAGAATACGAGCCCACCCCAGGTACGTCGAACCGTGTGTGTCAATTGCCACTGAGGCTCAGAGGAAGCCTAGAAAAAAAGCGCTTGTTCTATTTCTTTCGCCCCTCAACGCGCCCAAATTCTCACGTGTCTCCACCGAATATTACAGAGGAGATGTCTCCAGAGCCGCTCCCGATCCCGGTGCAGCAACACCTTGTCCCGCGCAGGTCCGTGCCGACGATTCGCCACCAGACGACGAACCAGTCGCATGCCGGCGACCCTCGCCGCCGCGTGCATCGCTGCGAGTTCCCAGCCTGCGACAAGGTCTACACCAAGAGCTCGCATCTTAAGGCCCACAAGAGGACCCATACTGGTCAGTATCTTGGTTTCTTTAGTTATTTGCGTAAAATCTTCATCCTAATTGTGTCCACTTCAAAGAACGGCGCATGCGTGCTTTGCTAGCATTCATTGTTTCATGTGTTCAAAATTCAATTGTTCAACTTGACAGCGTAAAATACGCAATAAATAGCTGTACACTGTTGGTGTGTAATGGTAAACAAAACTTATGCATAAATAACTCTGAAATGTTTAGCACCTGCTTAGCAAATGATTAGCAAAATTTATTAAATATCGGCAACAACACTATATTTTTTCGAACCTTTTGGATACTCCTCCATAACGACATGGATTTTTAAAAATATTTTACAATGCATATCCTCGAAAAGAGCGGTTTTCCAAGCAGCCAAACTGTGCGGAAAGTGTCACTTTTTTTCGGGATCCTGCCGTTTTGCCGAAAAGATTTTGACAAAATTTCATTACCCAAACAAATTTTAGCAACCTTTTTTTATACCATTGCAATATTTTGAATTATTTTAGTACGCATATTTTTATTTGGTCAAATTTTTACATGGCAAAATATTACCAAGTATAATGTCATTATGGCATTTGGTCTTTAATCAAATGATTTATTACAGCAAACTATCTTCAGCCAATAAACGTTTGGTGAAATGATTTGTTAAGACAAAAAATATTAAGGCAAAAAACAGATTTTTAGGGAATTATATAAATAAAAAATGCAATTTTATTTTTTGATTAATTCTTTCAATTTATCTGAAACAAGTCAAATTTATGGTTACATGATATGAGTTTATTTATGGAAGTAGTAAGAGTAGGTTAATCATTAAAAACATGGTTAGGTTAGGTTAAAACTGTGACCTGCTACGCACGAGCCGAGCGAGCGAAGCGAGCGGTGCCGTGGCAGCGGCCGGCGAGTGCCAGAAACGACTTGCATTAATAGAAAAAAGAGATTGTTTTAGTAGGTTACCCGGAACTAAACTATTTATATTAGGATAATTACTTATTTAAAAAAGTGCTAAGGTTAGGCTAAAACTGTGACCCTGTAGCCAGGAACGACTACATTAAATAAAAAATAAAATATATAAAAAAAAGGAAAATAGTATAAATATTTGGCTTATTTGATTTTGCGTAAAAACTGTTATTCCAACTGAAATATTTGAGTAAATAAAAAATGTTAAAAGTACTAGTTGGAAAACAAGTTATAGTTTAAACGATCATTGCCCAAACATTAGGTTTGCGTTACAATTTTTCGTGAATAGATTTTTTGCTAAGTAATAATTTGGCAAATGAAATTATGCGAAAAATTTTTTGGGAAATGAAAATTTGTCAAATTCCTTTCGGTCAAACAAGGGAGACCCCTTTTTTTCACTAGTGCTTTTTACTTTCCTGTATTTTTTTAAATTTTGACTCCAACGTCAGCCCGACGCATAGAGTTTTTATTATTTGAGAAAAGTTTTACAAATTAGTTATATACAGATTATCATTCATATAAAAGGTAAAATAAAACTAATACTTCATTTTAGGCGTTTTTAATTACTCTAGATTTAGATTTTGATCAATAAATTAATTTTAAATATACATTAAATATGTTTGGCAGAACGTATATTTTGCTCGTGCCTTATTGCGTTACGATGTGACAGCTATTCGCACATGCGCAGTAGATATGCCCGAGGAACTATTAGTTAATCTGTGGATATGCTGAACGCGCTTGAATAAGCCCGCCATTTTATTAATTTAATTTTATTAATTTATTTATTTCCTCGCACAATGCATAGTAAAATGTTGTATGATACACGTACGTAAGATGATTTCCGACTCGTGTCGATTTATCCACTCACTCGCTTTGCTCGCTCGTGAATAAAAATGCCACTCATCGGAAATCACCTACCTTCCGCACTTGTAGCATAAATAAATATTAAAATGCATGTCCTCGAAAAGAGCGGTTTTCCAAGCAGCCAAACTGTGCGGAAAGTGTCACTTTTTTTCACTAGCGCTTTTTGCTTTCCTGTATTTTTTAATTTTAACTCCAAAGTCAGCCCGACGCATAATTATTTGAAAAAAGTTTTAAAAATTAGTTATGTACAGATTATCATTCAAAAAGGTAAAATAAAAGTAATACTTTATTTTAGGTGTTTTTAATTACTCTAGATTTAGATTTTGATCAATAAATTATTTTAAATATTCGTTACATATGTTTGGCAGAACGTATATTTTGCTCGTGCCTTATTGCGTTACGATGTGACAGCTATTCGCACATGCGCAGTAGATATGTCCGAGGAACTATTAGTTAATCTGTGGATATGCTGAACGCGCTTGAATTATTTAGTATGCCTATGGCTTGAATAAGCCCGCCATTTTATTAATTTCATTTTATTAATTTATTTATTTCCTCGCACAATGCATAGTAAAATGTTGTATGATACACGTACGTAAGATGATTTCCGACTCGTGTCGATTTTTCCACTCACTCGCTTCGCTCCCTCGTGAATAAAAATGCCACTCACTGGAAATCACCTACCTTCCGCACTTGTAGCATAAATAACTATTTACACAGAAAATGGCTCGCATTTCTTCATAACTGAAATAGCATATGTATACTAGTCCCAGACTTCTCAATCGGCAGCAGTAACTGGAAGCAAGTGGAGAGCTTCAGATGTCTTGGTAGCATAGTCACAAGTAAAGGTGACCCTGACGCTGAGATTAATCAGAGGATTTGTGCTGCAGCGGCGGCTTTTGGCAAACTGCAGCCTAAAGTTTGCCGTTCTCACGATCTCAGGTTGGCTACAAAGGTCTCTGTATACATGGCAATAGTTCTCTCAAACCTTTTGTACTCTTCGAAAGCGTGGTGCCTCTACCGTAAGCATATACGGACCTTAGACAAATTCCATCTGAAATGCTTCCGGAGCATACTGAACATCAGATGCTCAGATCGTGTAAGAAACACAAACGTCCTAAGACGAGCAAAGGTCCTTTGTACCGAGGACTACCTGATGAGACGTCAGCTTAGGTGGTGCGGGCATTTTGCCAGGATGCAGGAACAAAAGCTAGCTAAGCATATATTCTATTCTGAACTCCAGGTTGGGAAACGGATGCGTGGTGGGCAGTTCCTGCGCTTCAAGGATGTTCAGAATAGACACATAAAGAGAGGCGACATTGACACACTGGGAGACTCAGGCACAGAATCGGCCCGAGTGGAGACGTCGTGTGCAGCGACAAGTGCAGGCCTTTGAGAATAGAAGGAGGTCGGAATTGGACCGGAAACGCGACGACCTGAGCTGGCAAATACATATTTTGATTTGATTTGATTTGATTTGAACAGCATCTATTTATCACGTAGTCAACGGTGTTCTGACGTGTCCGCTTTTTCTTCGTTGTCGCTCGCAGTTTTTCGGCCAAGGGTGGATATTCAAGTCACATGAGAGCACATAACAGAGCAGCAAATCTGAGCTCTCAACCACATTGAGCAGCCAATGATTGCGGTCGCTGTGACCGAGACCGGCTGGATAGCATAGCATCAGAATATTTTGCAACAAAACTGTTCAAAAGGAGGTTCAATATTGATAATTCGGCACCGAGCGGGCGCACGGCCAGTACTGCGTTAACATTGTGGCGTATATATCGCCTTAAGACTGTGAAACCCTCCAGAGACTCTAGACAAGTCAACGAAAGCCCCACTATGGCGATTGGAAAAAAACTTAACCCTCCGTCGGCAGTCGGATAACAAGTCAAAAATGTATGGGAATGTCAAACGCTATCGAAATGTCACGTGATCATTTAATTACATTTTGGCATTTTGACCATTGCCATCGCTAACATCGAATGGCTCTTGTCTAGAGCCTTTTTTCATAGCTTAGTATTTAAATCACCTATATTTACTTTGCCATCCTATCATTAATGGTTTATTTAAATTTTCTTGTAACATCAACATATTGCTTTCACCAGTTTTATGCTAAAGAAGTAAAGATAACATGTACAATTCAAACAACGACGTACTGTTTTAAAAATATTCAACTCGCTCATCTTCATAGTTGACTTCACATGACAACAAGTCTAAAATGATACCCATATAAAATTTTCCATCCACGCGAAGCAACGACAAGTGATTTAATAGGACAGATAAATAAAAGAAAAATGATTTTCATTTTTTAAGCCTGCGTTCTCAAAACAAGCTATTTTCATATCGTACAAGCGTACAACTGACCTAATTCAGGCTACGCTACGTACGACACGATACGCATACTAGGATACTTGCCGAGTATTCGACAATCCCATAATCCTATCCGCGGTTCCCGAATCGATACCACCTTACCCGTGGTATGTACAGTCGACAATGTTAACAGTAAATGACTTTTCAACCTTATCAGTAGGACGCAAGGGTGAGAACTGGTACTCTAGTAAATTTGTCGACAAACCTGCGGATGTTGGTGGACCGACGAACGTGCCACGTGGAATTACAATTTTGGATTACATAGTGTTTTGTTTATTTATTTTGGAATAAAATACTTTCGGTCAGTACAGACTGCGGAGGCAATGACCTCTTTTGTATGAGCTATAATATTTAAGAATTGTTTAGAATATTATCGATAATATTTCGTTACGCGAAGAAAGTAGTGGTGATTTAATAGGAAAGATATTCTTTTTTTATTTTTTTTATCGTTCGTTTTCTCAAATCGAGCTATCTTCGTAACGTACAACTGATAAAAAAAAACTATTGCCGAATGTAAGCGCATCACTTCAGAACGGCTGCACGTATTTGGTTAATTCGGTTTTTTGTTTTTAGTCATTTTCAGAACAAAGAGCAAAGCCGGAGTGAGGAGCTAGTCGATAATAGTTATAGATTTTATCTACAGTGTTCCAATTAAAATATTGTTAATAACAGAGCTCTTTAAGTTTACGATTAAAGACAATCGTTTGGATGGGTTGGATTGTGTGAGTCAACTGACGCTTTCAGGGGGGTAACCACAAGCTCTTAGAGTAAGGTTATTTTGAGATCGAGTAAGTGACAGATGTATACAAGTCAGATACATCTGTCCCTTACTCGATCTCAAAATAACCTTACTCTAAGAGCTTGTGGTTACCCCCCGAATATAGATAAATGATGATCTTAAAACGTGTTGTCATTTGTATTTAGAGTGATTCCGTCAGACCGTGAGAATATTTTGTTGATCTCGAAGTTTCACGTTCATTCAAATTTAATATTAATAACGTTTAAGTAGTTCTTGATTAATTTCGATTATATTATATCAAGAAAATTATACAACAGCAAAACATATATACAGTCTGACGTAATCTCTCAAAATACAAAATGACACGATCATAATTCTATAAGTTTTATCTTTGAAAGCAGGTGAGTCATGAACTCATCGAGCGATCCATACTAATACTATAAATGCGAAAGTAACTCTGTCTGTTTGTCTGTCTGTCTCTATGCTACCTTTTTACAATACATCGAATAAGAACATTATTGCTTCCTGGGGGGTGACCACAAGCTCTTAGAGTAAGGTTATTTTGAGATCGAGTAAGTGACAGATGTATACACGTCATATACATCTGTCCCTTACACACACTCAAAATAACCAGACTCTAAGAGCTTGTGGTCACCCCCCTGTACCTATACAGGCTGAGTTTTCCAAGTGGGCGTGGATGGTTAAATCAGACACTATGAAGAATAGCGAAAAACACTCAAAGAAGCCACGGGCCCGATTTTGATGAAAACTAAAACTGCAACATCTGATATTTCTTTCTGATTGTCAATATACAGGTTTATAATAGTTATTTGTTATACAAGAGTGCAAAGTTGCTTTTTAACCGCGTGTTCAATTTTGATGACCGAGCAAGCGAAGGATTCTAAAATTGAATCACGAGCGCAGCGAGTGATTCAAAATTAGAATACTGAGCGTTAGTGAGGGAATCAAAAGAGCACGAGGTGAAAAATCTTTGCACTCGTGTGCAACACGTAACTTTTCATTCCACCTCAGCAAGGAAATTACTAAATGCAAAAAAAAACGTTTACAATCACAAGATAGGTACACTTTTATTTCAGTTTAGGTATTAATTACTGCATTATGACAGGTAAGTATTACAGAATAATCTTTTAATTATAACAAAATAATACTAAGGTATAATTAAGAAAATTTTAAAGTAACGTTGCTACAGTTATTTAAATTGAGTGTAATATTTTTGTTTGGTACTGTAATATTGGTGTTTGTTTTAATTCACAAACTTAGTGCACACGATGTTCTAAATTCAATTTACTTTATCCTCTAGTGAATAAAAACGGATTTTACACTCAGATATTGAAGATTAAAAATACTCTTTCCGAGATGGCGGGATGAAAATAATATTATTGATTGACAAAATCTATATTAAAGCGAGCGAAGCCGCGGGCAACCGCTAGTTTGCTATAATCGTACAATTCACGCGTGAGACCTCTTCAACAGTGCCTTACCATAACACCGTACGGGAAGTGTAAACAAGAAGATCACGTGATTTAATGTAATTTCAAAGTGCAATGCACTAGAACAGGTGTAAAATTTCATATCACGCTATCTTTCGGGGCTGCTTGAAACACATTTTGTTTTCACTAAGCAATGAGAAAAGCACCATCTAGCGGCAGTTTTTAAAAATCGGCAAGTAGCCTAGTCTCCTCAACCTGCACTTAAAAAAATGGCGTTGCGGTTGTATCTAGGCAACCTACCTGAGTGGAACCTAAAAAAAATTGAAAACAAAACCACCTAGGGGAATTAAAGCGAAAAGAAATAAAAGTGCAATTTGTTCAACTAGCACAAAAATATTGGTGCTGAGGTTTTAGCAAAATAGCGTATGCAAGAATGAAAATAACGTCATCTAGCAGAATTTTAAGGAACTTTCTACCTGCTTTTGAAATTTTCCTTTGCAATTGTTGCTAGATAGCCTACCTAAATTTGACCCTAATATATTTTAAACTACCGCCACCTAGCTGCATTTGCGATAAACAGGTGTAAAGCGCAGTCTATTTAGCTTACACTTGACATTGTGCATTTCGGTTACTAGAATCTTCTCCAAACTTTAACAGAGGGCGCTAATTTATGTTTACTTACCTTTGTTGACACAACCAAACGAATTGGCACCAAAAGACTACCATTATAATTATCACCGAATATTTCTCTTATACAGAATCAGCTACAAACTTAATTCACAATAGCCTTTCTTCATCAATAGAGAAATGCTTCAACTAGGGTTGGGTATAGAACAGTTCCAACTTTAACCACTGACTTACGGAGTAGACATGTCAATAAGATCAAACTTCACTGGAAGTGAGTGATTTATTCAAAATCTGGTGAGGTGAGATATTGGTCAAACGCGAGCCTATCATCAATAAAATAAAACAAAACTTATCTTGGCAAGGGTACCCTATGGTTGATCAGTTAGTACTAGGATTATTTCTTTTTTGGTTACCATGAATAATATTTTAAGGTAAATGCATAATGCATCTCTTCATTTAGTGTTTTAATTTATGCTGTATCACAATCAATTCCGTTTTGTTGCTTTGCTGTGCTTACTCCCGTATGCAGGTCAATCCCGCGTCAGCCCGTTTGACGGTAAATAATTGCGACATATTATCATAAACCGTTTGTTAGCGTTACAATAACGTTTTTATCATGTAAGTGACTGTTGTATGTAATTGATTCCAGGCGAGAAGCCGTACAAGTGCTCGTGGGAGGGCTGCGAGTGGCGGTTTGCGCGCTCGGACGAGCTGACGCGCCACTACCGCAAACACACCGGCGCAAAGCCGTTCCGCTGCCGCCACTGCGAGCGCTGCTTCTCGCGCTCTGACCACCTGGCGCTGCACGCCAAGCGCCACGCGTAGCCCGAGGCCCCCCTCGCGCCTCTCCTGAAGCTCGTGCCGGCGCTTGCGCCCCCGCCTACCACCCGCGTCCCGCAGCGCAAGCGCAAGTAACTCGCGCAAGCACCCCTCTACCTTAGTTACACGTAATTATAATTCCGTTTATAGGTTGTTGTGAGTTGTGAACGCGGAATTGATTGTGATGAGCAGATACAGCGACAAGCCAAAGAATGCCGCTACGTCGTAGCCGAGTCAACACTCATTGCACCTAATGCTTTAAAGTTTTGTTTTTAAGTTTAACGAGTTTTTTATTCGGGAAAAATCTCTTGATGTTTCGGCAATTATCGTTACGGTTCTTTGTTGCTAAGTAAGAGTTCGATTTATAGCCGTTGTGTATTATGTAATTTTGTGAGCTTTGTGTATTTTGTCGCCGTCGCCTAGCGATGGTGCTCGTGTGCCATGAGTGGGGGCCAAGGTCCCCCACATGCATTTCAATCGCGGTCATATTATTTATTGGGGAGTTCGGCTAATGATCCCACCGACGGACGCCGAGCACGACCTTTATTATTTTAGGCTTAGTGCGTCGCGTTACCTGATGTTATGCCGGCGCCGCGAACCAGTCGGAGGACCGTCGCTCAGTCCGTACTGACGGGTGACAGTGACTCACACATCGTTTGACGTCACAGTGACGTCACCATCGACTGGTCCGCGATCCCGGCGCAGATTCGTGTTTATTTTGTATAATTGTATTCAGTAGTTTAAGCTTCCTCTTTACTCTTTCATTCCGATATTTTGCGGTTAACTGACCTTTATTTCGTTAGTTTTAAGGATATTATTGTTTGCACTATTTAATTCATGGCATGATTTTACACACATAGCGTGAACATTTAATGTTTAGCCTACAGGGAGGGTAACATCTATAGTACATTTTTTTCGTATTTTTGTAATATGAGTTGCGCTAAGTGTGTAGAGGCCTTGATTCTGTGGCCGGCGACGACGGCCATCGATGTCGATTGACGCGTGTTCAGTCTTGATCTCAGTTATATACAAGAACAGCACTATTTCTAACTCGCCATTGGCTGCCCGACGTCGCCTGCCTGCACACAGTCGCTATATTTGTTGACGGCCAACATCTCAAGACCGGTACTCTCGTGTGTACTGGCCTTCATCCCTATTGCATAACGCACTCATCGTAGCAATAGCGCCACCACTCTAAACACTTTGGAAATATTGAGTATTCTGGACTACTAAATCAACGCAATTGAGTTGCAAAATGAACGAATTGTCAAAATGATTTGTGTTAAGCAATTGGGATAATTACGTAACGCCACTAACTTTCGTATTCCTAACCGATCAATTTGAACAATTATTTTTACGCCATAAGGGCAATGCAATTATTATATCTCATGAAAAAACATCACAATTAAATTAAGTTACCATAAGCACTTGCTTACTGCTATCGACGACACTACTCTGCATTTCTGCAGAATCACTTAAGAACAACTCTGCAGTATGAAATACGAACAAAGTTGACAAAACTACCTACGCAAGTAGTGGCAGTTACGGATCACCTTAAAACAGTTAAGATTAGTTAACTTTGTGACTAGTTAATAAGAAGAAACAACGACTGTTAACAATAACGGACTGCCCTTTAGAAGAATTTACAGTGTCATTGAGTCGTCAGTAACTGTGCAGTTTAGTCTCATACCTCCCGGGGCCAATAATTTAGTCTTCCCCTTTGATAAGTTCTACAAAATACAGTATAATGTGCATTGTACCATTGCAGAGTTATCACACGCATTTTAAACGATTTTAAATGCTAAAATACAACAATGTTAATATTAAGATACTACAAATTTTAATATAGCCAAATATTTTACATGAATTTTGACTGAATTTGAGTAATTATTATAGAACGTTGACTGAGGACGATTGTAACGATGGATCTGCTTTTTTGTGTTTCGATTGACTCGTGAATAAAATTAATAAGTTTTAGGTAGGTGGTAGTTGTGAAATGTAATTCATCACGCTTATAATACGAACAAATAGCCTAAGGTATGATGTGCATTATTTTACTATTTCTTGTTTGACTGGATAGGAAATTGACGAAACGTTGAGTGCGTGTGACATCTCTGCAGCGAAGTATCCCAGCACAAGAGGCAAGTCTGCATTTTCGCTTACGCTCAGTAAGCTTTTATACACATTCTGTCGTCCCATGTACCTAGATTTGATAACATTTAAATTATTGAATCCACATTAAAATTACAATTAATTAAGTTCACACCATTATATATTTCAATTAGGAATTGGCGTATTTTACACATTTTTAATTTCTAAAATCTCAGTTTTGAACACATTTTATAGTTTTAGCATCGTTTGTCGGCTGTCAAAATGGTTATTATTAAAAAAAAAATATTACTGTTTTGTTTTGACAGTAGACAATAAACTGAATTACGTGTTCAATAGCGATAATAAAGAAAAAAATAAATAAAATGAAGCCAATTTAAATCAATATTATTTGGCACAAAAAACATATATTAATTATTTGTCGCCCACAAAGTACAAGAAGAGTTTTTAAAGATGCTGTTTTTGCTTAAACGTCATTCAATTCTTAGGCGCAGACCACATAGAAATGGCGTCGGGCGCAAACATGGCACGGGCGGCTTCCTATTCCATTCTAATTTCAAACAAAATGCATGGAAATAAAGCGCAATTTAGGACACACGATATGTCATTGTTCGGACGTCCGAGCAATGACATATCGTGTTTGGTTATGACGCGACATATCGGCGCCCGCGCCTGATCAAATTGCGCTTTATTTTTATGCATTTAGTTGGAAATTAGAATGGCATAGGAAGCCGGCCGTGCCATGTCCGCGCCCGAATACATTACTATGTGGTCTGCGCCCTAGGGGTTATCTTTGTATTCTATATACTACTTGTCATATTGGAATAAAGAACTCTTTTAAATTCATATTTAGGCAAATTTGGACTTCCAAAAGTTATCACAAAAAATATAGGTAAATGTAATTTTATCTTGGAGGTTTTGTACTTTGCGGTAACTTATTGTATCACGTTTATATTTACCTTACTGACTAAAACTTATGGAAAATGAATCAAAACATGACCTAACGAAATTATCTACTTACTTTTAAAATGTTTGGTTAAAAACATTATCAAAAAAAAATATTGCCATAGCTATTTAGACCGTCAATTGCTTTTTTAAATTGCTATTGAGTACACGTAATTAAACTGCACGGGCATATACAGGGGGTTTTCTACGCGTGTGTATAGCTCACGCTTTTTTATCAGTGGTATGAAATATACAGGTTGATGCTAAAAAGCATGTTGTTTTAAAGCAACATTGCAAAAAGCGTGACGCATTTTGAGGAGCTTGGACCTGTATAAGCCCTTAGCTAGCTTCAATAACCAGCTAGCAAGACTGTGTTTTTAAACACGAGTTAAGTGTTAGGCTATATACGTAAAATCAAGTGTTAGCAGTACGAATTTAGCTATTAAAATCATACATAACCACTAAAATAATCAAATCATTCTGCATTTCGTTTTCTAGATTGATGTATAAGTGTAACAACAGTGAAATCATAGAAGTAAGAAACAAAAAATAAAAAAAAATAATGTGATTCATAAATTTATTATACTTTAATAATAATAATAAAATGATAACTTGATAGAAATAAATGTTATTTGTATGGTATGAATACCGCTTTATGAATGGTCTATGTGTATTAGAGTTAATATGCACGACGGCTGGTACATGCATATGTAGTTGTGTAGAATACCTACATTATTGATAAAACTTGTAACAATTACCCGCTGGACTGTTTGAATCAATCATCACATACACTGATGTATATATTGACTACTCTATAGATAGGATTTGACTATAACAGTTAATTACGAAAACACTAAGATTTCTAGACCTTATAAAGGTCTCAAGATTCGAAAATTTGACTCCAAATTACGTTCAGCGGGTAAGAAAAATCTATATTATTATGAATATTTCATCTGAATGTCAAACTACGTCATAATTATCGTATTAGAAATCGTAATATATAAACGAAATATACATTTATCCTATAATAATATATATACTTACAATATACTACTATAAAAATAGATAAATTTTCGTCATTCAAGATACGCGGCTGTGTTAGAATCAACTCTTTGTATAAATTTTCGACTCCACCGATTCGGGAACGAGATTTTACATAATAAAAAATAGCGCATAAGATTCATATATGGTAAAATATTTTAATAATTTAAGGCAGATATTTAATTATTTATCAGTGGTTTAATTACAGTTATGTGTAGAAGAAATTAATCTTACATAAATGCCGAAAATCGAGTTTCGGTCAAAGTCGTAAGAACGCTTATGAATGTCATGTCTTCTCTTGCTCGTTGAAAAACTAAAAACGCGGTAACAAATCTTTTAGATACAGCTAGATTACTGCATATTATCCAGTACTGACTAATTAAACTGAACTGATTTACGAAAGGAAATAGCCCACCAAACAATGAAACAAATGAGCTTTAATAAACAAAAAACGCACAAAATTAAACTAAGTAATAACAAAGCATTTATGTAAAGTTAATTCGGTGGCATTTTCTTTATATTTCACTAATATTACACGCGGATATATTTTGACAAGCGAGCCTGTAGCAAATAAAAAAAATAAAACATTGTGCCACTATTTAAAGATAAACATAATAATGCATTTTAAATCTGAGCAGTAGTGCCATCTAGCGCGGCTTTTCCGAACTAAACGCATAGTATGACATCGCATCGCATTTATTTTTCTACAAAATTCGAATTTCGATTTAAAAAAAGTTTGTCGATGTTGCAGTTATTTGTGGGTACATCTTCTTCTTCACAGAGAGATAAGAGTTAATACTAAATAAAACTACAAGAACGTTGTGGGTTCACATGTACCCAATTTGATGCAATTTGACTACACCTAAGTTTAACTTAACTGCGTTAGTACATTCCATTGTGTTCCCGATTCGGATGGACATTTTGAATATCAATATTGTAGGGATGGATTTTGGGACTTGTAACCGGCTGTTGGATGACATAATAATGTGTAGATGACCACAGATTAACAATTAATATTTAAAAAAGTTTTTCGTATGCAAAGTGTGGTTTTCTTCAACAGTTGATAAAATGTCTTCAACATATTGAAATGATCAATTGATCACACTTGATATATTAATGTTTTAAATTTTATTCACAAACGAAGTGTGGTCTATATTCCATAAAAATATAGCTTCTAAAATGTCTAATTTGCAAGAATTTTTCATTGAACTGCTTAGTTTTTCTAAGCTTTTACAACCATGAATCACCAACAATTATTAGATTATAATAGCTTTTTAAACATTTTATCTAAGTAGACCCTATTAAGTAAGTAATTAATACTATTTTTAATCTTCATGATGGTTGTCTATATTTCAATTTAAAACTGAATAGTTAGGTTATTCAAAGGTTGTACTAGAGAATGAAATTCAAAATTAGACTAAATACCTACCTAAGAACAACGATTTAGGAATCAATTTTTACTGGGTTGGAAAAGCTTAGAAATACCGACAAACTCAATCACTGCAAAAATCAGCTAATTATTATTATTCATACCTGGAAGTAACGAAAACATGATCAGTCCACAGTCGGTTATAAGCATTATTCTTGTACAGACTTTCGTCACAGATCATTCGGTGACGTCACTTATTACGTCATCAAATTGCCAAAATACGTCACTGGTCTGATGTTCTGATTACTGTCTGATAAGCTGCGCCTTTTTTGTATTACCTTCTGACTATCCAGAGTTTATTTGTGATATTGGGGTATTCCCGGCCGGAACTATGATTGTGGGCTCAAACTACATGAAACTTGAATTGTTAAGCAAAAAAAAACATCACATTATTGTTACCTTTTTAGCTTAAATACCTTAGCTTTAATAATGAATTTAGGAACACATTGTTCCTCATTGCGGTAATGATTTGACTGAGTGTTGGGCGAGTAACACAGGTCTGTGAAGCTAGACCAGCTAGACATAGTTTAGACTAGTTCTGTGTTATCAGGCCCAATGTTCTTATCACTATTGTGGGTGTATGAATCTTTAGTATTATTTAAAATAATAATAAATGAAATTGTTTTTCAGAGACTTATCAAACAATTGATTGTTTTGCAAGCTTTGAAGCGTTTTAAATTATTTATATTATTAATCTATTGTATTTTGTGTATATTGTTATTATTAATTGTACATTACAAATTCTAAATTAATTGTTATTTATAATTAATCTGAATCAAATTGCTTGTATAATATTGTGAACTGGATAGTCACTTATGGTTAAAAATTATGATCAATGTTTTATTAAAAAAGGCGAAGCTTTGATAAACTATAATATTATCTTCTAGTTTAATACTGTAGAGGCGTTTATATTTCCAATGAGCCGTTACTGTATATAAACACTAATTATAGTTACTAATCGTAAATATTTACAATACAAATAGTAATAATAATTGTGATTATATTAATATAATTGAAATTATTAATATTATTCATCTTCGTTTCCTTTCCGATGTATGTATGGTAGATCCCATTGCATGGGACAGATGATGTAGCATACACGTTTTGTATTATTAAATTTTTCTTATATGTGGAATGACCTCTGTTTTATTTAATGCTAATACCAGACTGCGCAAGTCGACTTCTTCGCACAATAAACTAGATTTGTGCATTTACTAGTTGCTTTTTTTGCACACTTTTAGTTCACAAGAACACAGTATTCGCAAAACGCCTTAACTAACTTTAGCTTAGGCATACGGAACAATGCCTTTTTTGTATTGATTACAACAATAGAACATAGTTTCACATTTGTTCATTCACTAGTCAGTTCCACGAGCAAATAACTATAAATCAATCTGCCTAGTCTTAACTATGTTGGGGTCGGCTTCCAGTTTAACCGGATTCAGCAGAGTACCAGTGTTTTACATGGAGCGACTGCCTATCTGACCTCCACAACCCAGTAATAGGGTAACAGCGGTACCCCTTGGCTAGACTGGTGCCAGCCAGATCTGAAACTTCCGACTACCCGTAACGACTGTCAAAGATCTTCAAATGACAGCCGGCTTAACGTGCTTTCTGAGGCACGGAGGAATCTCGGTAAGTTGAAATGGTTACCAATCCTTGGACCGACCTCGTCAAGCCGGGCCAGGGTCCTCGGCAATGATTTGAGCTAGCAGGAGTCTATTGATAGGATGAACTACAGTGTATCTTTTTTTTCCACCTGTTAATTTGTCGTGCGATCTTACTGAGAAATCTTGAAGAAGTAGAATACTATTACCAGATGTTTAAGCCCACCGCTTTACCACGTGAGGCCAGTATTTTTATTTTTACCGTGAAGAGCTGTACCTACATGTTACTTTGTCTTGAAGTTCCCGAGTTATCACCTAGGGTAGGAAAGCCTTGGTACCGGACACGTTATTTCCACGTCGATAAATCACGCAGCAAGAATTCTATGGTATGCCGAGAGTATTTACCTGTTCGAGTATTGATTAATAGGTACCTGTTCGAGGACTTGATTAATCAATATTATTTAAATATCTCGTTAAATGATTTGTAGTCACAAAAAACTGTAGATTTTAACAACCTTTAAAAAGCTTTGTGAAACTTTTCATGTTATTTCTGTAGAAGTACTGCCTAAAGTTCATAAAAAATATAATATCAATGAATGAAGTAGGTATTTAATAACAAACTTGGAACTTTGCCAGGAGGGCCATGGCAATACATCAATGAAAAATATTATTCTCTTTAATTAATAACTTTTATAGAACTAAATTGTACAATCATCACATTTGTTAAGTTAGCACAGTGATCGACCACTGCAATAGTCATTAGAACTGGTGACTCTTTCATGGATGTTGGTGAAGATCGAGCGCTGCCATTACCTATGAGGAGTAAGTATAAATAAATGGTGTAAGTATCGAAAGATCTGTTCCATCTGAATCCATTCTAATATTATAAATGCGAAAGTAACCCTGTCTGTCTATCTGTCTGTCCGTCTGTCTGTCTATCTGTTACCTTTTCACGCTTAAACCGCTGAACCGATTTAGATGAAAGTTGGTATGGAGCTAGTTTGAGACCCGGGAAAGGACATAGGCCTTTTTTTATAAAGCACGACGGGGAGAAATGAGGGGGTGGGGTAATAGTTTTGTGTGAAACTTCTTATTATGGCTTAAACCGATGAACCGATTTTAATGAAATTTGGTATGGAGATAGTTTGAGACTCTGAGAAGGACATATGCTACTTGCATAAAACACGAAGGGGGAGAAATGGGGGATGGGGCGTTAGTTTTGTATGATACTTCATAATAGGGATTAAACCGGTGACCCGATTTAGATAGCATTTGGTATGGAGATACTTTGAGACCTTGGGAATGACATAGGCTACAAAAAAAACAGTAGTAGTGTAGACTACCAGTAGTGTGGTGTGTGTGTAGTAGTGTTAGGTATTATTTTCCCTAAGAATTTTGCTGAATTTTAGGAAAACCAAATAAAAAATGTCAAGTTACTTTTAAAATTTGTTTTTATGGCTCAATACAAAAACATCTTGTCTCTTCAGTGTTAGATGAATATTTTTTTTGATTTTCTATGCTATATATAAAAATAAATAAAAAAAATAAATTCGTTTAATTCAGACGATTCAAATGTCCATATTTTGTTAGTATTACATTATCTTAAAACTATGTTAGTCATGATTATGAGGATACAAGTAGTTAATACAAAGTTGGATATATGTTAAAATTGTATCAAACTAAAAGATTGGAAAATAAATTAAAATGAGATTGAAATAAATTAATTAAAATTAATGTTGGATATATGTTAAAATTATGCTATGGCCTTAAAAATAACATTAATGTACGTTTACTTAGACACCTACAGTTTCATTTATTTATTAATATCCCTTAGTTTAACTAGAACCCAAAATTTCATAAATATAGCATAAACGGTTTTGTTATATTTAACTTTGCCCCACACTTGGGATTTCTTTCTGTACCGTGTTTACAAACATTTAAACTCTCATACACAAACACACAGATCCGGCACAACTATCTGTAGTCCGTACAAATATTTGTTCCGTGCGGGCATCGAACCCGCGACACGCAGCGCAGCAGCCGATCGCAACCACTACGCCAACCGTGTCGTCATTATATTGATGGATAGATAAAAACCTAACCTACTTACACATGACCCGAAAGTTAAAACTTGGCGTTTAGCTGGGTAATTATGTGCATAAGAAGGAAAAATCCAAACAGAGTTTATTTTTCGATTTTAATTATTTTCCAAGCAATCGGTTTTTATTACCACCTAGCGCCTTTCGAAGTTATATTAGCAAAAACTTGGCAGGAATATAGGTAGATTCCATGATTCATAAATGTTATTACTCCACCTTTAGATTATTGTTATTATTTTGACATTGGTAATTATTGTGTGTTAGTACGTAAGGCATTGTGTGTTAGTATTGTAATTAATTGAATGATTTCATTTTAATTGCGTGTCTGTTGTTTCGACACCACTAACTTTGTTAATATTTGTATCTCTCGAGTAAAATGTAGCCAACTGAACACCTTATTATAACATCCTATTGTATTGAAACCTACATTTACGAATAAATATGATTTGATTTGATTTGATGATTAGAGTTGGCGATGGAAAAGCCGAGGAGGGTTATGATTCTTACCTGACTACGACAAAGCCAAAAGGAGTATTATATTTTAACTGGTTTGTATTTATGTATCGTACCACATGGTGATGGACATAAATAATAGCACCATCCGTGGATTTCATAAGAGGTGACTAAAGGACCTACCAGAGAATGGGCAGCATTCTATGTAACCATACTGCGCCAAGCGTCAATCCGTCAATCCGCCTGCCAAGCGTGGTGATAATGGCAAAACCCCCCCATGAAAAGCACAAATAAAAAAACGGCCCTGAGTGCCCGGCAGCCTGACTACCCTCGACTAAGGTAGCGGTCGAATTTACGGCACGGCAAAGGGTGCTAAGAATCCCGGAAGTAGAGCTGGCTACCCCAGCAAATACCGATGACTAGGACTGGCAACATACAACACGCGCACACTCTGGCCCGAAGCGAAGATCACCGAACTTGAAGTGGAATTGAGCAGGTTGCGATGGAGTATTAAGGGTCTTCTGAAGTTCAAAGAGAGGGAGTCGATAGTTTCGCTAGTCCTCGAATCCAGTTACTTGCTCTATTTCCGAGCGGGTGACTGGCAGTCTCACCCAGGGTGGTGTCCGGTTTATAGAACACAAATCTCTTGTAAATTACGTGGTGAAGATCGAGAGTGTGTCGAACAGGTTGGCTTACCATATACTCAGAATACCCTCGGGATATTTGCTGAAGGTCGTAGAAGTCCACACCCCGAAACGATGATGAGCTGCAAGTGGGGCAATTTGGAGTTGGACTTCGGAACCACCGGGGTCACCTACTGGCCAGTTTTATGGAGAAGGTTTATATGTTGAACTCCTTCTCCAGAAAGCGGGCGCAAAGGCAAAGCCCCGATGTTGCAACTAAAAATTTGATCGACTTCATCATGTCAACCATGAAGCAAATGTTCAATGATGTATCTGTGATCAATTCGGTGAAAACCGGAAACGATTACCGCGTAAGAGGCACATTGATTATTAATATCAAGCTTGAAAGGTCTCAACTGATGAAGTCCATGCTACGTCCAGCACAGATCTAAATCCAAAACCCCAAAAGCTTTCACTCAAACTCCAGAACCGTTTCGAGTGCCTAGGACTCTAGAGGCACTTGAAACGGTTCCGTAGATGAATACAGTCCTGCAGTCTTTAGATGAGACGTGCAAATACCGGCAGCTCATCGTTGAAAGGAAATAAATGAAAGATGAGATTCTATTCACTTTTCACGGTTATAATTATGTACACAAATACAGAAAGATTCACGGAAGAAGGTATATAATATATCCGTTAGACATACACGGATGGGATACACAACGAAGTCCCTCTTTGTTCTTGAAAAGAGGGAGGTCTCTTTTCAAGAACAAAGAGGGACTTCTTCCGTTTTAATACCGAGCGTATTAAAGAAACGATTGAGTGAAATAAAGGCTTTAAGGTATTTGAAGAGATCTGACAATTAAACAGAGCCTGCTCACGAAACTGAAGACCGATAATGGTGATAATGATAATGGTAATGGTAGATCAAGATATTATATGGGCAGTTATACACTTTAATCAACAAACCCGTTGCAGATCAAGCAAACGAACCAAGAGCTAAATTAACTCGACAAGGGTGGCTGGGAAACCGGTTCGTAAATACGTTCGCTACGAGCTCGTAGCAAGCCTAGCTCTGCTACGGCGTAGCGGCGGCGTAGCCACGACGTGGGCTTCCATAAAAGCAGGGGTTGACGTTCGGAAAGGCTTATTTAGAAGAACGTTTCAAATCTAATATGCATCACATCTCAATGTCCACTCTCTAGAGTCCTGAAACCATTACCCCTTCAGATTGCATGTAATAATCCTTCAGATTGTGCAATCATAATCTGTAGAATTTTAAAGGATACTCATAATCTACTTGCTTCGTTAATATCAAATTGAACAGTGTACGGGACGGACGTGATCGTCCAAGACCGACAGGCAATCAGGAGGTTGTAAGGCTCCTGCTTGAACGCGTTGACGCCCCTTGCACCTATTGTTCAGTTGTCATCTGGTAACTATGGACCTTGGAGACACTTGAAGGCTGCCAAGTAGGTTGAGGTGAAAAACGTGATGTCCAGGTTAAATAAAACTATTTGTTCATGGCCAGAAGCGATGTTCCTTCATGGTCCTCGATGCGCAATGATGCGTGGCAATACTTTAAGTGAAATAATGGCTACGAAATGTTCACGCGCCTGCGCACTATTAAAGAAGCGAACTCGACTGCGACGAGGACCACAACATTCCGACCGCAAAAACTTTTATTTTCAAAATAATATACGCTAAGACTCGTAGCTTGAAACTGACAGGAACTACCCTTCCACTGGACCGATTCTGGTGAAACTTGTACTTTTGGATAGGTCTCGAGGAGACCTTCCCTCCGGTCTTTGATCCAGGTCCCTAGCCCCTACCATCAGGGAGTTCTCGTAAGGAGAACGTCGAAGAAAGGGAATTCCCGCCAGTTTGAAGCTTTACAATCGAGTTTCTCCTAAAACTAGACATGTTAGCTCTAGGGTACCAGCGAGGGACTTGGAGCCCTCCTACTGGGCCGTTGACACACATAAGTGTTACAGTTATATTCAAAACATTCAGGCGTACAGCCGCGAAATGGTGCGAGAAGTTAGCTTATGCCCCTGATCTTGGCACATAAACTCGATTCCTACTCAGACCGCTGGGTGGATTTTCAAGTTACATTCACACCCGGGTAGCCCTCGTGATGGGCTATTCCAAGGTAGAAGTCCGGTAGCTACATGTCCAACCCCCGATGAGTTATCGTTTGTTACAAGTTTGTTTACATAGCAAATCCATGTAACCTCGCACCATATCAGGTCGCTTAACTCCTCAACCACCCGAGCTAAGCTCCTTCCGGAAGTGTGGTTGGGTAGCTGGAAAACTAGGCTGTCTGACGGCGGTACCCTGATGGGTGTACCACCAGCCTTTCCGCAGCTTAAGGTGCCGGGAAGCGGCCGAATACTAAATTTTACGTCGTCTCACATCTCTAATGTGTCTGTGTGCGTTACATACCCCTATATACTAGCTCCGTGTCATGACTGAGTGTAGGCGCCTGCCTGAGGGTCCACGAAGGTAATGCTTCAGACAGCATATCTATAGCTGACCAGGCACCAAATGTCCCTGGACGCAGTGACACATCGGCAGCCGCATAGAAACGTCCATGCCGGCACACACAGACACATCCTCTCAAGTAAGTGACGCCCATGTACTAGAATTACATAGGTGCTGTCTATTTATAGGGCCTAGACAAAATTCTAGGTCACCTAGAAGCGCTAAAACGGCTTGTAACGAATTTTCCAAACACTTACTTGAGTAAAATGTATGTGTATTTCCCTTTTTAGAGTAAAAATGCATTAAGACTGGCCATGTACTGCTATTATGTATAATTTCTCAGTCATGGCATCCAGCCATCCTATCTAGAACACCTAGATGGTGTTTCCTAACAAAACAATTATATGTAAGGAAGCAATCTGATTGGTTGGTGAATAGAATACCTATAGCACCACCTGATACCCTGCTCAAAACGGGGGGTCTAAAATAAGTAAACAAAATATTTTTATTTCCTTAAACCTATACATTTATCATATAACTAAGGTACCTTATGTATAATTCTAACACATAAGCGCTATATTCACACTATAAACTATGTAAAAGCCCCCAAAACATGAGTTTAAAGTTATCAAAATTCTACAAAAACTGGTTTTAGTATAAATATAAGGTGCCGCCCTCTTACAGGTCATTGTGAACTAAACGCTCGTTGAGGACGGTTGTTTTTTACGGAGTTAAATACTTGTTTCTTTCCGTAATAACACAATCAGTATGCATATTAAAGCTTCTAATTTATTGTTATTAGACTATATAATTCTATTACCTACTGATAGACACATAAAATATAATTTTAGTGTCTCAAAAACATGAGCAAAAATTAGTTACGAGCTTTACTATAAAAGGTTTTTTCACCTACCGACATCGCTTAGTATGCGATGGCGCTCTGGGGTGAGCAGACGTGTGTCTGTCAATACTATTTATATTTTACATATGACAACCTATCTAAAGGTGACGTATCGTCGCGAACATCTCTCCCGCCGTGCAGTGTCGCGTCGACTCGATGCTACGTTGGCGCGGCGCTGCATCAGCATTGTGAGCGGCGCACGTCGGCAGCGCTCGTGACCTCGACGCTCTGCGACACGTCGCTCAGCTCTCGCCGCTGGAACTCTGCTGCACTCATTTTGGCAAAGGAATGAGCTTCTTCACCGGACGCTTTAGAGTGCCGCCAGTGGTGCGCACCTCAGCGGTCCGGACTTCTCCATCAGGGCCAGGGTATATGGCCTCGATGCGGCCTCGCGGCCACGTGTTGCGAGGCAGCTGCCCGTCCGCGATAAGGACGGGGTCGCCCACCAGCAGGCCAGGCCCGCGGCTATGGGGCTCCCGCCGGTTTTGGAGCTCCGGCAGGTATTCTCGCACCCACCGGCGCCAGAACATGTCGGCCAGGATTTGTGACCGACGCCACATCTTTTTGTGGTCGATGTCTTGCTCGGTGAACACGGGTTCGGGACTATTTTTGTCCACTATTTCATGTGCATGCAATCTAGCTATTTCTTGAGCGAACGATTGCTGCTGTGCAACTTGTACGAGTATTTTCTCGGCTTTTTGAAGAAAGCTCGCATCTATGTACTGCTTTCGGACTTCTGGCGCTATGTATGACGGCTTGGTTGCTGCAGTCGCTGTCTTCTTTTTCTTTCGCCAGTCCGTGTCCTCCTCAGCGTTTTTCCGGGTTCTTTTGTAGAACGTTTTCTCTGTCCTTTGTTTACAGAGATGTATAAAACGTAGGACGGTAGCAGTCGCACGTAATAGCCGCTCCCATCTCGAAAAGTTGACGGGATTAGGTATAGCTTCTATGAGCTTCGAAGTGTATGTATGTCTGTCTGTTATTTTCTCCAAAACAGATTTTTCTTTTTCTGTGACAGTGAGCGTTCTTTCCTCTCCTGTCTCTTCTGTGATTGGAGGTTTTTCTGATGGCCATGAAGAAGGGTCTTCATACAAAAAACTTGGGCCACAGAACCACTCGTGTTGTGAGTCAAACCTCGGCGGCACGTCACGAGTCGCTATATCGGCGATGTTCAACTTCGTGGATATCCATCGCCAATCCTCCACTTTGCTACCTTCTTCTATGGCAGCTATGCGATGAGCTACGAAGGCTTTATAGGTTCGTGCTCCTTTTTTTATCCACGACAAGACTGTTTTGCTGTCTGTCCAATACGTGACCGACGATGGATTGTTGTCGTGTTCACGTTTCACAGCTGCAGCCAGACGGGTTCCCATCACCGCTGCCTGCAGCTCGAGGCGCGGTATCGATTGTAGCTTTAATGGAGCTACTCTCGCCTTGGCCATGACTAGGCTCACCTTCTGTGTGCCTACTGCTGTGGTGGCTCGCCAATACACAGCTGCTGCGTATGCCAACTCGCTTGCGTCGGTAAATACATGTATTTGTATTTCTGTGGCATCACTATAACCAGGATAACATCTTGGTATGCTGATGCCCTTGAGCTGCCGCAGGTTTTCGATCCAACTTCTCCACTGAGATGCCAGGTCAGCGTCTAATAGCTGGTCCCAATCGACGCCTCGCCTCCAAGCTTCTTGCAATATTTGTTTAGCTCGAATCGTAACAGGCGAGGCTAGTCCTAGGGGGTCGTATAACGACATAACAATTTTGAGAGCCTCTCTTTTTGTAGGGGCCTCCTTTTCTAAAATTCCTGGCGGCAGTCTCGCAAGCGTTAGGTTGAAACCTAGCGTATCTTCACTAGGTCTCCAAATCAGGCCGAGTATTTTCTCTGCGCCTACTGTATCTCCGATGTTCACAACCTCAGTGCAGGTTTGTGACGGATCGATATTTTCTATCAGGCGCTTACTGTTTGATACCCATTTTGTTAGGTCAAACTTCGCCTGTTGGTGTATTTTCTTCACCATTGTCGCGACTTCTGTCGCTTCTTCGACTGTTTTATAGCTGTCCAGATAATCGTCCATATAATGGCTCTCTACTATAGCTTTCACTGCTACTGGATGCTGTTCGATGTGCTTTCTTGCGTTCCAATTTTTCGCAAAGATAGCGGTGCACGGCGAGCTTGCCGCGCCGAAAATGATGGACGTCATACGATATTCTTCTGGGGCTCCATCTCTTCTGTTGCCTCTCCATAGGTAGCGAAGTGAGTCTCGGTCTTCACTTCGTACTTTTACTTGCATGAACATCTCGGCTATGTCTCCGGAGATGGCCACGCAGTGTCTACGAAATCTCATCATGACGCCGGGCAGCGACTGCAGCAAGTCTGGTCCAGTTAGCAGGAAGTCGTTGAGTGACTTTCCTCTCGATTTTGCGGCGGCATCATGTACTATTCGAATTTTCTCTGGCTTCATGGGGTTGAAGACATCGAAATGAGGCAGGTACCAGGTTTTTCCTGGCGTGCTTGACTTGGGAGCCTTCTCAGCATATCCCTTTTCTATCAGGGAGTCCATCTGATGTGTGTATTTCACACGAAGAGCGGGGTTTTTATCCAGCTTCTTCTCTATGGAGACTAGCCTTTTGAGTGCTGTCTCGTAACTATCGGGCATCTCTATTTTCTCGTCCCGCCATAACATAGCGGTTTCTATGTGCCCATTTCCTAACTGTCTTGTGTGACGGTTCAGTATATCTTCTGCCCTCTTCTGGGGGTCAGAAGCTGGTTGTCGTGGATTGATAGCCAACGACTCGATAGCGAAGAATTCACGGAGCTGCTCGTTCAGTTCCGCATCTTGCCTTGCGTCAACGGACTGACACCCGTTGACATAGTGCACCTGCTGGCCCAGTGTTCTGGTGTGCGCGCCGTGCAATGTTCAGCCCATCATGGTTTTCGACGCGATGGGTTGGCTTCTAGGTCCTCTGCGGACTTCAGTGGCCAACAACAAATGCCAGTTGTCTTGGCCGACGAGTATCTTTGGCACTCCAGCAGGATACGTAAGCTGCGACGTCAAGTCTCGAAGGTGCCTACAGCGGGCTACGTCTTCTTGACTGACTGCCTGTGGTGACAGGTTGAGCTTCGAAATGGTGCGCGCCTTGAAGGGCACCCTATCTCTCATACGACTTGTGAGAGTGACGGTTATACGTCTCGATAAGGGAGTGTCGATCATGGTGTTTCCAATAGCACCGATCTTCAGAGGGTCGATTGGGCCCACTGCTCCCACTCGCTGAGCGATTGCTTCGTCGATCAGCGAAACGGTGGATCCGTCGTCAAGGAGTGCGTATGTGTCTGCCTCTCCCGGCGGTCCTATTACCCGGACCGGTATCATCTTCAGGAAAGCTTGACTCGATTCAGTTCGCGAACTGGCCACCGTCTCCTGAGACTCCTTCTTCTCTTCTGGAACAGCAGGCTTCCTTGTCCTGTCTGTTTGAGGCTTCTTACCCCTATGAAGAAGTCGATGGTGCGTGGCTGTACACCCCTTATGATCACACTGCTTCTTGTTGCAAGTGTGTCCAGCACGACGTTGTCTTAGGCAGCGATAGCACAAGTTGTAATTCTTGGCTAGCTCCCATCTTTTGTCACTTGCTGCGTCTCTGAACCTTTGGCAGTCAGACGCGTAGTGACCACTTTTGTCGCAAATTCGACATTTGTTTACCGGCTTGTCGGTAGCTGTATGCGTCCGTTGTATGACGCGTTTTCCCGCTAGAGAATCCGTTTCCTTGATGTTCTCAGGCGGGGCGAATGCACTGCAGAAGTGAGCTTGCTCGGTTATGAAGTCGCTGAAGAGTGACAGATCCGGCAGCGACTGGTACTTTTCCGTGTACGTTCTGTACCATTGTACACGCAGAGAATTGGGTAGCTTCTCAGTTAGCTGGCGCACCAGCTCGGCATTGAGCAGATAGTGCCCCTTCTTGAGAGCTCGCAGAGTGACAACTCCGCTTCTGACTCGACTTGCAAAGGTGCAGATGTCCTTGGGCGACTCGCTGCATTTTGGTAGCCCTCTAAGTCGGTCTGTTTCGGCCTGAGCTGTTGAGTCAGGACGTCCAAACTGTAGTTCCAATTCTCTCATGATCTCATCCGGCTTTGCGTTCCCGATGAGCTCTGAGCTCACTGTCTCCAGTGCGCGACCACGCAAGCTCCTTCTGAGTCTTGCCGTGTTTTCTATGTCGCTGAAGTAGGCATGAGTTGCCTCGTAAATGGCTCGAAAAGATAGCCATTCTGTATGAGCTCCACCGAAATTCGGCAGAGTCATGATAACCTGCGACGCCGATCGGTTAGGCGTCCATGGTTCGATTTTTCTGTCGGCTAGCGACGCTATAGCGGATGTCAGCTCCGTTAGAAAAGGACGGAGTGACTCTTTCGCTTCTATTTGCCTTGGCGGCTCCACGTTGGACGGCTCTGTCCTAGGTGGTTCGATGTTAGACTTCACTTGTGGATGTTCTATATGGTCGATATGTTTCCGGGAGTCCGCTATAGCGTCGACGGCCGCAGCCGGGGTCCAATCGTCATTGTCCCCTTTGGCGACGTCATTCTCCCTCAACGGTGTGGGCTCTGGCGCCTCTTCGAGCCACGAACGGACATACTCTTCATTAGAATTTCTGTCATCCATATATTCATCCTCAGAAGCTTCTTCTTCTGCTTTTTGAAGTGCTAACTTAGCGAGTTCCAACTTTATTTTCAATAAGTCTTCACGAGCTCTTGAAATTTTCTTACGTGACCGGGTCGACTTGCTAGTTGACGGCGGTCCAGTATGTTCGATACGGGCGTCACCCCGGGTAGCCATTACTTCTCCTTGAACAAAGGTCTTATCCCGGATCCTTTGTTTTCTACCAGAAGGCTTCAGTGTTTTTTCTGAAGAATCTTCTGATTTCGATGCCTTCCTGCGTGTGCTTGGTTCCTGTGGTTCCTCCTCCTCATGTGTGGGCGTGTTGTCACCTATCTGTGACGTTGGTGGGCTTCTGACTGGTATGGACTTTTCTGTCCCTTCAGTAGTGGACGGTGAGCGTGGGGGCAGCTGATGTTGTACGCCCGCACCTGGACGCTCAATGGGGACTGTCCATGATTCAGGCCTCTTGTCCTGGGATCTGGTAGTCGGCATCCTGATTGGTTCAAAGTTTCAGTTTGAATACGCCAAGTACAAGTCCAATCTTCAACTTGTCTTCAAAACGTTGGCTCGAAACGGCTGAGTCCAATTCTAGACTTCTTCAATATGTCAGTTTGAATCGGCTGAGTCCAACTCTAGACTTCAACACGAACTGGTTGACATCTATTTTCGAGCTTCAAAACGGCTATGTCCAAACTTAATTTTTTCTTGAAAACTGCTAAGTGGTAACTCTGGGTTAAGTCCGATTTCAGTCGTCGGCTTGAAGAGGGTTCGCTTCCTTTTTCAAACTTCGAAAAGTATCTCCAAACTCCGGGTTAGTTTAAACTCCGGGTTATATCCGACCCTCTTAACCCCAGGTTATTCTTCAAACTATAAGTCGCTAGTCAGTCTTCAAAACTATAAGTTCCAAATCAGCTTCAAACTTCAATGTTGATACGTAAACAAGTTCACTATAAGACTTTCAACACAAAATGGGTAAGCACATGAGCATATGTTTTCACTGTACTTACTGTTGTCTAAGTGTCAACTTGTCCAGCAGCCTCCAAGGATGAGCAGCCGGTCTGGTACCAATCACTGAACTGTTGGTCCGACTCTTGACGTTAGTAGTCACTTCAGACTCCAGATATCCAGGTTTGAAACTCCAGACTTCGATCGAGAGCTTCTATCTCGATAACGACTATTTGTTTTTAAACAAATTCTAAGTCAAAAATAAGCCTTCAGCTATAACGCTTCAGGAAATTTCAGCAACTATTTTTTCGTTCTATTTTATAGAACAAGTCGCCCACACGACTATTCAATATGCTTCTGTGTGTAAGCCTCTTCTTGGATAACGCTTCAGCGATAATCCTTCAGCCGTAACCCTTCAGGAATTCTATGAACGTCGTATGTTCGTTCTATCTCCTAAACGAGCTCCCAACACGCTGTTTGAAAACTCCGATTATGAGTTTCCTAGCGATAACTCTTCAGGCTATGCTATATTCCTTCAGGATACAGTTTCTGTGTAATCTTCGATTACTGTGAATTCTCAGTAAGCAGGTTACACAACAGAAACAGCTCAAAAAACCGTCTTTTCGCGACGGTAATCACACGGGAACGGTTAGCTTCTCAGGAAGCCGGTAGAACCACAGGAATAGCTCAGGAATGGCTGCTGTGTCCCAGCAAAATGGTTGTCTTCCAGGTAGTCCACGCGTGGGCCTAATCCACTCGTGCACTCTTCACGACTGTAGTCGCTCTGGAAGTTTCTACTATGAGACGATAGTACGTTGCGCCTTTTGACGACGCTAATCACCCAGTAATACGGTTGCTGACCAGTAACTGGGTTATCTCACCCAGGAAAGGGTTTCTATCGTCCCAGAGTGTACGCTATGTTTTTGCCTGTTAAAGAAACATGATCTTAACCCTGGCACTTGTAAGGTTTACGAGATGGAACGTCAGTATTCTTATTTCCCTGGAACTTTTCTCACGAACGCAACGCTTAGTACCCCAGTTGGCACATTTGTGTGGTGTGTAATCTTACCAGATTTATATTGAGGGTACCTTGAGATATTTGAGCATCAGTTTTCTTTGTTCTCACGAATGTTCACAGGCGTGAGCGTCAGTTTTCTTTGTTCTCAGGTACTAGTTTTCACAGGAACGATACGTTTTGACATTACCCAAGAAACAGGAATGTAACCTCAATATATAAGGTCACTTTACATCAGGCTTGTTTGTTCTCAAGGCAGCGTTCGTGTCCCCAGGGCATCAGGTTTCTTTTTTCACAGGAATGGGACATCAGTTTTCTTTGTTCTCGGGAACAAGGCTCTTCCTTGGCCTATATTTTCACAGCGTCCGGGACATCAGTTTTCCTTGTTCTCGGGAACAAGGCTCTTCGTTGGCCTATATCTTCACAGCGTCCGCTGGTCTGGTATGTTTCCCAGAAAATTCGGCTCGACAGGACCAGCAAATGTACGGGACGGACGTGATCGTCCAAGACCGACAGGCAATCAGGAGGTTGTAAGGCTCCTGCTTGAACGCGTTGACGCCCCTTGCACCTATTGTTCAGTTGTCATCTGGTAACTATGGACCTTGGAGACACTTGAAGGCTGCCAAGTAGGTTGAGGTGAAAAACGTGATGTCCAGGTTAAATAAAACTATTTGTTCATGGCCAGAAGCGATGTTCCTTCATGGTCCTCGATGCGCAATGATGCGTGGAAATACTTTAAGTGAAATAATGGCTACGAAATGTTCACACGCCTGCGCACTATTAAAGAAGCGAACTCGACTGCGACGAGGACCACAACATTCCGACCGCAAAAACTTTTATTTTCAAAATAATATACGCTAAGACTCGTAGCTTGAAACTGACAGGAACTACCCTTCCACTGGACCGATTCTGGTGAAACTTGTACTTTTGGATAGGTCTCGAGGAGACCTTCCCTCCGGTCTTTGATCCAGGTCCCTAGCCCCTACCATCAGGGAGTTCTCGTAAGGAGAACGTCGAAGAAAGGGAATTCCCGCCAGTTTGAAGCTTTACAATCGAGTTTCTCCTAAAACTAGACATGTTAGCTCTAGGGTACCAGCGAGGGACTTGGAGCCCTCCTACTGGGCCGTTGACACACATAAGTGTTACAGTTATATTCAAAACATTCAGGCGTACAGCCGCGAAATGGTGCGAGAAGTTAGCTTATGCCCCTGATCTTGGCACATAAACTCGATTCCTACTCAGACCGCTGGGTGGATTTTCAAGTTACATTCACACCCGGGTAGCCCTCGTGATGGGCTATTCCAAGGTAGAAGTCCGGTAGCTACATGTCCAACCCCCGATGAATTATCGTTTGTTACAAGTTTGTTTACATAGCAAATCCATGTAACCTCGCACCATATCAGGTCGCTTAACTCCTCAACCACCCGAGCTAAGCTCCTTCCGGAAGTGTGGTTGGGTAGCTGGAAAACTAGGCTGTCTGACGGCGGTACCCTGATGGGTGTACCACCAGCCTTTCCGCAGCTTAAGGTGCCGGGAAGCGGCCGAATACTAAATTTTACGTCGTCTCACATCTCTAATGTGTCTGTGTGCGTTACATACCCCTATATACTAGCTCCGTGTCATGACTGAGTGTAGGCGCCTGCCTGAGGGTCCACGAAGGTAATGCTTCAGACAGCATATCTATAGCTGACCAGGCACCAAATGTCCCTGGACGCAGTGACACATCGGCAGCCGCATAGAAACGTCCATGCCGGCACACACAGACACATCCTCTCAAGTAAGTGACGCCCATGTACTAGAATTACATAGGTGCTGTCTATTTATAGGGCCTAGACAAAATTCTAGGTCACCTAGAAGCGCTAAAACGGCTTGTAACGAATTTTCCAAACACTTACTTGAGTAAAATGTATGTGTATTTCCCTTTTTAGAGTAAAAATGCATTAAGACTGGCCATGTACTGCTATTATGTATAATTTCTCAGTCATGGCATCCAGCCATCCTATCTAGAACACCTAGATGGTGTTTCCTAACAAAACAATTATATGTAAGGAAGCAATCTGATTGGTTGGTGAATAGAATACCTATAGCACCACCTGATACCCTGCTCAAAACGGGGGGTCTAAAATAAGTAAACAAAATATTTTTATTTCCTTAAACCTATACATTTATCATATAACTAAGGTACCTTATGTATAATTCTAACACATAAGCGCTATATTCACACTATAAACTATGTAAAAGCCCCCAAAACATGAGTTTAAAGTTATCAAAATTCTACAAAAACTGGTTGTAGTATAAATATAAGGTGCCGCCCTCTTACAGGTCATTGTGAACTAAACGCTCGTTGAGGACGGTTGTTTTTTACGGAGTTAAATACTTGTTTCTTTCCGTAATAACACAATCAGTATGCATATTAAAGCTTCTAATTTATTGTTATTAGACTATATAATTCTATTACCTACTGATAGACACATAAAATATAATTTTAGTGTCTCAAAAACATGAGCAAAAATTAGTTACGAGCTTTACTATAAAAGGTTTTTTCACCTACCGACATCGCTTAGTATGCGATGGCGCTCTGGGGTGAGCAGACGTGTGTCTGTCAATACTATTTATATTTTACATATGACAACCTATCTAAAGGTGACGTATCGTCGCGAACAAACAGCATTGGCAATGTATGCGTGATCCGTAGTCAGCCTACAGAATCTTGTACCCAGATTGCGGTGGGGTACACATATTTTTTTCATTTTTTGAAGTCTTACCACAGGACGGTATGGAAGAAGAAAACGAGTTGCGCCAACTCCAAGAAACATGGACAGGAAGAAAACAATACATTGAATATATTTGAGAAAAATTAAAAGTTATGGGGTTTGTGAAAGACACTGTTATAAGGATTGTTG
Organism: Orthosia gothica; assembly: GCA_949775005.1. NCBI lineage: Eukaryota > Metazoa > Arthropoda > Insecta > Lepidoptera > Noctuidae > Orthosia > Orthosia gothica. The sequence continues at coordinate 2,279,035 of OX459039.1, read as the reverse complement.
TCTTATCGCTTGGGATGAATGCACAATGGCTAATAAGAAAGCCGTCGCTGACATAGTGAGAACTGATACTTCATTGCAATAATTTGATTTTGTTGCTGACGCCAACCACTTGTATTCCCCATACCAATTTTGATCGAAAGCGGTCCGGATATCTCCGCTACTAGACCTTCAGCTCACTTATTTCTCTTAGCTTAATAATCTCGCAAAAGAACAGGATCACCTACTCTAATATTAATCTCGCGGGCAGTGTGCACCACCGCAGCCATGTCCGGCCTCACTGTCTCTAATCGCCCGGGCGACACCTCAGTCGTCGTCGCTCACAATTACGATATTCAAATAAGAACATGCGAGACATTTTCGCCTACATACAAGGGCATTTTAATTATCTTTTTAACAGTCAGTGTGTTACTGAGGGTGGTACGGTGCTGGGGGTCTACTCCGAAAGTGTTCCGAAACTTCGGAGTGAAAAACTAGTTTGAAGTAAAAATTTTCAGATCGGTAATAACACATCGGGAGTAGATACAACTGTCAAATTGTGTTGTCATTCATTCTTAGTTCGGGCCCCGAACGAATCATCCGCCTGTAGATAATAGGGAGTAAAAGGGCCTTCGTTACGGCCTTAGGCCTTCGTTACGGGAAACGCGGTAACGACGGCCGAAACTGTGGACTTAAGCATGAAGTCCGCATTTTCGGCCTTCCCCCCTGTGAAGTAACGTGTACAATTACAATATTCTATTGTCGTACATTTTCTCAGTTATTTATGGGGCCATTATATACTCTATACAAATAATAAAGTTGAAGTGTCTGTTTGTACTTTATAATGCCAAAATATTAGCTTTTTAGTAAATGCGTATGAAAATATATACGGCACGTGCAACAAAAAAAAAAGAAAAAAAGTTTTGTTTGTTCGCCTGTTTTTCCCGGCTTATCTCCAAAATGACTGGACTCATTTTGACGGGACTTTCACTGGCAGATATCAGCTGATGGTATAAGGAGTAATTTACTTTTCAATAATTCTTATATCTATTTTTACTTCAAAAGATATTAGGGTTCGGTGCAAAAAATACGCGAGAAAGTCGCGGGCAACAACTAGTAAAAAATAATGATGTATGAAATAAAACACAACTCTTCAATAAATGACGACAAATCTCAGTAGAAATCGGCAGAAAAAAAAAAAAAAAAAAAGGCAAAACATGATTTGCGTTTGCGCCTAAATTGTTACAAAGGAGAATGGGCAGTTTTTGGCGGTCGACGGCCAATAATAAAATTAGTGTCAAATTTGTCTACTGATAACTAGGTTCTTTTTTACTATGAACGTTTTACTACAATCTATTTAAAAAAAGAAAAAATACATGTAAATATGAATAGAATTGCATAGAATAGCATAGAACATAATAACAATTATTTCATACGTGTAATTCATTTATCTAAAACTCAACAAATTCATCTGAAAACGATACGACACGTCGCGGCTAAGAAACTTCTACAATCTAAGTTTGGCCGCGGATCACTAGACTCCAAAACGGCTGAACCGATTTTACAGAAATTTTCAGACAACCTTTAGATTGACCCAGCCAGTAATCCTGTAAAGTTTGGTGGCGATCGAAACTATTTACGTTTGAACTTTGGACGCGGGCGAAGCCGCGGGCAGAAGCTATAGTTCTCCATAATGAAAATTAAAATAGTACGGAATTTTGTTTGTCGAAAAACGCATAACTTATGACTTTTTGAGCAAACATGCAGAACAACATCAAGCTTTGCGATTATAATGTCGATTTCTACTGAGCTTTGTCTGTTTATTGTACAATACTATAATACTTGCCGTATAATAACTTGTATATTGATGTAGATAGAGATGATGATGTAGATGTAGATGTGGATGGATGGAGAGTGAGGGGACGGCCAAAGAAAAGATGGATGGACTGTGAGAGGAGTGATATGAAAGAAAAGGCCGTCAGTGATGTTGTGACGGGGGACAGGACGGGATGGAAAAAGAAAACGTGTCCCAAGTAGCATGGGACAAGCGCAGGAAGATGATGACTATAGTTCTTGCCCACTAGGTACCACAACGAAAAAGTGAAAAATAGAAAGTGTTTTTAAAAACAACCGACTTCCAATTGGGTTTTTTTTTTGTAAAATTTGCGTTTTTTTAGTTAAGGGCGTTAGAATTTTATAAAAAAGACGCAGTAAAAATAGTACAAATGTACTAAAAGCCACCTCGTGGAGGATTTGAACCTCCGACCATATTCTCACCCCCCCTCAATGAGAAACGTTCTGACCACTGAACTAACGAGGCTTGTTAGAAGATCTCCAAATAAGGTTTCCTATTCGGGAAAAACAGACGAAAACGTTGCATATTAAAATCTAGGATCAACACTTTAAAGTCTAGATTTCAACGGCGCCGACTGATGCAGTCTACGTCATAGGTTGCGACTATAGAAGCTATGGATACGACTTGTAACCGATATGAATTTTCGATTAAATAATAATAATAAATAATAAATGTTTATTGGTACAAAAATGTTACAATAATAATTGTTCACATAAGTATACAGCTATATTGTAGAAACTACATTGTAACCATTGGTTAATGAACCCTGCCTCTCAAACTAGGGCAACCTGTATCTTGGAGTGAGTTCTGATGGTGGCTTTAAGCACGAAGAGTTGTCGAACTGTTAGCACCTTGCAGTCCGCGTATAACTCCGATGTTGGGTGTCTAAAGGGTTTACGGGTCATAACTTTTAGTATGGCTCTCTGGGCACGCTCAACTCTCAGAAATTTAGTTTTTGTAGCACCACCCCAGACGGAAAAGCAATAACCCAGGATCGATTGACACAATGCTAGATAAACCATTTTTAGAGTATGACGGTTTGCAGACTCTCTTAGCGACTTGAAAATATGTATAAGACGCATGGTTCTTGTGATGAGAGCGTCAAGCTGTTTATCCCATCGTAATCCATCGTCTATCTCGATACCCAAGTATCTAACGCTGTCGGTACGAGTGAGCGCAGGACAACAACAGGAGGTAGTGGGGTTAGGACATGTGTGGGCTGTTAAAAAGAAAGAGCTGGGCGGAGACGTGTCACGCCGAATCGCGAAAGGGACGTAAACTGTTTTCTGAACGTTGAGCGTGAGCAGATTTGCATTGAGCCAAGCCATAACCTTAGTCAATGCCGACTCAGCACAGGACTTTACAACGTCCCAGGTACGTCCACAGACAAGAATCGCGGTATCATCCGCATATGAGTAGATTTGGCAATTGGGAAGATCCATATTGCAGAGGTCATATGCTACCCTGAGGCACGCCGTATGTCATAAGTTTCTCATCGCTAAGATACGTGTCAACTTTTACCTGCTGTTTACGATTTCTGAGATAGTCCTTGAATATCTCGAGTGTAATGCCACGAATACCTAGGTGTTCTAACTTTGAAATAAGTAGGGGAACAGAAACTGTATCGAATGCCTTCGAAAGGTCTTGAAATATACCAAGACATTTCATTTTTCCGTCAAGATTCTTAGCAATGACTTGAGTGAGTCCGGAAGCCATATTGATTATCAGATAAAAGATGATATTTATTTTAAAAGTTTCGTAGACACTTGTTTAGAATCTTCTCCAAGATTTTGGAGAGTGCAGGTAGAACCGATATGGGCCGATAGTTACTGACACAGTTCCTGCTTCCCCCCTTGTAGATGGGATGGACTATAGCCTTTTTCAGGGCATCCGGAAACACACCCGTACGAAGGCAGAGATTGAAGAGGTAAGTGATTGGCGGCACCAGCACATGGTGACAAGTCTTTAGTAACTCGGGACCTATGCCGTCCCAACCAGTGTCACAGTCGTTGCGCAATTGCATCACAAGAGACTCAACTTCCGCGTGATCTACTTCTAAAACAGCAAGAGTGTTCACAGAACTAAGGTAACTGGAGGAAGGCAGAGCAGAGTTTGCGGCAGAGAGATGAAGATTATCAGCCATGGGTAATGGAGAGTGGGATAATATGTTCGCCGCTAAGTTGCTTCCAATATTGGTAAAGTACTCACAAACAGTGTTGGCAGACGACTTGGGACACTCACTTATTCCGAGTAGGTCAGAAGGACTGGAACATGTTCTATTTGAGTTGGTGATATTTTTAATTGTTTTCCACAAGGCTTTTGGGCTTCCCTGCGCTTTTTCAAGCTCATTTTTTTCGTAAGCTGCTTTAAGCTTTCGCAACAGGGAATTACAGAAGTTCCTATAGCGGCAATAGGTGGTTTTGAGAACCAAGTTATCAGGTGCCCTTCTGGATTTCATATGCAGCCCATCACGGTTCCGTATACACTTAAGGAGGCCAGGAGTTATCCATGGCTTAATAGTTCTACGCGTCCTTGGTATTGGGATTTGCTCTGTGTGTTTGGATGCTACTTCGGTTACTATATCTATAAATTTTGTCATTAAGACATTTGCGCCATCTTCTTTGTATAGGCTCGCAAAGTCTGTCTTTTCCAACTCTAACTTTATAGCTTCATAATTTATGCGTGTAGAAATGTAGCAAGCTTTGCGAGCGGGGGAGGCGTTGGATAAGGTTAGCAGTATCGGTTTGTGGTCTGTAACAAATGATTCCAATACGAGAGTGGTAGCAGGCAGAGTGGTCTTGAGAAAAGCGTGATCCAGGCAACCTTCAAGCCGAGTGGGTAACAGATGCGACGGGAGAAGCCCATGCGATGCATTAAATGCAATATATTCGGCACTCCGGTCACACCCATATCCCTGACCAAGATCAATGTTAAGGTCTCCAATAAGCGCGATATTTCTGCAGCTAGACAGTTTATCGTAGACACAATTTAAACTAGTTAAGAAATTGTCAAAGTTATCTTTGGAGTTGTATGAGGGAGACCGGTAAACTGCAACTACAGCCAATCCGCCATCCAGCTGGGAAACCAGACAGTTTCCACCTCTAAAAGCCGGCTCCCATGACGTACATTGAAGACCAAGCTTTGTATAGATTACAACTCCATCATTTTGGTTACAGTTGATGCCAGTAGCGAGGGAGCGGTAACCATCTAGTATCGGTAGATTGGCTACTTTGCTGAGCCAACATTCGGTCAGGACAACCACGTCAACGGAAACCTTGGTAGATTGCAATAGTAGCTGAAGCTGATCGAAGTTTTTATTTATGCTACGTACATTCATATGCAATATTGAAACATCGCTGTCAGAACCTCTGACAAACTTTAGGCAGTCCTCCGGACTGCATTTAAAAGAACTACCTATGGTTATATGGTCAAGTTCCTCATTTATACTGCTAATGTTAGCCATTTATAGATTTTATAAATACCAAAACAAAGACACAAGAATAGGAGAATACGTGAGCAAGTAGAATAAATTCTTCGGGAAAGCGAATTTTGTTTGACGATGGAATAAATATTAACGAATGAATGCAACGGACTCTGTGAGTAAGTAAATGTATATGTCAACAAGACAAAAGTCTGTATATGCCATTTAAAATAGATATGGACCATAGAAGAGACGCGAGACAGTGGACGCCTGTATAAGTACGCGCACATACAGATAATTTTTGGGGGTGCGGGTAACTGTCTGTTTACGTTTGAGTCATCTAAAGAAATTGAATAGCCAATGGGTAGGTGACTTGACTTAAGATCCTATGACCCCTAGCTGGGGCAGAGGGCTTCCACAGTAGTCCTCCATCGAGACCGGTCTTGAGCTTCGCGCTTCACCTCGCTCCACGCCATTCCGATACTCGTCGCTTCAGCCAATATGGTGCGTCGCCAGGTTTGACGGGGACGGCCTCGCTTCCTTTTTCCTTGAGGATTCCAATCTAAGGCCTGTTTAGGAATGTGATCGGAATTCCTCCGGAGCGTGTGACCAATCCAACACCATTTACGCCGCTTGATCTGGCGGTCGATCGGGGTCTCGTGGCATCTCTCCAACAGCTCTACATTAGAGATGATCTCGGGCCAGTAAATTCCGAGGATGTGACGAAGACATCGGTTGACGAAGACCTGGATTTGGCGCGAGATGTCCTTTGTTACCTTCCACGTTTCGCACCCGTAGAGCAGCACGGATTTGACATTGGACCCGAAGATTTTGAGTTTAACCCTTCGGGTCAGTTTCCGCGATTGCCACACAGGTCTCAGCTGTGCGAAGGTTGCTCGCGCTTTGGCAATCCGTGAAGTGATGTCCTCTTCAGTTCCTCCAGTCTCTGACACGACGCTCCCGAGGTACGTGAATTTGTGGACGCGTTCCACAACCTCTGTGCCGATTAACATCGGAGACGAATTCTTCACACCTGTACGCATCCCCTGGGTTTTCCGGATGTTAATTTTGAGCCCAGTTTTCGCCGCCTCCTGGCGCAGGTCGTCCAGTTTCGCTTGCATGTCGGCATGAGTGTGACTCAGCAGGCATAGATCATCAGCATAGTCCAGGTCTTCCAAGACGTTGGTCAATCCCCACTCTATCCCGCGACGCCTGCTTTCGTTAATGCGCGACATGACTCCGTCGAGAACGATTATAAAAAGGAGGGGCGAAAGAAGACAGCCCTGGCGGACACCAGTGTGCACTGCGATGTCCTCCGAGATGAGGCCCTCGTGAGTCACCTTACAGGAATATTTCTTATAAATGCCCTCCAACAGGCGGACTATTTTTGGCGGCACTCCTATGTCTAACAGGCGGGACCAGATGCTGGACATTTCAGCGTATCAAAGGCCTTTTCGAAGTCGACAAAAGTGAGATAAATTTCCCTTTGCCATTCTGCTGCCTGCTTGAGAATGATACGAAGAGTGTTGATCTGGTCCGTGCATGAGCGGCTCGAACGGAAACCCGCCTGCTCCCCGCGCAGAAGAGGCTCAACGGGTAGGTAGGAGGTATAAATAAAAATATTAGTGATTGCGTGGGTAAACATAACAATGTGTGACGTGACCGCATAGACTCCTCCAGTCGTGCTAATTACGTGTTTATCTGTAGTGTTATTTAAGTTGGGGCCATGTATATTTATTTTTGTTGAAGTGATAGTTAAAAACGAAAAATGAGTGTTAGAAATTACGATAGTTATCAAAAGTGTGATGTGTCTTTTCAGTTCAGTTTTTGAAGAGAGTGAGGTTAATTCAGTTAAGTGCAGTAAACAATTTACGTTGAACAAATTGTCGTATAGAGGTGCTGTGTTTAATTTAGAAGGTGAGTAGTGTAGTAAGTGCAGAAATATTGTTCTAGTGTAAGTAGTGACAGTGGTGAATGCATTGATGTTTAAATGACCAGAAGTAGTCATTATTGTTGCGTTTATTTTGTATTTGCGTGTGTGGGCTTGTGTTTGTATGCGATATTTTATTGAATGATGAGTATTGTGGTATGAATTATGTAATAATTGGTGATAAGGTATACATGCTATTACTACAACTAGGATTCTAATAAACAACAAACAGTACAAGAAAACTGGCAAGTGGATAGAAACATTCTGAGTTAGTCACATTGCCCCATTTTGATTCTCAGAGAGACTGAGACATTTCTCGGATCTAACGATAACTTGTTTGTCACCTTCTTTCTTGCGAATAAATATATTACCGTTGGAGATCCAGCAGAACTTGAAGCCATTTTTCGTAGCGAACTCTCTGGCTAGGTAGAACAGCTTTTTGGTGCTGGGTGGTAAGTGTTCAGCGACGTACACCGGTCGAGGAGCGCCAGGCATACCCATAGCTGTGGTGTTTAATTTTTCATCTCTTCCTCGTCTTTTGTTGTATGTGCGCACAGCCGAGATGAGGGTCTGCTTAGTTTGCACGGTAGTGAACTCAGCAACTATTGGAGGTGGGGTGGATGAGGGGTTTGATTTTCGTGGTATACGATAGATATCGCGCAGTTCTGTTTCAGCGATGCGTACGCCAACAGTTGAACCAATGTTACACACCGTTTTAATGAGACTGGCGCTGGATTCAGCATCCTCCTGCAGGATGTTACGCAATTCAATGCCAGAGGATCTCGATTTATGCTGAAGGTCAATTATTTTCTGCTCCAGATTCTGAATATATATTTGTTGGTCGCGTCGCTCTTTTCTCAAACTATCAACCTCCGTTCTTAAATCTTCGAATTGTTTGTTGAAAAATTCGATAGATTGAACGATTTCGGCGTTTGACTTGCGGATTTCTGCATTGGACGCCTGTATCTGATTGTTTTGCTTCTTGATGTCGCCTATATCGGATGACAGCTTAGCAATTAGCTTAGTTTGGTCCGCCAGCTGTTTTGCAATGATGCTATCTTGCTCCTTCTTCCATTTCGCTGGGCTTTTCTCATCCGATTCAGCTTGTGGCGAGATATCGTTGCGTGGACGCTTAAACCTGGTAGTGTTTACATAGCCACATTCAGTTACGGCCGTGGTGATATCCGGTTCCGATCGTGTTTCCGTACTACCCATAGAACTAAACTGTGTTTTGGGCGTAGTCGGTGGGCTGCGCTCCATGTTCATCATGTTTACGGATAATAGAACTCGTTAATATCGTAAGCAAGTATTAGTAAAACAGCAAGTAGTCTCAAGGGCCAGTAGCTATTTCACGCCGAAATAAATGTATGGTATTAGAATTTTAGAATTCACAAAAAGCTACAATCTAGCTGGGGCTCGAACTTGCGATCAACGGATTGTGAAGTGATGTCGACTGCTGCGCCACCGAACCAAACTAACTTGGTCAGCTGGGGTGAAATTGAGCATAGTATTTAGTAGTTCTAATATTCAAACGAAACAAAACGGTTATACATGACTCATGAGGCTAGTTTTTTTCCACTGTGTTCACCATTTTAGTCACTTTGTCTTTGTTTGAATATTTACACTTTTTATTGCACTGTTTTATCGTTTTGTATTATAAATTGTTTATATGTTGGTTTATAACAAGGTCACTGTTGTGGTTATGTCACTAATGATAATGATAAATGATAAATGATTTTATTTCTGTAAGTTGGTTTGTACAAACGCTTTTACATGTCTAACATATTTTTTTTTTAAAAACTAGATGAGGTCGGCGTTTCATATCTGACTACTCTGAGAAGAAAGGCCGAAACAAACTCAGAGGTCACAGTCTCTTTTAAAGTCCTGACAAAAATCTTGGTTCGATCATGTGAAGACCATGTAGACTGATGTCTGAAATGGTCTTTTGAGGAAAGAACCAGCCAGATTGAGTGGACCTGTCCAGTCAGTGCACGCATTTGTCAATAACCGAGCAGCTCAACTCAGAATTTAAGGAGCTCAACGATTCAACGAACAATACCAAAGAAAGGACATTCGGGTAGGCCGCATAAACTACTCAAACTGCCAGACCATGATTAAAAACTAAGATAAATTAAAAAACAAAATAATGATCCACATAGTCTTCACATTCACAATAATTAAAATAAAATAATATAATACTTTAAAAAGTAAATATTCTTGTCATTGCAAGAAAACAAATAAAAAAAAAAATAAAAAAATTAAAAAATAACAAAATTCATGGTGCAAAATATATAAACAAAAAAAAAAAAAAAACTAAATTAATTTAATTGGAGCAGGTCACTCCCAAGCCGTTTTATCCTCAACGTAATCTTTAATGCTATGAAACGCTTTTTGGCACAACTTACGTTTAATGAATGATTTAAATTTATTAAGACTTAGATTTTGTACGTGGCTTGGAAGCATATTATAAAAGCGCACACATTGACATCTAAACGAGCCACCTATTTTCTTGAGCCTTGTTGTAGGTATTACAAATTTGTGTTTGTTCCTAGTATTTATATTATGGATATCACTGTATTTTTTAAACAATTTTATATTTTTATGGGCATATAAAAGATTTTCATAAATATACTGAGAAGGCACAGTCATTACATTAATCTCCTTAAATTTCTCTCTGAGAGAGTGTCTCGGGCTTAATTTATAAATTGATCGAACAGCTCTTTTCTGCAAAACAAAGATAGTCTGGATGTCGGCGGCATTTCCCCACAACAGAATACCGTATGACATTACACTATGAAAATAGCTAAAGTATACTAAACGGGCTGTCTCTATGTCCGTTAAATTACGAATTTTTCTAACAGCATATGCTGCGGAGCTTAGCTTCTTTGACAATTTATCTATATGTGGGCCCCACTGAAGCTTAGCATCCAAAGTTAAACCTAAGAACACTGTGCTATTTTCAGGATTCAATTCTTCGCCCTTTATCAGCACGTCAGTTTTCACCTGCCTAACGTGAGGTAGGGTAAACTTAATGCATTTCGTTTTTTTTTCATTAAGAATTAAATTGTTAACATTGAACCAGTGAACTACATTTGAGATCGCGCTATTTACATCGTCAGTAACCAGCTGCTGACGTTTAAGTTTAAACAAAAGTGAAGTATCATCCGCAAACAACACTATATTATGGTTATCCTTTATGAGGTAAGGCAAATCATTAATATTAATAAGAAACAAGAAAGGACCAAGAATCGAGCCCTGCGGGACTCTCATTGCTACTATAGATCCAGGAGATCTTTTTCCATTAACGTCAACGCTCTGAATCCTATTACTCAAGTATGAAGTAAGAAGATCCAGAGCGCTGTTCCGGATCACTGCGCTTGATTGCCAATTATTGATCATTGTTTGTATAAAGTATTTTTCAATTTGTTTTAAAGACTGTTCGATTTTCTCCGAGATAATTCTTTCACTTATTAATTGAGACTTGTTAAACTGTTTGTACTAGAAAAAAGTCCTCAAAAGCAAGTTTTACTATTTTAAAACAATTTAAGCTACAGAGCGGAGTCGAACTCGGGGTCGGTCGCGCGCGATCAAAAATAAATAAAATATTATATTTATAAAGACCAACTCGAAGCAATCTTTTTCGATAACAATAAATAAGAATGGAGGATAATTCTTCATCAAAGTAAATTATGCTGCAAATATTATACATCTGTCTGGTATACGGCTGGTACTGCATGTGTCTAATCAGCGTGCGCTGGTACGTCTTCGGTTTTGTTCTTGCGCCTCCGGCTCTCTCCTCGGCGTCTCCCTTTTGTGCAGATAAAGGGTGGCCCATAAGTCCTTTAAAATGTTAATTCAGAGCGATATGTAGCAATGATCGAGGAGATTTTTACACCAGCGTTGCAGAATTTTCCAGGCTACAATACGCGGACCTGTTTTCAACAGGATGGCGCGACGGCCCATACCTCTAACACCGCTATGCCCGTCATTCGTGTACTTTTCCCCAACAAAGTGATCTCTCGAAGAGGAGACATTTCCTGGCCACCACGTAGTCCGGATCTAACCCCGATGGACTTTTTCTTATGGGGTTATCTGAAATCTAAAGTGTATGACACAAACCCGCGGTCAATTGAAGCCCTAAAAGAAAATATTCAAAGAGAAATGGCTAACATCACAGAACTGACTTGCCGCGCAGTCGTCGATAGTTTTAGACGTCGCTTACAGGAGTGCCGTGATCGTAACGGGTTACATTTGGATGATGTTATTTTCAAAAAATAATTCCCATTTTATAAAGGTTAATACGAAATAAAAAGGTATTTCTTATTGTAATTAGTTTTTTATTTATTAATTTTTTACATGTGTAAGGATTTATGGGCCACCCTGTAGTTGCTCCTACATGCAGCACGCTGTGCCTTGTACAATTTATCACGCAAACATGATTATTTATGTATATTTCTATTACTAAAAAGGGTATTCAGGGTATTTAGGCCATCTGAATTGATTGAAAGTTTAAGTTTCCTAGGTGATCGGAAAGTGCCGTTTTATTTTTTACTAAAATGTAATCGTGGAGACTCCACTGATTTTGGCTGGGACTAAATTCACCTTGCACATGCGCACTGCGCAGAGAGGTACAGCTTCGGGAAGCTTCGGGTCTTCATATTACGAGTATTTATTTGACCCTATTTGTAAATAGGTCCAAACATTTTCGGTATGGAGTGTTGAGGTAGAGTTTGGAATACCTAGTCTAAATACGTATTTCCATGTGGTGGATTCTCATGGTGCATAAATCTTCGGTAAAGTGAGGTTGTTCCGCAAAGCCTTCTAAGAAAACCCCAGAAAGCTGTTGCCGTTGCTGGTTAGCCAAGAATATTCATCCATAATAGATTGAATAAGAATCTAAGTGCGTATTATGAAGTGTACATAAACATATAAAATGCAGAGGCTCTAGACAAGGGGCATTCGATGTCAGCAAGGCGACAGTCGTAATGTTAAAATGTAAGGGTCACGTGATCGTACGATATCGCTTGTCAATCTCATACAATTTTGCCTTTTTAACCCCCGCCGGAAAAAGAGGGGTGTTATAAGTTTTTAATTAACCCTCGCCGGAAAAAGAGGGGTGTTATAAGTTTGACGTGTCTTGATGTGTATCTGTGTATCTGTGTGTCTGTCTGTGGCATCATAGCGCCTAAACGGATGAACCGATTTCAATTTAGTTTTTATTTTGTTTGAAAGGTAATTTTGTCGAGAGTGTTAGCTATGTTTGAATAAAATCGGTTGAGCCGTTCAAAAGTTATGGGCATTTTACTGTTTAAATTGGGGTGTTTTCGCAAGAATGAGCCGGGGGTTTTTGAAATTTTACTTGTTGACAATCGATATCGCCACCCTTTCTATAATAGAATGAATAGAATTTGAAGATTTTTGATGTAAATACTAAAAAACTTCTAATAATAGAAATTCAAAAACCTGTCTGCTTAAGAAGCGAACTAAAAAGATGTTGAACAAGAAGAAAATCAGTCGGAGGATATTATATTTGCAAGCTGGCTTTGACAGCTGAAAACCACATGTATCCTCCGACTGTATAGCATGATTTTCTTGTTGTTTACATATGTTTATTTCGCTTCTTAAGCAGTCAGGTTTTTGAATTTTATTTTTGTTATTTTAGATATCATTTCTTTTCGAATTCTTTAAGTTTGTTCTTTTTAGGTCACTTATCTAATAACACTTGGGCGGTCAATACGTATCTAACTATGTCTTAATTATATTAATCCGTCTAGCGTTTTGAAAGATATGAGGTGACTAGCTGTTACCCGCTGCTTCGCCCGCGTTTATACAGATTCTGTCAATCAATTGTGGTTGTCGACAAAAAGGGTGAGAAATATCCAATGTTGCAATTTTAGTTATAATCAAAATTGGCCCCTTGACTCCTTTGTTTTTTTGTGCTATTCTTCATGGTAATGTTTTGGCCATCCACGCCCACTTGGAAAACTCAGCCTGTATATGTACAGGAAGCATTAACGTAAAAACGATTAACTTATTTCATTGAAAACTTTGGTCAATACAGGTAAAGGTTACAAAAGGAAACAAATAAATACAGAGTCATAGGTTCTGCTTTGCTACGAATTGAAGATACCACTTCATCATAATTTTTATCTTCAGTTAATTGACATTCCTTAATTACGCCGTTAATCATAGGTACAATATTTTAGGACGATGCTATATACTATGTTGTATGTCCTTTCATTTGGTGCTAATACATACACATTCTGGGCCTTGATGGGCGGGTGATGAGTGGATGGACGGTGGTATGGTGTAATATTCTCGTATATTATGACCGATTTGTGGATGTGAGAATTGCCTGACCGATTAAGTATTTTATACGGTCTTCCCAAATGTCCTACTTACGTATTGTTCATCGGCGGCTCTTTCAAGTCAGGTTTATACAAATGTACGTGGTGATATTAAAATATGCTTACTTTTGGCGCACGGTTGGCGCAGTGGTTGAGCGATTGACTGCTGCGCTGCGTGTCGTGGGTTCGATTCCCGCACGGAACAAATATTTGTATGACCTACAGATAATTGTTCCGGCTCTGGGTGTTGTGAATGTGAGTTTATATGTTTGTAAACGCACCCACGATACAGGAAGAAATTCCTAGTGTGGGGCAACGTTTTATTTTAAAAAAAAAAGAAGAAAGAAAGAAACTGGGTAACACGATACCCCTTGGAAAGACTGGTGACAGATCTCAAGTTTCTGATACCTGTAACGACTGTCAAAGTTCTTCAAATGACAGCCAAGACCAACGGCATAACGTGCTTGCCGAGGCACAGAGGAATCTCGATATATAAAGATGGTCACCCATCCCTAAACAACCTCGGCAAGCGTTGCTTAACCTTGAATATCGACCCGTGTGGCCGTTATTATTTAGCCACGAGCTTCTCTCCCATACATAGTTGTACTAAAACTGGACAGTAAAATTAAATTTTATAATAATCTAATTTTACTTAGTGTATTTATATAATTTTATGATTTAACAAAAAAACAATATTTTGTGTTTTATTTGTTTTTTATGATCATGAATGGATATGCTATATGAAATAAATGTTTTAATAATAATTGATCAGCTTTCCTCAAAGTCGCATTTTATTCATATTTAAGCTTGTTTTTTTTTAATTTGACTAAATCGATGCAGTTATTCAAAATAAACCCCTAACTGTAGTGCCGTCTCATTCCGTCCCCTGCGTGACTGAAGTGGGCACGACTAACATTGGTACAGTCAGCTGGAAAACAGTGGTAGAGAGCATAATATATTTATAACAACAATCGGCAATGTATTATTTAATTGTATGTTACAATTTTTACATTCTATTAAACGTATACAAATCATGAAGTCTTAGAAATCACATTTTCAAGTCAATTTGAAGGATCACTTTTGATTCACTAGCCATTAGAATAGAAAACGGACATGATTAATGTCAATAAATAATTACCGTATCTACTTATGATTCAAGGAGGCGTCGAGTTGGAGGATATGTATGTATATACAAATTATTTATTTATTTTTGCCTTTTTTGCGAAAAGAAGTGCAAATAAACTAGATTAGCCTGATAATGTTTTCATTCGTTTTCAGCCAGTTTTACTTACATGTAGCCGCAGCTACTTAGCTAAAAATAAAAAAAAACAAATGAAAAAGGTTACAAGAATAAGAACTGAACTGTGGAAAATGATGATTAAATACTTTTAAGTAAAAAACGGGCTGATTAGAGTGAAACATGTGGTGGGTGGAAACTGGCAATTAAAGTTCTAAGTGAGTGAATTAAATACTACACCAGGCGAATATAAATAATGCGTGGAGGATATAAAAATCATAATTTTTACCGTTTAACTGTGAAACATGTGGTGGGTGGAAACTGGCAACTAAAGTTCTAAGTGAGTGAATTAAATACTACACCAGGCAAATATAAATAATGCGTGGAGGCGATATAAAAATCATAATTTTTACCGTTTAACTTAAGTGAAACATGTGGTGGGTGGAAACTGGCAATTAAAGTTCTAAGTGAGTGAATTAAATACTACACCAGGCGATAAATAATGCGTGGAGGATATAAACAACATAATTTTTATCGTTTAACTCACTTTCGATAACTCGATCCCAATAATCCCGACTAATCTTGAACTAACTGGTCCAAGAAAGAGTGAAGCTCTTGAAAAGTGAGAAAGCAAAGCATTTAAGCGCAGCCTTGGTGATGCCCTCCGTGCTGGCTTCCTTAAAACCCTGCAGACAGGAATTGAAGCCTCTGACCAGCAGGACTCCATTAATGTGTTTAAGATTATTTGCCACAAAAGTTATGCAAGTACCGGGCTGGCGCGAGAATGAGAAGCGAATCTATAAAACGGTGCGCAGCTAAGTGAATATCTCTCGAATATATCCCTCGGCTGGATTTTTCGCAAACATCTCTCTCACGCTTGCCAACCTATCTGCGCTAAACATGGCATAGAAAACGAGGTGATCCCTTCAGTGGAGTTGCCTTGCTAACTTGCACGTCTTGGTGGATAAATACTCAAGGACATCGCCGGCATGGCGTACTTGCATGTTCTCGCGCTCTAAAGCCACTTGTACACGCTATGAAAAGTCACCAAGCCAGTGTACGACCATTCAACCAATTCTCCATGTACACGACATGAAGATTATTTTCTTGTTCAGTGCGCCTTACTTCTTGTGTAGGAACGACATCTGAATGTGTTGATCATTTTACCGATCGATCTGGCTACACTTCGGGGAGGTCTATGTTTAGCAGTGGATGCCTATCGGCTAAAATGGTGATGATGATGAACTAAAGACGAACATCAAACCGGGTTCACATCACTGTGTTGTGTCGTGTCGAAGGCCCTTCTGACGCAATTAAACTCATTGTGATATGACGTAGGCTTGAACAGAGTCATTGGTGTAACATGCCTCTCCTTGAAAGTAAACTATATTTAAACATCGACCTGCAGTCGTTACATAATAATATCGATTTATTCGTCAATCTGTACTCCATTTCAAATAACAAGAAATTTAAATAATCCCTGTTGCGGACTGTATCTGTCCATAGATGCGGAGCGGAGTAGCGGGCTGTGTTTTTCCATACGCGGAGCTCGGTTGCACTCGTTTCTCCTCTCCGTTTCCCCGCTCCGCTCCCCCGCGCCGACTCACTGCTCTGTTTATCATATCCGCGGTCCCGCTCCGCCTAAAAATATATGAATTTTGAAACTAATTTTCGAATCTCTGTCGACTAAAGCGGAGCGTAGTTTTTATGCAATTTGATTGGTTGGCTCCGCACCTCTTTTGTCCGCGCCGCGCGAATTGGACCGGCAACTCAACTTCTACTACAACTGCCATTTGTCATGTCACAGGTCACCAACGCAATTCAAATGAAGTATAGTCAATTGCAAAATGCAGATGATGATATTATTTCACAGTTTTGAAAGATATACGTATAAAGATATACGATAGCTCTATACGTCTATATTAAAAACTTCAGAAAAAATATATTTTTTAATATGCCAGAATATCTTATTTTATTAAATTATATTTCCACCTGACTTATGTATTACATATGGCCTTTGTTTGCCTTTAAAGCTTTTTTAACCCCCGCCGGAAAAAGAAGGGGTGTTATAAGTTTTAAGTTTCACGTGTGTTGCTGTGTTGCTGTGTTGCTGTGTTGCTGTGTATCTGTGTATCTGTGTGTCTGTCTGTGGCATCATAGCGCCTAAACAGATGAACCGATTTCAATTTAGTTTTTTTTTTGTTTGAAAGTTAATTTTGTCAAGAGTGTTCTTAGCCATGTTTGAATAAAATCGGTTCAGCCGTTCAAAAGTTATGGGCGTTTTACTGTTTGAATCGGGTTGTTTTCGCAAGATAAATGTGTCGGGGATTTTTTAAATTGTGATATTTTACTTGTTACTATATGCGGAAACATTTAATTGGCCTTAATTTTATTACAAAAACGAAGCACGTATTAAAATTATGTCATTATGTCTTCGAATATTCTGAATAAAATTCTCGGCAAAGAAAAGCGAACATAGAATCATGTGCGCGACTGTACATTAATATCGAGCAGCGCAGCTGGGACTAGCTTGCCCGCCGGCAGTCGCTCCTAACCAGTGTACCGAACAGTACCTACTTATACCTGCTATTTTTCAAAATCGGTAACAACGTGTTATTCCGTGCCAAAATGTCAGAACACTACTACCCCTATGACGAAGATTTTGCTGGCCAAAGTCTTAGTCCTGCTCAAAAAGAAATGTTGAAAAATGAAATTAAGAAAGTGAGGCTTGATGCTAAGGTCACGGATGAACTGGAGAGAGATCTGGATCTCATTCCACTGGCGCATCTTGTGGGTGTGTTTTCATTATTATTTTTATTATTATTGATAGGCTCGTATCCACTATCTCTCCTGATGGTGAACGAAAAAATTTTATCCTACTAATAGTTTGAAAGTTTGGATGAATAGATGTTTGTTTATCAATCGCCAGAACGGCTGAACAGATCTGGATGTAAGATACAGACATAAATATAATCATAGGGTGCTTTTTATCCAGATGAACTAGGTAAAATGATTCTTTGGGATATTAAAATACTTTCCACCTGGGTGAAGTTGTAACAGCAATAAACATTTTGGTATTGTTTTTTTTTCTTTTGTTTTGTTTTCTATTGTATTTTCTTCCACAAGTTTTTATACAAGGAAAATTTCTAAAGCTTTGGGTTAACACTACCTTTGTGTTGTTTTCTCTTGTTTTCCCCATATTTTACCCGACTGCAAGAAAAGGGTTATGTTTTCGCGTGTATCTTGTATATATCTAATATTCTTTATTATCTTATATGTTTCAAACCACTAGACGGATTTATATAATTAAGACATCGTTAGATAGGTCTTGACCGCCAAAGTGTTATTAGATAAGTGACGTTAAAAAAGAAACAAGACGGATTTTGGGCGCCATATTGTGGGGGTTCCAATTTCATTTTCTTCCAAACCCATTAAGTGGTGTATTAAAACAAGTAAAATTTCAAAATTTAAAAACCCCCGACACATTTATCTTGCAAAAACACCCCGATTCAAACAGTTAAACGCCCATAACTTTTAAACGGCTGAACCGATTTTATTTAAACATAGCTAAGAACACTCTCGACAAAATAACATTTCAAACAAAAAAAAAAAAAAAAAATTAAAATCGGTTCATTCGTTTAGGCGCTATGATGCCACAGACATACACACAGATACACAGCAACACACGTGAAACTTATAACTTCCCTCTTTTTACGGCGGGGGTTAATGAAGGGTTTTTAAAGGTAATAACAACAAAAATATATTCTACCATTGAGGTAATAATGTACTACGCACTACATATTATCTCAATGTATACTACAAATATATTTAGAAGCCATTTGAAAATAAAACTGTGGGTACTATTCTAAACAGATGTAAATATAAAAATAAAAAAACCAATAAACCCGACTGCTTAAGCGAACTATCAATATGTAAACAAGATGAAAATCGTGCTGTGATGTAGGACGCTATTATAGTTTTGGTCAGCCAGCTCGCGAATAATTATATATCCTCCGTCTGCACAGCATGATTTTCTTCTTGTTTAAGTACATCTTTTTAGTTCGCTTATGCAGTCTGGTTTTTTTATTTTTTATATTTACATCTTAGTTACCTATAGTTTTTTTTAGTTAAGAAGTCGTTGTGTAACGCTTCGCGCCTTTGTGTTATTTTCTCTTGTGTCTCCCCATTTTAGGGTTCCGTACCCAAAGGGTAAAAACGGGACCAAGACTCTACGGTCCGTCTGTCTGTCTATCCGTCCGTCTGTCACCAGGCTGTATTCCATGAACCGTGATAGCTAGACAGTTGAAATTTTCGCAGATGATGTATTTCTATTGCCGCTATAACAACAAATACTAAAAACAGAATAAAATAAATATTTAAGTAAGGCTTCCAACAACGAACGTGATATTTGTGCCGTTTATTGCGATAATGGTACGGAAACCTTCGTGCGCAAGGCCGACTCGCACTTGACTGGTTTTATTTTGATTAAATGAATGAATACACATCTGATACATTAGATATATCATCATCATCATCTGCCTAGCATTTTCCCAATTGTTTGTTGGGGTCGGCTTCCAGTCTAACCGGATTCAGCTACATTATATACATACGCAATTAAAAAATACGTTAAAAAGTTTAGAAAGTGCTGACAAATAAGATGACGATACAGAAGTATGTAAGAAATAGCTTATAATATTGCTCCAACTCCTAATAAATTGGTACCAGAGCAAATGTATGATGAAAAAGAAATACCAGCGAAGAAAATATGGTAAAAGGTATATTTCAGTCGCAGCTGACCCCGATCGTTTCGGTTGACGCGTGCAATGCATCAATTATTCACAACAGTGCCATCGATCTAGAGAAGTACCGTTGCATTCTCAATTCATAATGCAACGAATTCGATTCTGCATCGTATGAATCCAGGTCATGCGTTTTATTGTTATAGTTTATGAAGTTGTGTCTAGGTACTCTACGTGCATCTTTGCATATTCAGTGATTGCAGGAGAGGATTCATGTTAGTTACATTAGCAAATATAATTCTAGCCTCATCGCATCTTCATCATCATTCGCAGCCTTTGCTCCACCTTATTTTGCTATGCAATGGGTCGCATTTCTCCCGTTTGTGCTACGCTTCCCATGTCTGTGCGATTTTTAACCAAGACTTCCCCGCAATCTTTTACAATCCATCACCCCACCACCCTACCCCACCCTACCTACTCCCCACCCCTTCTATCGTTTACAGTTGACCATTCAGCGAAAGCTACTCGTATGCTCTTTTGAACGATGACCTAGTTAAGGTTACGGGATGCCGTTGCATGCGAGACGCTCGGAACCGGTCAATGTGGCAACACTTAGGGTAGGCCCATTTATATCAGTAGTGGATGTTCTTTGGGTGACATAATGATGATGACGATGCCTCATCACCACTATCCAAGTCTCTTGGCAACCACCGCCATCCATATTTTCGAGCTAAATCCTATGACATATGTCACAGTTGTTGTACGGACAAAACAGTAATTCCACCTTGAATTCTTCACACCAGAGACATTAGAAAGATAATTCATGCCTTGTTAGTCCTTTTCATTGCGCCTGCCTACTGCTGTAGCAACGTTTGTTGTGGACGTTTGTTTATTACTTCGCAACGCTTCATAAACCTATCTTAATTTTAGTACATCAACATCATCAAATGTTTGGCCTTTATGTAAGCTTCCAGTCCAACTGGATGCAATGGAATCTTAGTATTGTACATAAAGTGACCGTCTTAATTATGCGACACTACTTAACATCATCATCTTTCTGCTCTTGTCCGATATTTCTTGGGGTAGGCGCAACACGTTTTCTTCTTCCATACCGTCCTGTCTCCCTTTTCTTTCATATCACTCCTCACACAGTCCATCTATCTTTTCTTTGGCCGTTCCCTTCCTCTCCATCCATCCACATCTATATTCATAACTTAACATTACCACAACTTAACATTAGTTAATAAATTTAAGAGCTTCTGCAAATAATTCCTATTACCAAATTATAGGTATTTTTTACTTTTATAATGTTAGTGTATTTGGTTGTTCTAGAAAATTACATCGATATGAGTGTGGAAATTATCAAACATATGGACAAACGCAAGGACCCTGTGTTTCAAGAGGTCCTGCAGTACGCTCGCGTCCATCTGACTAAAGAAGGTATTTTGAATACGGTTTTCTTATTTACGGCGATAGCCAACTTAACAAAAATATATAATCACTTATTACTTACTAACTTTTTAACTTTAGACTTTCAAAAGTGTCTTTTAAAGACCTTGCTGAAATAAATTATTTTGACGTTTGTCTTTGACTTTGAATGTCAATCACGATTGTAGTTGCAATAATTAGAGAGTACATAAAAACATCATCTTAATAGCCATTGAATCATCATTAGCTTTTTAATGCTGGGGCAGAAGCTTTTCTGTGAGAGGGAATGGTACGTAATCCACCACGCAATCCCAGTGCGGGTTGGTGGATGTCACATTTCCTTCACCGTCTTGAGAGCAGTGGTGACGAAATAATTTACACAAAGTAAAGCGCCTGTCTGGGTTCAAATCCACGACCTACAACTTTTAAGTCGCGGTCGATACCACTGGGCCACCACTACTCTACCATTCACTGCTCTGCCATTGAAATTATGAGACTATTACAAAAATATGAGATTGCGATCAGCACAATTATTTGAAGCAGGATCAAGAGCTACCAGAGTAAATATTTCATAACAATTATGACACTAAACTAAAACTGAAGATCTAGACAACTGACGAAACGAAATTTAACCAAATTAGATTTTGGCATTTCATCAATCGCCAACACAATGTCACAGGGTTTTTTTTTATATCTTTATTTTAAGGGACTTTAGAACACAGTTCACGTCAGTCCCATCATAAACTAATCTTAAGTTAAAATAAATAAACTAAACAAAAACAGTGCTTTAGATGTCACTGTGTTTAGGTGTACTGGTCGCGTTATCACAGGTGACATTCTCCTTTAGTCTCATACTATATCCTATTCACAGACTAGATGATGTTGTTTAAGTGCTCACAGTTCTAATCTATACTTTGAACAAAAAAAAAATGTTTCTTTGCAGAGTTCAGGTCCATCCAGATCGAAGTGTATGCTGCTTGCAATAAAATCGCGATGCAACAATGCACTCGTAAGTATAAATTACAAGGTTGTTATCATCGTCGCCATCATTTCAGCCGGAAGACGTCCACTGCTGACCATGGGCCATCCCCGAGTGTCTTCACATCGACCGTTACTGTGCGTCTCGCATCCATCAACCTTACCTTAACTAGGTCATCAGTCCAACTAGTTGGAGGCCTTCCAACGTAGCGTCTTCCGGAACGCGGTCGCCACTCCAGATCTTTACATAAAAGTTATTTCTTCAAACCAAATTATTCAAGTCAAGTATTCATAGTCTTCTTGGCCATTTCCCATGTTACTCGGTGTTGGCGCAACACGCTTTCTTCTTCTTCCTCCGTCAGCTGACTTGCTGTCATTCAGTTCTTTAATTGACGTGTCATTCCTCACACAATCAATCCATGTTTCCTTCAACCCCTATCCATCAACATTTTATATTTATCCAATCACGATAATGCATCATCATCAGCCTATTAATGTTCCCACTGTTGGGAAACAGGCCTACTCTCTGTGAGACGGAATGTTCCGTAAACCACCACGCGGGCCCAGTGCGGGTTGGCGGATGTCACATGTCTTCAAAAATTCACATTTTTCAACTCGCCGATAAACCCAATAAAGTATGTTTCTTTGTTCTACTTTCAAAACCAAAAAATATACATTTATCCTTTAATGTACTCAAAATATAAAACAGATACAAAAACAAGGACAGTTTTACACAGTATTATGAGGGGGGGCGATTATGGAAAACAATAATAGTACAATAACTAAAGAATATGGGCTCGAACCCACTACCTACAACTTGTAAGTCGCGGCCGATACCACTGGGCCACCACTGCTCTGCTTTTTATTTACAAATTTAAGTTATATTTTTCTATATCGAATTACTTTTAAACATATAAGTGGTATATTTTTGTAATCACCTCTTAAAACCCTTCATTTTGATAACCCACTCGATGGGTTTGGAAGAAAAAAAAAATTGGGACCCGCACAATATGGCGCCTAAAATCCAACATGTTTGTTTTTTTAGAACTTCACCTATCTAAGAACAATTGGGCGGTCAAGACTTAATTATCGATGTCTTAACTATATATTTCGGTCAAGTGGTTTAAAAGATATGAGGTAATAAAGAATATTACATACATACATACATACAAGATACGCGCGAAACACATAACCCAGTCGGGTAAAAAGACTATACCGGCGCAGCTATAAGGGTTCAAATTCAAAATCTAATTTTTGACTGTACTTATAATAATATGAAATATTTCTGTATTTCAGCGGTGGACAAGATCGCCCATCTCGCTATCTGGCAGGACGAGAGTCCTATAAGAGCGGGGATCCTTTAAGACAACAACAACAGGTGTGTTACATTACGAACAGAGGCTCCTCTCTGTTCGTAATGTCTGTCTGACTCTTGATGACTCTTTGTTATCCTATGTCTCCGGGGCCATAATAACAAATCGATTGACACCTTATTCATCAAAATCGGAAGAATAGATTAGGCACTACGGAGGATCTTAAGTAAATCCAAACATACATACACTGCTAAAGTCATAAGCCTTTCTTTTGGCTTCACCGTAGTCGGGTAAAAATTGTGCAACGCCTATTCGGGCACATCCCTGGGGAGACAGAAAGAACGCCATTGTGCCACCGTCTTGCCGGGAGTCACTTGGTGGGCGGACAGAGTCCTCAGTCTGAGTGGCCGCGACCCCAGAGTCTTGCTTGCCTATGATGCAGGCGGGGTTTCGACATTATAGGCTTCGAGGTAGTTGTCTCCTCAACGCCTTCTTCTGCTAGATGGATTGACCCTTTCATGACCCCCCTCGGCAGCTCTTATGTCTCTGTCAGCACGGCCTTCACAATTGCTAGCAAATACAGACTGTCCGGATCCCCAAAACTTTCCGCTCAGAAGTCCACGCAGGGCACTCATCGAGCGTGTGCTGTGCACAATCAAGGTCGCCTACGCAATGGTAGCATTTGCCTTGGCCTCTCGCCAATTCTGTTCAGATACTCACCGAAGCAACCGTGCTCGGTGAGTACTTGACTGAGCCTGTAGGAGATGCGCTCCCCTCTTATCAGCCAGGCTTTGAAGTGTGCCAGGACGGCTTCAACAACGAGATTCGGACGCATAATGAACTATGTCGACGCGTGCGCTCCCTGCGTTGTGAATGGCTCCTGCGATCACGCGAGTGATTGAATACCCAATACCCCGCAAGCTCTCGTTTACCTCTTATTGGGCCGATATCGTATTTTTAACAGATTTCATTTTGTTTCCTTCGTTTAAGTATTTAAATACTTCTTAGGAAATGTGTGAAGTATAATTTATTTCACACTTTTCTGATCGATTTTCGGCATTCTATAGATTTTCTAGAAATTGTGTACCTGGTTAATTTGCAATGACCAGCCAAATAAAATAAAAAAAAAACAACAGTTCTGTATATTTTGCCGTGTTAATGCGGGCAAAAATGTACTGAACGGATGTTTGTTTTCTTTTTTGGAGTTGATTTATTAACCGTTCTTTGAGTGATGCCTTAATCCTGCAAAAAATCCTGGCTGGTCATAGAAAATTAACCTGGTAGAATGACTGATTTCATGCATTTCCTATAACATAAATAAATGTATCTATTAAAAATTATTTTTCTTAGACCAGCGGAGAAAACAGAGATTTTCATCTAAATACCTGGTGTCTGTTTTCTTTTTATTTTTCAGTGTTTACGTAAATAAACATTAGGTATATAAGTACACTGATCCAAAGTAAAAACAAATTTATTTCCTTTTCAGCGTCCAGGGGTTACCGCAGGACATCGTACCGCACACATCAGAACTATTGACTTAGATGCAGTTGACGACATTACCTGTATCTACTTGAGCAGCTATGAATCTAAGCAGCGGCCACAGCATTACAGTACGACTGCGCGATGCAGTACGTCAATATTGATTGTCGAACAGCAATATGGCGACGCACTGGATAATAGACACAGATAACCCTTTGACAGCCCCCATCAAAAGAATTGACTTACGGAAAAATGGGCTAGGAATATCTGATGGCTTGTGGACCTTAGCAACAATGTCAACTGTTGAAAATATCCAAGGAAATAAACTCACAGTATGTAGAGATATACGAAATAGGCTAGAATTTTTCTTCATAATTGAAGAGGCCACGGAGTGCCTAATTATGTTAAAGCGGTAAGCTCTGTACGTTGTAAATCTTTTTTCATCTTCATTAGAGTTAGTTTGATATTTGGCCCGTGCAAAGACCTGGTTCCCGAAAGTCTTTGCATTATATGTTATCACCATATTACTATCAGTGTCTAGATCTACTCAAGCATTGTATGTCTGGTCAGAAACCTGGTTTTGTAACCAGGTCACGTAGTCTCTATCGGTGTTTAGTTTCCTAAATGTATCAATTTATGTCGTAAACCCGTCGTGCTCCCTCACCGCTGTTTAAAAATGTTCACAACGATTGGTAAACATTTTCTAAACAAACCTTTATTCTGTTAGAAGATATTTCTAAACATTTTTAACAGTTAGTGTGGGAGCACCATTAGATACATGCAAAATAATAACCCTCTCAAACCACAATATTCAAAAATAGAATCAATAATTTTAAATTAAGTTGTTATCAGTTGTAGCATTTGGAAAGTATTCAAGTACATTGCAATTTTTTAAATGTGGATTAAGAAATTAATGTAAGAGGGTTAACTAAAGGAGAAAGCAAGCGACCGCTAAGGAGCTAACTCAATAACTTCACAATCAATTCAGAGCACCCCACGGGAAACCGTCAATCAAAAAAACGTTTGTCAATATTCGGTCACCGAAAATAAGCCGATCGTTTGCGTTCTCACTTAGTAGAAATTGAAATGTGGTAATGTACAGAAACGTAGACTAATATTGTAGAAAACTAATCATTTTAAAATTCGGGCCTGCGTTCGTTTTAGAACGCGAGCCTAGATACATACTCAGTTAAGAATCTCGATTTAAATTTAAAGTCGGTTGCGAAGCGTGCAATCATAAACTTTACAATGAGATTCTAAAACTGAGTGCCACTGAGAATAAAGGCATTAGAGGCATAATTACGATAAAAGAAAAGAATATTATTAGTTTTGTAAAAATCTATTTAGGTCATATAAAGAAAGACTGTTTGTTCCCAAGAATACAATTGCAAAATCAAACAGGTATCAAAATTAGTAAGTAAAATTGGAATATGAGTGCGCAGTGGTTGTCCCCGGCACTGATCAATGTGATCAAATGCTATTGACTGTTCTAAACAGTGAACCCAGAAAACTAAACATTGCGAAGCATAGTTGTATAAAAGCAGTGAAACTGCTTACCAGTAAATTCCTTTTTAGGGAGGATGTGCCAATAATGACGTTCATGGGATTAAACCCATCAACGATAGTGAAGAAGATAATGATGATCATGTCAGATAGAGAGAAAGCACAAACATTAAAATAATCACAGATTGTTGTAGGAATGCGTTTCGTGCGTGTTTTTGTAATTTTATGATTGTTATGTTTAGGAAAAAATATGGTAACTTTTCTGTTTTTACTTTACCTGATTGAAATCATTTATCTATCCCGAAAGACATCTTAGGGAATTTCATAATGTTTTTATATTACATCGCTTTTTGAAGATACCACTATGAGTACTGTATGTTCTGCTAATTGTAATTTTAGTGTTAGCCTGTGTTGTTGTGTAAACACATACTTATCTTTGTGCTTGAATGACATGGAAAAATGTCAACCGGTCGTGCACAGTACGAAAAACGTACTACTGCGGCGCTGCAGCAGTCCCGAACCAAACGTCTATATTGAAAGAGCCCTGAGATTCAATGACTTCCTTCAACACAATTTTTATTAATCAATAAATCTAAACGGTAGTAAGTTTTGTTTTATTTGTTGATTTTTCTTTTCCTTATTTTTAGTGACTTTTTCGGAACTTTGATATTATTTTAATGGTAAAAATTTGAGTGGCAATCGTGTACCCGAAGATGCTGCATGGGAAGGCCTCTCACTAGGTGGACCGATGACCTGGATAAAGTTGTGGGAATCCACGTGATGCGAGACGCAAAGGACCGTTCGATGTAGGTGACACTTGGTGGATGCCTATGTTCAGCTGGACGTTGATAAAATTGGAGTAGGCTCATACTCATACTGTACTCAGGTACATGGTAGGTATGACATGGTATTATGGTAGGTAAGAGCTGGTACTGAACATACATGGAGCAGTTTAGATCTGTATCTAATGATGAAAAATCTTGAAAAAAAATTGCTAATCTATTTCACGTGGCACGATGGGCAGAGCCATGAGCTCGTAGCATAAAAAACAGCCATACAAATCGATCTTCAATGTTAAGCAAAGCTTGCCGAGGTCCATGCATGGGTGCTGATGGGTAACATACCAAGATTCGTTCATGCTTCGAAAAGCACTTTAAGCTGTTGGACCTGGCTAACGACTGCCAGAAGTCGGGAAATCTGACACCAGTTTTGCCAAGGGTTATTATCGAGTTACCCAGTTACTGGGTTGTGGAGGTCAGATAGGGAGTCACTCCAAGTAAAATACTGATGGTATTTGGTTAGACTGGAAGCCGACCCAAAGGAAAAGGCAGATTGATTTCTTCTCAGTACGATGAAGTCATGCAATGGCGCAGTAGACGGGTAGTACTGCATCAGAGCAATTCACCTCAAGGTATTTTTTGTTTACCCCACACAGTTCATTTCTGTGGTGTAGACAATTATTGTTCCGTGACGCAAAAACTGAGTGCCACGATGTAACATTAAGTGGCTTACCTCAGCGGGGGCGGGTTGTCATAGGTCAGGGACTGTGCGTAAAATTTAACTTAGGTCTGCGTTATTCGACGCGCGGCCTGTTTTATTGTTGCGCGGGCTTGAGATAAGTAGGATTGGCGGGCGTCTTCCTGTGCAAACCCGGATCCCCGCCACTCCTTTTTATTAGTGTAACAATTATAGATAGGCCAATAAATAAATAATAAAATAAATCTGAAAAGCACATAACTGTTTGAAAATATTTTAATTATGCGTTCGGCGAAGCAGCAGAATTCCCTGCCGGAGTCCGTTTTTCGTGATAGCTACAAGCTGGGAGTTCTGAAAGCCATAACTTGGTTGTGTTTTAGTCTAGAGTTCTTCTTCTTTTCGATTTGATGTCACATTTAATTCGATTGTCTGGGTCCAGTAGGCAGGCGGCCACGCTTAGTCTAGAGTAAATAGGTTACTTCTAAGTAAGAGTACTCCATTTCTGACTTCATCAACCCTTATCAGGTGAGTTAGTGGTCAAACGAGAGAATTATAACAACAAAATAATTTGCCAACGAGGCCGTATAAATGCCCCGTCTGTCTGTCATTGATACATAACTAAATTCACTAAATATGAGGGCTAAGGCCCTTTACCAAGGCCAATAAAAGTGGAACAAATTAAACAGCTTTTGCAATAAAGAATCTTTTAAGTCTGCTTTGCATTCAGGTTTTCATCTTTTGAAACATGGCGGGAACGCAATGTTTTGAAGGGGTGTCAACAAAGGCTATTGAATCCAGACCCAACCCCTCTTTATGAATGTTCGTGTTTTGTTGGCGTCTCTTTTCTGTTTGATGCGCTGATATAGCGCCGTCTCTTTCTTCCGCCGTAAATCTGCCGTTCTCCGAACAGCTGAAGGAAGTACAGTCAATCAGAAAACTTCAATGAAATAAAAAAATAATTTAATTCAGTGTCTTACACGGTAGAGCCAGCCAAGTTCGTAACGCGATAGGCAACGCACTGGTAGCCACTGGCATGATCATCCGCGTAACTACTGTGGAGGAAAACACCGTACGATAGGCTACAGATTCTTACTATGGACTCTTTTTAGCTTTTTTTATTTTAGTTAGCATTACTTAGTATTTATTTAATTGATTTTACCTAGTAAGAGTATGATACAATAGGTGACTTTATCGTTAAGACAATCTTTGGAAGAAAGAAGGCTATATTAAGGGCCAGTGTACTATTGAACAGTGTCTTCTGTAGTTCTTGGTCTTACCGCTTTTATCACCGCCGCCGATCCTGATGATATGATATCTCTAGATAAAAGCTTATTTTCTCAACTGGGCCACAAAAAAACATGTATCCTAAAAACTATATTTTTTTTAGAAAGCCTAAAAAATTTGAGAAATTTATTTATCAAAACTTCATGCAACATTCGTACATAGGCGGATTTAATGCCTGGTGGTGGAGAGATAACATGAAAAGTGCATGAAAAATAGAAATAATTATTAAAATAAAATTGAAGATAGTATGTATAGTAAAATATAGATATAGTTAAAAGTTGTATGTAAAAGATAAATTAGTTGTGTTGTTTCAAAATCTATACTAATATTATAAATGTGAAAGTAGCTCTGTCTGTCTGTTACCTTTTCACGCTTAAACCGCTGCACCGATTTAGATGAAAGTTGGTATGAAGATAGTGTGAGACTTGGGAAAGGACATAGGCTATATAGGTAGGGTAGGGTAGGGTAGGGTAGTGTAGGGTAGGTGGTAGGTAATTGAAGATGGCGCCTACCACTCGGCGCTCTGCGAACTAGGGAGGTTCCCCGGACATGGTCCGAGACCTTGGGGACTCGTTTTATTAAAGGTCAAATATATACAATTTCTTATGAACTATTAACATGCTACTCAGTCTTTTGACGAGTTTCTTAAATTTACATTTATACTAATTACCGTAAGAGTATTGTAGGGTAGTGTAGGGTCGGGTAGGTTAGGGTAGGGTAGGGAAGGGTAGGGTAGGGTAGGGTAGTGTAGGGTAGGGTAGGGTAGTGTAGTGTAGGGTAGGATAGTGTAGGGTAGGGTAGTGTAGGGTAGGGTAGTGTAGGGTAGTGTAGGGTCGGGTAGGGTAGGGTAGGGTAGGTTTTTTTTTTTTTTTCTTAACACTAATCCTCACCAACAAAATTGGCGCCTTATGAGCTTAACCTCTATCATTCCGGTCAATCTTTCATGCCTCTCGTACGTTCATTCCTCATACTAATTCTTTCTTGCATTCATCATCTTGCATTCTGTGGGTAGGACTACTCCCACTTTTATTAATGTAATCTATGGGAATGATTTATTAATTATAAAAATTGGTAAAATACAAAAGTACAAAGGTGCAAATATACAGTTTGAGCAAAAGGTGCCATTATAACATTAGAGCAAAAATGCTGTTTATCACAAAATAATTATACATGTTATCACAGCAAACATTCTTATATAATATTCTTATCCAGCAACTCATTCCTTTTTCCTTTTTTATATTAACATTAAAAAATATCGTGTTGTGGTCCGAGGATGTTGCTCCCGTGTCGACCCGCCAGCCATTCACCAGGTCAGTAGCTAGATAATCATTTTAAAATATAATTTGAACAAAATATTTGGAGGACGTCATGTTTCTTATAGACTAAAAATTAAGATGTGACAATTTGTGTAATAAGTGTAGGTAGAATTAGCTGACGTTTCTTTTTAAAGAGGAAAATAATAATCTAACATATATTAATCCATTCCATCCATTCATTCTAATTTTAATTATTGTTCATTTTTTTTTTGGACTCCTACCACTGCTGTGTTCTTTTTAACCCAAAGGTTGACTGGTAGAGAATGCCTTGCTGCATTAAGTCCGCCTATGTATCACCATTGTACATGAAGTTTAAATAAATAAATAAATATTTAGTGTTTACGCCTTTGCGTTGGTGTAAGGTTGTTAAATGAAATGAAATCCTTTAGACAATCACTTACTAATTATATTAAAAATCTGAAGGTTACAGGAATACTTTTAGGGACCCGTTACATATGATATTTACGGCAGTTTATCGTCGACCGCTCGCTGGCGGTGGCGTGATGTCTCGCGCTCGCGATTGGCTCCCGGCCGTGTTGCCAGGTGCAGGCCGGAACATTTAGAAAAAAAACTGACTGTGGTTATTAAATGAAAAAAGATAAAAAATGAAAGATGATAAACAATTATTACATAATGTAAGACTTAATTTACATTTTGTTTATTTAAGGTTTATTATTATAATAAAAAGTACAGAAGATTCGTGTTTCAAGCAAATTGTAAAATTCCCTATTCCGATTTGTTTTTTTTTTACTTATTGTAAGCGCATTTGACTTGCACTTTAACAGTCGGTTATTAAATTTTGAATTGGCGTGTGTGTATGACTAGATGTATGAATGTGTATGAAGCAAAAGAAGTATGTAAGGATCGTAGCAGGTGGCGTTCTGTAGTTTCTTAGGATGAAATGAATGAAGCTTGTTAGGTATAAAGCTATGTCGCTTCTGTAGTCAGTCAGCAAATTAGTCTATATGAATGACAAGGTGTTGCAGAACGTTGTACGAAACGCGTAAGCGCCATGAAAATCACGGCGTTTCTGTCTTTTTGGTCGCGAGAAAACTACACCTTAGAAGCGCTCTAGCGCTGCATGTTTATATTGTTTTGTTAGACGACTAATTATTGTTTCAGCGCTGCAGCGAATTTTTAGTTTAAACTCTTGTCAAAATTGACAAAATGGGCCATGTATTTTGCTTAGGATAGCTTCTCTAGTACGTAGTACATATTATCTCAATGGTTCTATTGCAGTCGTGTCAACTGCATTCAAACTGCATCCGAACTGCAAATTTGCAGTTGAAATGCAGTCCGTCTGTCTAGAGCCTTACTCTTTTAAAAAAATGGTTTGGTTTTACAATATTTCCTTGTTACAGCATTAGTACTTAGATATGTGGGGACAACGTAGGCCCGACAATAAGTCGTAAGAAAAACAAAAAAAAAAGATTACATATTATTTAAACAAAAGAAAATAAAACGAGTTAAAAAGTTAACAAATGTTAACAAGCATCTAGAAGGCCTACAATGTTCACACATTTACAAAACAATCGGTAAAGGAAACTATACAAAAGTAAAAAAAAAAAAGACTAAATCTAACATGACATGTTAGATTTAGTCTTTTTTTGATTGTGGCACAAATATTGTTATCAGTGCTGTAACTATTCTTAGCAAAAGGCTATGAAGATGATTGAAAACCATTGTAAAAAGAATAATCAAAAGAAGGAAAAAAAACAAAGAATTAATGAGATTGAGAATAGTTAGAGACAACCACATATTTGTGCCGTTTATGAGTTACCAGGGAAGCCGCATGCGCAGAAGGAGCTAAAGCCAAAATTTTTATCTTCAACGTAGTCCTTGATTTTATAATATGCTTTTTTAATAAGGACACGTTTGATGTAGTTTTTGAACTTTCCATCGGTCAGTTCTATAACTGACTTTGGCAACTTGTTATAAAAGCGTATACTGTTTATATAAAAAGACTTGCTAGTTTTTATTAATCTGAATTTGAGTATTACAATTTCGTGCTTATTGCGTGTATTTAAATTATGTAAGTCGCTTCTAGTTTTGAAAAGCCCTGGATTTTTGCGGACATACAAAATACATTCCAAAATATAGAGTGAGGAAAGAGTCAGTATATAGATTTCTTTAAATGTCTCTCTGATGGACTCGCGAGGACCCATTTTATAGATCGCGCGGATTGCCCTCTTTTGTAAGATGAAAATTGAGTCAACATCTGCTGCTGATCCCCGCAGCAGAATGGCATAAGACATGATACTGTGGAAATAAGCATAATATAGCTGTGGCTACATCGGTTAACTGCCTTATTTTCCTTACTGCATATGCAGCTGAACTTAACCTACCCGAAAGAGTTCTAATGTGCGCGCCCCACTGCAGTTTTGAATCGATAGTAATCCCTAAGAATACAGTTTCAGCTATAACTTCAAGACTTTTGCCGTCAAGATTTAAATTTAGGTCACGTTGTGGTACATTTGGAAAAGAGAACTTAAGACATTTAGTTTTTGTCGCATTCAGTAAAAGATTGTTAGCTGCGAACCATTTTGTGAGAATAATAAGACTTTCGTTGACATGTAAGACATCCGTATCTTTCCTATCTATTTTAAAAATTAGCGAAATATCATCAGAAAATAGAATTATATCCGATAATTTGGCCATCATAAAAGGGAGATCATTAATGTAAACAAGAAAAAGGAAAGGGCCGAGAATTGAACCTTGGGGCACGCCCATCTTGACTAGAGACCCGGAGGACTTCACCCCATTAACATTCACTTTTTGCTGTCTGTTTGATAAATATGAAAGCACAAGATCAGCAGCTCGTCCTCGAATTCCGTAGTGGTGTAATTTACAGATCAGTGTGTTGTGGTCGACGCAGTCGAACGCTTTTGAGAGATCACAGAAAATGCCAATGGCATCCTGGGACTTCTCCCAAGATTCCAAAATGTGACTGATGAGTTTTACTCCCGCGTCCGTTGTCGACCTACCTTTCGTGAAACCAAACTGCTGACTATGCAGGATCCCATTTGAATTGAAGTGAGACAACATCTGATCCAGCATGATTTTTTCATAGATTTTACTCATTGCTGGAAGCACGGATATAGGTCTATAATTAGAGAGATCACTCTTACAACCTGATTTAAAAAATATTTTTATTTTATTATTTGAAACACCAATTTGGAACATCCTATGGTCACTTTTCGGCTGTATTATCGGATCATCTCCATTTTACTCGATACATATTATTACATTGTCTCCAAAATTGTAGAATTATACAAATTTTATGCTAAATCGGATGCGAGAATATACTTGAAATATAAATTTAAGATTTGTAACCGGACATACATACGAACGAAACAAGTTAAACGAGTACATAGCTACTACAAACGGCATCAAAGCTATGATTGTGAGCGTGATTGTACTTTAAAGTATCGAGCCGCGTCAGAGGTACCGGTCGGTAGTCCCTCCAAACAAGAGCCCTCGTCCGGTACTCTCACCATCCCGCTTTCGAGACCTTTGCCATACTGGTGGATTCCAGCATGTCGGGGCCAAGTGCCGGCAAACAGAAGAGCAAGAGGAAGTGCAATAGGAAAGGAAAGCGGACACGAGACGTGTCGACTCAGTGTGGCAAGTGGCTGCAACTAAAAGTTGCTATGGGTAAGTTAAATGCATTGTTATGAAGTTTTTTTCTTTATTAGGGTAAGGCGTATTTCATACTAAAAGACCCAAGAAAAAGCTAAGGCAAAAATAAGGCAACAAATCAACTAAAATCACAAAACAAACAGAACAGAGAACCAAAATAACAATATACGAAGAGAACACCGCTCCGATTTAGGTGAATGAACCATTGATTTTTAATTTATATAGAATCGCAGGTAGGAATGGGATGAATCTCACTGAGAATGTGCATTGTTGATGCAATTATTATGTTGAACGACTTTGGAAGAGAGGTTTACAATGTTTTTGGAAACTTTTTAGAAACATCTATGTAAAATTGCTAGGAAATTATACAAGTTACTTGATTGTTAGGATGTTAAATAGAATTTGATTACTTAGCATAATGCATTTGGGAACCCAATATTAACAATTCACTTAAAGTTTTTATCACAACATACTCGTAAAAACCTGAACCTGACCGAATTCCATATAAGGAAGGAAATGCTATTAGTTTCCTTACTCTAATGGATCCAAAACTTTGCCAAGCTTATAATGTTCTTACTGCTGGGGTACAGAGGTCCTGTCTGTGAGATGTAGTCGGCCGTAATCCACCACGCAGGTCTTGTTCGGGTTGGTGGAGTGCCCGCCTCGATGGTTCACCACCATACAAAGGTACAAGCCCCGCCCTACCCTCTGCATTGTGTATGAAAGTCACTCTAGCATACCACGTTAAGTTGCCAAAAAATTGCAAAACGCAAGTAGCATTAGGCGGGCCACATTGTTTGCAGCTCCCATTCGCCCGAAATGAGGCTGACAGCTTCTGTAGTTGCGAATGCCCAGTAGGAAATCCGATGACCTTTTCAAGGTAGCTGGTCTTCGTTGAATGCAAGAAGGTTTATTTTATTTTGAGCCTACGTTGTCCCACTGCAGGGCAAAGGTCTCCCTTGACACGAGACGTGTCGACTCAGTGCAGCAAGTGGCTGCAACTTAAAGTAGCTCTTGGTAAGTTAAATGCATTGTTTTCTTTTTTTCTGATTTAGGCCATTGCGCATTTCATAAGCACTGAGTTTTTTTTTAAACTAGCTTTTTGAACTGAAAGATACTAATAATTTAATATTACTTGTCAATACACATCCAATGAGTCTAAATACGGTGGTGCTATCTTGTTTCGTTGAGGACCTGCTAAAGGGTGGCCAGCTTCGGGCTCCATCATGAGACTTGACTCCATAGAATATAAATAAATCAATGTGTTCGAAGTTACATAATTATGCCAAGTTTAAGCTTAATTTCATTATTATTCTAAGATAAATAAAAAAGGAACTGTAGAGTAAAGAGAGTAAAGAAGGAAATGTTAAGGCAAGCAAGGCTAAGGTAAGGACAATAAACAAAACAAAAGCGCAAACAAACCAAGATGAGAATCAAAATATCAAAACAAAGGAAAACAAAACAATCATTGATTTATAATAAAAAACAAAATTGAATCGGTTAAAAGTCAAAACACTTTATCAGCTGTGTGATACAATGACTAGAAATGAACATCGTGACGATACACGGGCTCGGGTTTGTTCGGAAAGTGTCGGCGTGTTTTTGGTACTGTTATTTTTAATTTAAATTGAATCGCAGGGAGGAACTTTGTAATTGAAACGATAATAATCGTACAACAATGTATTAAAAAAGTTATGCAAAAATCGGCTATCATGGTAACATGGAATGTGAAGGAACGAGGAAATTGGTGCCAGCTTTGAGTTGAGAGAGAATGTGGATGGTACTGATCGAGTGGATTGTGTGAAAGTATGGTTAGTCAAGGATTTACTACTGAGATGCCAACTATATATGTAACATGTCTACATGTGTGCATATCTTCTTCTCAAAAGACATGATGCGCAAACCCCAAATAAATTAGGAGAAACGCAGGAAAATTTTTAATGACATTCATTACTGTTCTATATTTGAATGATGCCTTTCTAGGATTAGAGCAGGAAAATTATGAATGTCCTTACTGTTCTATATTTAAATGTTGACATTCAATAATGTTCCAGAAAAAGACGAGAAGCTACGTGCCGTGGTACTGCAAGAAGTAGAAAATATTATTGCGGTCGTGGGCTACCCAAAACCAAATGAATTTACTCCTGAAGGTATTTATTGTAACCATATTTATGTTTTTATGTAAATGTTTTAGCAGGATTTTCGTGGCTATATAATAACAGCCGCATGGCTCGATCTTCAAGGTTAAGCAACGATTGCCAAGGTTGGTTCGTGGATGGGTGATCATCAGTTACTCACATACCGAGACCCCTCTGTGCCTCATAAAGCACAATAAGCCGTTGGTCCTGGTTGTCATTTGAAGATGATTGGCAGTCGTTAAAGTAGTCAGAAACCACAAAATCTGACACTAATCGTGTCAAATTACCCAGTTACTGGATTGTGGAGGTGAAATTGGCAGTCATTCCATGAAAATACTGGTAGTCATATTAATCCGGTTAACCTGGAAGCCGACCCCAAAATCATTCGCAAGCAATAAACTGGAAATACTTCATCGCGTGTTACTTAAAACAATTTTATAAAATAGGCAGTCATTCCAGGAAAATACTGGTAGTCATATTAAACCGGTTAGCCTGGAAGCCGACCCCAAAATACACTCGCGAGCAATAAACTGGAATCACTTCATCGCGCGTTACTTAAAACAATTTTATATAATTTTAACATTTGTAAGGTAATTTTGTTAGCTTTCAAATGATATCAAAAAGATTTAAAATTAATTTATTTTTCTACTTAAATTTTGCGAATTTTTGCAATAGGTCGAAGTTGTGGACATTTAAATAAATAAGAAGTATAATGAAAATTAATAAAATCCGACAATCGCTACCATACCAAACAATAGGGTAGGTACCTACTTTGTTTTGTTTAAAAAATGAATGTCTTTTGTTTTTCGTTCCACGACAAAAGGTGAATAATCTTTTTTCAAATGAAAAATTTCACCAATCCATAAATTAATTGCATAGACATTGTATTGAGTAACGCGCGATGAAGTGATACTGTATTTTCACCTGTAAGACATAATCCCACCTTTGCTAAACACCAGTTCTCTTATCTCAGTCAAAAACTGTATAACAGGATCAATAAACTGCTTGAGATACATAAACTTAATTTACACAAATGTAAAATCACCGTGCATTCGTGGTTGAGGGATAAGTACTGCGACGAAATAGAAAACCTTTTATCATCTCGTACTCAATAGTCCAACACACACATCTGATCTTCATACTTAAACTTGACTTTCCACAAACATATACACACACACATACACACGCACACACATACTCATACAAACACACATACTCATACACACACACACACACACACATGCACATACACACACGCACACATTCTCACGATTATTATTTTTGAACTACAAATTAAAACTGTGCCTATTCTTTTTTTCTTTTCACATCCAACTTTTTAATAACCAGTGACATACATATACTCATCTACCTTAATTCAATTCTATTCAATTTATTCATCAACAAAATTTTGAGTACATAATTATCCTTAATACTACCACATACATAAATAAAACAGGTGAATGAGGCGCGCTGCAGCAGAGGGCAGAGCAAGATCCAGCCCTGCGCTAGGAACTAACCTGTGTTACCGGCACTGGGCACCTACTCCGCCGTCACACTTGCAACTACACTTACACTTACATAGAAGTAGGATAGAGGGTTTAAGACTTGCTGATTTTCCAGCTTAGGCAAGTCTGTACATAGGGAATCAGTAAATTAATATTAATAGTAGATTAGTAGCCAAGGGCTGTAAGGCTTCAATTGCAGCCCGAGATATTTCGAGGGTGTATAGTTCGAGGGTGCAATTGGTGCTTACACCCGAGCTTACTATACTTATACTCGATAAACTTGAGCGACTTCAAAATGTTTGTGTAAGGTTCATATTTGGTTTGCGCAAATATGACCATGTTTCCGAATTCCGTGTAAAGCTCAAGTGGTTGCCAATTCGCCTTCGCCGGAATGCTCATATTCTTTCTCTTTTGTACAATGTGCTATTTACTCCTTCTACCCCTCTTTACCTCAAGGACCGGTTTCAGTTTATCTGCGATTCCCACACGAAATCTCTTAGGTCATCAGAAAACTTGCGACTTAAAATGCCAATGCATTCCACTACATTCTTGGATAAATCATTTACTGTCCAGGCTGCTCGTTTGTGGAATGCATTGCCTGACCCAATAAAACGTGCTCAGTCGTTGCCTGTCTTTAAAAAACTTGTAAAGGAACATTACCTGACTCTGTGATCCTGTCTTTGTGTTATGCTGTATTGTTTTCTTATTTGTTTATTTAGTTGTATGTATGTATTTATGTATCTATTATAGTAGTTTGTTTTTAGTACCTAATTGTACTTAGTACCTAATACTTGTGGGATTTGAAATTGGCACCAAGTGCAACCCCATATCGTGTCCAGGCTATCTCTATCCATTCAAGGTTGCCTGGAAGAGATCGCAGAGCGCGATAAGGCCGCCTGTTGTATGTTTGTTTTAATTTTAATGTTTATTTTTGTATTGTTTTATCTTGGTGTACAATAAAGTATATATATATATACTATTCTGCTTTACATCTCGATTGTGAGGTAACTCGAAAAAACCAGCATTACAAGAATAAAGCTGGAATCGAATTATCGGACGCGGCTTACGGACGCGACTGACAGCCGTAAACCAGCTTTAAACATTTAATAAAAAAAATAAAAACTAGAACAAAATTGAGCTTCGCCGTTCGATATTTAAAATTGATGACTATTATACTCACACGAAGACAAGGCTGAATAGCAAAGCGACCTCTTTGCTCATTGGGCTGAATGCCACCATCATACTGGCAATAGTGCCAGTATGATGGTTAGATGAACGCGAACTTTTTGAAAGAAAGAAGTGTTTTTTTAAAATTACTTACCGCCCTAGGGCTTTTCTAGCTACATTATTACCCTAGAGCGCTAATTAGTCACCTACAAGCCCCATTTGGAGGTAATAAGAACCTACTTACCGAACATGAGAGATGTAAAGTAATTTAAATTTTGCTGAACCATATCTAATTGAATTCGATACAATTCAAATAAACAAAATTCAACACAATGTAATACAATTCCATACAATACAATACAATTCAATTCAATAGTAACTGATATTAAAATAATAATTAAATACAATTTTAATAGTATGTGCCACATTTACATTGTGTAGGGGTGTGTGGGTGCGTGTGATGTGTGAATGTGACAGAACGTGAGTGCAGATGGGTTAATGGGATTACTTAGGTACCGATGTGGATTCATATAGGTTGTATTTAGTGCGATTATTTCATTTAATAATCATACTTTTGTAGAGATTTCACAAATACTATTGATTTACCAGTTTTTCAGTTTCTATATAATCTAATTGTAAAAGCCATGATTTTAGATTTTTATTAACTTTTCTTTGGTTTAATGGGTGAAATTAAAAAAAAATGTTAGCTTTGTTGTATAAGATGCCGCTAACAACCGTGTAGTGCCGTTTAGCCATTGTCGTTCTGTGTCTTACTGAGGGGCAGACGTGGGCAGACTATATCCGATCGACGTTTGTTTTGGTATATCGATGGGTCGTAATTTAAACTTGTGTGTTTCTTGGTTATACTCGTAGTCTGCTGTACAAATAGTTGTCTTACCGTCAAGACAGCTGTATCATTGTAAAGCCTGGAGGTGGGGTACCGAAAGATCTTTCTTGTCATTACTTTGAGAATGGCACCTACCTAGCCTTTTCCCAATTGTTGTTGGTGTCGGCTTCCAGTCTTACCGGATTCAGCTGAGTACCACTGTTTTACATGGAGCGACTGCCTATCTGACCTGCACAACCCAGTAACTGGGTAACACCATCCCCTTGGCAAGACTGGTGTCAGATCTCAAGCTTCTGACTACCCGTAACTACTGGCAAAGATCTTCAAATGACAGCCGGGACCAACGGCTTAACGTGCTTTCCGAGGCATGGAGGAAACTCGGTATGTTGAAATGGTCACCCATCCACGGACCGACCTCGGCATGCGTTACTTAACCTGGAAGATCAACCCGTGCGGCTGTTATTATTTAACCAGCGACATACATTATGACTTTTAAAATGGGGAAACACAGACTCCCAAGTCACAGTTATACCTAGTTTGGGACGAATTCTGGAGATACGAATTCTGTATGTTCTAATTTTGTCTGTAACGTTTATGGTGTCATGTTTATTTTTTTAATAAAAATTAAATTACATAGAAATTTTTGAACGACGCGCAATTAAGTGATTCCAGTTTATTGCTCGCGAGTGTAGTTGGGAAAAGGCTAGGCAGATTGATTATTAATGTATTCCAACTTTTAACACATTGAATGCACTAATGGGTTGGTTATCTATGATTACAGATGAGCGTATAAGACTGGATAGTCGTCAAGCCCTATGTAAGTATTCTTACCTACCCATTATAAATGCTGAAATTCTTTTTATGATCCGCTACTTGAAAAATAATGGTATCCAGTTTCATCAGGTTAGACTTCATAGGGTTATGAAGATGATCGAAGTCAAAATAGTAGATTGTTTATCTAGGGAAAAAACAACAATTTTAAAGGCAAAAGTGTTTTTTGTCATCCTGAGCGCTGCGAGGGATTCATTGTACGAAACTCGAGCTTAAAATAGTGTTGCTACCGAGGTGGACATTCTAGTTTGAATCACCCTCTATGAGAAAATAAGTAAGTGCAACTTATGAACAAGAACGTTACGTTCATTTTTTTACATACACTTAGGAACAATAAGACATGACATTGAAATGTTCAGTGCAATTTTATTTGTACCATCCGTTTCAGTTTTAGATTTATTATTAAATTTGCCTCGTGCGTAGTTTTCAAGCCAGTCACTTGATCAATACAATGTTCCCGTGCAGGCCGAGATATAATTACAATCGCTCATTAGCCAATAACCTCATACATTCGTCGTAATCGATTTTAGCGATTTGGATCGCATTGTTTGTGATTCATCTATTTGCTGATTGGCACATTTAGTAACAATATCTACATTCCAAATTCAAATCAGTTTTAGTCCCTAGGAATAATGAGCTATTGTATTCCCTGTTTACGAAGAATAAACTAGCTCTTTTTTTTCAAAATACGTGATAAAAAAAACATTTATTTAAATTGGGTTGTAAATCAGCACTATTTGAATGACAATGTTACATAAAACAGTCCCATTAAACAGCTACTCTTCACCACTTCTTTACAATAATATGTCAAGTTATTAACACTAAATTGAAATAAAAAAATATGCATTTACCATTAACCTATTCATGATGAAGAGGGAGCCAGTTGAAACAGCAGCATATTTATGTCCACTTTCTTTTTTTTTCCTTTTTTTTTAACTTTGAGTAATGCTCATGCATACTGCACTACCACGGGGAGATAGCGCAGTTATTTGGGACTCTAACCCACTAAAACTCCACGGTGTCCTCCTGTGCCGCTTATGGAACACAGGCACGCGTTAGCACTCACCGCGAAACCGCCGCGGCTGTCCGTCACCGGACCCTCCTCGGGGGAGTACCCCTCATCACCGGCGCACCAGAACACACTGTACGCCGTGACCACCCCAGGGACCAAACCAGCACAGCGCCAGACGACCCCGTGTATGGCACCCTTGGTCCCCCGTGACGGGTCAAGGTCAATGGCCCCGCCACCTACCATTTGTCGGCCGCAGGGGATAGGGAGAGCGGCTAACGCAATACCGTCACTCCTCTTCCCCTGCGGCCCCACCGCGTCCGCCATCAGACGGTGCCGACCCCGTCCAGGCCGCGGAAGGTAGGGAGAGCGGCGCACCGCAGTACCGGCACTCCTCTCCCGC
Organism: Orthosia gothica; assembly: GCA_949775005.1. Lineage (NCBI taxonomy): Eukaryota > Metazoa > Arthropoda > Insecta > Lepidoptera > Noctuidae > Orthosia > Orthosia gothica. The sequence continues at coordinate 2,237,214 of OX459039.1, read as the reverse complement.
CGCGGCCTCCAACCCTCAGTCACGACATCATGTGGGACCTGGGACGCTCCATAAGACATCGCGGCCCGCCTCAGTGGCGATGTCGCCTGTTACCAAGCGGCACCGCAACCTACTAGTTGGCCGCTACGTCGTCGGCTTAATCGGCAAAAGCCCTGACGAGCGGCCCCTCCTCGGGTTCCTCTTCGCTTCACCGTGGGTGACCAAGCCACGGTTACTGAGCCCCCCCGCCTCGACAATGCGGGAACCCACCGGGGGGATATTTATGTCCCCTAGTATGGCAAATACTACCCACCGTGGAGCGGATAAAAAAAAACGCGGAGCCAACTCAAATGAATAAGTCCGCAATGACCTCGAACTTTCAACTATCACTTGAAAAGTATGGTTTGCTTAGAAAACTTATTCGCATAGTAATCATGTTTTTCACTTTTTTTATTGTTTTATTTTTTTACTTTTATTACGCTACCCAACAAAAACACCTTTTGTGTGTCACATGATATTTTTTAAATAATTAAATTCATGGTTACAAGATGAAGATGATGATGACGACGTTGACTGCCCAGAAAGTGATGCTGAGTTGAGTGGAGTTGAAGTTTTAGTCTCCGATTTACTTTTTTCGTTCCTCGCTATTTTTGTGAACATCTTTTTCAATTTAAAATATTATTTATTGATTAGTTTAATGATGTATATGTATTTTACTTTTAGTGCAGGACACATTTAGCATATAATTGATTAAAACATAGTATTACAATAATATTGTATGGCGTTCCTATGTATTCTTAATAATTCTAAAAATGATATTTTTTGTTTACTCTACCTAAATCACTAAGTTTGACAGCAATGTCGTAACAATATGACGCGGCATCGGGGAATAACTTATTTGAAAAGTGTAGTACACATGGCAGACAAAAAGTAATTATTTTTATTTATTCATTTCAGCCATACATCACATTGCTGATCTTGCGCTACTAGTTCAACCTCTCAATACTTGCAAATGGAACGTATAAATATTCAAACAACAGGTATATTTAAATTTATTTACTAAGAGCAGTTGTGACCCAGTGGTATCGGCCGCGACTTACAAATTGTAGGTCGTGGGTTCGAGCCCAGAAAGTCGCTTTACATTGTGTAAATTATTTCATCACCACTGCTCAAAAAACGGTTAAGGAAAACATCATGAGGAAACCGGCATGTCCTAGAACAAACAATTCGAAGGCATGTGACATCCACCAACCCGCACTGAGCCCGCGTGGTGGATTTCGGCCCATTCCCTCTCACAAAGAGACGGTGTTTGTCCCAGCAGTGGGAACATCAATAGGCGGATGATGATGATGACTTAGTTAGCCAATTTCTGGGTTGTGGAGGTTAGAGGCAGTCACACCATGTAAAAGCCTGGTATTTAGCTGCATCCGTTTAGACAAAAAGGTTAAACCGATTGATTTTTAGTAAAGTAGTATAGTTGTTCTATCTCACGAAGGCGAATGAATCGTATCAAAATGACTCTTATTTCGACGTCATAGATGTCACGATACCCGCCTATGTAGGATAGAACAACAAAATACTTAGTTAACTGGCTGTGTTAATGTGGTTTCATAAAATTATCATTATTCTGCTATATTCTGGTACAAAAGCGACCTAAATAAAATTGGGTCAAGTTTAGGCGTATGATGTTTTTTTTTATCTTTGATGGTTCGCGCTTGACCACTATCTCACCTGTTGGTAAGCGATGATGTGGTCGACGATGTAGCATGCTTGCCTAGAAGAAACCTATTCACTTTTGACTTACAGACTCCCAGGTTGTAGCTATCAGGAAATACAGATTATGAAATCTATGATTGCAATAGGCAAAAATATATGCCAAATATAAAATTCTATGCTTTTAATTGACATGCAATTCATAATTATTTTTTTACATTTCAGAGAGCGAAGATACTTAATCAGAGGACAACACAGGCTGTTCATTAAATAAAACACATCGAAATTCACGTCTTCAATTCGAAACATCGAAAACACATATACTGCCATATTACGAACATTATCAGAAATTTCATTTAATTAATAGTACAATGATCACTGGTTTGACGAGTCTTGATTAAGTGTTGATTGAGTCTTGGGGATCGACTTCAACCGACTTCAAAAAAGGAGAAGCTTCTGAATTCGACTATGTTTGTTACGCGATTACTCCGTTAAATTGTGGACCGATTTTCAAAACGATTTTGGGAAGTGGACCTGATGATATGAAAAATATACCAACTTCCAAAAACAAACAATCCTAAACAAAAAAAAATACTTTATTTGCCAAAGTCGGTATCGAAAAACACACCGACCAACGACTTCATTCAAAGTAATTTTTCGGTTTGTAGTGTTTTTTTTGGAAGTCGGTATATCAAATTAATTCACGATGTTATTGACTTGGGTGGATGTAGATTCAGCGATCGTCTTCGGTTACACGAATTGCCATAAATATTTGACATTTGCAGAATTGTTAACAATTAATAAAATTATTATAGATTCAGCGATAATTGTACCAGTAATATGACTCATTTTTTATTCATAAGGGCCAATTAGGTTTTCCCCGTGGATTTGTCAGTGAATATCGGCAAATGTCAATATTTTCAAATTAAGTTATCCTGTTGAATCTATTCTATATGTTAATGATGATGCTTATGTGTACCTTTGTGCTAACGCTTACACACTTATTTTATTCATCTTTACAAACTTTCACTTTATATTATCAGTATTAGTAGAATAGTTAGGAGGAGCCTCGACCAATAACCACGGAGATTTGCTGTGGCAGATACAACAAGGGCTTGATTCAGAGAGACACGACTCGTATTGTAGAAGATTCTTCTCTCTGGAGCCCTGAAACCAGCAACCCATGTATTATTTGCAATCACAACCTGTAGAATTTTGAAGGGAACTCATAAATCTATTGCTTCGTAAATGTTTACAAAATCTGCTTTGCAACGTAAATATCGCTGTGAATATTATTGTTGAATGGTTAAATTGAATAGCATTGCAATTGTGTGTTAATTTGCAACCTTGGATCTCACCTTGGATTGTGGTTGGGTACAGACTTTTTGGACATTTTCTAATGTTTGTCAAGTATTAATTTTGTAATACATTAAATTACAACAGAATTTACTCTAGTTTTTGAAATGATGAATATGCCACGTTTTGCTTATAACTCAAAGAATCGAATCTACGTTTATATTAACATACCAGTACTTATTGTTGTAGCAGTACATACCATGGCAGAATCCATAGAATAAATTTCCTGCCACAACATTGCCGGGTTAATGTACAATATACATCACGAAAAAAAAAAGAATTTACTCACTCCTAATGTCGTAACTAAAATATGTATGTAGGTAGGTACGTACTTATATAATTTATACTAATAACATAAATATCTTTAGACTCGTATTCGTTTTAGAACACGAACTTAAAATTACATAATTGTAAGTGTTTAACTTGAGTTTATTCTGATATAATATATATCCTTCCCGATACAAAAACTGACCATCAGTCTAAAAATAATTTATGCATAAGTTCTTTTTGACAAAATACTGCTTATAATGAGTATTCCAACGCTTTTGGAAAAAAAAACAGGCGTCACGTACTTACAATGTTCTTACAATCTTCAGTAATCACTTTTTGACCATATAATTATGTGAAAATATTTGTCTAACTAGCTACTGTGTAATTCCTTGACAATTATTTAATAAATTATGTAATATTATAAAAAATGTATTTTTTTAATTAATGTTTTATAATTATAATGCGTATGCAAGAGGAATTCTGAAAGTGAAACTGATGACCAAAAATTATATAGCAATCGGTTGTATCATGGTTGTATCAGTATAAGCATGTGATGCGCAGGATTATGGAACATAAGGCATTAACACGCATTGCGATTTTGCGCAAATTTTGTATTATGATTTCCGCGCGATTATTACCGCAATGCGTGCAGCTTCATACAATTACAAAGGGTGGAAAAATCGCAGTGCATGCTAAGCCTAATATGTAAACTATAATATTTAAACTCAAATGTGGATAGTTACAGAGGTATATTGGAACTCTTAGAAACGATGTATGGATTGTGTTATGATTGTATTTGCCGGCAATTTTTTTTTATTGTTTTTGAACTTAAATTTATTGACTGTGATTCTAGTAAAATCTGAATAAATTATTGTGTTTATTGCTTCAGTGCTTCTAATGTAAGTAGAGTAAACCATAATAATGTTTAATATGAATATACAATACAAACATACTTTTTTTTTAATAAATGGATCTGAATGTGTGACTTTATTATTGTGTGTGTACTGTGATCGTTTTTGTTAGGTTTCCTACTGAAGTAAACCTAACTTTACTTATTGACGTCGGTAGGGACATAAGACAAGGAAGACGGAGATGCTGGTTTGTGGGGAAACCTGAAAATAGCCTTTATCCATCAGTGGCTTTTATCTTAGAAGGAGTGACTTTTTATTAGACCTCCACAACAAAATAGACATCACGATTTATGCTACCAAGTACGGTAACATCAACACAACATATTAGGTACCATCTCCATTTTATTTTTCTATTCTTGAAACTAATAAAAGACGATCGGCTTGTAATCTTAACTTTAATAATAAGGTAAACAGAAATACATACACTAGTGCATTGAACTCATTGAAATGAGGCAAAGCTTGCCAAAAATCAAAATATAAAGTTTCTTCTTAATTTAATTTAAATAAACAGAACTAAACTCCATTAGGATACACCAGCGCATTGTGAGTCCGCTTTTTTCGGATTACCGCGACATTATGGTATCTCAACAATATGGTTCCTAGTTTCTCCCTTTGCTTAGTATACATGTTTAATCTTTTAGTGTCTTCCAATACAAGGTCCATCGTCATCCAATCAAATCCAGCTAAAGTCCCTCGATGCGTAGATAATTTGTATCTTTCAATAAAATTTAAACTTAGTTTATAGTGCGGATTTAGGTGCGGCATTTTCACATATTTGCACAAACTACGTATATATTGAAAAAAATAGCTATCGGCGTTTGCGTCTTTTAGTTTATCAGATAATGATTTCTGCATTTGGTCAAAATATATGTCGCCTACAGTGGAGTTGCCAGTTATAGCTCGACCATTTAAGACTTCGTTTTTTTTTTTTTTTTACGAAGTTAGATGACTTGTAGGCAATTCTAATTTCATGTGTATGTAATGTTATAAATGATTACAAGTTGCTGACAATGCAGTGCCTGAATCTTTGCATACCTAAAGAGTTGCTCTTAGACATCACTTCTGGCTAGACGTAAAGGACAGCGTGACAAAAAGGCATAAGTTAAAAACAAAAACTGAATATTATAACCCAGGAAGATTTAGTGAACTAATGCTTCCGTCGTAAACTGGAAATCATTATAAACGGACTTGCAAAATAAATTCTTCGTATCTAAAAGGCGTAAATATTATAATTTCTACTTTAAGACAGAATCATTAGAAAACCAATCAGGCTATCACTTAATTTGCAAAATACATTGAAATTGCTGATGGTGGCGATACAAGTACGTGCTTACAACAGAGTGTGAGAAAATGTGAGCATGATTCCAGTAGATGAAAAGGATCAACAAATGCATTAGATAGTGGAGATGAAAAGCAAAGGCCCTTTGAAAGAGAACAAGTTATCTACTAAGAGACTGAGACAAGAGTCATCAGACATCAGGTTGGTGATGATCAAAATGCCAAAATGTAAGGGATTAATCACATGATATTTCGATACTGTTTGACATTCCCAAACATTTTTGTAATTTTTCAATCGGAGCAGTGGTGGCCCAGTGGTATCGGCCGCGACTTACAAGTTGTAGTTCGTGGGTTCGAGCCCAGGCAGGCGCTTTACTTTGTGTAAATTATGTCTTTACCACTGCTCTCAAAACGGTGAAGGATAACATCGTGAGGAAACCGGCATGTCCTAGAAACAAAAATTCGAAGATATGTGTCATCCACCAACCCGCACTGGGCCCGCGTGGTGGATTACGGCCCATTCCCTCTAACAGAGAGGAGGCCTGTGTCCCAGCAGTGGGAACATTAATAGGCTGATGATGATGATGATTTATGCACTGCCAACGATGGCGCCGTGGAAGTGGCTACGTTTTGTGGCAATAGGAAGAAGGGTTATCATTCAATGGTTTTTATGCACAACGAGTACTTTTGTAGCTTTCGGACACAGAATTTGAGAAAAAAATTATTGATTATCGTTTTTTTTCAACTAGATTTTGGGGGAGAAGCTAGGGTACGGTCTTGGTGGGAATCGCTGCTGGTGAAAACAGCATTGCCCATAAAGTGCCAAAAAAGACGACCTTGGGTCGGAGGGAGGAGTGAGGTGCTTGACTCCCCCCGCGACGTCTAAGAGGGGCGGGCGTCATACACTACGCGCTGCCACCTCGGATCCCGATGTGTGGAAAGCGATACACGTCCCCGAATCTGTTACCCCTGGACCCACTGAGTGGGGCTGGCAGAGGGCGTTGTCAACCCTCCGCTGTCACCCGGTGTGTCTGGTACGGGACGGGTGAGTGGAAAAAAACTCCCTTTCCGCAGCCTCAATACCGTCAGAAGCAAAAGGTGATTTATCGTAGTAAAAGGTCAGATAGAAGGTGGTGGGTGGATGATGTTGCTGATCGTGCTCAACACGCTGCAAACACTGCCAATCTGAAAAAGCTGTTTAAAGCCACCAAGACCTTGGCAGGGAAGAAATGGCTCAAAAAGACACCTCTGAAATTTAAATAGTTTGGCTTCTACGTCACTTTGAGCTGACCAGCTCAAAGGGCAGCTTCTACGCTAGCGCCAACACTTTCAGGTGGTCTTCTGATTGTCAGCATCATCGACGCCTGATGCTAAGCAGGTCGATTCCTCACCATCCTCCAAGGTGGCTGAAGCGATTCTCTCTTTGAAGGCAGGCAACGCACCAGGTTCCCGGCCTGACAACAGTGGAGTTGTCACCAGCCGAATTAGGCTCCGCCGTAGTCCTGCTGGCGCCTTTAATTGGAAAGATATGGACCGCTGAAGAGCTGCCGCTTAACTGGAACAATAAACTACTAATAACCGTGCCCAAGAAAGGCGATATCATTAGCTTCGATAACTGGAGAGGCATTACATTGCTGTTGGTTCCCTCCAAAGTCTTTTGTAAGATAATCCTGTGTAGGCTGTCGAAGGCCGTGGAACCTCTTCTGCGCAAGGAGTAGGCGGAATTTTCTTCGAAGCGCTCATGCATGGACCAGAGCAACACTCTTCGTATCATATTCGAGAAGGCAGCAGAATGGCAAAGGGAGATTTACCTTTATCGACTACGAAAAGGCCTTTGATACGTTGAAGTAGTCCAGCATCTGGTCCTTAGTGCGTCTTCGGATACAAATTGCGTAGCTCAAATCAAGCCAGAATCAAACCATCTTAGTGCTACTTTAGCTTGGCTTTAACATTTGATGGTTAACTAGTGTTCAATAAACTCTTTAAAAAAACATATTATTGCGTATAATTAAACCAGTGGTCGTAAATCAATAATCAAACCATTATCAGTTTAATATAAAGCTAACCAAATCAACCAAGACATCAACCAACCCAGAAGTTAGTGCTAAACCAAGCAGGTGCTAAATTCTACACGCTTGTTGGACGTTGGGGTGCTGCTGAAAATAGACCGCTTATTGGAGAACATCTACAAGAAATGTTCTGGCAAGGTGACTAAGCAACGGCCGTATCTCGGAAGACATCGCAGTGCACACAGGTGTCCGCTAGGACTGTCTTCTTTCGTTCCTCCTCTTTATAGTCGTTCTCGTTGAAATCATGCTTCGCATATACGAAACCAGGCGCTGTGGCATAGAGTGGGGATTGTCCAATGTCTTGGAAGACTTGGACTATGACATATTTCTGCTGAATCATACACATGATGACAAGTAAGCAATATTGAAATTGACCTGTGGCAGGAGGCGGCGAAAAATGGGCTAAAATTAATATCTGGAATACCCCGGTGATGAGTACGGTGGTGAAATATTCTACACCGATGCTTATCAGCACAGAGGTGGTCGAACGCGTTCACCCATTTACGTACCTTGGGAGCGCCGTGTCAGGGACTGAAAGAACTGAAGAGGACATTACTTCACAGATCGTCATAGCACGAGCTACCTTTGCGCAGCTGAGACCCATTTGGGAATCGCGGCAACTGACCCGAAGGGTTAAACTCAAAATCTTCGGGTCCAATGTCAAATCTGTGCTACTCTATCGGGTGCGAAACGTGGAAGGTAAGAAATGACTTGTCACACCAAATCCAGATCTTCGTCAACCGATGTATTCGTCAGCTGTAGGAGAGTTGCTACGAGAGCCCGATCTACAGCCATATCAAGCATCGTAAATGGAGATGGATTAGTTACACGCTCCGATGGAATTTTTGATCACATTCCTAAACCTTGTTAACTGCATATCATGGTTTGGTTGCTCCAGTCCTGAGGTATGGTGTAATTTTTTGGGGAAATTCGACTGACATTGACCTAATTTTTAAAGCACAGAAGCGGTGCATAAGGGCTATGTTTGGACTTAAAATAGTTGAGACCTGTAAACCGTATTTCCAGAACTACAAATTTCTAACTCTCCCAAGCCTATATATTTATGAAATTTCAATGTTTGTTAAGGTCAATCATAATTTATTTACTATGGCCTCAGAATTCAATAATAGGCAACAACGTGACGCACTTCGCCTCTGTGTGTGCCAAACCCGTACCACATTAATGCACAAAAGTGTGTTTCGGATGGCTCCTGAAATATTCAATAAACTACCTAAAGAAATAAGGTCAATGAATACTGCCTTATTTAAAAAAATCTAAAGAGCCTTTTAGCTGTTAAATGTTACTATAATTTGAATGACTATTTAAACGATAAATTTTTCCGAACTCAAGACCTCACAGTGACATCAAATAATAGAACAATTATGCATGTATTTTCAAATACTTTATATGTTAATGTATTGTATTGTAATAATACTAGGAATGACATTGAAATAATTTGATTATCATTATTATTATTGAATGAATTAAATATATGATTATTGAATAATCAATATTAATATAATTTTAAGGAGGACATTACATTAATTTAATACCTTAAAATATTTTATCTAATTTTATATGTTTCAATGTCAATCTTGATTTTAATAAATCATGATTGTACACATTTTGCATGCCTTACGGTCGAATCACTTGAAACATGTATATATAATAACACTATTGTAACAGTGTTTTCTGCAAAAATAAATAATTTGATATGAAAAAAAAAAACATGCCATGGATTGGAATCCTGAAGGCAAAAGGAAGATTGGCCGTCCCAGTCAAACCTGGCGATGCACCGTATTAGCTGAAGTGACGAGTATCGCTGGCGTGGAGCAGGGTGAAGCATGAAGCTCAAGACCGGTCGCGACGGAGGACTTTCGTGGACGCTCTCTGCTCCAGCTAGGAGACATAGGATATTAATTCTGGTTTGTTTTTTTTTTTTTAATTTAAGTGGTTTGTTGTTTGTGCAGGGTGTAACGGTGTAAAGGGACGTTCAATTGAATGTATAAACAGAATTTAAACGAAAATTGTGGTTATATTTAAAAAGTACTTCCACCCAAGTAAATTAACAACTTTCTGGTAGGAAATCAGAATGTGCAATTTCGAAAATAAATTTGCGTTACACCCTACATAATTTGGTGTAAGAAATTGACTTTTATAAATCGACATTTTCTTCCTTTTGTAGTATAAAGAATACATTATCTATGTTTATGGATAAAAACTTTCAACCTAGTGAAAGAATCAGCATTCCTATTCAACGTGGCAATGCTTCCAGTCTTCTGGGCACGTTCCCGGATGACAGCGATGTGGAGGAATTCTTTGACGCCTGAGTGTACTTTTCTTTTATATATAGTGTAAATAGTTAGGTTTAGATTTTTTTTTGAATAGTTTACTTTTTAGTGTTTAAGTGATGTATGTACATATTTACACCTTTGTTTTACAAATAAATTCATACAATAGAAATACCTAGTGAAATATCCTTTCATAGATATGTGACAATTATTTTTATTTTTTAGAGATTTGGTTGGCTAGATAGACCAATGGAAGCTTTAATTAAAATACTGCTTTCTAAGCATTTTCATTGAGAGCATGCGCGTTCGCGGCATCACTTACGTAAATGTGGGCACGAATATTGTTGGAGGGATATGTAAATAAGCGATCCTGATTAATGAAGTTAGCCGTTATCACGGTCGGCGCGGGCTTGCTGGTTAATCTCGTACTGTTGGTCCTCGATGTAGCGAGCGAGTCGCTGCCGCTCGTGGACCTCCACACGCCTCTGCCAGCCACGCGCAAGCCACGAGGGCTTCATGGAGACACACTGCCGGACCAGCGCCAAGACCCTGGCAGTATCTTTACATCCCTGGCTCCTGAACCACTCATTCGCCTCTACTCTGGCCCTATGTATCTTAGCTCGAAGTTCTGTCTCTTGCTCACTGCTGAAGTAGAGACTTTTAGTCCACTGCTCAAGATGTGCTTTATTTTCCGAAACTTTTTAGCCTAACATTCAGGAACCTTCTGCTCTCGGCGCATCATTTTGATCAGTTTTTGTTAGCGTTTTCTCACGTCCCTTTCTAGCTCGATTGCTACTTGTATTAAAGACTTTGTCATGTGAATTACGTATGGTAACAAGTGATTATGGTGGCATTTATCTTCGATGAGTAGATTATAAACTTTGCGCATTTTTTATCTTCGTTTTGTCTTTTCGTCGTTGTGGTCAAGGATCAAGAGTGCACCGTTCACTGCTAATATGCACCAAATTAAAACTTGCACAACTGAACGCGTCAAGAGAAAATCTCCTAATGTCATAAATCTGCGAGACGAACAAGGCAGGACGTGCTCCGGCCAATGCGTACTTGTCGCACAAAACGAGCGCCAAGTTTGCATCGCCCATCTCGTTATCTGCTGACTAATTGGCTGTATCTTTTCAATTCTATAAATAGATGTTCCGATATCTTCCTGCCTGATTTACCGGAATTACTGATTGGCAGAGGAACTTATTTGGTTTGAAATTAGCAATTAGTTGAAAAGTGGTGATGTATATCGTGGTGTGGTATGTAGTTTGATATGCTGATATCAAATATAAAAAAAAACCAGTTAATATTAATAGATTGATAATGCCTGATAAAGCAGACCGCCGAGAAATAGGATAATAAAGACTAACAAAAAAAAGAGATTGATATTGCTCGTCAAAATGATTCGAAAATGTAGTTTGAAGATTATGGCGATATAAGGCATCTTTGTTTGCGACAAGATATTTCTATGAATAATATTATTGTTGGGTTCATAATGTAATGGTTTAAGTAACAACGGGGAAAATTACCACATCTTTATTTAGTTTTTTGTTGCTACAGACAGTCATTGGTAAAGTATACAATGTAAACCTTAAACTGCGACAATCAGAAACAAAACACTATTGCTGACATAAACTTCATATTTAATAATGCATACATTTTTAAATTCAACAATATAATCATTTTACCATTTTGGCACTTGTCCCACCGCCGACGATCAGCGATCAGCGAGTAGAGCTAGAACCTAGATACGAGTTGGCAACCAGCGAGAAGCGAGTGTGTCGTTCCGATAGTTTCATCGCTCGGCTATGAGCGAGTGCTTTTGTGCGACGGGTGATTACTTGCACCACTCGCTCTGGCGCGATGGCGGTCAGAAATGTACGCGTTGGTTGGTTGGTCTCTCGGCGTGAGTTCTGACCGCCAAGCGAGCATCGCCAAGCGAGTATCGCCGGGCGAGTATTATATTTGATAACTCTTGTCGCTGCGACAACCTTGTGTGGAGAGAGTACTCGCCGGCAGTGTGAACAGCCAGCAATCAACTATTAATAAATGTGTCTCTTTTATTGACACGGGATCCGAATCTTTGTTCGTTTCTTCAGCGAGAAAATAGTTGGTAGCTAATCGTTTCGTCGCCGGCGGTGAGACACATGCCTATAATTAAATTTCATCTGAGTAAAGCAATATATTTATATTAATTTCTGAAATTTGCTAATAAGGTATGAATGTCCTCTTATGATGATAAACTTAACAATAATGTTATAAATGTAGGCTTGCATTTATTGAGAAATAAAGGGTTTGTTTATTATATTGATATGCTGATAATCTAGGTTTTAGAAGGTATTAATGATTTTGACAGTTTTTAAAATCAACACAGTAGTATTAAAGAATGATGCAATTTTATACGAATATAAAATAAGTACCTACACAGTCAATTAATTAAACAGATATTTTGTTAGCTACTCTAGAGTAGTTTGCTTAAACACCAAGATAATTCTATATTATTGTTTGACAATCTATAATCAATTATTTGATTATAGATTAATCAGCCGTCTGGCAAAGGTAAATAGACATTTATAATGTTTCTAAGATAAATTAGTCTACCTCCCTACAGGCAATTCGACATTTATAAAATGTATCACTCTTTTGATCCAATTAGGGCTAAGGCCTATGTTCCAAGACCTTTTGAAGTAAACTTCCTCCACTCCAATCGATTCAGTCGCACTGATAAAGGAAATAATCCTCGATTAATATTGAATACATTACAACTTGATTGAATCGAGTGGGGTAAAAATGGCTTAGAAGATAGGAGTATGTCCCAAAACCCTTCTTCTTCCCTAATAACCCTCCTTTCTCCTTCAGGCTTTTGCTTACGAACTACAACTCCCTTTTAAGGGGAACTTTTGAAATGATGGAACTTTTAGAAGTTTCCATTTTCTTTGAATATTATTTAATAATATTTAAATTAATAATTTTCATCATTTCGTGCCTGTACTTTATGCCATAAAAGTTTGTACAGTTATTAGGCAAATTCCCTGTATAACTTCATTTTGTGCTCAGTCATAGCCGAGTACTCTCATCAAAATTATCAGCACAAACTTTTCAACATACACACATACATCCACATTTTTTAATTATCTTAAATATACTTAACATTTTAAAATACTGAAATTAATATATCTTCTTTAATAAGTTAATTGAAACATATGTAAGAGTGATCAATACCTTTTATATTATGTTTAAATACAGCAAGCTATTTATAGGCCAGCAAGACAGAGAATGTGTTGAACAGATACACCAATAATTTATGAAAACATTTAGTATGGTTATATTTGGCACGACGGCCTCACTTAGCTCTACAAAACATTTAGATAAAAGTTTTTTTATAGTGTTTTCTTTGATAATATTCAATGTTTCGTGTCTGTACTGTTTGCACATAAATGTTTTTACAGTTATAAGCCAGAAACCCTGTATAGCTTCCTTTCGTACAAAGTCATAGCTCTCATAAAAAATACCAGCTCAAACTTTTCACCATAATAGACAACGTGTAACACATTTTTTTCAGTTATCTTGCCATACTATATTTACTTTATGTACTAACAACATGAATACGTTTGTTACTAATATAGTTTGTAAGTAATATCTACTAACAATAAAAACAAACTTCTTCTAAGTTTGTTACTAACATAGTTTATAAGTAGAAGTATACTGAAAATACAATGTATCTGCGTTTGTTACTAAGATAGTTTATACATAAGTAAAGTGTACTAACAATATAAACAAAATATCGTGTCTACGTTTGTTTCTAACATAGTTTATAATTATTTATTTAATAATAATAATTAATATACACATACTGCTGTGGATCGTTGGTGTATTATCTTTCATAATACTGAAACGTGGTCTAATTACGACATAACTTATCTATCTACCTCAATAACTTAATTGAGACATAGGTGAGAGTAATACACTCAATTAACTACAAACAATTTAGGGGCCAGCAAGGCAGAGAATTTGTTGGACAGATACATCGATATTCTTAAAACATTCGGTATGGTTATACCTTTGGTGATGGTTTCACTTAGCTCTATGAAACATTTAGGTGAACATAATATGAATTGAGTTCAGAAACTTGAATTGAGATTAACACAGATTTTGATAACAGCAAAGAACTGAGTTTTCATCAAGAAGATTCTTAATTTTTATCAACTCCCTCTCTTCTAAACCAGCCTTTCATATCCTGAGTCTATATATCCGCTTCATTTTTATTGCATGTTTTGAAAGCAGACGATGCCAGTGTTTTATTCTTAACCTTAACCTAGAGACACTATCCACCCTGCCATCCCTCTGTTGGTACTAACTGTCGTTCTCCTAAACCAATCGTCCGCCAGTTCCATGGCCTAACATATCTTAGTCCAAATATCTGCTTGAGCTTTCTTGAGCTTCTCCGCCCACTCATCTAGTGTATAAATATCTATCTTAAACAGTTTAGTTTCATCTATAAAAAACTCTGTTCTTGGCGTAGCATGTTAAACATCTTTGCACTGTTTTACCACACCATAACAATGTGATGCACAGATACATCGATACTGGATGTATGCACGATGGACTCATCTAGCTCTACGAAACATTTAGATAATCTTTTTAATATCAAATTGATCCGATTTCTAGCTGACTTAGTTATATGCTACAGCATATGAGCAGTTTCAAAAAAAAAAAAAACACTCACGTCGTCTGCTGCCGAAACACAAATGCAATAAAAAGAACACTCCGGTGGTACAACTTTTCCTACAATTCGACTCGATTTCTTTTTGACTCAGTTCTTAATTATAGCCTAAAATTTAACTCCTCGGCTGCCTCTAATCGCGAGGTTCAGAGAACGGATATGTTTCATCGGGGAGCCTGTGCACTAAGGTGGTTTCGTCAATTTCAAGAGTTCCATTGATATGAACAGGAAACGAGAACTCTGGGCTCCTGCCCTGGTACACTCGAAATTTGCCGTTAGGCATTTTTTTGCATCAGAGAGGGAATGGAGACCGCATGCTTGCAGCACAGACAGCCAGTTCGATCTCCTCCAGTGCTGTAATGTAAAATTAAAAAAACTTTCCATAAGAGGCTTTATAGTAAAGTTAACAGACTTATAAGACTACTACTATAATGGAAATAAATCCAATGGGGTTGATGTCATCATCATTTCAGCTGATAGACGTCCACTGCTGAACCCCCCCCCCCCCCCAAGGCGTCGCCATATTGACCATTCCCGTGCGTCTCGCATTCAGTCGATGCCCGCAACCTTAACCAGTTCATCGGTCCACCTAGTGGGAGGCCTTCCAACGCATCGTCTGAGATTGATATGCACCACTGAAATGTCACGTGATTGTATATTATCAATCATTATAGCTGACAGTAGGTATGTCTTATTGTCTCGAGGTGTCTATAATACGAGGTGTACATTGTGAAACAAGGGTAGAAATTAGTTTATTGCAAACGAGCTGTCATTAACAAGCCCAAGCCAAAGGCGAGGGTTTTTAATGACACGAGTTTGCAGTAACCTACACACCCGTGTATCACACGACGGACGTTTTTCAATACAGTTGTGCGAAATAGTAAAAACAAATCAAAGAATTAGATTAGTTTATTCACAAAAACACTAAAATTTCAGCAAATGGCGCGTTTTTGAAATCGGGCATTTTTTTGTAGTATGTATTTGTGTATGTATTGTTATTTAATAATAATAATAACTGGTAATCTCCAGGGCCGGACGGACTGCACAACTTCTGGATAAAATGGCTACAAAGGTCGCATGCCCGTTTGGCATCTCAGTTCCAGGCAGCCTTAGAGTCTGGTTCGCTACCCAAGTTCTTAACAACATGAATTACGCACCTGCCCTACAAGTCTGGTAGCACCGCGGAACCCAAAAATTAAAGACCTATTACATGTTTACCGACGGTCTATAAGGTTCTTACATCCATTTTGAAAGTTAAAATGAATAAACTCGTCGACGATAACTCCATGATATCGGCTGGCATCTCAGAATGGATGTAGAAACGGGTCTCGCGGTACTAAGGAGCTACTCCTTATAGATATGGCCATTAGCCAACAGGTTCGGCGTTCCCGAAAGGATCTGTCGACATGTTGGATAGATTATAAGAAGGCCTATGACTCGGTGCCTCATACATGGCTCATGAGGGTGCTAGAATTGTATAAAATAAATAGATACAACTCTACGCTCCTTCCTGATGTCGTGTATGAGGCAATGGAGCACAGACCTTTGCTATCCAGGATGTCGAAATATCCAGAGGAATAGCGAACCTGTCAGGAACGAGCGAGGCATATTCCAGGGCGATAGTTTGAGTCCACTTTGGTTTTGTCTAGCCTTGAATCCTCTAAGCATGCTGCTGGAGAATTCAGGGCTAGGCTATCGGTTGAAGAGAGTTCGTCAGGTTATATCTCACCTCCTATACATGGACGACCTGAAGCTCTTTGCTCCCAGCAATTTTCGATGGAGTTTCTGAAGGTAACGGAAACTTTTAGTAGCGCCATTAGGATGGAGTATGGTGTGGAAAAATGTGCGGTCATGCATGTAAAGTGAGAGAAGATTGTGGAATCCGTGGGAATTCAACTCGCGGATTCCATAAACCTGAGATGCACTACTGACATGAAGCAATCGTTGAAGGAACGCTTCTTTGGCCACCTGAAAAAGGTTTTCAATAGCCTTCTTTCGGGTGGAAACAAGGTGCGCGCCTTCAACGGTTGGGTCATGCCGGTATTGATGCACTCTTTCGGCATACTCAAATGGACTCTAACGAAAGTCGACGCCGTGGATAGGCGGGTCCGTACACTGCTGACTGCATATCGAATGCATCACCCACGATCGTCGGTCATGAGATTGTATATCCCGCGGAAGTGTGGAGGCCGAGGCTTTTTAAATGCCAAGAACCTCCACAACCGCGAGATATGCAATCTCAGGGAATATTTTCTACACGCTGACGTGGGAATACAGCCGGAGATTTATTGTGAAGGATGGCACGGTTGACATCTGTCGGGCATGTCACAGGCCGGGTGAATCGATCCGCCACATTATCTCTGGTTGTTCTCGTCTAGCTAACGAAGTGTACTTGCATAGGCACAACCTTGTAGCCAGGATTATCCATCAGCAACTTGCTCTGAAATACACTCTTGTGGCATCGGAAGTGCCGTACTACAGGTATGTGCCCGACCCAGTTCTCGAAAATGGCAATATCACATTGTCCTGGGATCGGTCCATCATCACTGACAGGACTATTATCGCTAATAAGCCTGATATAATGGTGGTGGACCGAATCGAGAGGCGTGCAATGATTGTTGACATTACCGTCCCGCATGACGGGAACCTCGTGAAAGCCGAGAAAGATAAGCAAATCAAGTATCTTGACTTGGCTCGCGAGGTTGTCGACATGTGGAATGTGGACACAGCGATCATTGTACTGATAGTCGTGTCAGCCAATGGCTTAATAAACACGAGCCTCGACCAACACCTTAGGAGGCTCTCGTTAGGCGGCTGGTTCAAGGGCCTGATCCAGAAAGCAGTATTGCTGGACACGGCTCGTATTGTTAAGAGGTTCCTCTCTCTGGAGCCCTGACCGTCGGTAGCTTGGACCCTGTTCCCGATACTGGTGGGCCTCTATTTTTTACATTTTTAAATGTTTATTTTTTTTTGTATGTTTTATAAAAATATTTAAAAATGTAGATAATAAGAAATAATATGAATAAAGGTGATAATAATAATAGTTAATTACCTTCTGGAGTCATTTCTCTGTAGATATAGCCCAAGAATTCCTTAATATACAGGTGGTCGAAGTGTTTCTTCACTTCTAGCAAAACTTTTTCGCGCATTCTTCTGTTTATTCCTAAAAATAAACAAAATAATACCATTACAAAGAGTCAAGGGGCAAACACGGATGCAGGAACATCATAACAGTTTCTCCCGCTGGAAGAATAAGGAACACGATGCGAGGGCAGTGAGGAAACATACAAAGATATTAAATATTGCATTGCAGATTCAATAACATAATAATCTATATACATATATATACAAATAATTTGCCGTGCGCTAGACTTCTCGCAAAAGCTCGAAAATGGCTCGACCGATATAGCTGTTTTTTTTGTATACCGAATTTTCTGTAAAAAGGTATTTGTTGGAATATTCACTTAAATTAATTTATACACCATGCGAAGCTAGCTATTAGCGACCCGACCCGGGTCGCTAGTTTAAACGATAACTATTGTACCGAGGTTATGTGCAATAAATAATTACATTAAACTATCAAACAGTACAGTAGCTAGCAAATCTATTAGCTATAGGACAGTAACATTTGTGAGTCCTCGCGGTTGCTCGAGCAAAAGGACAAAATATGTCTTGTAAGTAGTTGCTTTGGCGATCAACAATATCAACTTCGCACAAGCAATTGAAACCAATGAGAAGATATCACGGAGGAGATTAACATGATTTTGAACAGTAACTATATCAGTTTTACGTCATACAACACACGCCTATATAAAACAAAACACTCGCATATATCGCATTTGCATTTTTTCTAAACTGCAAATAAACTTGCAAAGGTAATCAACATTTTCTAAATAATTGTATTCCCTAATACATTATTTTGGCGATTTTTGTTTTCAAATGAAAACAATATTCACAAGTAGAGACGTTGACTGCCACCCCCGCTAGCACCTTGTTTCATTGCTAATATATTTGTTACGGAATGATCATTGCGTTTATGCGACAGTAGTAGAAAAGTGAGAGAATTCTGCAAAGTAAGCTTACCTTGCTCCTCTTCAAGCTCCTCTCCCTCCAATCTCGGCAGATCTTTAGCTATTACATTCTCAGGCGGCCAGTTGAAATAGTTTCGTTCCTTTTCTACCCGCCTTCTTAGTCTTGCTTCTCGTCTAACTGCTTCTTCTTCGAGTCTCCTTTTTCTTTCGTTTTCGATCATTGCTGGTGTAGGCTCAGGAACTGTTTGTGTGCTTGGGCCTACAATACACTCCTGTTCAAATACCCCAGTTGGTTTTGTGCTGGGACCAGCAACGTTCTCCAGTACAGACACCCATGTTGACTTTGAGCTGGCACCTCCAATACTCGCCTGTTCAGACATCCATGCTGGCTTTGTGCTGGGACCTGCGATAATCGCCTGTTTAGCCACCCATGTTGGCTTCATGTTGGTACCAGTGATAATCTCCTGTCCAGACATCCATGCTGGCTTTGTGCTGGGACCTGCGATAATAGCCTGTTTAGCCACCCATGTTGGCTTAATGCTGGTACCAGTGATAATCTTCTGTTCAGCTACCCATGTTGGCTTTGTGCTGGGATCTGCGATAATCGCCTGTTCAGCCACCCATGCTGGCTTTGTGCTGCGATTTGCGTTATTTTCCTGTTCAGACACCCATTCTGGTTTTGTGCTGGGACCAGCGATTATCGCTTGTCCATACATCCATTCTAGGTTTGTGCCGGGACTAGCGATAATCTCCTGTTGAGAAAGCCATGCTTGATTCGTGCTGAATACTAGATTTGTGCTGAGACCAGCGACATTCTCCTGTCCCGATACCCCAGATGGTTCCGTACTACGTTCAGCAATCCCAGCTGGCTCTGTGCTTGAGTCTGCGTTATCCACACGTTTAGAAATCCCAGCTGGCTCTGTGCTTGAGTCTGCGTTATTCGCATGTTCAGCAATCCCAGGTAGCTCTGTGCTTGAGTCTGCGTTATTCGCATGTTCAGCAATCCCAGGTAGCTCTGTGCTTGAGTCTGCGCTATTCACATCTTCTGGAATCCCAGCCGGCTCTGTGCTGGAGTCTGCGTTATTCACACGTTCAGCAATCCTAACTGTTTCTGTGTTTGAGTCCGCGTTATTCACACATTCAGCAATCCCAGTTGGCCCTGTGCTTGAATCTGCGTTATTCTCAAATTCAGCAATTCCAGCTGCCTCTGTGCTGGAGTCTGCGATATTCACACGTTCAGCAACTCTAACCGGCACTGTGCTGGAGCCTGGTTTGTTTTCAGGTACATTAACCCGAGCTGGTACTATGCTTGGGACATCATAATTTATATTATCACTAAACAAAACTGAACCTACTAAATCCATGATTTAATCGTTATCGCGCCCGGCGGCGCGCACTCGGCCGAGGATAAGGACAGTAACTGCCGGATGACGGGAACTTTCTTCGCAAATAGCTATTTCGGGTGACAGAGCGTGACGGAGCTACGCCTACAACCTAGCGATGAAAAAGGACGATGCTACATGAACGCTTGTAGCGCGAGGCTTTTATTGATCGAGGGGTGCGACAAAGGCCTGTAATATCGGAAGGTTTTCAATTACGCTACTAATTGTCGATATTATCAAAATAGAAATTGCGCATATTCGGTAGATATCGCTATTTTTTAAATTATTTTTTCAAATTCGGTATTAGGTTGGATAACAACAATAAGTACTAGAAAACGAGGGCGATGGCATATAACCTGCGAAAGCATAGCGAATGTGTTGCGTCAGCATCGCTGCTAAAAGTCTCCGTGGGCGACTGCGTTTAATTGTTCTCACCAGTTCGTATCAAAGTGTGTTATAGATATTATTACAAGTTTTTTAAATTGCCCAGTTTCTGAGGTAAATCCTAAGATTTATCGTGTGATTGCTGGTAAAAGTTCAAAATTAGCGATCATCCTAGATAATTCTGAACGTTTACCAGTAAAACTTAGTAAAGCTTGGGTTTTATTAGGAAATACTAAGTTTTACCGTAGTTCGGGCTTTTAAAGTAACATATCCAACATATAAGTTATCGGATAGATATTTTTTTGTTTTTAATAAAACCTAAAGAAAAATATTAAGCTGTAATTTATTGAGGTTTCAAAGCAAGCAACACATTAGAAATTTGGGAGAAAGTTCAACGCAAGGATACTGGTCTGGAATCAGCTCTCTCTATGAAAGAGTATTTAAGCATTATTCAATGAAAATATCATTGTTACAACGGCTTCTATGAAACTTTGTATCATCATCTTCATATCAGCCGAAAGATGTCCACTGCTGGACATAGGCCTTCCCCAAGCGTCGCCACATTGACCGGTCCCGTGCATCTCGCAACCAGTGGATCCCCGCAACCTTCACCAGGTCATCGGTCCACCTGGTGGGAGGCCTTCCAATGCAACGTCTTCCGGTTCGCGGTCGCCATTCCAGAACCTTTCTGCCCCATCGGCCATCCGTTCTGCGAGCAATGTGCCCTGCCCACTGCCACCTAAGTTTGCCAATTCTTCGGGCTATGTCGGTAACCCTGGTTCTCTTGCGTATCTCTACATTTCTGATTCGATCACGCAAGGTAACTCCGAGCAAAGCCCTCTCCATTGCCCTTTGAGTGACTGTAAGTTTTCTGATTAAGCCCATTGTAAGCGACCACGTCTCAGAGCCATATGTCATCACTGGCAACACACACTGGACTTTCGTCTTGAGACACTGTGGCAAACTTTGTATGCACTTGTTTAATTAACATGTTTGACCACAATAGATCCCAATGGGTCGAAGTGTCCGAGTTGTTTCTCGGCCCCTCCATAAGATAAGGTAGCATATTTAGCAATCTCAGTACTGTAAATACTTCTAATCGGGATGCAAAATCATATTATTTTTTCATGAAGTGAATTTTAAGTAAATAAGCGCCCGATTCCATTCTCTCCAGAGACCATTCTCTCATTTTCTCGGCAAAACAGTCATGACGAAGAGACTACTATAACTTGAATGATCACTGCCAATCACCGTAGTCAACGGGTTTAACCGTGCTATTGCGCTCGGTGCTACAAAACAACTAAAATTTACGTTTTTTTGATTACGATATTGGATCACTCAGTATTGAAATTGTAATATGGAACTATCGTACTGAGTTTCTAATTCTACGAGAAACCGAGATTCGTACGTTTAAACTAGGGTTACAACGCTGGAAGAATATAGACGGGACTGAAACTAGGAAACAGCATAATTACTCGTATTAAACAAACTTAGTTAGTGATTGTGCATAAAATTTCGTTGATGGCGGATTTGACTGGAAAGCATTTAAATAAAAAAAATAAAAGGATTGCCGACCCATAATTTTGTTAGTACTACACTTTACTTATAAACTATGTTAGTAACACATTTAGACACGATATTTTATTTATATTATTGATAAAAAATACTTACAAACTATGTTAGTAACAAACTTGTTTATTTTGTTAGTACATCCTAATTATAAGTTATGTCAGTAAACCTATGAAGTTCTTCTTTAAAAGAAGAACTTCAAAGGTTTACTTAAAATTCGAAGTATCTATAACAATAAAACGGCATTTTCATAATTTAACCCATATTATTTTGACATAGTTAAAACAGTCACCACCTATTGAATAATGTATGTATTGTCACCTGTCTCGCGGCTGGTCCTTTTTTTATTTATATCCGGTTTTAGTAATTTCAGTCAGTTGTAGATTAGTCTGCTCGAAATTGCATCTTGTTCAAGATCATGCTTGCTGCAATCCTGATGTGCAAACCTAGCGTTGGCGTATGTGAAATCATCTCATAAACATAATTTCAAACCGTATTGGCCGGCCACCTGCCTGCGGACGCCAAAATTTTGCCAGTTATATTTAATTCCCATGTACTAATAATCGGCGAGTCTATTGTAATCAACAGGGTACTAATCTAGACGACTGCTATTGAGAAATGCCATGGAAAATACCAAAAATACTTTGTCCGTCTTGGGACTCGAACCCAGAATCTCATAGTCAGCAGTAGCCTTGCGACCACTAACCAACTAGGCAGTTAATCGGAATATAATATTTACCTGTTAGTATTTGTAATACTTTATATCTATACGTAGTATAGTAGTGTTAGTCTGGGTGCATCGTCCTCACGTATATGTATGTATGTAAATATTGCAAAATAATTTTTTTAAAGAGTGATTTTGGTGTTTCTTGTCCGTAATTCTCCATAACAAGCTTGTTACTGTTCTGAATGGACGGGATTGTCATTAATTATAAATATAAATCGACATTCAAAAGTGCCGCTTAATGTCCTAATTGAAATAAAGAATTTTAGCTTGGACTTATATTGGCGAAGGGTTTCATTACTATCTACACTATCTATCACCGTCTACATTATATTGTTAGGTACGACTCTGATTTTGAAAACTTAGTCTAGCTTAGCACCCAGTTGTGGGCAACTACCAGCCTCGTATATTTGTAAGAGGATAGGGTCTTTAGCACTCCTCCTGTCAATAAGGTCCGCATTCGGCCTGTTTGACAACAGAAGTGTGCCAATGCGAGGAAATCTAGATAGTGTTGCACTGCGATACAGAGCGTGCAACACCATCTAGAGAAGTAACTCGACGAAACAATAACAGAATAAGAAATAGATGATACTGCCAAAATGCCAAAAATAAATACGAAATTACTAGGAGCCCTATAAGGTAACTAATTCCAGATTCTAAGCTAGAAATTATATAGCACTGCTTATTATACCTCTTCCTGACAGTCACACTAAAATATTATTATTGATAAGTATCAGGCAGCTAAATAAACATGGTAAAAGAATAATAAAAATTACCGTGACACCATGTGTTGTTTACCAGTAACGCCCTCTAGTTCATTTTACGCTCAACTTTTCTGATCTGAAAAATGCTAACATTAGTTTCGAAAAACTAGTTTATTTTTTGCTGTATCAAAGCGCTAAAATAGATGTTAAACAGATTGAAGTCTGTTAAATACAATGTTATAATTTATTGAATACCACCGATTCATGTTGATTTATTCAAGTGAGCAACACTTTACTCTGTACTCTCTCGGATCTTATAAAAAAATGGAAGTAATACACCGTGCAATAAAAGTAATTAAGTAAGAGGCCTCGACATTGCTTCAATCAATAAAACATAATAACAAAGTATTCGCCTTTACAAATTTCGAACGAGATTCTAATTGTCAGTTGTCAAGTTGACATTCGAGGTTTTCGTATCGATTATCTTTGTTCGTAACTTCGTACTGCTCTGGCGAGAGCTCGTGATCAGTGCTAACGGATACAAATAAATTCCGGAAACAGGCAATTTTGCGTTATACACAATGGTGTACAATGATATTTCATCATCGTCGTCGGATTCGGACTACGATTCATCCTCGACCCTCGACCTAGCAGATCAAATAACTATATTGCTTAATGAAGGCCTCAATAACGGACCTGGTCCAAAGAAACCCCCTATTGTGGTTGATCCTCGGATGCTGAGTCGCAGAAATGGACGTCTTGAAGGCATAATAAGTAAGTTTATATGTTACGAAATTGCGGACCGCGGTCCGGATCCGGGCCGGATGCCGACCTATTTTTTTATGGTCAACAACAATAAACATCTCCAAGATTTAATAACAATAGTCGGCACCAGCTTTCATCCAAATTTCGGCCGGATAGAACAAACAGATGAAAACAAAAATATAATTTTCATTTGAAAAAAATTTTTGAATATAATTTCAATTTTAACAAGTTTGTACACGTGACGATATCAAAAGAGGGGGGAGGTAAGGTGGCTTTAAGCTTTACGGCCGACCGCGACGGTCACATTATTATAAAACGGACCCCAAATGAAAGAATTGGTGACCCCTGTTATGTTTATTAGTAATTAGCACTACGAAAAACTGTAAAGTTTACGTGGAATACTATTACGGAACTCGGGTTGATCTAAAAATACTGGTTTTTTGGTGTATGATGTGGCTGGCGAAGAGGAATACGCATCATAAAAATTTTTTGGTGTGCTGGCTTTATAGGCTTGGCTCTTATTGAATTTTTGGCTCGTCGTTTTTATTTTATATTATTATGTAAAAGGTGATTTGATATCATATTTTAAAATCAAATCCGCTACGTACTAATTGGTTATTGATTTCATGAAGTGCATCACTGCGCAAGTGCCCCTCCCACATCTGCGCATCTTGCACTGTGTACTATTTAGACTAGAACACCAATTTCTGCGAAATAGCTCGCGCTGACCTAGAAAGATATTATTAATTCAATGCTGTAGGTACTAACTTTATTTTTTTTATATATTTTAAACACGGTGAATACATAAACTATTTTAGAAAAACTCACCTTAAAAAGCAAAATGATAAAAAGTGCAAAATAACTTCCGTTTCGGTTTCTTCGGTTCTTCATTTTTATCGCTTTTCGGCACCGACTACTGAAACGAAAGATATTTCGCATTTTAGTATTTTAGTATTTTGTTTTTGAAGTCGGTTTATTCTTTTTGAAAAAGTTTTTATTTATTACTTTTCACTTTTATTACACTAAGGTACCTAAAGGACTGACAAAATACCTATAATAACTAAATTTAAAACGTACAAACGTACAAATGTACAAACGAAAAAACCTACAAACGAACAAACGTACAAACATGCAAACATACAAACATATGAACGTAGAAACGTAAGGTACGGTACCTAAAAGACTGACAAAATACCCATAATAACTAAATTTAAAACGTACAAACGTACAATTGTACAAACGTACAATTGTACAAATAAACAAACGTACAAACGTACAAACATACAAACGTACAAACATACAAACGTACAAACATACAAATGGACAAACATACGAACATACAAACATACGAACGTACAACCGTACAAACATGCATACATACAAACGTTCGGTTGCCTTCATGATGGTTGAGCTGAGTGGTGCCGATCCATGCGTCATGTTCGTGAACGGGTGCCATCAGTTGGGATTGTTCATTACTTAGCTGCTTCGGCCTGTTATTGTATATTTTTTTTACTGTTTGTTACTCTAGACGCGCACGTCTTTTTACATTGTTCTCACAAATATGTATTTTCCATCAAAAATGATGAAACCAAATACTTGTACCTAATTAAAACTGATGAAAGAAAGTGTCCGTGGAGTTTCGTGTAAATTCTTCTCCATTGAGACCTACTGACGCTTGCGAATTTGCAACTAGAGTCATCCTTTTTATTGTTCAACAATTCAAAAGAACCTCTAAGGTTTATTTGAAATAAACTATTTGATTTTGTTTTTTATTTATTTTTGAATACAAACATACAAACATACGCTTATGAAATTTAGCACACGAGTTTAGAAGCCCACATGTTGAAGCAAAATTCCAACAAAACTACATACATACGTTTCGAATTGATTACCTCCGTGTTTTTGAAGTCGGTAAAAAGAAATCCATAAAAGAGATTCATCATCTTTGAAAAGTCATATCACATTAAATTTAGCCTTTGCTGAAACATTTTGTAGACAATTATCACGTCTCAGCTCTTGCTATATAGTTCACTTAGTCATTTCAGTAATATCTCGGCTATTCTCATATATCGGTTTTCTCTGTGCACACTAACCGTACTTACTAATGTTCCCTGCGACTTTATCCGCGTCAAACTGGTAAAAACTAAAAATAGGTGTTTTTTACAGAACCTTATTTTATTTTACTTAGAATACTTTCAACATTAACTGCTAGTGAAAGTCCCGTCAAAGCCATTTCGAATAAAATAATTATTTGGATTAAACAGGCATACAGACAAGTTTTATTTTTTGTTATCACCTCATCAGCCTATTAATTGTTCCCATTGCTGGGAAACAGGCCTCCTCTTTGTGAGAGGGAATGGGCCGTTATCCACCACGCGGGCCCTGTGCGGGTTGGTGGATGTCATATTTCTTCGAATTGTTGGTAAGACATGCCGGTTTCCTCACGGTGTTTTCTATCACCGTTTTGAGATCAGTGGTGATGAAATAATTTTCACAAATAAAGCGCCTGTCTGGGTTCGATCCCACAACCCACAACTTGTAAGTCGCGGCCGATACCAATGGGCCACCACTGATCTCCCACTGGGCCACCACTGCTCTCCCACTGGGCTACCACTGCTCTCCCACTGGGCCACCACTGCTCTCCCACTGGGCCACCACTGCTCTCCCACTGGGCCACCACTGCTCTCCCACTGGGCCACCACTGCTCTCCCACTGGGCCACCACTGCTCTCCCACTGGGCCACCACTGCTCTCCCACTGGGCCACCACTGCTCTCCCACTGGGCCACCACTGCTCTCCCACTGGGCCACCACTGCTCTCCCACTGGGCCACCACTGCTCTCCCACTGGGCCACCACTGCTCTCCCACTGGGCCACCACTGCTCTCCCACTGAGCCACCACTGCTCTCCCACTGGGCAACCACTGCTCTCTTTTTTAGTTATACTTTCATATTTAATCAATTACTAACATCTATTATTTTGATATTACAGACACTTCAATTATAGTTATTTGTGTTGTTATTTATTTTTAGCTTTTCTGATAAATAAGCTGTATTACTCTAAAATTACATCAAAATTCTTTAGGTAGATTTTGCGAGAAATAGTAATAGACATAAGTTCTTTTTCAATAATAAGTAGGATTATTTTATAGGGTTCCGTTCTCCTTTAGGAAACAAGGAACCCTTATAGGTTCCTACTTTGTCTTTCTGTCCATGTGTCAAAACCTTATTTTTTAAAAATGTCTGAAGGTATAAATTTGAAATTAATTTAATATACTTAAGTCCTATGGCTTAATAGCCTAGTTGAAATAAATATATTTGATTTTGACTTAAATCTTTTGGAACTGTAAAAATTCTAACTTCTAAATAAATGCAATCAAAAGATACGGCCGTATACATGCATTTTGACGAAATTCAAGGGAAATAAAACCTATGGGGTACTTCCCGTTGACCAAGAATCATAAAATTTGGCAAGAAGGTCTTATAGCAAAAGTAAAGGAAAATAAGATTGCTTACTTATTTGTAGTTAGTTAACTGAACGCGACTTGTGTCGATGTATGGGCATGACGTTACGATACGTTTTCCATTGGCAAAGCTAGTTTCGTCCCTGAATCCAATTTATCTTTTCATTCCAGAAATGTTCGGTGCTTTTATTGTTTATAAACTTTAGTAATGTTACCTTATTATTTTGGTGAATGTATCTGTTTGTACGAAACCTGCGTATTGCAAGTCCTACTCGCACTTGGCCGGTTTTTACCCGATTTCGCGACGCAAAGGAGGGTAATGTTTTTATCAGTATATGTATGTTTGTATGCATGTATGTTTGTTCCTATGTGGCGTACTAAAGACCAAACGCGTAGCCGATTTGGATAATTCTTACGTCAATTGATTCGTCTTAACCTTGCGAGCTGCGAGCCTAAGCATGCGATATTAAGTTTGCGAGTGTCACTGGCTGGGTAAACCAAATGTAGGGTTTTAAGAGATGATTAAAAATATATACCATTTGTATTTTATGTATCAAAGTAATTAAAAAAAAATGATAACTAAAAAGTTATAAATAAAAAAAGTTAATTCAATAAATCAAAAACCCGACTATTTAAGAAGCAAACTAAAAAGATGTAAACAAGGAGAAAAACCTGGTGTACAGTCGGAGGATAATGCTTTGGTCAGTCTGCTCGCGCTTATGTATCCTCTGACTGCACAACATGATTTTCTTCTTGGTATGCCTTTTTAGTTCGTTTCCTAAACAGTCGGGTTTTTGATTTGTTGGTTTTTTAATATAAGTAGTTACGGTATATTCATGTGATGATGTTGTTTCAGAGTCACCACCACGCAAGACTAAAAATCAGTTGCTGAAGAATCAGGTGCTTGCAGCTAAGAATCAGATGATGGCAAAGAGCATGCAGCAGCCCAATAAATATGGACGCAGTTCCACAACTGACGATAACATATTAACCTTTAACGCAGCTGATAAACAACGTGTATTGAATATTCTGCCAAAAGGTGAATATTTTTGTAAAATAATTAATATTAATAATAAGTTGCTCATCATCAAAGACAAAACCACGTGCAATGATGACAATATTTGATAATTGTGTCGAGTCATATCACATATCATACCAAAATCACACGCCATCATGTCATATCTTATCGTATTATTATTAATAAAGTGTTTAATAACAGCTTTCTAGAGTTTTATTAACATTGTTTTTACATGATTGCAGATGACGTAAAGGCTTATGACTCCATGAAAAAGGTGTCTGTCACAATTGACAACTATGCACGCCGCTCATTGAATATTCCGGCAAAAGGTAAATCTATTTATCATATAATTAAAGTCAAGGATTAGGTGCTTATTATCAAAGACCAAGGCACAAATCATATATACGCGATAATTACGTCAAGTCTACATAGTTATTCATGCTATATCATTTCATGCCACATCATGTCATATCTTATTACAATCTTATTAATAAAGGGTTTAGAAACAGTTATCTAGAATTGTAATAACATTATCTTTAACATATTCCAGATGACGTATGGGCAACTGAATCCAAGAAGAAGATTTCTGTATCCGGAGAAGACAATCGTCGAAGCGTGAAGCCTGTGCGTCGATCAGCAATACAGCGTTAAACAAGGTAAGGTTCTAGAAACTTAAAATTAGATGTTTTTGTTATTAAGTAGTAGTCTTCATTGTGTATTCAATCATGTTTTATCTTTTCAGATTGCTTGCGCCTTCGACTGCAAATCAGTTAAATTTGTCCATACCACCCGCGATACTCTATTAGAGAGGCATATAAAGGTATTTCCACTATCGAAAACAGGTGTATTAATTTATAATATTGATGTTATCTGTATCACCCTGCTTCACTCTCACAGAGAGGCAAAATCATTTATTTGCGTAATTTTGTAGGAACTACCACGTTCATGTTTTTCATTGATGTTAGATTATGTGATTATTACCATAACCGATTGCTAAACAGTAAAACTATATACTAGGTATATAATCGGTAGGTATTTAAGTATTTGGAAGTTATTGGAAGTGATATCACCAAGATAGGATAGAGCTGAATGGTTTGGAACCTGTTTCAGAACCGTCGTTTGGAGAGAGAAGAGACATAATAATATTATAACTTACTCTAAAGAAAATAAATTAATAAATAATTAATTTAAATTAATCAGAAGGTTTGACATCTATCAAATATTGTGAAAGTTACTGACAATTCATTGTTAAGTGCTTTTCTATACTTTGGCCAATATTTGGATTGTTAGAAAACCAATGATTGTTAATTGTTATTATTGTGTTAGTTGTCAGTAGTTTACGATTGTATTCGTTTGACATCTGTAGTATTTTGTTTAGTAATAAAGAAATAAAAATATTTGAAGTACTCTTTTCCTTCCTTAAGATGTAGGAACTTTACACCAACCCGCCGTCGTGACATAGAACAACTGTTATCAATGTCAGATTGCCATGTGGTCCAAATATCGATTCGTATCACAGTGAGATCTTTTAACCCAATCATAATTAGTTAACGGGCTATTACTTTAACCCCTCAAACTAAAACGATGTCTATAAGACCCGCTTGCGCCTTTCTGGATTATCTTACTAACTCCGAGTTAGTATCTAATCCATCCTATATATATATATGATATATTTATTATTTAACCTCTTGTTCTGAGTTAAGTTTTTGGTGCAAGTGGGTCTTAGACAGGTTAGTAATGATTTCCAAAACCATAAGCAATGCAATCGATCAGAATGACTAAATCATTCATAGTAGGGTTATGATAGGGCAAAGAATTTCAAAGAGTTAAGCCACCTTGCGACAAGACGGCCAAGACTTTGAGAACCTTAGTATTTCTTGCCTATTCCTGTCAGTAATGTCCCATGGCTTGGCCATGGTGTTCACCATGATTTATTAATATATTTTATAATATAATCAATCACGAAAAATCATTTTACTTTTTTTGCCATGAAAGATCCAAGGCCACAAAGATAAAGTTAAAAAAATAGAGTCTAGAGAAATTAGGACTTTGTTCGTTTTTATACCTTTTCGAATGAAAATCTAAATATCAGTTGTCTAGACGACTTTCGAGGTTTTCATATCGATTTTGAGGTTTGTCTGTGGAAAATGTACTCAGTGGTCTGTAGTACGAAGATTTGGTGAGATTGTATGATTGGTATGAGATTTTATCCGGAACCAGTAAAGAGTCAGAAAGGAATAAAATAAAACTAAAAATTTGCACCCGAGCAAAAGCTATAAGAGTAATAAAAGACGCAAAAGGAAATCTTAAAAACAAAGATTCTTCTGGATTGAAGATTAGTGACATTAGCAAGATCTGAAATGCCAAGATAGAGCGCTACAAAAGGATCATTAGTATGTTTACAAATTTTAGTAATAGTCATTTGAAAAACTGCGATGTATGGAAGGTATACTGACATTCTTGTTATTCATTCTATCAATCCGCCTAGCTTTATCTCAAATATGTTGGGCTAGGCTTCCAGTCTAACCGGATTCAGCTGAGAACAAGTGTTTTATACAGAGCGACTGCATATCGGACCTCCACAACCCAGTAACTGGATAACACCATCATCCACGAAACACGAAATCATCTGAATTTCGATACTATCGATGAAATCAAGACAACGAACTACATAATTAACGGGTAGGTTTAGCTATACACCAATATTGAGTAGGTAGTTTTTGAAGAGACCACTATTCATGATTTATCTTTAAGTCCTGCCATCAGTATAGGCATTTGTTTAACAAAATTAAGAACTGACGACCCTTTCAACGTTTAGCTCTCTTTTTAGTATGTCTAACAGTCGCAAGAGATTGTTTGTTAAAAAACTTTGTTCTCCGCTATTTAAGATTTAACCATTTCAACAGCGAGGAAACTATACGGAGAAACTTGGTAATTCCAAATAATATATTTGACAGTGAGCAAATTTCTGGTAGTCTACATTCCATTTTTCTTCAGAGAAACACAAACTTCCCATTTCAAAAGCAGTAGCGTTGGGTGGTGACATTTGTCAACGGCCGCTTTAAAAAGGACTGTATCGAATCGTATTTAACGTCATACAGGCATCTATGGTATAACCAAAGACCTTATACGTATTTCTTACTACTAGACTGTGTACCAAAAACTTTTGTATAGCTAAAATGAAATCTATTACCATACATCTAGGTTAGCTATTCCCTTATACGCGATAGCTAACCAAAAGCGGTCCTGAGCGAGAGAGTGCCCGCTGGTAGTGTGTCCTTGTCTGACATCTTGCCAGCTCAACTAATCATTGGGTTTGGTAGAAATGGTAGAAAATTTTATATTTTCTTTTATATGTAATACCAAAACGAACGAATAAAAAATATATTTTAAATACGTTTCAAAGTCTATGAAACTTTGAAGCGTATTTAAATATTTTTACAGTTCCTTTAATTAATCAATTGATTGTATTTAAAAAATAATTAATTAATACTGAGTAAGAGTAGTACTTTTAAATGATTGGGCCTGGTAATACTAAATGTAGTACCACCAGGTTTGTGGAGTTTTTAGCGGGTTTTGTTCGAGTAAAATTCAGCGGCTGTTAATATTATTCGCAAATTGATTCCTAGTGGAATAAAATTGGTGAAGTAAAGTTTCTCAACTATCTACGCAACTGGACAATATGTGAAATAATTGAGATCCTTTGGGGTATTTCAAAGCATCGTCTGAAGACTGCAGGATCATCTCACGCCTCTCCTTCATGAGCTCGAGAGTAAGATCAGAGAGCTTTTTGTTCCTATCTATACGATGGGCCTTGAAGAACAAGACTTATCCAGACTTGGGATTTGAGGGTTATTGAGTCCCCCCCCTCTCTTCGAACTTCAGATAACCCTATAATACTCCATCGTAAACTGCTCATTTCCTCTTCGAGTTCGGTGATCTTATCGTCGGTCCGGAGTCCGGAGTGTGCGCGTGTTGTACATTGCCAGGTCCTGTCGTCGGTATTTGTTGGGGTAGCCGGATCTCGTCCGGGATTCTTTGCACCCCTTGGCATACCCTAACCTAGATCGCTACCATAGTCGAGGAAAGGCAGGCTGCCGGGCACTAGGGGCTTTGTTTTATTTGTGCTATTCATGGGGAGTGCTTTGCAGGCGGGTTGGCAATCCCAGTATGGTTGTTACAAATGTACAGAGAACGCTGCTGCCCATTCTCTGGTTTGTCCCTTAGTCGCCTCTCATGACACCAATGGAAAAACATGGGATGTTGAAATTCTTTACGCCCGACACCATACGGTAAGTGATGTAGATTCCAAAAAATATACACACGTTTCTTTTGTTTTCCTTGAATTTTGTAGGTTCAGGTAGCGTATTACAGTTAGGTAGGTTATATACATATATCGGGATACTTACACTATTGTTTTTACAATAAATTTGTCTATTGTTATGTTTGGTCATGGTCACCTCATTAGAAAGAGACACACTACCAACGGGAGCCCTCTCGCTCGGACCGTTTTTTGCGCCATAGTGCACAGTCTAGTAGTAAGAAGTATAAGGTCTTTGGGTATAACTACCTATATGCGTAAAAAATGTTATTGAAACTGTCACCCGCACCATGCTAAAGCGCAAAGAGTGTAAGCATATTATCATCATCATCATCATGTCAGCCGAAAGACGTCCACTGCTGAACATTGGCCAGGCGTCGCCACTTCGACCAGTCCTGTGCATCTCGCAACCATGGTGTTCGTTATGTTTTATACCGTCCAATATTTAACCAATAATAAAATACATAGGACAATAATTACACATTACATTTCTTTTTAGTGCTAGTTGTTTACGAAATCCCTGGTCCCCACACTGGGATTCCCTGCATTGTGGGGTCGTTTTGGGAAAAGTTTCAATGTGCGTACAGCTAAGAAGTGGAATTCCCTGCCGGAGTCTGTATTTCCTGATAGCTTCAACCTAGAAGTCTATAAGTAAAGAGTGAATAGGTTTCTTCTAGGCAATTAAGCATGCTGCATCGTCGACCACATCATTGCTTACCATCAGGTGAGATAGTAGTCAAGCGCGAGTCGACGGAGTATTCGGTGAAAATATAAAAGAAATAAAAGTAAAGCCGAATATAGAAACTCCTTTTTAAAAAGTAGGTTAAAAATCATTCATTATTTGGTAACATAGCACCCAATTATGAAAAATATACATACCAGCCCCCTGCATACATAATTATGTAAGATGAAGGTATTATGATATTTCCACTGTCAATTGGGTCCACCCGCGGCCAGATTGACGGCAGAAATGTGCCGCTGTAACGCGAACACCGTATGTCATTCATCGGTGGATAAATTTATGATTTACGGACAGCACCATCTAGATTTCGACGACAATACTAGCAACAACACCAGTAGTGTCTTTACTAACTTAATTTAAGTACTACTAATACTATCGTTAAGGTTTTAGTTTAAGCAAAATATATGAATATAATGTTTGTATTTCGTTTTGTGAAAAATAATACATTTTCTTTTTTTTGAATGATAAATATATGGACGATGACGCCACCAAGCATAAAACGTAAGCACTGGGAAACCTAGAGGGTAACTATGTCACACGGGACACTGAGCGGCGAAATATCCCGGTATTGTTTCCGCGCTGCGAAAACAGATGGCACTGCGTTAATGGTTGGAAACATTTATCATACAGTATGAGAGGTGATTGTGAATGAAAAATAAAGGACAATGTTAAAGTGAGACCATAAATATTGATAAAGAATCGTTTTGCTACGCAAACAAACTCTTTTTAACCCCGACGGAAAAATGATGTTATAATTTGAAGTGTGTATCTGTGTGTTTATGTATTTGTGTATCAGTATGTGGCATCATAGCTCCAAAACGGATGAACCGAATTAAATTTAGTTTTTGTTTGAAAGATAACATTATCGGGAGTGTTCTTAGCTATGTTTGATGACGGCTCAACCTTTCAAAAGTTATGGGCGTTTTACTATTCGCATCGGGGTATTTTCGCTAAACATCGTGTCTCAATTACGTGTTCGATAGATTGTTGATCGAAGCGTAGATAAATTATGTAGTTGAAGAATTATGAAATAAAAAAATACAGTCGGAGATTCTGAATTTTCGAAAAAAAATCTTGTTATTTTTTTCTTTTTACGCTTAGCAATAATAAAATTTGAGTATTTTGTCCTCCAAAACCTATGTATTCCATTAGTGTCGACAGGCTTGCATTTACTATAGTTATTATTATGTTAACACGTACGTAGGTGACTAACATAATGTCTAAAAACAAGTTGATATTCGGCATTACCGATAGATGGCGCTAGTAGTATCCATAAACGCTTATTTATATTCGTGAACTCAAAATTTTTGCCTGTTTCATTTGATACCCCCTTGATACGATAGAAAAAATAAATCAATGGTGCCTACATTAATAGATGTTGTTTTTTCCAAATTATAATGAGGCCATTGCTACCCAGTTCATAATTACGTATCGATTCATACCTCATTTATCAAAACCGACTCTATGGTTTAAGAGCTATAGACTCTATACGTACTATACTCTATAGTATAGAGGATCTGACTGTGGACCAGTGGACTTAAGGTTACACTAGTCGATCATTCTTCCATACAAAAGTAGTCTGGCGATTACTCCACTGTTTGACGATGTACGTACAAAATAAAAAAATATATCATTTTGTCTCATCATTATCTAGCCCTGGAAGGAAACGAAAAAAAACAAAATTATTAGCGTGAAAAGTTTCATATTTCAACACTAATTTTAATGCATCTTTGGGCGGAAATAAATACTATAAGAAGAAGGAGAATTACGAAATGGCCTCCATGCAGGGATAGATTAGTAATTCAACAATGCTAACAAAAAATAATTTTATTTTGTAAATATACATTAGTCGTTTTTTCATAATATCTAGACTCCCAAAGGTCTGTTTATAAAATTTCGCGCGCTCGTTTTCGTCCCAATCATCATCCATTTCGAAAAAAAATTGAAAAATTGCTAATTCGTACGCGAACTAGTTTCTTACTGCTCATCACAAAATCTATATCTTTCGCACGTGTTGTCGGATAAGATAGCATGCATCTTAACCTCGCGCACAAAATAGTTCGTGCCGTCGACTAGGGGAAACTTAAAGAAAAAACTCAGGAAAACTAAGCTTTTAAATATCTTCCTAAAATACAATTAAACCAATCTTATTGGGCTCGCTTTTTTCTTCGATATTTTTTTATGTCAAATTAAAGAACATAACAAATTCTAGGAACTATTAATTTTCATCAGGGAAAAAAGTAATCAAAAGTCGGTTCCACCATTCCCTTAACTGATAAGTAAAATTAATCACAGTCAGAGCACGGTGAGTTAGTTCCTCCGGGTAACGGACGATTAATCTTGTGCCAATCGGACTGTCAAGCCGACGTTAACTGGCGACGGTTGTGGTGCCTACGAGCTATGGCTGCGTCTTGTGTAATTGAGCGGTCTCAAGGGACATTTTTCTATGTATACTTATAAGTAATCTGTTTAAGTGAAATTTCGTATATATTTTGAAAAAAAAAAGCGTTTTCCTTATAATAGTTAAATTTTAATGCTAGTTATTCATCAATAGTTTTAGAAAATAGATCTGAGAGGTCTATTTATGTACAGTGTATGGTCAAAACTGCAGTAACACTATAGTTCAAGTGCCTACATTTGTTAGTAGAAGAATTACGATAGTCCACGACTATTATCTGTATTTTATGTCCTATGCAACATAATAAATCAGTCGTGAAAAATTTACTTCCTCTATTAAGAAATTCGACTCCATTTTAGACCCTTGATTGTACCTAGCTAATGTATAATTTATACTATAATATCATAAAAATAAAAAGATTTTTTTGTTTGTTTGTTTCTACCGAATAGACTCCGAAACTACTGGACCGATTCAGAAAAATCTTTCACCAATAGAAATCTAAATTATTCCTGAGTGACAGAGGCTATTTTTTAATCCCAAAAACGGGTCCAGTGGGGTGGTCCACGGGAGCGAAACCGCGGGGAACAGCTAGTAATAATATAAACAGAAAAAGTAATTTATACAGGAACGATACCAAATGTATAACCGTCTACAGTATTTGTAACTTGCCTTTCTCGTCTCGTCGCCCTCGCTACGGAGCATGAAAAAGCAAAATTTAAAACAACAATGATTTAACCGCACCCTCGAGGAAAGGTGAAGGAGCAAAAAGTGCTGGTCACCGGAGTCATTACGTTAGCTGCAGAGGTATTGCAAATGAGCCTTGCCATAGCTGCGCTCAGTCCGCCATTTTTACCCGACTACGGCGATGCAAATGGGAGGATTATGTTTTTATTTTATTTAGATTGGAGGTGGCGTTATTTAATTCGCAGGATTCACTAGTGCGAGTTTTTCTTGATATCTGCACTTTATGTAAAATCATTCAGTATTCTATATATCACAAATATGTACGCAAAATTCGCGCTAAGACGAGGAGTTGCGGACACCAGCCCGTCTTAACTTAACTTATCACAAATATGTATATATATATGTATCTACATACCTAAATACAAACTTACTTGTAGATTGATTGCTAAACTCAAACCCTCTTACAAATAAACGCAGAATAAAGTTATACCAGGTATAAACCTATGAAAATGTATGGGTATACCTTAGTTATACCTGGTATAACTTTATTCCGCGTTTATTTGTTAGACGGTTAAGCTTTGCTTTTGAATTTTAGCCGTGTAAAAAATGCGCACAATTTAGTGTTGAAATGTTCCTGTCTTCTTCCTATGTTACTTGGGGTCGGTGTAACAGTTCCTTCTTCCACATCGTCCTGTCAACGTCACGCTGTCACTGACTCCCTCTTCTTTCATATTTCACTCCACATACACTCCATTCATATTTTATTTTGGATTATCCCATGTCCATTAGTGAAAAATAATCGGTATCCAGCCATAAAAAGAAACTTTATTTTTATAATACCATTTGTCCCGTATCTCTCTTCATTAACTTCACGTCTTACTAATCAAATAACAATCTTATCTAAGAAAAATAAATTAGTAGCATTTGTAGAAAGACAAGGCTCTCAGTTGACTGATAGTGTCATGTCTAGCTGCTACATTAGTTGGCCAACCACAGCCTGAGAGCAATCTGTCCAGATTTACTCTTCAAGCCTGCCTCGTATTCTCTCTACTCGTTTCTATTATTTGAAAACAAAGAAAGCCGTGAGAGATAGCTAACATTTGTTTTTGAGCTTTTGAGTCTGCGGTATTGCAGTTACTCGCGATTTTTGAATTAAAATTTGGAATTGATTGGAGAATTAATTTGATTGCGCTCTTATTTTATTGGTCAAATGTTGGCACTAAAATAGTATTTGACTCGTTCTTAACCCAAAATATTTAATTCAGAAACCGATCCCTAAACGTATATACCTCAAAACAGTTTAGCGATTGCTTAGCACATTCTATATATTTTTTTAGAGAATTTGAATAAATAATCTACTAAACAATTTGGCCCTTGATTTGTCATTGGTATATCCGTTTAGTACAGTCGCTCCATGTGAAAGTATTCAGCTGCTTCTTGTTCGACTGGAACCCGTCTCAACAGTTTCGAAACGGATTTGGATTAAAAGTAAAATATATCACACATCAATCAAATCGCCTATGTTATGATCTATATATATATATATACTAGCAGTATAATTGTTTTATTGCACTTCCACTAAGTGAAATAAGTATCGACATAACTTTTCTTGTTATACAGCTTAGCTTACCTTATCTTAGTCCACCGAGCGTACAATGATTCTCGCCAAACTTTTTTTAATTACTGTGCCTTTAATTTCGTCCCCTTAGGAAAATCCTGACTTGACTTTTCAAACAGGTTTTGGAGTAAGGTTCAAAGATTCTATATCTTTCACAGGGTCAACAGTAAGATCAGATAAGTAGGCCCCTTTTCTGATTAATGCCCTCCGTCAGGCAGATAAGAGTTCTCAACTTTATTTCAAGTTCCCGGTGAAAATAGAACTTTCAACTTGACGGATACGCGGTATCTTTCCGTATCTTTTTCAACGGATTTATTTAATTCCGTTTCTCTAAATAATTGTTTTTCGTCATTCTGATTATAGCAATCAAAAACTTTTTAACATAAAAATTAAACCGACTTCCAAAACAAAAACAAGACTTCCGAAAAATAAAATATTTTTACGCGACTACGGCGAAGCAAAAGGGAAGGTTATGGTTTGACCAGTATGTGGGTTCTAAACTACTTATCATAATTTGACAAATGAGGTATGTGTCATTGAAAGATTCTTGTTTGTCCGCTATTAAAGGCTATGGTGCCCTCTAGGGGGCCCGAATTCAAGAACAAAGATTTCCTTTTCACCCCACCCCTTTTATGTGTCGTTGAACGGTGATTTTAAAATGTAGGTCGGATTTCGTACATCATATTTTTGTCAAACGTACCGATTGCGACATAAAAGTCATAAAAACTAATTTTTACCCGATTACTTCATCGCAGTGTTTTTTGATCAGTATGTACATATACATTTAAGTATGGATGCATTTATGTTCATTTGTTCCCTCATTACTGAGTCTCTCAAATTTCGAATCAACAACCTATGTGTATGTTTCGTTAGCTAACCTAACTACACACACATAGCACATTCCTTATATCTGTCCTTTAGTGAATAGTACATTTCCTAAATCAACTACGTTATCGTTGTACGTTATCTAGAGTCCACTCTTGTGACTTATGCATTATCTAGATATATGTATAACAATAAACATAAACAGAATAAAATGTGATGTGGCTATGCAAAAATCCCAAAATATAATTGTATACTTTTCACTTGAAACTGGTATCATTCGGTAGCAACTATAATCGGATCGGTTGTAATTCAACAGGAATTTGGGTTTTGGAGGCCATCGCCTCAACCGACCATTATACAAGCGAAATTTGCTTTAGTTTAAGTCACCTAACGGCTTGGGAGGTGTCAAGCAATTTAATAGCCATGGGATCTCAGTGTATGGCGAAGCGTTCGACCTAACGTCTTGTGTGTTCTTTAATTTTCTCCTTTATGGTGGCATGTTGTGGTGTCAATCCTGGATCTCGTCACTGCGAGTAAACCAGTGTGCATTTACACAGTGTCCGTAAAATTGCATTTTGTGTTCTTTGCAGCCATGTTATATTGCTGTCGCTGGAAACCTTCCAAAGTTGGATGTCGTAGGTCCATATGGGTTTGATTATTAGGTCTGATTGGGGTTTGTGGTATTCATTCCACATCTACTTACGTTTCACAACACTCTACAAACCATCTTCATATCTTTTGATATTGTATCAATTTTTGTAACTCTTATATAAGTATTCTTTGATATTCTTATTACCTGTAAAGCATATTTTTAATTATCTCTGGTTGATTTGTATTCTTTAACTTAATTTCTATTGCCTGTTTATCCGTCCTGCTATCTATTCTACTGCCTACCTGCCTGATTGCATGCCTTGACCACCTACCCGTGGTGTCTGCTGACCTGCCTACCTGCCCGATTGCCTGCATACACATACACATGTGCAGTACCCATCTTTACGGGAACCAACCAATACCGAGCGAGCAAGGGACTTCGGGTCTCGCCGTCGCGCCGCCGAGCGTGACGCACGTACAACTCTATGTGACGTCATAACACTGGACATGGTTCGAATATTCGCTCTAACTCCTGGTTGTATGAGTAGTATAGAGGGTAGGTTCGATTCCCACCCGGAGCACTATGATATAGGCGAGTTTTGTACCTGCATATTGGTGTACATTTAAAATAGTGGGGCAAGTGCTTCAACTTGCCGGTTGTATGGAATCAAGTTGAAGTTCACATTGCCCGATTGTACTACATTTATGATGTACCTAATGGTTATCCCCTGGGCATATAGATATTAATTAATGAGATGCACATAATTTTGTTAGTCGGTAACTTCATTTTCTTTGTTGCTTTCACTGGTGATCCAAGATTCAAAGATAATAAAATTAAAATGTCCTTGTCTCTGTCATTATCAATCATAAACAAAAAGTTTTCAAAAAGAATGAAGCTCTCCATTCGCCTGTATCTAAAATAACTAATATTAAGCTTTCTAGAAAGAAACATTAAGACGAATCGAGAGCGGCATTCTTTTTGAAGAGGTTGGTTAAAAAATCTAAATTTTATTATTTAATGTAAAATGTATTATTTA
Organism: Orthosia gothica; assembly: GCA_949775005.1. Lineage (NCBI taxonomy): Eukaryota > Metazoa > Arthropoda > Insecta > Lepidoptera > Noctuidae > Orthosia > Orthosia gothica. Next base: position 2,196,370 of record OX459039.1, on the reverse strand, counting down.
ATGTAAGTTACGTAAAAAATATTTTTTAATTTAAAATAAAGTAATTAAAGAAAAACATAAACTTATTGTGAAAAAGTATGGGATACTAGATGTTAGTTTTATAAATATTCTACTTGTACGATTTCTGAATGTCGAGTTAGTATGAAAGCCTATTTAATAGTGCCGACGGTTAGTTTCCGAAGACAGGTGGCGATAATTGTCTCGTCAACATTGGCTTCGTATTTCAATGGTGTAAAAAAAATGACAACGGTTAAACTTAAATTTTGGTCGTTTAAATCCCGTGGAGGGTCGATCTGGTACATGAAACAGTATCGATTTATAAAGACAAAATAAAAAAATATGTATTTTAAAATCTTTTTTGCAAAAAAATACAAATTGGAAGTCGGCGTCTTTCGTAGGTACCATTTTTTTGCGATATGGACACCGACAACCAAAAATAAAGTTATTTTCCATTTTGTAGTTTTATATTTGGAAGTCGGTACTACATTTTTGCAAAAAATATTTTTTTTCCTTTTTAGTTTTACCTATACCTAATAGGTAAGTGGTTTAGTAAGGTACCTATAACGCCAGAATAGATGACCCGAATAACATGAAACTTAAACATAACCGGTGAAATGAGAGAACTGGCGTATGTAATGTTATGATATGGTATAAACAATAAACAGACATGCGATTGCAGCAATCCCGAGAGATTCGCCGTTATTTTTTGAAGAGTTCTGTTGTATATCTTCGAAGTTCTTCATCAGATCTTTACCAAATTAAAATGGGACCAATTTCGAAACATAATCGTTCAAACAAATAAAAATATTTTCGAGAATCGGTCAACAATTGACGGTGATATCGGTGAACATACACAAAAAAAAAACAAACTTAAAGTCGAACATAGAACCTACTTTTTGGAAAAACGGTAAAAAAAGGAAACCGACAGCCAAAGATCCCGTACAGTCAAAAGGCTCTAAACAAGTGAAATTCTATCAAAGAAAGCGTCACGATAATGATTGTAAGAACATCAAATATGTATGGGATTGTCAAACCCTATCGAAATGTCAAGTGATCCCATACATTATTTGGTATTTCGAACTTCACCATAGCTCACATCGAATACCACTCGTCTAATAGGCATAATAGGAATGTGTCTCGTTTTGTGTTTTGTTCCTAAATATTTCTTATTGCAAATTATTTGCTGCTATTCGGTTGCTTCAAGTTGATACACTGCTGGGCAACGTCTCTCCTTAAGCGTCACCAGATCATACAGTACTGTACTTTGCGTTTCCAGCAGCCTGTGCTTTATTATATGTACTGTATACTGTATCCTGTGCCTTATTATATATGCCTGTGACTCTCAGCCTCACCAGGTTATCCACCTTGTGGAAAATCCAACGCTGCGTCTTCTGGTACACTACCGCATCTCGAGAACCTGTCAGCCCTTCCATTCTGCATGCAATGAGCGCTATCCACTGTTATCTAAATTATCTGGTGTATATTGAACAGTTATTTCCCACTAGTATCACAAACTTCTTTTTATTTTAGACCATTTGCTGTCTTGATGTTCTTCTTAGCATCATTTTATAACTTGGCCAGCTACCCTTTGCCCACACTTTTTATTTGTTTTGTATTCCCTTTGGCGAATTTCCAAATAGCGCACACAACCTTGATTTGCGCAAGATTATATTAAGCCTCTTACAATCCGTGGTGCGGGCTATTTGCTGTTTTATTAAGTAGTTCTCTTACTGCAGAATGCTCAATCCTGCTGGCTGTAGGTTTTAACTGATGACATGGAAAAGATGATTATTCCTCTCCATAAAATGATATTTCAACAGTTGTTGATTATTTAGTTGAAAGGTATTTCAGGATTTGCTGGATTGTCCGTTCTGCGAATAAGAAGTTATTTACGAGTATATATTCTCTGTACTGGAGGTTATGTTTCCAGATAGCTACAGTCTAAGTCAAGAGAACATAGGTTTTTACTTCTATGTAAGCCTGCTCCTTAGTCGACAACATTATAGCCTATCATTCTTAATTCTTAATTCTTTATTGTACACCAAAAAACAACATTACATACATTTGATAATAAAGTACATGTACAAAGGCGAGCTTAACTCAATGCTGAGTTCTCTTACAGCAAACCCTAGAGTGACAGGGAAATTTTACAATTATAGAGGGCAGGCTTCCAGTGTACAATATTAAAATAACCTATGACGTATTTAATTAAAACATAAATATACTTACTACGTACGTACATAAATAAATAAATATATATATGTCACGTCGAAGTACCTATGTATCGTAGGACCGCCATCTTTAACCCCAATGTCTAGAGGCAATTCCTTTATTCTTGACTGGAGCGGGTTACTTCAATAACACACAACACTGGATTGAAACTCAAGAGTGTTTATTTGATTTAGTTACAGGCACTTTGAGTTTTCAAATGAACTTGAAGCTAAAACCACATCGTGAATTCGTGTGGCCTGCTAGGTCCAAAACTTTTGTCGGTCGCTGAAGAAGACCTAGCCAGAAACTCCAGGATACTCTTTTTAAATGTTTTTATAGATTACACAATCACTTTATGACAATTAACGTTACATGTTTATTAGGTTTTCAAACATCTATTCAATTAGCAGATTTATTAAACAGTTTTACAGTTATTATTTTTTACACACACCATGCACCGTACGCGCCATGCACGTACTCAACAATGGGCGGGACTTCCATATTGTTTTTGTTTAGACACTAATTACTTGGATAGTTGAGTAAAGTTAGCAAACAATACTAAAATGCTGATCAGTTAATTATTTTAACATAAAACAACCTCAATACTCACAAATACAAAGTGGTTTGTAGTTTATTATTGAAATAGTCATCTAATAACAAAACTATTCAAGTTTCCGGTGATCTAACAATCTTACCAATTAGAAAGTTTCTCATTATTACATAGCTGTGTAAAATAGTCTTATGACTTCTTAGTATTTAATCATTTACTCAAATTTGTTTAGTTCTCGTATTAAATTATTAAATCTGGTTATTGGTCATAGAAATTATAACATCCGCCATTGTTTGACAACTTAATAAGAATAACATAATGAAACACATTTACTTCGTCAAATGTGCAATAGTTAAAATGAGAACAAATCCAAAAGTCCTACAATAAGTGTTCCTGTTTAATTTAAACATCTCGTATTAATTAAACATTGAAATTAGCAAACGAATTATGAATCAATACTGATTCCACAGTGAGCCAATAGATGGCGCTGAACTCAAAACCCAACTTAAATAGACATAGACACTTAAAACGATTAATTAGGATAATAAATTAGTAAATTCACGCCTACGCGGCGACACGGCCATTGTGATCGGAGGCTCGCGCTCTGGGCCTTCCGGTGTCCTCAGTCTCTGTGTTTCTTGGTTGTTATCTGTAATAGCGGAGAAATATTTGTCGGCAGATTATTGTTGTTTATCATCCTACAGTATTAATTAAGTTTAGAATCTGATAACAACTGATTTTATTTATCATTGACAGCTTGTAATAAATCTAAGCTGAGTATGCCTTATTTTGGAAATATTGAATGTATTTTTACACCCACAGCTATATGCTTTAGGTATTCTACTTGCTATATGGTAAAGACCAATGTTGTTAGGAAACAACTAACTGCTACATGTCATGTCAATGAGGGCATACAATTTCTATTTCAGATTTTTGACATGGAATAATCAGTTGCTAGCTTATTTAGTCCAATTTGAATCTTGTTTGCAGAATGTTATTGTTTGTATTATCTTACAATATTCATTGATTTGTAATAGGTAATAGTCAGTTTAAGTTATCAATTTATCACTGAATACTTATGAAATTAGGTAACTATTAAGTTTATCTCAAATGAAAATATTTGATGCATTAATGAGCACATACCTACTTATAAGAAGGCTTACATAGCAGCCTTGTATTTGGTAAGTATAGTGTAGGTAGTGTAGGAGTATTGTGATCAGCTGTTTTTTTTGTTTAGTTTCATTCTCACGGGACGGTAATGCTCTGTGATAGACACAAAGTCTTTGATTTGACAGGATTTAAGGATAGGATTAGGAACACCGCTCTGTGATAGACACAAAGTCTTTGATTTGACAGGATTAAAGGTTAAGGAGTTTAGGATCATTGCTCCGTGACAGGCACGAAGTCTTTGATTTGACAGGATATAAGGAACCAGGCTCTGGGTGGTCTTGTACACCGTGGACCCAGCAGGATAACATGAGAGATTGTTCATTAGCGGCCTCCACGCCAAACCAATGGATATTAAATCTTTATTAGTTGCTTCCACAGCAAACCAATAGATTGTGTGTTGTATTTTCACTATTAGTTTCCTCCACGGATTACTAACAGACAGCTTATTGTGTTATCATTATTAGTTGCTTCCACAGCATACCAACAGGATAGTTTATTGTGTTATCATTATTAGTTGCTTCCACAGCATACCAACAAGATAGTTGTGTTATCATTATTACTTGATTCCACAGCATACCAATAGGATAGTTTGTTGTGTTATCAATCTTAGTTGCTTCCACAGCATAATAAGATAGTTTATTGTGTTCTCATTATTACCTCAAATCCATCTCCATGGATGCTGATAGTTTGGTGTTGATATAACCAATTATTTTATTAAGTGCCTCCAGAGCTATAGGTTATTGGACATCTCAATAATTAGAGCTTGTTTTATTATTCATTTTTATAATTGACTAAATATGACAATAGAATAGCATAAACTGAAACGAGTTACAAAAACATAATAATAACAGTAGTCCTCCTGACTGTTGAGCCATCTGCATAAGGAGGTACTATGGTGCACAAGGCCAATGGCTCAACATGCTTTTTGAAGCATGGGGGTTCACCAATTTCAAAACTCTGGGCTGCTACAGAGGAATCCCTATTGGAAAAACCCCATAAACAAATTTTGCCCAACCTAGGAATTGAACCCAGGAATAATAATTTAAAAGTACTTTGTTGCATGGTAGTATCATGCACAAGCGTCATGTAGTTATTCGACATGGCTATTGTGTTGAGCCTTCTGATACAACAACACCGTATCAGTTAGCGAGGTGAGTAGAAGATAGTTTGAAAACTTCTCACCTTTTACTTTAGTTATGTTGGGCTGGAAGTCATTTTTCAGCTGACCTCTATTTGGTGGCTTGTATGTATGTTGGTAGCTTCTAAGGTCCTGACCCGGCGACACGGTCACTTGCAAACCAGGTATTTTTAGTTTTGTTTCCACATCCTTGATAATACTTGACTATGTAGGTAACCATTTTGATTTTTGATATGACACAGGAATCTGGAATATGAGAAGGTATACAGATAAATAATAATAAAAGAAAAGATGATCCTATTAATATTTAAATAAGTAGGAGTTAGTACTGATAACAATTAAATTATGTTATTGTTTTGAAATAGTAAGTGAGTAATTCAAAGTTAACTAGAATCTGATGACACTGAAATGAATAACTATGAAGATTGCTGCATTACTTATGACGGTGTTTGCACTAGCTAAAGATTAATGTTAAAACATGTTGAAAACTACTTTTAATGATGCATGTTTGCATACCACACACACAACAACCTATTTACACACCTATTACAAACCTATTTCATTACAAAACATTTATGTGTGAACAAGTTTGAATACAAGCTAGGTAAAAAGTTGCAAAAAGAAAAGAAAGTTATTGAATGCTAAAAGTGACAAATTATCAAAAAACAAACCTGTCTTTTGATTGTTTTTATTCTGTGCAAGTGCATCCAATAACAAGCTTTGAAATCTGTCAGAAATTACTAATCTATTTACACCCATGTACCATAACAAGTAAAATTCAACTAAACCCATTGTGAGATTTAATTCATTAGGAAGGTTCTCAAATATTGAATGATTAAATAAACTTTATTATAACAAACTTAACTTGAACAAGCATAAATCTTAGAGCTTATAAAAGGCCCCATCAGTATCCAACTGACAGTCTGAACCAAGAATGTAGGGTCAGACAATTTTTTAATTAGATTTAACTTATAGCGCTATCACTGTCAAGAACCCCATAGCCAAAACAAATCTACCAGAACATGTAGACAGATAAGATGGAACACAGTAATCACATTAGATTCACTCAAATATGTCTTACATACACAGGACCATTAATTTACCAAAAATCACAAGGTCCATACATAATAGGTTACTCACACATACTAAGCGTACCTACTTGTAAATTAAAAGTTACCAGGTGGCTATCAGCTTATGACTATTTATTATTATATTACGATTATGCATGAACTGAAGCTCTGCTGATACTTACCCTGATTATAAAGTTTGTAATGACTCACCCAGGTGTATCACAACCCTTTCACCCATTCATACAAATACATTTATATTAGATGCATACTCACTCTACAAAAACCTCTAGATAATATTTTAAATATTGTTTAGTCTTGTAACCAAACAATTATTCTCACCCCAGCTACTTAAATGCAAATCGTTGTAAGTATTTTCTTGAGCACACTATAATTTTATTTTTATTTGTTGTGCTTTTCATGTTTAAGGAATGTGTTAATACATTTTCTTATCTTACTTTACTTTAAAAAAAGTATGACATGCAACGGGTTCCACATTATTCAATAATAAACCCCGTTTGGTAGTCGGGTAAAAAAAATAAATTGCAAAAATGCCAATTAGTGCATCAACATGAATATGTCATGGCACTTTCTGCCAAATGTTTACTACTTCTGTTGCACATACATTCTGTAACTTACTTAACTTATTTACCTACTAAACTTTTGTTTTAGCTACCTAAATGTAATGAATGCTATAAAAATAAGTTGTTACTTTTTGTCCGGTACAAAACTCAACGTAGGTACTTTGAATTGTTTAACATTCATACACTCACACCTTGTCCCCATGGGGATAGGCAGCAACCACAGATTGCCACTTGCTACGATCCTTACATACTCCTCAAATAAAATAAAGTTTCTCAAATAACTGAGCCATTGCAATTCTTAAGACAAAAGAACCATATTTAAACAATAACATTGAGTTCCTAGTCAGCTGTCTTATTTTATGGAGTAATTTAAGCCGTTTCATTCATTTTAATTCCACAAATTGCCACACAAACAACAGCAGGGACCACTCAGTCAGTAAGGGGTATTGTGTTACCCAGTTACTGGGTTTTGGTTGCTCCATGTAAAACACTGGTACTCAGCTGAATCCAGTTAGAATGGAAGCTGTCCCGGACTTGGTTGGGAAAAGACTAGGCAGATTGATTAAAATTGTCACACAAAAGGTCACTGACCTTGCCTTGTATGATGAAAATAATTAAGAATGTTAAGTTACATAAATAAAAAAAACAGAATACTCCCCTCAACCATGATGGAATCTATCAATGGACAGATCAAGTTGTTCGTTTAGCTGCTTCGGTCATTCTGTGCTGTATAAAGTTTTGGCCACAATGGTGTAGGACAGCATCCATGCCACTAGTCAGTAGCTTCTTCTGTCGTTTCAATAGAGTTCAGATCGTTCACGTAAAAATATTCCAGTTATTTTCGCCTATGTCTGGGCATCGCTTACTCTTGGAAATTATCATAGGAAAATCTTTTGCCATACCCTCGGCGCTGGCGATGTTGTACAAAATTCTTCGGATGGCTTTCATAGCATGGGCAGAAGGCGATAGTGGGAGCTGAGCCCAATTCTGATGTCACGTCGAAGTACCTATGTATCGTAGGACCGCCATCTTTAACCCCAATGTCTAGAGGCAATTCCTTTATTCTTGACTGGAGCGGGTTACTTCAATAACACACAACACTGGATTGAAACTCAAGAGTGTTTATTTGATTTAGTTACAGGCACTTTGAGTTTTCAAATGAACTTGAAGCTAAAACCACATCGTGAATTCGTGTGGCCTGCTAGGTCCAAAACTTTTGTCGGTCGCTGGAGAAGACCTAGCCAGAAACTCCAGGATACTCTTTTTAAATGTTTTTATAGATTACACAATCACTTTATGACAATTAACGTTACATGTTTATTAGGTTTTCAAACATCTATTCAATTAGCAGATTTATTAAACAGTTTTACAGTTATTATTTTTTACACACACCATGCACCGTACGCGCCATGCACGTACTCAACAATGGGCGGGACTTCCATATTGTTTTTGTTTAGACACTAATTACTTGGATAGTTGAGTAAAGTTAGCAAACAATACTAAAATGCTGATCAGTTAATTATTTTAACATTAAACAACCTCAATACTCACAAATACAAAGTGGTTTGTAGTTTATTATTGAAATAGTCATCTAATAACAAAACTATTCAAGTTTCCGGTGATCTAACAATCTTACTAATTAGAAAGTTTCTCATTATTACATAGCTGTGTAAAATAGTCTTATGACTTCTTAGTATTTAATCATTTACTCAAATTTGTTTAGTTCTCGTATTAAATTATTAAATCTGGTTATTGGTCATAGAAATTATAACATGCGCCATTGTTTGACAACTTAATAAGAATAACATAATGAAACACATTTACTTCGTCAAATGTGCAATAGTTAAAATGAGAACAAATCCAAAAGTCCTACAATAAGTGTTCCTGTTTAATTTAAACATCTCGTATTAATTAAACATTGAAATTAGCAAACGAATTATGAATCAATACTGATTCCACAGTGAGCCAATAGATGGCGCTGAACTCAAAACCCAACTTAAATAGACATAGACACTTAAAACGATTAATTAGGATAATAAATTAGCAAATTCACGCCTACGCGGCGACATATATATATATATATAAATAATAATATTATGTCATTGTGTTAGGTAATGATCTTTAATCATCCTCTTAAAGACCTCCAGAGAAGGGCTGTCGCGTATGGAGTGTGGGAGAGAGTTCCAGAGACGCACTGCAGTAGCAGAGAAAGAGCCATCATAGCGGCTGGAAGTGTGTCGCGGAGGACGAAGGAGAAGAGAAGTGGCAGTGCGACAGGGTTTACCTCTCGGCACGAAGTATTCAAAGCGTTCACGAAGGTATTGAGGGGAATTAGGATTGTGTAGGATAGAATAGAGAAGGGATAGGAGATGGGTATCCCGACGACGCCGAATTGGCATCCACTTTAATCTGTTCCGAAACTCCGACACGTGGTCGTATTTGCGGAGACCAAAAATAAAGCGGATGCACAAGTTCTGCAGTCGCTCGATTTTGTTAAGGAGTACCTCCGTAGCATCTAGAAAACAGACATCCGCATAGTCTATGAGCGGTAGAAGAAGGGATTGCGCAAGAGTGACCTTAGTATGAAATGGTAAGAATTTTTGTAGACGTTTAAGGGACTGAAAGGAGTAAAAGACCTTCTTACTCACACTTGCAATATGGACCTCCCAAGAGAGGTTAGTGTCCATATCTAAATTTTTTGCGGTTTTGGAGTAATCTATGGGCACTGAATCATACACTATCGGCGGGAGACACCGGTGATCCAATAGGTTGAGCATGTATCTACCACCAACAATGAGCGCTTGCGATTTGTTTGGGTTTAGTAATAGTCCGTAGGATTTAGCCCACTGGTTAATATTTTCAAGGTCACTGTTGATGGCAGCCACAGCCTCAACGAGGTCTGCTACTTTAAAATGACGATACAACTGCAAGTCGTCTGCATAGAGATGATAGTTAGAAGAAAGGACCTTAGTGATAGCATTTATAAAAATTGAGAAGAGAAGAGGAGAGAGGACGCCACCCTGAGGGACGCCCGCAGTCAATTCACACCATTTAGAGGAACATTCATCAGATTGAACAGACTGCGAGCGGCCCCGAAGATAAGATTTGAACCACTCAATTACTGGAGCAGAGACATTAAGGGTGGAAAGGATTCCTAGAAGAATGTCAAAGTCAACTGAGTTGAAGGCACTGCTGAAATCCAGTAAAACCAATACAGTTAGAGATTTATTCTCCATAGCCAGTCTTATGTCGTCTGTTATTTTAACAAGAGTTGTTACAGTACTATGGCCAGGTCTAAAACCAGATTGGTAAGGACTCAGCAGGCCATTAGAGGACAAATAACAAGACAGTTGCTTCTGAACAATACTCTCGAGGACTTTGGAGAGGATTGGGAGGATGGAAATTGGACGGAAGTGGGATGGTAAGGAGGGATTTGAAACTTTAGGAAGCGGCAGGACGTGAGCCTTCTTCCAGGCCGTAGGAAAAGAGTTTGTAAAGAGTGAAAAATTTACAATGTGAGTTACAACAGGAACTATTTCAGTCAAAATAGGCAAGAACATTTGGAGTTGAAGGCCATCATCTCCTACCGCCTTAGTGGAGATGGATAGGATACATTTCTTAATGTCTAGTTAATCAATTGGGTGGAAAGAGAAAGAAGTATTTGCTGGCAAAGGAAGATTAGAGAGTTCTTTGAGAGTGGAGGATTTAACATGGTTGTCAAGGGTGATAGGTGACTTACAAAAATGAGCATTAAGTGCATTGAGGTCCATCTTTTCGGGAGCACTCTCGCTAGAGGCTTTGCCAATACCAAGAGTTTTTTAAAATTGCCATACTTGTGTTGGGTTGAAGTTATCAATGGAGTTATGAATGTGGCGCCTTTTTGCATTCCTACACAAACGACCGCAGCGATTCCGCAACCTCTTATAAATTGCCCAGTTATCTTCGGTGGCCTGCTTTCTGTACACGCGCTTAGCCTTGTCACGCTTAGCCATCTGGTTTTTAATTGCTTGGGATAGCCATGCCGCGGGAAGGTGTTTTACTCTCACCTTTTTAAGTGGAGCATGTACCTCATATAGTTCCAGCAAAGTCCTGCTGAAGGTTGACACCATAGAGTCTATATCTTCGCAGGTCAACACAGGAGACCAGTCAATCACACCCGCATCAGCCCTCAAACGCTCCACATCAACGTTTTTAAAACTACGAAGAAAAAGAAATTTGGCCTTGCGTTTAGGTGGTCGAATTTTGTAGGAAAGGTAAATGAGGTCATGATAGGAAAAAGGAGCAGGAAGCTGTCCATGCGTGGCTACTTTATTAGGGTCAGAAACTATAATGAGATCTAAGAGAGAAGGAGTACAGTGAGGAGCCCTGTGAGTAGCATTTAGCGGAAGTAAGTGCATATTGACTGAAGAGACAAGTGATTGGATTTTACGGCTCCGCACATCTCCCTTGATCAGACAGGTGTTGAAGTCTCCGAAGATAAGTGTATGCTCATAGAGTGGGGAAAGATTTTCTAATTTAGTTTCGAAGGAGGAAAAGTAGTCAATTTGACAGGAGGGACTATAATAGACACCTAAAAGCAGTTTTGTGTGTTGAAATTCCATTTCAATGAATAGATGTTCAGCAAACTTTGAGTAGATACTCGGAGACTGGTCAACTATCCTGTAACTGATATCCCCACGGAGATAAATGGCAACCCCCCCACATCCCTTGCCCGTTCTGTCATTGCGGACAATTTTGTATCCAGGCAGAGAATACTGCGTGGAAGGAAGTGCAGGTTTGAGAAAGGTTTCGGATACAAGGACAGCATGAACAAGATCTGAGTCGAAGGACGACAGCAGGTCAGAGTAGTGAGCAGGTATGCTTTGAGCATTTATGTGAACAGCGTTGAAGAACTTGCGACAATTTGAAAATGAAGAAGAAAGGTGGTCTCGAAGATTAAGAGAATTATCATCGCTAAGATCCACAGCAAAGCCCTCCTCCGAAACAAAAGAGGAGGAGCACGAAAAAAAACTATCATCCACAAGATCATCTGACATAATAAAATATAAATATTAAAAATTAAAAATATTACAAACTAAAAACTACTCTAAAAAACTAAAGACAAACAAAATTAATTCAAGTACTCAAACCTCGTTGCACTTGCCAGTCACATTATAATTAATTAAAATAACATTTCTAAAAAGCCAATAAGCCAAACAAAAGCAAAAAGTAGATTAGTGTGTTTCCGAACGTAACTTTGAAAAAACAAGAAAACTTATGTCAATTGACCTGTGACAGTGACAGTTACGTCTTACATGGTCATCAAAAGTCAAAACACAAAAACAATACTTACAAGGTTAGAACAAAAAAAAAAATCGAGTGACCGACATACAAGGAAAAACAAAAAAACCATAACAAATTCCTTATACACCGAGAAATGGAAGAACCGTGATGCCGTACCATCATTTTGCTGGCTTGCGAGATCTTTTCTCAGGCACTGGCTTCGATGTTACAGCGGTGTTGGTCTCGGCAACGGGGAACTGGACCACAAGTTCTCGATATTCCGATGCAGACTCGATCTTCCGCCGCGTTTTATCAGAGACCTGGATAACAATTTTTCCCTCGGATGTCCAACACCTATGTATGCCGTATAATTTCCGAGCATTCATGAAAATGTCTTGTCGTGGCTTGGTGAGAAACTCGGAAAGCGTCAGTCCGGACCCTTTTAGCTTGGTTTTATTTCGCCACACCTCGTTCCGGACGATGCGACTCTCAAAGCGAACCAGGAGAGGCCGGGGTTTGCTTGTGTTGCTTCCAAGGCGGTGACAAGCTGTTAGGTCATTTCGGGTGACGCTTTTCATTTCCAGCCGCTCCGACAAAATTTTGATAACACCTGTGCTAGGATCAGCATCCTTCTCCTCAGACAGACCATGCAGTAGGAGAACCTTAGCACGGGATGCCATCTCGTGCCTGTCTAGCCCCACCACGAGCAAATCCATCTGGGATTTTAGTGCACTCAAGGTTTTCCAGATGAGACTCTTGAACTCGGTGAAGTCCTTCGATAGGCTGGCAATAGTCTTGTGGGAACCCTCACCGCTGGCATTCCTCAAGTCCTCCTCGTACTGTGTAATTCTTGAAGAAAACGTAGCTGTAAGTTCCTTCACACAAGCCGATAATTTGGAGTATAGGTCCATAACAGTGAAGTGCAGTGCTGGCAGTTGAGGTAAATTGTGAAGGAGAGTTGATTAGATGAGTGAGTGCACCAGAGGTCTATGTACTAATTTTACACTGCTATTTCATCTAAAATACTGGTTTTCTATTTATTTTAAATTAAAAATATAAGAGCTCAAAATTTTTGTGTTTACTTGGAACTACCCGCCAATTACCCATATCTATCTATCATCTATATCTATCATCAATAATAAGGAAAAAAGATTTGAAGTTAGTTAAGTTAAGGTTTTTGAAGTTTGTAGCAATAATCGGGCACGACATGGGTCTAAAACGTTGCGTATTTAATACTTCAGCCTAAACTTTCGAGAAGCAGTTTTGAAGCAAGTTACCAACAGTTAATCAACTTATAACTGTAGCCTGAAAGTGAAAACCTTATGAATATTTTTATGTTAAGGCTAGTATTTTAAGTTAATATCTTTGAGTTGGAGTATTTTAAGAAGCAGAAAACTTAGTCGTGCAGACATGTCCGATGAAAAATTATGAAGAGTAAATAAGAATATATTTGGCTTAACGATAATCAAATAACCTTACCTCCGCATGTCAAACGTAAGTTTATCAGCCTTCTTCTCTTCGGCCAACAATACAGATAAATTGACCTTATTTCTTACTGAGTATTGAGGTTCCGTGTTTAAGCGATGCGTCGAACGCTTGGAAATTGGCTTATCCCAATACGGTTCTGCCCGACAACCTGTCGTCCTTAAGAGGATGGGCTGTGCCACTCTGCTGTATTATACAGAATTCCCTTTAAATTTTTCTGTCACTGGCGCCACTTTCAAACTTCGTATGGTTTACTCATTTCTCAATTTAACCATTCTCGACACTACTTACATCCATTCTCATCGCCGCTACATGCAATTTCTTTTCATCCGTTTTTGTCACAGCCTTACATTGCCGAACCATACGTATGATGATAGATCCTGTTCCGGTTTTTAGATTTTCCCCTTTTACTTGAAGGGCATCCGTGGGTCGTAAGTTCTTTTAGTGACCCGTCGCGATTTCATCCATCCTGGGTTGATCCGGCGCTTTACGAGCACACCACCTGTACTCGTCCAATTAAAATTACAAAATGCGTTGAAAAATTAAAAAATAAATCTGCCGGAACTGAATACTTACATTCAATTTCGTATAATCATCATGAACATCGTTTGGGTACTGGTTGTATATATGCTATGTAATTGGATCGCGCGCTTTGAGCCGTTGGAGGCGCAGTTCCGCTTCCAATTTGTAAGAAGTCGCTCGCTGCCAGCCTAGGGTTTTTTGCGGCACCGTACCCAACCATGCTTATGCCACCAGTCTGGCAGTCACAGTACTGTGTCCTAAACGTCATAGGTTTTTTTTGCGTTGCTTTTTCCTAACAATAGCTTCTAGTCTAACTGGATGCAGTTGAGTACCAGTATTTTATCTGATCTCTTTAATCCAGTAATAGGTAACACGGCAACCGATGGATTTGATTGTATAGTTAAAGTTTTCATAGAATGCGTGTTACTGATATTTACTATAAAAGAAACCTCGACAAAAAAACTTGTGGTTATGTGGTTTTGTGGTATAGAAAAGGATAGTAATTAAACAAGCGAAAATAAATTCAAATTTAAGGTGTAAAAAACTTTTTACAAAAAATACAACCGACTTTCAAATAAAAACACTAAATTTCGGAAGTCGGTGTTCCTGTTTTCGTTTCTTCGTTTTTTGACACCGACTGCCGAAATTGAATTTATTTATCACTTTGTAGTGTTTTTTATCTGAAATTCGGTTGTATTTTTTGTAAAAAGTTTTTTTTATTTTTCACTTTTTAGTTGTGGTACATAATGGACCAGTTCTATAGGTTTAGGTACCTATAATGTCCAAAGTGAAGCCAGAATTGATTATCCCAATAACATGAAACTTAAACAAAACCGGTGGAATGAGAGTATACAGGGTTAACTGTTCACACCTGCGTACCCTCTTTAGAGCGTACTAGTGTGATGTTATGTTATGTAATGGTAAAAACAATAAACAGACTTGCGATTGCAGCTATCCCGAGTGATTTGCAGTCATTTATATTTTTTTCATTTAGAGTTCCGATGTATATCTCCAAAGTTCTTCATCAGATCTTTATGAAATTTAAATGGGACCACATGACTAGCACCAGCTTTCAAATAAAAAAGAATCATCGAAATCCGTCCACCCAGTAAAAAGTTCTGAGGTAACAAACATAAAAAAAAAAAAACTGTCGAATTGATAACCTCCTCTTTTTTGAAAAGTCGGTTAAAAATACTGAATATGACTTACTGAAATACTAAGTGGGCGACAAACAGTGGCCGAATACAAGTGTTTAAAACAGCGACTTGAAAGTTTGACGACGGAGCCCCGCTGGGCGACGCTCCTTTTTCTGACTACAGGGTCCAAAGTAACCTAACATGAAGGAGATGACGCTCACTCGCTCACTTCAGCTCCCGTCATCCCCTTCGAACCTAACCTATCCGTGTCAGGGTTCTCTAAGCTCCCGACCTCGCTTCGCTCGGTCTTGGACTAATTCGTTAAAAACACGAATACAACCGAACTCCCGCGCTGCACAGCGATGTCGCCTCGATGGTTGTTTAGCTATTTTAAAAAAATAATATACTCAAATAGAAAAAATAGAACCCTAAATACAATTAAAAACTCAAACCGGATAAATAGTTAATTACTTAGTATAATAGTCGCCCATTCAGTATATTTTTCACACGGTTAATAATTTCACTATAGAAAATAAACGTCTTGCAAGGTATACTCACAAAATCATCAGAATCACAATCACATTACGATGTGGTAAGTAGATGAAATGAAAGGTCCTAAGTCTACTCTGAAATTTGTTTTTCTCTCTATCGCGCTCCACGATCTTCCGTTGTCGAATCGACGGCAATTAAGTCAAAGCGAGGGTTAAATGATTACTGTACCTACTGTTCACTTATAGTCCACACAAAGTAGGTCGTCGGTCCGGATCGAGACCACGGTCTACCATTTGGTGATCCGCTGCTCTATAGTACGAGCATGAGGCCCTGGGTTCACTTCCCAGGTTGGCCAAAGTTTTTTTCACGATTTTTATTTGGATTTCTCAATAGCAGCCCGGAGTCTGAATTTGTGCCCAGTTGATGGCATTAGGCTCTACACTTATTACATGGGACTCAAATATAACTAAAGATACGTGGCTATACTGTTAGGTTAGGTGCGTTCCTGTCTGAAACTTCGGGGAACATAGACGTGAAATCCCTTCAAATGTATTTTTAAATACCTACATCCTGGATTTTGTAACAAGTACATTTAGACGATGTGTGTGCTATCTAGTGTCGACTAATGAGACATAATTACTTTACTCATTATTGCGAGGTTCCCGGGAGTCTTATTTCGCTTTGTGAATAGTCTGTTTAACTTACAAAGTGTCTTGTAGTATCTATCTTTTTAAAACATACAAATTAGTCCCTCGCTTCTTATTTACGTTTTGTTTTCATGAAACAACAAAAGGCTGTTATTACTAGAGCTTGGAACACACAGATATAAAAATTAAAACATAGTTCGCAGATGTCGGACTGCTATTGTTTGGTTTCAATATGTGAAAAATGTGTACGAGTGGAGTGGTGATACTTAGCTTATTCGTAGCCGTGCGATGTACACTATTTTTTCGAAATTTCTACGACGTAGTATACAAGCATTTAAGAATCTTTGTATAATTCTGTCGGTAGTGTTTCACTTACATTAACTTCGCTTTATGTTTGTACACTTATCTTTATTTTGAAGTAGGTATTTTTTTCTGTGTATTGAATTATGTTTAATCGTGGTAAGTTTTAGTGTTAATATAAAAAACACAATTGTAGTGCACTTGCTAGTTTTATATATTCAGGGCAGTTCATTATTTAACACTTTTAATAACATTTTCCAGTAACTCGATTCTTCGTTTAAGAATTTAAAAATGATTAAATCGCACTACTTACTACAATGCCATCACCAAGCTTCAGACAAAATCTACAAGTAGCTTTGTAAAATTAGGGAAATTAATTGTTTGACAGTTTTGAGGATTTATTGTATCCTAATTGTATATTTCCGTCAATGGAAAACATACCTGTGTGACGAGTCTCTTTCTCAAACACATACATAGATAAACTCAAGCCCTTTTCCCATGAGGGTATGCAGAAAATACTGAACGCTACCTGCTATGATCCTTACTTACCTACTCTTATTGTTTCATTTACGTACGCACTACATATATTGGTTACCTTAATAAATAGAAATCAGGCAGCAGTAGCGTCGTCATTTCCTGGTAGACGATACGTAGAGGACGTGACACTGCTGTTTGTTCTGTTACTAGTGTTGTTGACCGTCTGCGCTAAGAACCAATATTTGCACGACACACAATGGTCCCAGATATTTAGTTCTTGGTTTTTACTTACTAGAGATACGTGTTCGTGATTCTTATATTATAATTATGGTAAAAAAAAATGTACTAAAACATTCAACACAGACAAAAAAAAAAGCCCCAATAGTTTTATTATTATTATAGGCAGTTTATGATCGTAAGTTAATTATAACCGTAGTTACGTTGATTTTTGAAGTGAAATGAACGAATATTGTCATACATAATATAATGAGACACATGACTACGGTTAAGATTCTCGTTTTCTTATTTCGCGTAAATTAACATGATTTTTTAGCATTGGAATACCTAATTCAAAAAGTCACAAACTCATGTCTTGGCTGTTAGCCAAGTCCGTTTTATTTCGAACAAGACTCTAGTATCCGAACATGATGCGAGCTGAGGCTACCAAAGTTGCAACTGTGACGTCACCACACGACCGATGGCGAAGTTTGAACACGTCCAGAAGTTAGGAGCACGAATGTTCCACACTGCGTATAAAACAGAGATTTCATCAATATGCATAATAATTATATTTTATACGAATACAGCGGGTGAAAGTGGATACATTCGTGAGTAGGGTAGGGATGTACCTGGCTTCTGACAAGAAGCCAGGTCGTCTGACACTGGTTGACGTCAATTCATGTAATAAAGGCATTTAGATACGACCAGTTGGATTGAAATCTGACTTTGATAAAATACTTGAACAACAAAATAATTGAACACGTTATCGATGAATTACGATTGAAATCGTTTCTGAATATCGAGGAATCAGTTCTCCTGTGTAAGATTGCCCATGTTATACCCACTCCTATCAAGGTTGGGACTCAACACTCGAAGTTGTGGACGACTATGTCTACCTAGGACAAACGATCCAGTTGGGTAGGGCCAACTTAAAGAAAGAGATCAACCGTCGAATCCAACTCGGCTGGTCAGCGTTCGGGAAGTTGCGCGGTGTCTTCTCATCCAACTTACCACAGTGTCTCAAGACAAAAGTCTATGACCAGTGATGACGGCAGTGATTCTATCACGCAAGGAAACTTCGAGCATAGCTCTCTCCATTGCCCTTTGGGTGACTGTAAGCCTTCTGATGAGGTCCAATGTGAGCGACGTCTCAAAGCCATAGGTCATAGTCTCAAAAGTCATTGACGACACACACTGTTCATAGACTTTCGTCTTGACACACTGTTGTAAGTTGGACGAGAAGATACCGCGTAACTGCTCGACTCGGCTGGGCAGCGTTCGGAAAGAGTGTGCTAATTTAAATAAAAAGAGATCTTACTTTGACCAAAAGTGAAGATCGTTTTCTTCATCATCAGCCTTTTAATGTTGCCACTGTTGGGATATAGGCCTCCTCTCTGTGAGAGGGAATGGGCCGTAATCCATAAACACGCGTGCCCAGTCCGGGTTGGTGGATATCACACGTCCAATTTTTGGTTCTAGGACATGCCGGTTTACTCACGATGTTTTCATTCACCGTTTTGAGAGCAGTGGCGATGAAATAATTTACACAAATTAAAGCGAACGTTCATATCAACGAAATACAAGTTAGATGAAAGTATATGTTTTGAATCTCGGCGAGCTCATAACATCGGTACTCAGTTGATGGAATAGTTAACTTTGCGCAAGTTTCGAGTCGCTCCACGCAGTTTACCTCGCCTCTAGATACGACGCTTGCGGGATACTTACCGAGGCTTTGATATAATATTATAACTTTGTGTTTCTTATTAAGTGGTATTAAGTACTGAAACTCCTTTGAAGTGGATGTTAATATATTATCTGCGACGTGTTTTAAAGGTTAGACTGATTAAATCATTGCTGTTCTGCCTGCTTATACAACCTAAATAGAATTTAATTTGAATTACAATTGAAATTTAGTGTTGTGAGTTAAAGTATTTGTTGCCAATTAATTATGTATCTAATGGGAAATACTGTTAGCCCAGATTTTTGAGCATAGAAATATATTATAAGATCTATTTACTCATTGTAAAAAATCACAGAAAATAATTATTAGATTTCAACAACGCACGGGCTACGCGCTACGTACTACGTGCTACGCCGTAGCTAGCTACGAGCTACGACTGCTACGCCCCTACAAAAAATGCCTAAACATACGAACTTGTTTATTTTAAATATCTGTACAAATATAAATGCCGTGGTTTTCGTAACTTTGAAGGAAGGAAATAAAAGTTTGAGTCAGTGTTTGTGTCGTGAGCGTCAATAGACAAAACTTCATTAATTTGAAATACGAAGTCAAGAATACGGCCTCCTACACATCCTGCTACTATTATAAACGTGAAAGCTTGTGAGGATAAATAGGATGACTGGATGTTTGTTACCCTTTCATGCCAGAACGGCTGAACGGATTTCACGTTCAGTATTTTTCACGAAAGTATTTTTCATTTATACTGTTTTTCTCCTAGCTACAACCTTCAGAGTCTTTAAGTCAAGAGTGAATAGGTTACTTCTAGGCAAGCGTCGATCATATCATCGCTTACCATCAGGGGAGATAGTGGTCAAACACGAGCCTACCAAAAATAAAAATAAAGTATAAGAGTGTCCTAGGTGATTAGTGATAATGTGACGTACGGCAATGCGCCTTCAATTCATGGTAGTCCTGCCTATAAGTAAAAATATTTTGGGAATATGTACTTTCTTTATGGGTACAGGTAAGTCTGTATTTCCTGAGCTATTATATATCCTGGGGAAGAGTTTAAAAGTTAAGAGTTAGTAGGTGACTTTTAGCCAACCCTGCTTCATCCTCGCTTGCCATCAGATATGATAGTAATAATAATTTATTCAATTCAAGTAAGGTACATAAAATGTGACCTTATTTTTTATAAGCTTAAACAAATAAAAAATCTACAAGATGTCTGAGTCTGAACTAGATAACTCAATCTCAGACAACAGTGCTCTTCCTTAAAAATAATATACATTTAAAAGCTAGCAAGTTCAATCCTGGTTATACGAGTATACATTATAATCAAATCAAATAATATTTATTCCACAAAGATATTACACAGATATTACAGATAAAATTAAAATGAGAATGTACGGCTAGGAGTTGTTACATATAGGACTTTCTGCATCCGAACTAGGCAGCAGCCTGTATCTTAGATTGCAGTTTATACCCTTCTTTAAATAGTGGTCCCTTAGTAGCCTTCCATTATAAAATAATCTAATTTGAATGCCATTTTATGTGTAGGTGTGTATATGTTGTGTGTGGGGTGTGGAGAGTGTATGTGTGTAATTGAATTAATATGCGCGATATTATGAATGATTAAAGAAAGTGTTTATGTAGCTTAGGTATCTATTTGGGAATGTTCAAAAGCGCTTCTGTTTCATCATAAGAGAATCCTTGTAGATAGTCCTGAATTTTTATTTTACAGTGGATCTTATTAAATGGATATATGTTTATAATTGCGTTGATTTTTTCATATAGGTAAGGACCAAGAAAAATGAAGAATCTCCTGATGAAAGATGTTTTGGCAACGTGTGTGTTCACAAACTGCACGATAAGAGATTTTGTCTCATCGCTGGTCTTCAATTTGTCTTTTGGATAGATGGCCACAGAACTTTTAGTTTATTGGCTGTATAAAATTGTTGGCACCTTTTTTTACCATGTCCGCAAAAGTAGTTCCTTGAGCAGGTATCATGAATTCACCTATACTCTGCTTAAGTTTCTGTAGTTGCTGTGAGATGTCAAGTTGCTTCTCAAGGTTTTGTACAGTGTGGTGGTATTGAACAGCTCTCGCCTTGATGGACTGATATTGTACGGCCATCTGCGATGTCCCGTTACATACTTTACGGCATAAGGCATTAATACGTAGCTTCTGTTCCTTATTCATTTTACCGTCGGCTACAATAGTACATACCTCCTTCAGGTTCTGCTCGATGGTTATCATCCAGTTCTGAATATCTGGCGTCGAAATAACTTCAAGGGCATCTTTTGTTCTTTGGTGCAGCTCCTGGGAGGCTGGCGCGGCTTCGGGAACGGCTGCGGGTACAGGGGTAGTAGGCGGGGAGCGAGCATTAGTGGTGAAGTGGTCTTAAGAATAACAATAATAAAGAATGAAAAACAAGAGTATATCCGACTTACCTACCTGATACAACTGTGTCTTCTATCGTTTATCGTGTATTTTTTAGGGTTTCGTACCCAAAGGGTAAAAACGGGACCCTATTACTAAGAGTTCACTCTCCACCTGTCTGACTATCACCATTCTGTATCTCATGAACCGTTGTAGCTAGACAGTTGAAATTTTCACAGATGATGTATTCCTGTTGCCACTATAACAACAAATACTAAAACAGAATAAAATAAATATTATGTGGGGTTCCCATACAACAAACGTGATTTCATTCCCATTTTATGCGATAATGGTACGGAACCCTTCGTGCACGAGTCCGAGTCGCACTTGGCCGGTTTTTTTATAGTAACTCTACTTTGTTTGATGAAAACAGCTTGAAAAGAGGACGAAGAACAAATAATTAGGGTCGTATTTTTAGCCCTCGGAATAGTGCTGAGTCAACTCATTACACACGCACATACATACATATTATGACAATGTGACGACTGTATTGTTACTGTGTGCATTGTGATGACGTCATGGTAGCCATGTTTTTTAGAATACACAAAAAATATTAATGACTCTTTATCCGACTCGGGCATTGAACTTAGGGCAACATGTTCAGCTGTAACTTGTGACCACTAGACCAATAAAGTTGTCAATAATGCGAAGGCGGTTGGATAAGATGGAGATGTAATGAGCAGATATTTGAGAAAGTTTTTATAACAGACGCGTATCAATCTTCCAATAATGACAGGACGCAGTCAAGCAGTCGGTTCTAATTCGGTAATGGATTTCTTTTCTCGTCTCGAGATGAACTGTGCGACAATATTTCATGCCTTGGAACGTATTAGGCAATCGACAATGTGGTATACGGATTGCGTTACAGCCATCGTCGTCTAAAAACAGATGTTTGGAAGAGTTAGAAGTTATTCAGAATAGTATCAATATTTTATAATGGATAGCCAGAACCTTATTCTATTAAATTTTATTGTTTGACAAATACATATAGTGTGACTTTTGTTACTTTTCTGTAACATACTTCCCTAGTATCTCTTCGCAGGAACCAGAATGATATAATATGATTTTTTTTACATTGCTGAAAATACCAAGAATCTGCATTCCTATTAAAGAAGACGTTAAAGAAGAATGCTAGAATGTTGATTAGCCAATGACCGCTATTCTTTTTTTTTCATGTTTTAAATCCATGTAACGTGTATCATATTGAGATCTGACACCAGTCTTGCCAAGGGGTTGGTGTTACCCAGTTAATGGGTTGTGGAGGTCAGGCAGTCGCTCCATGTAAAACACTGGTACTTAGCTGAATCCCGTAAGACTGGAAGCCGACCCCAACAACAATTGGGAAAAAGCTAGGCAGATGATGATGTAACGTGTATCAAACGTGCATTTCAGAAATGAACTATCCCCCGAACATAGTTTTCCCCTAATATCATTCAACTGCTGCCTCAATTTTGCAGTATAAAAGTTTCCCGATATCCTTAAAGCCTATATCCTAGGAGGACTTTCAAATTCAGCGATTGATTGCGATGTCAGCTGTGACGAGCTCGCAACGCAAGAGTGATGGTTTTACTAACAGTTGTATGTAATAGTAATGTTGTAATATTACACCGTGTCATTACAACATTTATGTTTCCACGTTACTACTGACAAGATAACACCGTTCAGCTCGCATGATTTTAATCAGCAATATGTAAACAAATTGCTGCCCCTCGACAATACAGCGCGATGTAAACAATTCAATGAAACGCACTGAGCGTATTCGAATATTAAATTTTACTGAAGACTCGATCAATTCGCCTGTTAGTTTGTGCGTAAACAATATCGTAAAATGGTATGGCAATATAAGAGGCTGGAGACAAGTGGCATTCTATCAACAAAAGCGTCCCGATAGCGATAAGTAAAATGTATATTATGGAAATTAGTTAAAAATCAAAATGTCCCGTGATCAATTCCTTACATTTTGGCATTAGACCATCCCCCCCACTGACATTGAATGTCATTTATCTAGAGCAACGGAGGCTCCATCCGATAGTTTGCCATACCAAAGACGAAGCTGAACGGTGGTCGACCTAACGTAAACGCGTCACATGCTCCTGTTATTGCACTAGACTAGCAGCAGTGACTGACTGTTTGCAAATATATTTTAACTGTTGATAAGACACATCATCTGCCTAGCCTTTTTCCAACTATGTTGGGGCCCGGCTTCCAGTCTAACCGGATTCCGCTGAGTACCAGTGTTTTACATGGAGCGACTGCCTATCTGACCTCCACAACCCAGTAACTGGGTAACACTGTACTCCTTGGCTAGACTGGTGTCTGATCTCAAGCTTCTGACTACTCGTAACGACTGTCAAAGATCTTCAAATAACAGCTGGGACCAACGGCTTAACGTGCTTTCCGAGGCATGGAGGATACTCGGTATGTTCCAATAGTCACCCATCCACGGACCGACCTCGTCAAGCGTTGCTTAACCTTGAAGATCGACCCGTGCGGTCGGTGTATTTAGCCACGAGCTCACGAGCCAACTTTTGATAAGACACACTAGACATATTTTTAACCGACTGCTCAAAAAGGAGGAGGTTCTCAAATCGGATGTTTCTATATATATATATATTTTTATGTATTTTCGGGCATGATTCCGTCATATATATAAGGATTTTTAAAAAAATGTTTTTGTTTGAAAGAAGTTTGTTCCGAAATGGTCCCATTTAAATTTGGTAAAGATCTAATGAATAACTTCGGAGATATACAACAGAACTCTTCAATAAATGACGGCAAATCTCTCGGGCTTGCTGCAATCGCATGTCTGTTTATTGTTTACACCATTTCATAACATACGCCTGTATGCTCTAAACGGGTACTGTTGATCGGGCCGATGTCTACAGTTCACCCTGGTACACTCTCATTCCACCGGTTATGTTCAAGTTACATGTTATTCGGGTAATCTTTTCTGGTATCAATGTTGCCCACATATAGTCTATTATATAGTATATTATAGGCTCACTATAGAACTTGTCCATTATGTACCACAAAAAATGAAAAAAAACTTTTTTACACAAAAATTACAATCGACTTCCAAAATAACTACAATTTCAGAAGGCGGTGTCAAAAATAAATAAATGTTCTTCGAAACGTAAATAGGTACACCGACTGCCGAAATTGAAGTTATTTTTCATTTTGTAGTGTTTTTTTTTTGGAAGTCGGTTGTTAAGTTGTTAGTCGGTAGGTATTTCAAGGGAGCAATATAACTGTAGTAATCGATATGTACGCCTTTGCATTAGTCCCTCATGAATGCGATTTGGCAGAACATAATTTAAATAAATACATAAACAACAAATTGGCCGGTGCCTGGTCAGTGTGGTTGTGGCTTGGGTCCATTTATTTTCAACAGAAGCTTTTGGCGGCCCCTTGTGTGCACAATGGTGGGAACTAGACACCATTGTATAAGCCACTTTTAATTTTGTTTCAAAGTTTAATTCAATTTGGGAGTGAAATTACATCAACACGTTGTTTAATTTAGCGAGTAAATGTCATGCGGCTGTATACCACTTTTTGCTTTTGATAAGCACTCTCTAAACGAGATACACTCGACAAAGAGTATTTTTAATTAGGTGTAGCGAACAGATTACGTTTTGAGTCTGCACACAAGGCTCTTTGTTTGTACGTTAGCTTATTTTTCATTATTGTTTTGCTTTCTTTGGGCCGTCCTTTTGAAGTGTATCTATTAAATACACTCAAGACCCTCACATTACCGTTTCATTCGTATTTATTCAGTACCTTTGAGTTATATCAAAGGAATTTCTCTCTCTTTTTGTTTTTCACATTCAACATTTTTGTATTTGGGGACCGTTTGGTAAATGTAAATAAAATATAACCAGTAATACAGTACAACAAATTTGTTTATTGGTTACCAAGTGTATTAAATATATAAACGGCATACAGTTGTCTGACGTTTTGCTAAACGGAGAAGACAGTGAGCGAAGAGTGACAGTCCCTCCGGCGAAATACAACTTTCGGAGGGACGAAGTCACAAAAGTGAGGACAGTGATACCTTTATCATGAGCTAGAGCAACGCGCCACACAACAAGTGCACTCGTCAAAAATTCGACTTCAAGCTCATTGTTTTGTGTAATGCACATTAAACGGGTTGAACTAGTCGACGGCACGAACTATTTTGTGCGCGGTATTAAAATGCATGCCATCTTATCTGACAACACGTGCGACAGGAATAGATGCTGTGATGAGCAGTAAGAAGCTAGTTCGCGTACGTACGCACTTTTGCAAATTTGTATCGAAATGGATGATGATTTAGGACGAAACCGCTTGAAAAAGCTTGCAAAATTTTATAAACGGACCTTTGGGAGTCTAGATATCATGAAAAAACAACTAAATGTATAACATTATTTGCTTTGTTGAATTATTAATCTAACCCTGTATGGAGGCCGTTTTGTTGAAATATGGCACTTTCGACGCTCGTAGCTTTTAAATATATTTTTTTTTTACTTTTTTGTTTCCATACAGGACTAGGTAATGATGAGACAAATTGATATTTTATTAATATTTTGAACGTACGTCGTCAAACAGGAGTAAGGAGTCGTAACAACTAAAACATTCTGGTGACCCGTGACGTTAAATTTACATCATTTGATATTTATCAACTTGTTACGACAAAGTAAGTTAAAGTTTCAGTATCTACTTCGATCTTAGAGTGAATCCTTTGCGAGTTTTATAAACTTTTCGATGGTTGTTGTGTATTGTTGATGGTTTTCTTTAATGCCCAAATTATTGATTAATATATAATGAAAATAATGTCACCATAACATTACTTAGTAAGTTTCCTGTAGTATCAATTGTACGTACAACAGTACAAGAGTAGTATATATGTTATGGACCAAGTGATTAATACGGCATTATTCATAATGCCCAGACAATTTCAAAAATGCCCAATATGAGTAAGAGCAAAATGCTAACGACTATTGAAATAATTATATTGACCTAGCTTTCTGAATAATGCCCATTAGTTATTGGGCCGGGAAATAAAAATATTTCTTTCTTTTTTTTACTTTAATGTTCACACTAAATTTAATATATAATAGGTAATTATGATTGTTATTTAAGCAACAAAGTCGACATATACAAGCTAACATACATAGTGCACTGATTCTGCTTGATAGTGGTCAAGCGCCAGCCTATAGGATATGAAAAAATAAAAAATATATACGTGTACACCCACAGTACACTCGACTTTGACTTTGAATTCCTTATTTCTTTCTACACACTGTCTTCGTCTATCATCCAACTTTCTTGTCGCAGGTCTGCTGGAAGAAATTTCTATTGAAATTAGCGTTTGTTTCCATTAACATATATCTTCAAATTCCTTGTAATTTAACATCAAACAATACCATTCCAAATACCTATCATAACTTCCAAATAATTTAATTAATTTGGTATTATGTCATTTTTTACAAATTTATTGCATACCTACGTAGTACCTAGATTGAATCTTTTACATTTATTTTAAATTACAATAGTCAAATAAAAAAGTGGTTATTTTTCTATTTACCCAATAAAGTTTACTTTCTCTCGCACTAGCTCTCTCGCGTTCTCTATCAAGTACTTCTTTGTTAATTGTAACCTTGGGAAAAGAGAGTGAGAATGAAAGAGAAAGAAAGAGAAGAAGTCGTTTCATCAGTAAGAGAGGAGTTGTGAGGAGTAGAGTGATATGTAAACGCAATATAATCGCTCTCAAACATGGAAGAAGTGCACAGTTCACATTGAGGCACCTACGTACCACGCAGCTACAAAACTTGTTTCATATATTTTTATCATCTAACTGTTACCAAATATAAACTACTGTCATACTTCACAAGTGTTGTCAAGTACACCAGATATCCAAACGGATATAAACAGTACTTATATAATTAACTCCACATTGGTAGCAAGCTAGACGCCACAGTAGAAACACTCACGTAACAAAGGTGTCTCTAGCTCGCTTGTTAAATCTCGCCAATTTACTTGGCAGCGCCTGATGTTGCAGCACTAAACTTGTCACCAAACTACCTATAACTTACCTCCGTTCTCAACTCTAAACTTTAATAATTTACTTCAATTAAACACCTTCAAAGTTAAAGTACGGTTTGAATTCATTTATTTCTAAAGATTACAAATCACTTGTACAGAAATAAATACTAAACATTATTTGAATTTATACATTTTTGTTGTCCAGGAGTAGCAAGAGCTTTAATAGTGTTAACATTACGAATATATGAAGGTAATTGTTAAAAGTTTTGTATTGTCTACCGCCGCCGCGCCGTGCGGCGCGTTGATGCGGTCGCCGTGCGGTGACTCGTTATCTTTGTTTTTATGTTTGAAATCTAAGGACTCGTTCACACCAGAATCAAATGAATTATATTAGTTAAATTAGTTATTTATTTTATTTATTAAAGTACACAAGCACATTCGCAAGAAGTTGGCAGTAGTATTGTCACAACGCTAATATTTTTCAATTATTAATCTAATATTACTAATGTTTAAGTATATCTATATATTTAGTTTATTCTTTTGAGTATAATTTTCTTGATTATATTGTATTTATAGTTGTATATATTTTTGCATGAACCTGATTCGTTTAATTGTCAATATTGCACCTACCACTAGTTGTCTCTGCATCACCCAAAGGTTGACTGGTAGAAAATGCCTAAGGCATTAAGTCCGCCTCTGTACGTTTGTGTGCATGAAGTATTAAATAAATAAATAAGTGGATTTGCAAGTAAGGAACTTGCTTTGGTGCATCGAGAATGTGTTTGGTTTAAATCATGATGCATACAAAATATAGCATGAAAAGGCTTTCGTTGATTATGTAACAAATTTCATTAGATCCAAACACGATAGTTTTGATCGGATTAACCTAACTAATAGCTATGATCAATCCTAAGCAACTCGTGCTCGAAATACTAAATATTTTTTGCACATAAGGTACAGCAAGTTTAATTCAATAAATCGGAGCATAATATATTGCAACTAGTTTAGAGCTAAAATGAACGCTTACCGATCGCTATGATTTCGAATAATTGGATCTGACTAAAATTGGAAATTGACCCCCGGGGCTTACTGAAACTGATCTGATGCAGGAGTTACGGACGGGTTAATTAAAATAGACCAAAGTCTGTATATTGATACACGCTTGATATGAAAATTAATACAAACAAGTTGAACTGCATTGAGACTGAAAAACAAACCGTTCAGTTCAGTGATATTAAAATAAAGTTTACATGACCGTATTTTTTTTTTGCGCCCCTTCTTTTTTAAACTCTATTAAATAGAAAAGACGGCACCACATTACCTCACCACAGGGCTGCTGTATATCAATAATGCGGTGTTCTTCAATATTCCAATATTCAGTAGCTTCGTTTTTACTCTTTAGATTAAAATTATGAATATAAGAATGTAAAGCCGCAGAATGCAAGCAGTCAGGTCTCACTAGCAGTTAATTCATTAATTTGTCATAAACGTCACAGATGGCACAATAAAGAGATATTCCACTGAGTTTAGAAATCTGCTGTGATTAATTTGTGAACTTCGAGCTGTAAGCTCTCTTCTTCGAAACTTTCAGAAGGTCGTTATGATATATTTGAAACTGCATTGTCGAATTGATTGGATTTCACATTGACGTGGTAACGAGAAATACAATATTTTCGTGGTAATGTGTCTAATATTCCATATCCATATTAATCCCAACGCTTACGAAGTATAACTGCAGCTATCTTGAATATTAACAAAAGAGACGATTTATTCTTCGTTCGGCCCGAAGTTTTGTCCCACATTCCAAAAAATTCTTAGTTCGTCCCACATCATCATTGAAGTACTGTTTCGTCCCATATTACAAGTACTTTAAAGGTACAGTCAATAAAAATAACACACATGCACACTGAAGAGTAAAATTAAAAAAAATACATAATTTTTTTCGACTTATAATACATCGTACTTTAGAATAGTCAAAGAAAAATATGAATCTAGTTGCACATTAGCAAGCGTCAGTAGGTCTCTATGGAGAAGAATGTGCAAGAAACTCCACGGACTCTCTTTTCCATCAGTTTATTATTTGGTTACATCATTCTTGTTGAAAAAATACATGTGTGAGAACGATGTAAAAAGTCGTGCACGTAAAAGCATCACGAGTGAAACAAACAATAAAAAAAAATAAAAAAAATAGGTAATTAAAAACTAGCCGAGGCAGCTAAGTTGAGTTGGCCAGTAAGCCAATCCCAACTGATGGCGCCCGTTTACGAACATGACGCATGAATTGGCACCACTCAGCTCAACCATCATGAAGGGAATTGAATAATCCAACACATGTGCCACCATCAGAGAGACAGTTGAGAGAGCATGACACAATCTCAACTGCCAGGGCACACACAAGTCAACGAACGACACATAAGTACAGTAAATCTTAGATTTACAGTTGGTACATAGTACTCACACATATGCTGTGCAGTTATCACTAAACGAAATTGAGTTTATACAATAAAAATATATGCATACAGTCTTCAGCAGGTCCAACAATACTTCAAAACAATAATGTTCTACATATCACTTGTTTTTGCGCCCTAGTGGTTGTGGAGCAGGGCTATGATTGAGCCAAGCATTTTTATCTGCGATGTAAGCGCCTAACTTATAATATGCCTGCCTGCATAGTGTGCGTTTTATACAAGTTTTAAATTTCGTCTCAATTAGTTATAGAATGGGGGGAGGAATTTTATTGTAGCATTTTATACAGTACCCCATGAAAGAAGAGGCTACTTTAGCCAGTCTGAAACCTGGTTGAATTAATTGTTTCCTATTTCTACTAACGTAATTATGTCTGTCGCCGTTTTTACTAAAAAGTATTTTTTTTGTTTGTTTGTTTTATCTTACGATCAGTCTTTCACTATGAGCAGATGAAATGGTTCGGATGGCGTGTTAGGCTCTACTCTCAGTGGGGTCTGCCCCATCTTTACAAAGTCACTCTTCTGGCTCACTGTTCTGGTCGTAAATATCCCGCCGCTTTTTTAATCGGCGGATGCTTTCTGGGATTGTAAGTTGTTCTGCGAGCATATTCGGATAATTGAGCAGTCGGGATTTGTACTGGACGCCATGTGCATTTATCTCCTCATTGACCATAGGAATATTGAGGATTTCATGAATTTCTGTTGTTTTGATAAACCATGGTCGCGTTGGATAGAATTTTTAGTATAGCGTTTTAGTATAGAATTTTGTGCCCGTTGCACTTTCATTATGTTGGAGGCGCTGGTTGATCTCCAAAGTTGGATGCCATATGTCCAGATTGGCTTCAGTATGGTCTTGTATATTAGAAATTTGTTATCTATCACCAGTTTTGAGTTTTTTTTAAGTAGCCAGAAAAGACACAGACATCCAACACCATTTAAAACTAAATTATTGGCAGTGAACCAATCTTGAACCTGCCGTAGGGAGTTATTTACGCCGTCAACCTCACTATTAAGTCTAATTATAAAATAAAATAAAGATCAAAAAGATAAATATAAAATAAAAGAAGGTCATCAGCAAATAATACCATGTTTAGTTTATTTTCCAACAACACGGAAGTTATATGCGTACTGAAGTGCAGCGATGAGTCCAGTATGACGCCCAAATATTTATCCTTAGCTATGAAAAACTCGATCAATTTTCAATCTTTCTTTATACACACTTTAAACTGATGACGAATGAGTACTAATATTGAATGCACCACTTTGCATCACAGGAGCTAGCGTGAAGCCTGTTTTGCTGATAACGGAAAGTAATGCTATTGGCCAAATGAGTCAAAACAAACAAAGGACGCAATATATAAAAGGGGTGGACCTTTTTTACCCGCTCTTTGAAACAGATTCCGGTGACGTCAGCTGTACCTATACGTATAACTTGCTCACTAAGAGCGGCTAAAAAGTGTTATTATAATAATACGAGTACATTTTCCATCGCGGAGAAGACAGAGAGGAGCGGTGGTTTAAAATAGTTTATTGATGTTAAATATTTCAAAATAAGTAACCCTTTTTAATAGCTGATTGTACAAACAAGTAAGTTTGGTACATACAAAAAAAGATATGGGCCGTAGAAGGAATATAAAATAGGACGAAGCAGGCATAAAATAATTAAAATTATATTTTGGGACGAACGAAGCATATTGTTTGGGACGAACCAGGATTTTGGCATTTGGGCCGAAAATCAGTGGGCCGAACGAAGAATAAATCAAAGAGACACATATCGATGTGATGACGTCATCTGTTTAAGAATCTTCCCACTAATTGTTTCATTAATTCGTCATTTGATTACGCGTGCAATTAATTACAATAAATAAATTATTTGTGAACGTAATCAGCCTTCATTATAGAAGTTAATTATTTTGTTCGGTTACATAAACTATTCCGATGATACAAAAGCAAACAGTTATGGTACAAAGTAATTAATGAATTAGATGCGTTCCATTAATTACAGTTTCAAAAGCATTTCGTTTTCAATTAGTAAATATCCATTATGTTATTTTGATTTCAATTTGGAGGGAATCACTTATTTAAAACGCAGTTTTGTCATTGTATTGATAGTCATAACATGCTACAAGTATACAGAGCATTAATGTAGGAGTGAACAACTAGACAAGTGTGGAGCGTCGCTCATTGGTACACAGACAAAATATCATGTTAAACACGCATCAATTGGAATCAAATTGTCGGATTGAACTCTCGGTCCGGTCGTATCGCCGCCACCGCGCCGCACCGCCTGCTCGGTACGACCGGACGATACATTTCTATATTTTGACCGAAAATTATTATTTCATTCGCGGCAAACATAATTTTGTCAATTAGTTCGAGCAGTCACTCAAATATTTACACACATCAAACGGGATATGAAAACGAGACACTCGTCAGTTTCATTCGGCGCTCGAGCTCAATATACCTATTTGTTGAAGTAGTGTCGTCCAATCAGACGTATACAGTGAAACTACTGGTATCGGGTTATCCAAACGAGATATTATATTTAATGTGGTTTGTTTGCAAACATAATTTTAGAATAGTTATGTTCACTTGATATTGGTGAGTTATTCAAATAGGCTAGGCTGCATTTGTCCAGTATTTTAGAGCAGCTTATTATTCCGATCTGATGTGCTGCCGAGCGGGGCTGGCACCCTGGATTTTTCAGACTATCGTCCACGTTAAGATTTTTTTTTGTCATGTCTCAACATTGTATATAGTAAACCCACGGGAAGTTACGAGGTAACCCCACTACAACTATCCTTATAACTTACCGGAACTGCCTCAATTTTGTGCTGCAGAACAATTGTATGAGAAATAATAAAAACTTTCTATATTGAAATAGTACGGTGTTTCTATTGATGCTGATTTTGAACTGTCATATAGTGGATTCCCACTGACTTAACAGCCTAACGTTCCACCCAGTGGAAGGCCTTACATCTGCTGCATTTTTGGGTACGCAGTAGCCTCTACAGAACTTTTCGATTAAAATTCAAATTAAATTTATTGCATCCATAATGTAGTATAAATTATAGAAAACATTATGGACCCTGTCGGGCACAGCAACATTCTAGATATAGTCAGTGTCTAGGACAGATCATATCTGTACTGCAAGCAATAATTATGCCCTACCTGACACATAAGTTTCGGGCAAATTTTCGGGCTATTTCGGACCGGACAGGACCAGTTCATCAACTGCTACATCTAGCGACACTTGGGGGAGACCTATGTTAAGCACTGGATGTCTTTCGGCTAATATGATGATGATGATGATATAGGGATGTTGTATATGTCGAGCAATTTTTTTTGAAATAGAAGAGGGTGACAATCTCGGCTTCATCGTGGCATATAAGAAGATTGACCGGGGCGCTGTCGCTGCAGAGATCTGACGTGGACGAGCACGTTGAGTCACTCATGGTAGTATTGACGATTTACTTAACGATTTATACAATAGTCTTTGTTCTAATTGAAAACACCGGTCTCTTTGTTAACAATTAAAGATCGCTCAATACTAGCCTGTTTGCACCGCTATTATTCATTGATGAAGTTATTTACTAGGCCATTTCAAGTTGACGTAGAACTGAAGAATACAAGATATATCTATTCTATTATTCATACAAAACATCTCGTTGTTTGTCTAAATATTTCGAAAACAATTCCGATTGACTGACGTGTCACTGTTCCATTCAAATATCAACCCTGATAAATAGAAATAAAGTTCGAATCAGCAGTCGCGTGGTAATGTTAGGGGCGATTCACACGTACTCGGTATAGAACGTGTTGCTGATGCAATTTCCGTTGTCGTTAGGCGAGCCGAGGTGCTTCTCGGGTTTCACGCCGTTGGTGTGCATCTCATCACGGACCTGCGACTATAACCAGGATTTATTCCTTGTTGTTAGTGCAGCTTGGGACAGTAAAGTAGCAGTAGTAAGTTGATCTAGGTCTTGGTGAGTAGCAACATTGTGATAAACATAATCTGTGCAGTAAACCTGCAGACTTGTCGTTACTGTGTTTCGTTGTAAATTGAGCGCTGTGCAGAATATTCAGAGGTAGACGTCGGGTGTGAGTATTAGAATATTCTGCTGGATTACAGGTGAAACTATTGATCTGAAAACAGTGGCGCACGTAACTCGACAAAGAAACAGTTTGTTAGTTGAAAGGGAAGATCTAGTTTCAGTCACCAGTGACTTCTGCTAAACTGAATGATTTTAGTAACAAGGAATATGGTCAACTACTTTTTGAATGCTACAAATACTCTTATATACTTTTGTCATAATTTGTAGCATGCTTTTATAATTTTTGAATATCTGAGGCACTGCCTTAAGTGCCTTAGGTATACGAAAGTAAGAAAAAGCAATTGGGCAATTGGTGTTTAATATAAAAAATAGGTTTTTTGATCGAAGTCTTCATATAAACTTATGCATATTTGCAACTCTGATATTATATCTAATAACTCTTTCACAGTTGATATTTAATTTGGCTGCTACTAATATTTAGTGCCTGTTATCTGTGTAGTTGTGTCACTAGCGCCCGCACCTCGCCTATGGAAGCCGAATCCGCCTATAACCCAATAATTCACGAGCACTATAATAATTTCGCTACATCGGCACTTTGCTTCCGTTTCGGTAACTTATTTCATGTTCCGACGATATTCGATGTTACTTATTCTTCAATCATATTTTGCTAGTACTTAGTACCAAGTTTTGCTGTATTGAATGGTTGATGAAAATATCAAGAAGCAAACAGAAGTGTGTGTGAGGATTAATATGACTAAGGAATTTAAGTGAGAAGAGTTAATCGGGAGAAACTTTGACTTAAGACCTTTGGCGAGAAAAACTCAAGCCTCCTAACAATTTCATCGGGCCATCGAAGAGCCTTCCACCTGAGCACTGGACGTCTGCCGTGTTTGACCTGGAAAACCTTAAATAGACTCCGTACTCGGGTTGGCGCAGCAAGGACCACCTTCATAGATGGGGATTCACTGATGACACAAGTCTTCAGTATTTATGAAGCATCTCTCCGCAGACCACAGCAGCCGCAGAACGGTGCGGCAAAACTGAATGGTGTAGCCGTGGCTGAATTCTGAGCCTAACACAATATTGTATTTTATATTTGCCATCGACACGCTAAGAAGAAGTTAATTGGGGAGAATGGAAGAGGAAAAACAAGCGCCGAATTTAAGATATGGGTTAAGAGCAGATAGAACAAGAAGAAATAGGAAGTTTCTAACAATTTTTAAATAATATCGGCAAGAAAGGAGACTTTGAGTTAAATTCATCCTCCTCTTATGAATTACAAGTTATGAGAGGAAAAGTTAACAACGATAAGATTGGCTTACCTGTTCACGCCATCGAAGTCGCCGCCGAAGCGGACTTAGTCAGCGCTAATCATACGCTTGATGTAGGGGACGTGTTCTGCGAACAAACAAACACATTTAAATTAGTGCACATCATACAAATCAACGTTCACTAACAGTCTCTGCAGCTGAAATGCTTTCAAAAGTGTTGAACAAAAATACGAGCTTGATGCACACAAGGTTTAGAAACTTATTGGACAAGTGTGGTATCCTATAATAAACGACAGAGCAATGCGTGCCTGCGTCTACATATTATTATGTGTCACCCACAGCGGTGACTGGACGTATCCATGTAGAGTTCTGTGCCTACTGATAATTTGAGTGTTTTATTATAAACCCCAACCCCTAATTAGTGAACACCACATTGGCGACGAGTAAAAGCGCAGTGAGTAAAGTGATTATATCAAATAATGTCCCACTTACGGAAATTGGTCAGCAACAAAAGTATTATTTTATTGCATGTGTTTTGGAAAAATAAAAGATAAAATGTGTAATGATTTGTAGTAATGAAAATGTGAAATTTAGTAGAATGTTTATTTTTATAATTATTTGCCTATCCATGAGCGATCCGCGTCGGCGATAAGCTGAGGGATGTGCTACATAAATCATTGAAATCATTACTTGACTTGTGTAAATAAACAAAAACGTGTTCCGAAATGTGGTTATGAAATTAAAATAAAAACTACATTTCGACAGCAATAAAAAACTCAAACCCGGTTTAATCCGGTTGACCAAATCCGTTTGCTAATAAGGCGATGGAGCGTTGCCAACGTATATAGTTATAAAACAATCCATCGCACAAAACAATAATCACTAGTTATTCAAGCAACGCAAAACTATCTATTTTCTAAACTGTCTAATTTTCAAAACGATTTATTTCTCAAACATCACTCGTTATTTATGAAACGAAACCAAAGCTGTGTCACAACGCTATAAATCCCCGCAAACTATAACATACCCACTTGAATTTGTCAACGCAGCTGGTTGAAGAGAATAAGCCAGATATAGCGTTTTGATGCGTGCGAGTAACAGAGCTATATTCTTTAGGGTGGATGATAAGCTGAATTTGACAATGCGATAATGAAGCTTATTCCTAAGTTACTTAGGACGATATTATTATTATGTACAATTTCGTTTTGAACTTTGACTTTGTCGCATACGTTGTGATTGTAACCTGCGACACAATTGTTTCGAATTTCGATTTACTATCTCGATATGTACTAGCAATCACATAAATGCAATGTTAATAGCAGGACGTGGAATCCAGCCAGTCCTAAGCTTGGTAATGTACTAAGGGAAGTTCATCAAATACTATAAAAATCGTTTGGTAAACGTGTTTAAGTTAAACAGTAGGGTAACACATTAAACATTTAGAAATAGATAGTTGCCAAAATAGATTGTTTTGTCAAAAATTGGTTTGTCAAAAATAGAATCAACTACTGCTACTAAATTTCTTGGTATTAATATAGACAACAATTTGACATGGAGACCCCAGACAGACGAAATATGTAAAAAACTTAATAAATTTGCCTATGCTCTCTATAAGCTATCAAAAATAGTGAGCCTAGAATCCGTACTTACAGCCTATCACGGCTATGTTGCATCAACACTTAGATATGGCGTAATATACTGGGGCAATTCAGTAGATAGACAACTCGTATTTAGAGCCCAAAAAAGATGTGTCAGAGCTATGTGTGGCCTTAAAAGCACAGACAGTTGTCAGCCTTTCTTTATACGTCTAAAGATTCTTACCTTGCCATCGCTTTACATATACGAAACAAGTATGTTTGTCAAATCTAACATTTCATTATACAAAATTGCTACTAAAAGTAACTACAGAAAATTACGCGATAAAAATAAGTCAGAACTTGAAGTGACTTATGGGAAAACTGCAATAATGAATAAAAGTACTTTCTGTATGGCCACAAAAATATTCAACAAACTACCTGAAAGAATAAAAACGTTAAATCGGGACAATTTCAAAACAGAACTATTGAGAATTTTGATAAATAAATGTTATTACTCACTACAGGAATATTTGGACGACAATTCTATAATTACTGCTTCAGACAATTGTGCGCCACCTCACCTATTTTGACGATTTTGAATTTTTGTTTGACAATAGCATTAATATGACATGTAACGTAATATATTTGACATTTATATATAATTTTATTCGCAATTGACTGTATTCTTAAACTCGACAATGTTAATTAAAATATTTTTGTACACTTTGATTGATTTTGAATTTTGTTTGACAATAGCATTAATATGACATGTAACGTAATCTATTTGACATTTATATATAATTTTATTTGAAATTGATTGTATTTTAAACTCGACAATGTTAATTAAAGATATTTGTACGCCCTGATTGATTTAGAATTTTGTTTGACAATAGCATTAATATGACATGTACAATAATCTATTTGACATTTATATAAAATTTAATTTGAAATCGATTGTATTAAAATATATTTGTACGCCTCTGTGCAAAACATAGAGGATCTACCTATCTGTAACATCTCGCACTCTGTTGTAATTTGACCTATGTTTACAAATAAAGCATTCTGATTCTGATTCTTCTTTAAACAAAGGTTGACCAATGATCAACGGTGTCGTTACGTTGTTTGAAAAACGATAACGACACATCAGATGTCAATCATTTCGAAAGATATTATTGGATCTAAAGAAAAAAAAATGATGTCAATCATATCGAAAGATATTATTGGATCTAAAGAAATAAATGATGTCAATCATATCAAAAGATATTATTGGATCTAAAGAAATAAATTATGTCAATCATATCGAAAGATATTATTGGATCTAAAAAATGATGTCAATCATATCGAAAGATATTATTGGATCTAAAAAATGATGTCAATCATATCGAAAGATATTATTGGATCTAAAAAATGATGTCAATCATATCGAAAGATATTATTGGATCTAAAGAAATAAATGATGTCAATCATATCGAAAGATATTATTGGATCTAAAACAAAATATTTGAACGGTGAACCGTTAATTGATGCCAATTAATCGAAACGAATTATTGGGTCAAAACAAGATGTTTCAGCGATGAATCGTAAATTCATTCATTCAGTTATTTCATTAAATGATAAAAATGAAAAAGTTCCAAGCAAGTTCAAAGCAATGTGATGCCAAATTAGGTATAAACTTGTTGTTAAAATTAAAAAGCATCATGAAATTTGTTAAGGCTAAATAAGAATCAAATCGAATGCATTTTGTACTGACTATTATATTCAAATAAGAAAAAAAAAGAACCGTTTCCTGAGGTGATAGACTGGGACTCGAGTTAACTGGCAGTATGGCACTTAACAGGTACTTGAGGGACTTTTGTGCGGCTTGCTAGCTAGAGTTTGTTTATTTAAACATTCCTACGTAAACAGAGCCACACTGAACTCTTGTTATGAATAGAGCACAATCAGTTTAAATATAAACTCAATTGTTAATTTTATAATTAGCATTTTGATTATTTTAAAAATGTTATAATTATTGCAAGAAGTTAATTTGAATGGAGCTAATGCAACATGCACTGTCAATTTAAATGTAAGTAGCAAAAGCAAACACTAGAGTCAGCATAACGTTGTCAGAGCCAAAATGCAACAAGTACTTGCCTTATTAAAATTGATACATGAACAAGAGGTATAACCTCTTTTGTCGATATGGCAATACAATCACAAACGTGATAACTAACGGTTTCTGCCGTATTTATGCCAATGTAGAGATGAGCACTTTGGCACTTAAAACTTAATGCAGTAAACTGCTCCTGAGTTACAAAGATAATGCTCAGTTACCAATTCCTAGTACAATGAATGAGAACAGAATAAAAGGAGTTTTCTAATGTTATTTCCAAAAACACTACAAAACAAGGGCTAATAAAAGGAAAAAGTCCCAACTTTTTGTCAAATGACAAGATACAAAATCTCAAAAAAAGAAGCTAAAAAGGTCCACTTTTCTTAACTCAAAATCTTGTCAAATGACTAGATGATAAAAGCTTAAATAAGAAAAAGATACAAAAAGCTTAAATAAGAAGAAGATACAAAAGCTTAAATAAGAAGCTAGAAATGTTTACTTTTCTAGATTCAACCTCTTGTCAAATGACAAGATAGTAAAAGCTTAAATAAAAAGCTAAAAATGTCCACTTTAGAGACTCAACCTTTTGTCAAATGACAAGTTACAAAAAGCTAAAAAATAAACTAAAAATGTCCACTTTAGAGACTCAACCTCGTCGTCAAATGACAAGATAATAAAAGCTTAAATGAGAAGCTTAAAAGGTCCGCTTTTCTAGACTATATTTTTCAAGTCAATGACGATGCAACAATTGATTACAAATTTGCATGTGCAAAGCTTATTGGATGAACAGTTAAGACAGTAAAACTGGCTCTAAATGATTAGTGGTATGGGTAAAAGCTGCCATTGACCTTAATGTACCTACTACAAAAGGTTTTGGTCTGAATTCCACTAAAAATAAACAAATTTCCAAATTCAAAAAGGTTTATCTAGAGATTTCTATTTTCAAAACAATTCAATCAATTTGGTCAACGAATCTTGTGGATGAAATCTACCATTTTCGTTAATGTACTAAAACAAACACTTGGTCTGAATGCCACTGAAAATAAACAAATGTTCAATTTCGCAAAATTAAATCTAGAGATCTCTATTTTCAAAACAATTCGACAACCTCATAGTTAAATCCCAATTCCTGGAATCAAAGGTAAAAACACAATACGAGCTAAAGACATCATGGAACCTGTAAATAAAACCATAATCTAGGGTTTCCCCAAGTCTTAAAGCCTGATAATGATATTCTTATAATTTGGACATGCATATAGCCTTAGATAATATATAATACTAAGGTAGTGTTGCTAAGAAAACCACACATGATTATCACTACTAAATTCCGCACAGCAATATTTTTCTATAAAGTAAAAATCAAAAATGCTTTTGTTCATGCTTATTAAATATAGAATATATATATGATATATATATATTGCTTGGCGAAGGAGTGCTAAAACTTATAAACAACAAATGTAATAAAAACGATGAAAAAAAAAAGGGAATTGTCAAACGCACGCGTCTGCTACTGCGATTGATCGAATCCAAAATTTGCATCACTTGACTGACGTTTAATTGTGATCGTTTATAATAATTTAACCGGTTGGTGAAATCGACGGTTAAACACAAACGCTCAAGTACTTGGAAAGTATAAAAGTAATCCAGTTTTCTGGATCAATTTTGTTGGCAAGTGGATCCTTAATTTCACAACTATAAAATCAATCTATAGTTTTGAAACTAAAATATTGTGTCTCTATATTGCCTACCCTTGGCTACAATGACACAAAAGTTTGTAATGCACCCAAGTAGTCGCGGACACCAGTTCTGTTACTTTAGTGACTGTACTAGTTCAGTTCGACAAACAAAAACAATTAATTTCACTCATGCGGAAACTAAAGTTTGACAGTGTACTGTCAGAATAAAAAAAAATATAACGAGACGATATTAGTCTTTCTACAAAAAAAAAAAAAAAAGAGAAACGAACTCTTAAACTGGTTCTTTGGCCAAATAAAAACAAAGACCAGTTTAATTATGAATCCAGAGTATTTAAATATGAAATATGTTTACTTCCTTAAGGACTACTAACATAAAATCTAAATATTTTGCACAAGATCGAAATTGTGAAATTTCTAGACTAAACACAATAATATTGTTATGAAATATATTTCAAAAGCCGTAAATCGTAAAATTAAAACATCTAACAACGGCAGATAATTTATGTTATTAGTTATTCAAAAAACATCTAACAACGACAGATAATTCTGTAATCAGTTATTCAAATAACATCTAACAACGGCAGATAATACTGTTATTAGTTATTCAATACATGCTGTATCAAACGAGGCATAATGTTTTTCACTAATGGCCTCAGAAAAAACAGGCATTTTTGTACGAGTCAGTCACCAGTCAATACGAAAAGCAGACTGATAATTAGTGAATGAAGACCACCTCAGACTAATTAACCTACGACGCAACGTGGTTCTCTTAAAATCTAAATGATTTGATCAGACATAAATCTACAGGGTTCTCAATTCTCATATGATTTGGCCATTCTATTAATCATTATGGACTCTAAAAGAGACTGTGACCTCTGAGTTTGTTTCGGTGTTTCTTCTCAGAGTAGTCCGCTAGGAAATACCGGCCTCATCTAGTTTAAATACAAAATAATAAAATGGTCATCTAAAAGCTTCGATCACTATTTGTGTTATTTTTATCCAATTTACAAAAATAACTTGAATCATAAAAAAACCTGTAGGCCACATAGGCCGGAAGGTTATCGATCAAGAAGTGATGTTTCGTAAGCCTTTAAATAAAACACTGTATTGATTAAAACATATTATATAATATGTTGTAACACACCTCATCATTACTATAAACATTAATATTTCTGTTATGTATTATATAACTAGCGCCATCTGTGCATAAAGTAGTAAACTGTTATGGATTACGATTCCTTTGTGGAACGTAAGTTATAGAGGACTCACTTAGGCAACTTCATCGATGGTATTGTAAGTGGTTCGAAGTGGAACCACTAGATGTCGCTGTTTATTGACAGACGTTTTCTAGATCGCGGTGTTAAGAATTACCGCCAGTTAATGACTTCGACAGATTATTGTTGTACGTCAACGCTATTCCCAGCTAGCAGTACGGTGCATTTACGGATCCTCGTCCTAATTGGAAAGGTCACGTAGGACGCCTCTGTTAGTTGGTTCTGTAGCCCGTATCCTTACCATAAGGAATATATTTTTTGGATTAGAGGGCTAAGTACCCCGCCTTCGTCCGAGCGGACTTGGCTGTGTGTGTACTACGTCCTATTATACTTATATAAAGTACTGTAACAAAGTGTATCTGCTGCCCTACTTGAAATAAAAACCTGCAAGCATCTCCGTGTTTTCTTCATACGTGTGACGTCACGACAACATTTCCTACAATGTTAGTTTAGTGTAAATTAAAATTTAATGCAAATGCTAAATGTTGAGTATTTCTATAATCAAAATTAGGTTATTAGACCTACTTAAAACTTAATTATTGTCTACATGCAAAATAATGTAATTGCACTTGCAAAATAATTATTATTATAAAAAGGAAGAGATGTGGTATCCTATAATAAACGACAGAGCAATACGTGCCTGCGTCTACCTATTAGTAAGTGTCACCCACAGCGGTGACTGGACGTATCCATGTAGAGCTCTGTGCCTACTGATAATTTGAGTGTTTTATTATAAACCCCAACCCCTAATTAGTGAACACCACAACAAGTAATAGTGGAAAATGCTAAAGGTTATAGTACTGACACTCACAAAATAGATGGTATAGATTAGAAAGAGCTGGAGTTATTGTTAGAAAACCAAAAACGTAGTTGCTAAAACCTAAGCTATGGTAGATGAATATAGGTAGAACGTACATCAGTTGTCCGCACAGAATCGACTCTTCAATGACACGTGCGATCTTGGAGATGACTAGTAGCTTCAGAAACTGTATGGGTGTTCCACAAGTCAACATCTTAAGGATCATCACTCATCGGAAAGCTGGACTCTCTGATGGTGATTAAGATGTTGACTTGTGTTACTTAGTGATTACCAACCAGCTTCAGAGAGTTGATGGGTGACCCACTAGACGACTGATTCAGAATGACGGACGTTGCGTCCGCGACTCTTTTTTTATACGTTAATGGATGCGATAAGGCTTCGAGAAACGAGGGTTGGTGTTGAAAAGTTAGGTAACTTTTCTATTATTTTTTAATAATAAAAGCAACATTTTTTTTATCTCCAAGGAAACCACTGGCACCGTTACATAAAATTCTACGGATAACAATGTTGTGTGGATTGGAAGCTAGGTAGTAACGAATTGGTTTTTTTACTACCATTAGCTGGAAGGTGTTGGTGGACCCTTTATTTATGCTTTTGCGATTGGACTACGACACCCTTTGCTTTCTTGGAGGTTTAGATACCGGCCTATGTTGCCTCCACCCATAGAGGCGACAAGGTGCGTGTGTTCTTAAAGGAGAGCGCTACGGTCGAGCATATCTGCAAGTCTGTTGGGTTTACCTTCTCGAGGTTGGTTGAGGTAGGTTATTATTAGTCTTAGAGGGCACCCACCGGTGGGCCACACTGGATGGGGCTGGAGCTGTTCTCGCGGCCCACGCATCAAGGCGAAGGTTTACGCATTCAGGCGGCGTTTTTAGTGGGTGCAAGCCCCATATAACCAAGACGTCTCCCCGGACGGCGCGGTATGCATTATGCATTATCATAGACGAATTAAAAAAAAAGCTTATTATTAGTCTAACTCAGTAAGAATTAGACGTAACAGAACTCGCCTTGCGCATACCATCCCGACCCAAGCCAGGTACGCCTCATGTTTAAGCGCGTCAGCGCGCCTACATTCGGCGCCAAACCATGGCCGGTCAACGCTGGACATTGTTACGTCAGAGAACGGAATGTAGTACTCCATTCCCTGACGCAACACATCGGTCACGGCGTCTGCACACGACGATGGATCAGTCGAAAAAAAGCAAGTAGGCTGCCAAGGATAGCATGCGAAGAATGATTGCATACCATCCCAATCTGCCGACTTGTACCGCCAAACCCGCCGGGTGCCTCTTGGGCTGGGATCGGGCGGGGAATAGACCGACACAGACTTCACCAGACAGTGGTCGGAACTACCCAAAGGTGAAGCTATCGACACAGAGTATCTGTCCGGATCTGTTGTCAGCAGAAGGTCCAAGCAATTCGCTGTGTGCGAATCAACATCCGGTACCCTCGTTGCCCCCTGGACCAGCTGGGTGAGGTTTAGCGCAAGCGCAAGCTTACGCATCTCCCGTCCAGCATGGTCAGTGCACTGGTATGGGAAGAGCCA
Organism: Orthosia gothica; assembly: GCA_949775005.1. Classification (NCBI taxonomy): domain Eukaryota; kingdom Metazoa; phylum Arthropoda; class Insecta; order Lepidoptera; family Noctuidae; genus Orthosia; species Orthosia gothica. The sequence continues at coordinate 2,152,168 of OX459039.1, read as the reverse complement.
CTCCTGGTGGTGGGCATTAAAGTCCCCCAGTAACACTAATTGGGCGGAAGGGTACCGCTGCTGTGCCGCATCAGCCGCCTCACTGAGGTACTCTGTGAGCCTGGATGTCTCCTGATCTCCACTGTGCGAACGGTAGACACAGGCGTAGATAACTTTATCCAAACCTGTGTCCACCAGAGCCCAGAGCGTTGAGAATCTGGAGTCCTCAAGGTTACGGAGACGCCGATAGCAAACGTCGTCGTCACGGGCATACATACATACGCCCGCCCGTGGTCTAAAATTGTGCTCCAGGGTGAATCCTGGGTAAGACAAGTACGACACGTCTGACGGTTTCGCTGTCTGCGTCTCCGTAAGGAAAAAGAGCGCTGGTTTCTCAGCCTCCAGATGGTAGTGGACTGCAGTGATATTTGAGTGCAGACCTCGAATATTTGTGAGGTGCACTTTGGCAGGGGTGGCGATGTGGTTGTCCACTATGAAACAGGAACAGGTGATGGATAGCAATGACTTCCTGTGTGTTTGTCCCGTGCGAAGTGCCCCTTCGGAGGGATGAAGGAATCCTGTTAGTTGAGTGGAGTAGGTTACACGCCACTTTGGCATGAATTTCCTCTTATAGTAGATGAAATCCTTGGAGCAGGGAGATCGCTTCGCGAAGCTTAAGCGTTTGTGCCTTTGGGCAGAGTTCGTTTGGCTATGTTAGCCAGAACCTGCACGTTCAATGGACGAGATGACTGTCTAAGTACAGAAAAGGGAGACCCGCTTTTACATATACTACCTACTGCCAAGAACTGGTACAGATATACTTGAAGAAAGTATTATAAAGATTGCGAAATAAAGTACCTACTTCTGCCACAAACTTATGAGAAACCTACAGATTGGTTATTAAGACATGTTTTTGTATAGTACAAACAAAACTCGAGTTGTAAAACCTAAAACAGCCGGTTTCTGTCTCAAATTGTATCGTATCCGGCAGCGGAGTACACACCCGGGCCTCACATAACAGCGTTAGTTTCGATTCGCAGCTGGACCGGTCCGACACAATGCCGCGTCCGGTGCCGTCCGGGCCGGACAGAGAGCGTTGTTAACGTCGCGCGTGAGCCCGGCCATTATTGAAGTATATTTATGTGATATAACTGAAAACAGATGCCTTACAATGGGATACGATACTGCAAACCCGGCAGTGTAAGAAAAATATGTCTTTTTCTTTGCACATATTGTGTTGTGTGTTAATGTGTAACTAAATAGTGATAGGAGGAACACACACTAAACTTAAGTCATACCCGAGTACTAAATTGATTTGAGATTTTGAATTCTAGTTAAGCCTGAGAACTTGTCAAGGCCCATATTCCAAGTCAGTTTGTAAGACCTACACTCGACGTAGTTAGCTTAACAGAAATGAGTACCTACAACAAACTAAAGTTGTGAAAAAAATAGTGCTTACAAATATGCACGATCTTTAGCAAGTTTTATGTTCCTTGATAAATACAATAATAATTGAAAGCTATATTCAAAGCATTCAAACACAGTTTAGCCACTACGATTATAATTATTGCTTTAAGTTTTAGCATTCAACAGGCGAATAAATAGCTTCATTGAAACGAATCATTAATGCAAAGTTTTTGCTTGCAATTAGCTAATTTACCAACTTCCAATTGAGATAAATTAATCTGCGTAGCCTCTTCCCAACGGTAGGCTTTTAGTCTACCCGGATGCGGCCGAGTAACAGTATTTGACATGGAGCCACAGTCCATCAGTCCTCTTCAACCCATTAATTGGATAACATAGTACTCCTTGGCAAGAACATTGTGAGATTTTTCATCATCATCATTATTTCAGCCTAAAGATGTCCACTGCTGGACATCTAGGTCTCTCGGTCTCATCTAATTTTTTTAATTATAAATAGGCCTATATGGGCACTTATAAAACGTCGACAAAAGGTGCACGGTTTGGAATGGTGGTTTCCTATGGAGAAGAACCGGCAAGAAACTCCACGGGTACTCTTTTAAAAAAAATGGTTTGTTTTACAATATTTCCATGTTACAGCATTATGCATTATGGATGTCTTCAGTAAGATTTTTAGCTTCTGACTATTAGTAATGTCTGTCAAATATCTAAAAATACCAGCGGGGACCAACGGTTTAACGTGTTTAGTGTATGGTAACCCATCCACGGACCAACCTGGGCAAGCTTTGCTTAACCTGGAATATCGACCCTTGCACGTGGCTCCGTTTAAATGAAAAATTCGTAATGCAAATTTTTTGCTTGCTCTCTACCATTAACTAATTTCCCAACTGCCATATTTATGGATATCAGTAGCACGCTCGTTGGCCGCTGAGCCAGAACTTGCGAAGATTGTCAGAAGTTAGTATTCCGTCACGGTCCGATGGGATGATACTAATAAATCAGGTGCAGCGTAAATATTGCACGCTAGCTAATACCGGGGCTTTGGTTGCGATGTTTACTTTTGGATAACTATTTTATACGAATGTGCTAGATCATAGTGATTTAACTTTTGTCGTAGGTTTGTAAAATATAGTATTGTGATGTATTATTAAATGATATTATCTCATCAATGGAAATTCTCGATCAGTCTAACAATCATAGCAAGGAAAGAACATGAAGACAAGATCACAGCAATCACCACTTATCCATCCACAGGCGTCATCTTTCACACAATCCATCCCTCGATACTTTGACCTTCTCGTACTCCTAGAGCCATCCTCGTTTATACTTAAAACTTTCCACACGACATATTCCGCATTCCTCCACAGCATATACCATGATATTCTATTGCTTCAATATTGCTATCATGAATATACCCCATAAAATTTTTATTTATAAAGGTTTGTGTCAGGCCAAAACTTGGTAGGAGTCCATGGAGTCCAAACAACTTAAAGATTTAAGAAGGGAAATCAAACTATTCAATAAACATTATTTTGTCCTATGTATCGTCATACATCGATATAGTAGCAAGTTCCTTCTCCAGTAGACGCGGTCGGATATATAAATAAATCATAGGAGATTTCCTACACATCGTGCAGACGCGGTCTGTATACATCTGTGTACATTGTACGTGAGTGCGAACAATGATGTATCTGTGTATTATGCTCAAACTTTTGGAGATTACTCACAAATCTGAGAGCACGTATACTCGAGTTTCTTTTGTTCAAAGTTTTGCTAGTTGACTTTGATTAATTGGCTTTCATCCCTCGTTATCTCAGCTTCATAATTGTTATGTTCATATTGCATGTAAAACGAGATTTTTTCATACTATTTTCTAAGTGCAAATTTTTAGTGTTCTGTGTACCTCAAAACGAAAACAGATACTTTTATAGGATTACTTAATTACTCATCTGCCTGTCTGTTTGTCTGTCTATTTAATTTGCCATTTTCTAACCCTTCGGGGAATACAAGCGTGATTTGTAGAGAATGCCAGCAAATGTCGCCTAGAGTAACAAATATGATCACGTCTTTCAAATAGTTTTAGTCCAGTAAAGATCAATTATTTAAACATTCAAATATTTACAGGGATCATTCGTAAGCATCCTGGCTTACTGTTATATATGTGAAAATAACTCTGACAGTCTATCTTTTAACTTTTCACGACTAAACCGATTTAGATGATATTTGGTATGAAGATAGTTTGAGGCCCTGGGAAGGACATAGGATAGTTTTTATACCGGTAGTGGGATCCCTTGGAATGATAAAACACTGATAACGCAGGTGAATCCGCAGTCAGATGCCAGTAGTAATATAATTCTCCAATTAAGTCACTCGACGAAGCAGCTGAAAGTGCTACAGCGCTGCAATGCATAATTGAACGTAATAGGCCTACTGGTTTTTAGAAGCAAACCAAATTACTGATAAACAAGACGTCAGTAAATATTTGAATTCATTAGAATCATGATGCGTGAATGCAATTATGAAATACAGTTTTTTTAAGTGTAAATATTCTAATAAATCCCCAAAATGGCTGATGTATCGTAACTGACCAACCCCCAGCATTACAACGAGTCTGTAACAGAACCGCATGCTAAATAATAACTAACATCAATAGAAATATGTTCACTGACGATGTTATGGTTTATAATGATCTAGTTTGGTCTCATTACTGCAATTTTGTTGTTGTATTAGTATTTCATCTATCTAAATTCATATTGTAAAGAGTCAAAATTGTTTGTTTATTACGAGTCGGTATATTCGTAAAAGTTAACAATTCGATTTCTGCCTGAATTGAATGTTTTTGCACGGTTTGTATACGCAGAATGCTACGAAATTTTATTTTTTATGTTTGTTAATGTTAAAGAGAATTCATCGTAAATTAGCAGCGGTGACCACTCATATCTAATACGTAGGCGGTTGTTTGCCATCCACATATACTCATCTGCATTCTGTGTCGGGCTTACTTCTTACACAATTATGTGAGAGTTTCCCAAATGTTATTAAAATGCAACTTCAAAGCTTCGAATCTAATATTCTCACTCGACATAATTATAAAATAAATTGGCAGACTTATATAAATACTTCAGATGAGACTGCAAGATTTTAAAGACAACGCAATATTGGGACTCCATCATCTATCAATACAAAAGCAAAAGCAATATGATTTAATCAGGTCGATTTACATGCCATATTTCTTCATAAAATTACAGGCATTTCATTCGATGCATACGGTAGGTTATTAAGTCTGTAGATGGTAATGTTCAGGGGCGATGTTATTCATGCGACTGCTATGAATCGCATCGGATTGGATATTAAGCTCATGTGAATATCGGCGATAGACTCAGCTCGTGTGTAGCGACCCTTATGCATTTATACTTTTCAATACTTTCGCATCGGTGCACTTTGATTATTTATTTTAACAATATTTGTAATAACTTAGTAGTTTACTAACGATCCAATCTGTTATGCGTATTACAAATATAAAGGCTCTGTATAAAATTTTACGTAATTGAATATTTATTTAAATGGCAATAAGTACTATTAAATGGTATTGTATGTTGTAACGGTAATAACAGATTGAAAATTTGCACAAGTTTTAGATCATTGACAGTAGGTAAATAAGGATCCAACGGCTAATTAATATTGTTCAGCTGAAAAAGATTTCGTTTGCAATTTGTCTGGTAAGGACGAAAAATCATGAGTAAGTTTATTTTCGATGGCTCACATTATTATTGTACAAAATGCAAGGATTGTAGCAATTAGCCTTCTAAAGTTTCAGCCAACCAGAAAATGACGTTTTCACGTATTTTCCTACATTGTAATACCTAAGAAGTCATAAAATAGAGTGGTATGTCTCATAATATAGCTTTAGAGTTTGTAAATACTAAAACTTAACATTATGAATTGAAAACTTTCCAGAAACAGCGATACAATTTTTCACGTATAAATATAAATCCCCATTTTGGGTGACATCCGAATTTCAAAGCGCACCTTTCGATGCGGGAACCGTCTCACTTAAATATTCAGTCCATTTTAAAAAACTCCTTTCTAGTCACATTAGAATTGCGTTCTAATTCTAATAGTGTGAGCGAGAACGACTTTTAATTAATATTGTGTTCGTTCATTCTTGCCCAACTTTCTCCTACAGGCAGAATCTTTTGATATATCAAGAGTTGTTGAGGATCGACTTCCAGTCCAATCGGACGCAGTTTAATACTAGTATTTTATTTCTCGCTTCTGAATACCCCAAGCGACTGTCACAGATCTTTAAATTACGGCTCTTCATGCTTCAGAAGAGCGCGGTCGAGCGTTCAATACACACCAAGACTCCTTTCTTGGTGTTTATTGAACGCTCGACCTCGTCAAGTCTTGCTTAGTTTTAAAGAGCGCAGCAGCTGTATTAACCACCAGGTCATGCCAGATTTTTCCAAAGAATGAATAAAATAAAAAAAATAGTTCGGTACACTATTATTTTTTCCGGAATCGAATGCAAAGTACTACAGATGTACCGAGAACGAAATTATTTAAAGTTTCCTTATCCAGCACATGCCACTGCAAGTACTCTATGAAAGAAAACAGGAAGTTTTCCTCCGGCGTTTCTGTTTCCAGCTGCTCCAATATTAACATTTGACTTTTTAAACTACCCGCGCGTTGTGTACTTAGGACGGAGTGCTGAGGGTATTATTTCAAGCATTGTGGCAACATCGCAGCTAATATTATTATTTCCTACTATTAGATTTTTAAAAGCATTTACTTGAGTTAGAGTAATCGGCAGAAAATTCATTCGCCGATGCATTTTTTCTCTTATCATGAAACATACAAGCGCAAAATAAAAGTAATAACGTTATTCATCAACAGCTGATGATAATTGGCGATGTACCAGCTCATATGAATGAATGAGGTAATAAGACAACGTTGTGGTTTAAAAGAAGATGTAGTGACTAAAATTGAAAAGGGTATGTTAAGATGGTTTGGCCATGTTGAGAGCATGAATGAAAGTCGACTTACGAAAGGTATTTACAAGGCAGACGTGAATGGAAACGCCGGGAGGGGACGCCCTAGAAAGACATACATAGACCTTATAGGTGATGTTCTTCAGAAAGGCCAAGTGCGCAGTACCCATAACCGGCGTGTGTGTATGACTAGATGTATGAATGTGTGTGAAGCAAAAGAAGTATGTAAGGATCGTAGCAGGTGGCGTTCTGTAGTTTCTGCCTACCCCCATGGGAAAAAGGCGTGAGTTTATGTATGTATGTACCAGCTCAAAATCTTACTACACCGCTTCAACATAATAATTCGTTCATTTTACACACACACGACACACTTTGTTAAAATAGAAACCAGTTATCCCATAAATTAATTTAAAATCTTCTGATACCAAGCTTTTATGCTTATGCAAATAAACTGTGGCGCGAGAACAGTATATATATTTTTTGTTTTTTTAAATATTCGACAAAGACAAAGGTATTTTATTTTAACTAGGCCACCAAGCGGCACTTTTGAACGTTAGTTATTAAATTTACAAGCAATAAAAATTGATTCTACCGTGCATTCGGCAAGTATCTTGTTATGGACAAGAACTCACAAGAAACACCTTACTTACTCTTTAAAAAAAATAGGTTTTTTACAATATTTAGGTACATATATTATTAAATTTATGTATGTGAGGGTAATGCACCCAGAATCGCTACACACTGTACTACGTACAGGTATAAAGTATTAAAAGTACTCACACAGGCACTGTGCATTTATATAATAGGTACTAGAAAAACATTAACACCCGAAGCAGTTAATTTGACTGTGACACTTTAGCCTGTGTGGCTTATTAAACCCACTGTTGCTGAGGACCTCCTTCAGTTGAATTTCCTCGACTTTCAATATTCTCAATGGAAAATAATTTTTTTCAAATTGCGGGCTTCGTGCCTGCTAGCAAGTCTTGCATAGTAATTGCTGCAAGATATTTCGATTTATTGTACCGTTTACGTGTTATTATGCTCATACAAAAGACAAGTTTGTATTTGAAAAGGTTTTTAATGAATGTGCATGAAGTCAGAACGACTAAGTAAAGCAATTTCTAGCAACTGTAGGCAAAAGATACGACGGAACACAATTTGCAGATAAAATGTTATGAAATGCTCCGGCGACAGTCTGCAGACTATTCTTAATGATAATTTAATTTGGTCTCAATGCAGTCCGACAGTCGACAGTCGCATCGGGTGCCTAATTGTTTGTATTTAAATGACGTAGCTTTATTTATTTATTTATTTACACTTTATTGTACACCAAGAAAAAATATTCAAAAAGACATCTTATATCTAAAACAAACATACAACAGGCGGCCTTATCGCGATTCGCGATCTCTTCCAGGCAACCAAGAATGGAAAGTGACAGCCTGGACACAATATGGGGTTGCACTTGGTGCAAAATAAAAAATAAAATAAAATAAAAAGATATTAAGAAAGTAGGTACTAAATACAAAAAAATAAAATGATAATAGATACATAAATACATACATACAACTAATATACAGACAAGAAAACAATTCAGCTTATATAAGATTATGATCACAGTAACAAGTAGTGCTCTTTCACAAGTCGCTTAAAAACAGGCAGTGATTTATTAAAATGAATTAACTTTTGTGACTTTGGTCCAGTGACCTAATGAGAGTCAGTTCCAGTAGAATTTATTTGGAATGTCATCGTTTGGAATGTCAACATCACGATTGTATTATTACCAACTTACAAATTGGAGCCGAATAGCCTAACATAGCTAGGCAAAGGCTTGGCGGATTGATCTTTTTCTAAATAAAATGTTCACACCAAAGGATTTGTCCGTATACGTGTACCTACATTTAGATTATCTAATCTCATCTTCTAAACATTTAGGCAAATTACGAATACCTGTTATTCTAATGTCCTTATCTATTGACACAAAATATACCATCTCAAAGAGAAGAGGCCTGTGTCCCAGCAGTGGGAACATTAAAAAGGTTGATATTTTAAATAGCTGTAATGGAGATGTTATAAATTTCGTAACTTGATATTAATATAGCTCCGTAGTTGTACTGCTAGCCTGGTACCTACGCTGCCTCTGTGGGGAGATCATCGATTAACTCAAAATCAAAATCAATAATTATTATTTCACATAGGCCTACATGGGCACTTATAAAACGTCGACAAAATGTGCACGGTTCGGGTTGGTCGTTTCCTATGAAGAAGAACCGGCAAGAAACTCCATGGTTACTCTTTTAAAAAATTGTTTAGTTTTACAATATTTCCATGTTACAGCAGTACTTAAATGGGGGGACAACGCTGGCCCGACAATAAGTCGTAAGAAACTAAAACAAAAAATGATGATATAATGAATAAACAAAGGATTAAAAAAAAAAGTAAAACGACATAAAATGTTAACAAATGTTAACAATCTAGAAATCTAGAAGGCGTAAAAACTTTCAACTTAATTGATGCCATTCATCACTACGAATGTCTTGCCAACACATTAATATTCCTAAATTTTAACGTAGGGCCGGCAAACACGTTCGTGTCATTAATTTTGTTTTGTTATGAAGTTGCCTATACATCGGGACAATTAAACTTGAAATTCGTTAAGAAATATCTTGCACTTTTCATTAAATACAATTTTGTTGTCAACAACAAAGCAATCCCTGGTATTATTTAAAGAATTACAAAGAATAATTAATTTAAAGAATTTAATGTATCTTTTGGCAACAAAATTCTGGAGCAAATTCCTATCGCCACCGCGTCGCCGTCGTGTCATAAGGAGCTCAAGCATGCCGACCCTACAACCATAACAGTAATAAGAAACAAGAGGATTCCGTTCTAATTACATGAACGACCGTCTAAATCATCAACGTAATGCTGAGCTTACACGAACCGCACAAAAACATGTCTGGAGAGGTCACAGCTCAGACCCGAAGTGGGAAAAGGACATTTAACTTTGGAGCGTTGTCTCCGAGACTATTTAATAACAAGCTAATGAAAAGTGGTTGATGGTCAGCGATTATATTTCAATTTTTAACCCCGATGGAAAAAGAAAGGCGTTTTAAGTTTGATGTGTGTACTTGTGTGTTTGTGTTTAAGTATATGTGTGTATCTGTCTGTAGCACCTAAAAGGATGAACCGAATATGTTTGATGAAAATCGTTTGAGCCATTCAAAAGTTATTGCTGTTTTACTGTTTCAATCGGGCTGCTCCCGCAAGATATCGTGTCATAATTAAGCTTTTCAATAGATTGTCGATTGAAGCGTGTCTACTACCTAGATAAATTATGTTCTATGAAATAACAAAATGTAGGGGTTACATACAATTTTAAATTTTACTTGTGTGACGTTGAGTATGTATGCCCTGTGGCAGACCAAGATGGTGGTTTAGGGGGGTATTACACTAGGATCATATTAACAAATGTCAAAAATCTTTTACATAGACGATGTGATTCATATGTTTATATTAAACTGTCATATAAATATTACTCATAGACCTATGCTCCTAAATCCACCCGTACGAGGGAATGAGGGCTATCGCGTTTGAATTTGCCGCGCTAGTGTAGAATGACGTACTTTTGCTTTTACTACTTTTTAGGGTTCCGTACCTCGAAAGGAAAAAACGGAACCCTTATAGGATCACTTTGTTGTACGTCCGTCTGTATGTCAAGACCCTTATTCTCAGGAACGAGTGAAGGTATCAAGCTGAAATTTACATCAAATACTCAAGTCTACTGTCCCTTAAAGCTGTGAAAAAATCAAACTTTCTAAGCCAACGCAATCAAAAGATACAGCCGTTTATGCCACAAATTTTCGCAAATTTTTGACACTCGCAATGGAATCAAAACCCCCTGTAAGTTGTACTTCCCGTGAACTCAGAATCTTGAAATTTGGTACGAAGCACGTCTTATAGCACAGATAAAGGAAAAATTGCGAAATCCGTAACTTTTTTGTTACATCGTATAATAAAAATATTTTTATAATTTTAAACTTACTACCTTGCCTCATGAACGCGTAGAGGTTTCAAATTGAAATTCATCTATAATACCTTTAAGCAGAGGTTTGTACGGAACCCTCGGTGCGTGAGTTCGACTCGCATTTGGCCGGTTTTTTATTGTTATGAATAATTTTTTTTAATTTATGGCAGATTATGATAGCTGCTATAATAGTGTTTTATATTTCGGCAAACTTTATCAAAAAAAGGCTGCGCAAAACTGCGGGATACTCGACGTTATATTTAATCGCACTACTAAGGCATTTTTCCGCGAGTTCCATGCGCGTAATATATATATTTAAGGACCTTACTCGCCAGTTGCACAAAAACGGTAGCCCTCATTCGGAGCGGTCCCGAATGTTTCTCGACTTGAAGTGGCGTTGTTATCTTATTTGTTGGGCAGACAGTTGGTATTATTAAGAGCTCGATGTGTTTCGTTACAACTTATTTATCGTTGTTATGATGGCACTAAACTGTTTTATGAATGACCGTCTTTTTATCTAACTTCCTTTATTGTTATATGGCATAGTTCGAGAATATTCGTAATTTTATGCTCTTGAATCTGATTGTTTCGCCCGTAACTTTATTAAGAGAGTCGCTTCTGATATTCCGTCCTGAGTAGTCGTGAATAATTTGGTTGCGGTTTGCAAGACAGTTTGCAATTCCGGTTACTCGGTGAGTCCTAGTTCCATAGTTTTGCTGCAGGCTTCTATCTGTTTTGAGTTACTGGTGAAGCAGTCACGTTTGATAACATAAGAAGATTGAATACCAAAATTTGGAACTGATATACATTTGATACATAAGTAGGCATTATAATGTTTATAGGCGCCTTGTGATAAACATTCAAACATTTAGGTCAAAAGTTGTGCAAATAGCTACTACCCTTATATTTAGTACATATTTATTTTCTTGTGCAAACTGGCATGCCAACTAAAACCAGTGTAGGCTTAATATTTCACCGTAAAAAAATACTAAGTAAACCTTTTCCACAAATATACACATCAAAAATCTAAACCACGACTGAAAGCCTGTCTAAACTAGGCAACCACATGAACAACATCATCATCAGTTTATAGCAGTCCACTGCTGGACATAGGCCTCTCCAATCGCACGCCATTTGCTTCCATTTTCGGCAACTCTTCGATTTTCCACTTGAACAACTCGTTCGAATCGATTGAATAGTCCCGAGTGGCCCAGGCGGCGACGTTTATAATGAAACAGTCCGGAAATAGAAATAAACCATAACTATCGTTATTGTAATAATATTTATTTTATGTATGTATGCATGTTTAGTTTCTGCCTACCCCCATGGGAAAAAGGCGTGAGTTTATGTATGTATGTATGTATATGACAGTATATGTTATTTGTATCTCATAATTTATGTATTTTATTTAGCTCTGAATTGATTTATGAGTTTATTTAATCTCTTCTACACACGATGTCTATATCTCCTTTTTTCATCTTTCCTTTCGCAGGTATGCTGGAAGAGATTTACCTATTTTTCTGTTCCTCCTTCTTGTCTGTTTATGTGTGTGTGCGCAAATGGTTAAATAAATAAATAAATCAACTAATTAGTTTCAATTAGTTTGAACTGGTAACCGTGTGAAATGAAACCAATCGAATTAGGTTGGATAAACGAGCCTCCAGCAACTGAGATGTAGATACGGTTTATTCTTTTCTCGTTAACTTGATTAACTCGGTTGATTTGCATTGGTTAATTAACTTAGTTAAGTTAAGGATAACATAAAGCTTAGTTGAGGTTAACTTTGTTTGGTTTTACTGCTCTTTTTCATGTGAATAGTTTATTGGATTTCCATAGCGTAATATTGTTAAAGGAATTACGAATTTATCATCTTTAAGGTTGAATGTCACTTGCACGTAATGAGACGACATAATGTGATATTCTACCAGTAATAATAGAGTGGAACTAGCAAGGTCTTTGAGCAAGCATATTCAGGGCGAAAAGTTGATAGCTGAGTAAATGCGGCTGTCTGAAAAGTTTCAGGGCCCTTTGGTCAGAGGCTTTTGACGACTTTGAAACCTGCAGTTTGGTAATTTTTTAAAGTTATCAAAATTTAGGGATAGCCCGCAACTTCTTTGTCAATTTTGCCTATCTAATGACATTTTGTCTCACACAAGTCACACCCGGTCAAATGAAAATTAACGGTTCTGCACGTTAAGTGCCCCTTTTTATGGTTACGTACCGAAAAGTCTGTCTGCCCGTCATATGTCACACAGGCTTACATTTTGTACAGGGTACAGTCAAAAGGTTGGAGTCTTCAAATTTTCACAGTATAAGCATCTTGTTGACCCTAAGCCAAAAAAAATTACAAAAAATATTTTTAATTGGTTTTAAAGGGGCTTCCATACACCGAAACGGGAACACAATAAAATGAATTGGTCTGCCCTATGTAATGTGGTATCGTTTTTGGAGCGCGATGAGTAGGTAAATAAAGTATTATTCGTTTAAAAAACTATTGCAATACAAAGTAATGAGAAGCTACCAAAGCCATTTTTTTTTACAAAATTTTATTTCGAAAGATTTTGTTACCTCTGACCTAGGAACTTCAAATTTGATGATAGTGTTTATTATTACGTGTATTTTACTTACAAATACCAATATAATTCTATAAAACAATTTTCAATTTTTATCTATATTCTATTCTGTATATTCCTATTAAAACCAACTTGATTTTGCGGTTCGGTACGGACCACTAAATGTGGGAAGTGCCGACACGCATTTGGCCGGTTTTTTTTTCGTTAATTTAGCATAAAGAAAATGGTAATTTAAGCTTTTATTATGATTCTATTGTTTCATTTTCTGTAATTTATATACCAGTGTGGTCTGCCTTTCAAAGGTTACCTAATGAAGCGGTGTGACTGCTAGGGCTGCCGCGATCAATAACCCTACAGGGCTACCACACATCTGTTCTACTCTAACTACTCCGACATAATTCCAACATACCTTACAAAACAAATCGACGATTCCATCCTTCCATATTTACAGTGGCCTTGCAAACAGACACTCGCGTAGCTCTTACAACACAAACAATAAGGTTGAAGTTCGCTTACATCTCCAAATTCGGTCAGTCCATTGGCCACGGGCGCTTCGTTCGATGAGTCGGCCCTGAAAGGAAGGAATAAATGACGCAAAAAGAAAACAAAACATACACATAAGTACAAAAAAGATACATTCGCTATTGTTCATTCGCAACGCTTTCCTCGGCAGTCGTCCGTATCGCAAGATGTTGAAGTGCAGAAGACCGAGATAACGAGCTCATACACACATCAATTGAGGCGATATCAAACTGAACGAGATCACAGTCGCGCACTCGGAACTATTTGCAAATAGTCGGCACTGCTCGCAGTCATATTTCTTTTGTTACAATGTATTGTGTGCGCGAGCTTGTTATCGCGCATTGTCTTCAGTTAAACTTCTGGTTTTATTTCTTAATGTTGTTGAGCATTTGTCTAACCGCTATTGGCTTCTCAAATAGTTGGCTGTTCGCTAAGTATAGAGAAATGCTCTGGCCGCTCGTGCATTCACGCAATCCGGAAACGTACAGGGGAAATCACTGTGTAAATAACAATATTTTGTTGTTTCTATACGTGCCCACAATTATTTTGTAAAGTAAGATTTAATATTAATGGACCTTACATAGTAAGCTTATATAGAATTGGATAATCCATACAGCCGGTCTGATTGAGAGCTCACTTCTTGAGAGGAAGGCTATATGTAATTTCTATATTACTGGTTATATCATTGAATTGTTTGGTTTTATAGAATACTAGTTAGAATATTTAAATCTTTACTAAGGTGCTGGATCAATCGCCTGTAATGTAACACTACTTTCGATTTTGGCCATTTACTTAATTTCACAATATCAGACGAAGCGGTCGTTGATGTTACAAGTTGTATCAAAATATTACACATTGTATCATCAAGTTGCGCACTGTAATGCTCGGTTCTCCTCCCTCACCGATGTAATACTCGACTCTGTAACATTACATTACAGCCGAATGCTCGAAGTAACGGAGCACCTTTAAGTATCAATTTCCCAGATCACTCAGTAGAACAAGAGGACTTATCTTCACAAAGTGAAATTTTATCAGCGATCGATCCTGTGAAATGTTTTTAGTTGATAACTTGACATGCACTTTCGAAATGTCACGGTCAGTCCTGTATATTTTGGATTTTGGCATTTCGACTGTCAGAATGTCACTTTGTCTAAAACATACGTAATCATTTATTTATCAATTTATAACTGAAGTTCATTGAGTGACGGTAAATATATTATGTCGGGAAGAATAGGCACACGACTGTGATTGACATTTCCGATTCACAACGCTTGCAACATTGATTATGGTACACGTCAAGCTAATATCTTTGGTGTTAGGTAATTGACAAGAAGAGTTCACTTTGTCATTCTGTTAATAAAATTATCGGTTCATTAAGTTATGATGTGATTATGTTCGACAATTGGAGAGAAACTGAAGCTCTGTTGACGTTAGGAATATTTGCTGCGCTATATTGTTGTAGCATCAAGTTTTTGTTGCTGGAAACTTGTTGCTGGGAAAATTTCATGCGGTTTGACTACGAAACATGCTGCCAGCACGATAAAACATTTTGCACAACTTTTGTTAAAACATGAATCAAGCTAGAATTTGACTTAATCTTTATATAATTTATAATTTCGGTTGACGCATCTAATTGAGCATTAAAAACTGGATTTTCTGAACTATAGCCAACTCCCAAGCCGCTGGACTGTACATAACAAAGAAGAGATCGAATTGTAATCTATACTATTATTATAAATTCAAAAGTAACTCTGACTGTCTATATGTCACCTTTTCACGCCTAAACCTCTGAACAGAATTCAATGAAATTCAGAAGGACATAGATGGCGTCCTGGGATGGGATGGCATCATAGGCTACATTTTGTTAAAAAAATATAGTAGTTTGGTAGGTAGTACGGGTAGTGTATGGTAGGTAGGATAGAGTAAGTGGGGTAGGAAGGGTAGGGTAGGTAGATTAAGGTAGGGTAGGGTAGTAGGGTGGATAGGTACGTATGTAATCTGGGGTAGGTAGGTTGGTAGTTAGGGCAGGTGGGTAGATAGGTAGAGTAGCATGGGTGGGGTTGGATAGGTAGTAGGGTAGGTAAGTAGGTAGGTGGTCAGTTGACGGGAGAACAGCTTGTATATTAAACGATAATCTATTGTACTTTGATAAACGATAATATTTTTGTGAAAGATCCAAGGGCTAGGTACAGTGATATAAATTAGATTTCCTATTGGCAGACAAAATAAATCAAAGTCTAAACTTATGTTGTGACAGTTAGTCTGCAATTAGCGAACTACGAACTAGTACAAACTCAGACCTAACTCGTGATCGACAGAGACAGGTACCATTGAACTAAGTAATTAGTAGGCGACTGCCCTTCGTCCGTACTTGGTATTACTGACAATGTAAAAATTATATCTGACAATATATATGTCATCTGTTTTTGTTACATGTGCTGTTTATTATATAAAAACTTTAAAAGAAACTTAAGGTCAAGGAAAATTGTTTAGTGGCACTTCTATCCAAACATAAATGTGCGTATTATGTTGTGGAGTTTTGTTTGTAAGTTTTTTCGTAATGGATAAGCTCAAAAACTACCTAACCGATATTGAAAATTCTTTCACCAGTAGAAAGCTACATTATGCCTGAATAAGACCGGTTAAGCACTGCATAAGATCCGTGTCCGTGAAATTTCGTTTCCGAAATAGGTAGCCGTAGTACTTCTTGTACGGAAGCTCACGGACTACCTCCGAACTCTAGTTATAATTCAGAATATTTAGAACTCAGATACTATAAAGGACGTGTAGTGCATAACCGGCCTAATATAGGCTATTTTTTTATCACGCAAACGGGTCCTGTGGGTCAAGCCATAGGAGAGAATTCGCAAGGAAAACCTAGTTCCAATATAGACCGGCTTTCGAATCTAATCTGACTTCGTTTGTCACTGCTACCGAACCATATTCAATGCTCGAAAATCCAAACCTAAAACTAACCCTGAGGGTCCAATCTATACCATCGTAAATTAATTCGGCTGGTTTGATCGCTTTGATCTGGAACATGGCGGACAACCTAATTCCAGCAACCGAGTTAGGAGCAACCAAACGTGCGATGTATGTCGAATATAAATTAATGTGATTTTGACATGTCACTCGGGGCGATGTTGGTGCAGGGTCGTACCAATACAGGAGCTGGTGAAAATTTGACATCCTGATTAAAAAAGTTAATTAATATTTGACATCCTGATCTTGGATGAGGCAAGCCCGATTTTGTCCTTTCTGTCACTTCATGGTGAAGATATGGTCTGAAGATTTTCTTGTATAAATATTGATACTGGCCCAGATCTTAGTTATCGGAGTTGGTGGTGCGTGATTATACTAACAGTACGTTAGGTAGAATAAGTAGTGTGTAAATAGTGTACACCAAAATCTTAATACAGCTCTTTTACAATATTACTAATTGTATGGGTACAATAACGGTTTTAGGGCGCATACTATTAAAAGTTATCATGCATAAAGTACCAGCCAAATGATTGTCTGGAAGTTTTTGGATATCATCAAAATGGTTTACAAATAACACAATAAATAAATACCTATAAACATTTATGAAACAATCGTAAAACAATATGGAATGCCATACATGAATATGATATGAACTGTTCACAATATGTTACATTGTAGATATGTTGAAAATTATTTTCACCCTGAAAATAATCTCCTCCTTCCTTCTCCTTTATCCTCGAATTCGAAATTCAAGTAACGACGAGGCTCCGAGGCTGGATATAACGGAGAGAAATGTTTACTCTCCGTATTTTGATAACCGACCGATTTCCCAAAACTAGGTTGTTGCTGTGGTACCAGGTATACTATCAATTTCCGGCCGTAGAATTCAATTAATTTAACAATCAACGTTGAGAAATATTCAGAATCTGATTGTTTTAAAAACTATCTATGTGCATGAAGTTTGATAGTTCTTTTGAGCAGGACTGTCTTTATCAGCATTTGGAATCCGAAGAAATGAAAATTATATACGAGTAACTACCTAATTACATCAATTACAGATGCAGGTCTATGCTTACTTAATGCTTTAACCTAATAATAATGTTTTATGTCTTATATTTATGCCCACTGCTTGTATTTCACTACATTACGAAGGCAGAAAAATACAAGACTATATCCCGTTACATGATAATACTCCGAACACAAACGAACACACCTTCTGTATCGAAAGAGACTGTGGCGGCGCGCGGCGTTTGTTTCGAGCTAATGTAATTTATGTGACGTCATGAAGTCACATAACGTCATGACGTTACGATGGGCAAAATGGTAACCCAAACTTCGGTGAACCAAAGGTGGCCGTGGCTTGAAGTCACTACCTAACGTTAACAAACGAAGACAGTCTTCAGACAGCACGATCTACTCATTGACTTCCAGAGGACACAAGCTGAACTGCTATCGTCAAAAACGATCTCATAAACTGGCACACGTACTAACAAACAGCTCTGCGTCACAATCGCGTACGATGGAGAACTATCTTTTATTTACGCAGGAACAGCTCGTACATGGTCCACCCAACTACCTCCCCGTAGATCGACGTGCTCACGTCGTACCTATTTGATTTAGATCGCAGATTTATTTCCGCCGTGATCCGTGACGAGGTGACAATTGTTTTTGTGCGTGTTTCCTTGTTTCAGGGTGTTGGGTTACAGTGAAATCGTATTTTATTGTAGGTTGAATTGGAGCTTCGTAGGTGATTTTGCCTTCTAGATAGTGAGAATCAATCTGTTTCTACAACTATGACAAGAGTGGATTTGGATTAAAGCCGTTATAACGACAATGTTGCAATAATATCTCAGACTCATCGAGTCAAAAAAGACTTTTACAATGCATGTCCTCGAAAAGAGCGGTTTTCCAAGCAGCCAAACTGTGCGGAAAGTGTCACTTTTTTTCACTAGTGCTTTTTACTTTCCTGTACTTTTTTAATTTTTAACTCCAACGTCAGCCCGACGCATAGAGTTTTTATTATTTGAGAAAAGTTTTAAAAATTAGTTATATACAGATTATCATTCATATAAAAGGTAGAATAAAACTAATACTTCATTTTAGGCGTTTTTAATTACTCTAGATTTAGATTTTGATCAATAAATAAATTTTAAATATTAATTAAATATGTTTGGCAGAACGTATATTTTGCTCGTGCCTTATTGCGTTACGATGTGACAGCTATTTGCACATGCGCAGTACATATGCCCGAGGAACTTTTAGTTAATCTGTGGATATGCTGAACGCGCTTGGATAAGCCCGCCATTTTATTAATTTCATTTTATTAATTTATTTATTTCCTCGCACAATGCATAGTAAAATGTTGTATGATACACGTACGTAAGATGATTTCCGACTCGTGTCGATTTATCCACTCACTCGCTTCGCTCGCTCGTGAATAAAAATGCCACTCATCGGAAATCACCTACCTTCCGCACTTGTAGCATAAATAACTATTCTGGACACCATGACAGCCTAATGCTGTGGAAAATCGAATAAGCAACAACTTTACTGAAACTGAAATGAAACAAGAACAGGATTGACTCGGTGATTGACAAACACCTAAAATGTAATGTCTAAACGGAGCATTAAGGTACAGCCAACGACTTATTTGTGGTTAAACTAATAAGTATTAGTAGGTAGTTCAAGTGTTACCACACTGTTACCACTTTTTATATGGTAACATGCCATTGTGGCATACACCATTTCAAGCAGTATTTATGATGCTACAATGGCATGCAAGCTACTCGCACACTTTTATGATAGTTACAGGCAAGTGTATTTTCACCCTTACTGCTACGACATAGAAGGTGGTGCTAATATCAAAACTATTACCATGGGTGTACACCTAGGCAGTACCTAGGTAGTACATAATGTGCCCTCGGGCTATGACAAGCCATCTAGTGTAGATGATGGTTTAATAGACAATGACACTCCAGGCGCGGTTGAACCACGCCAATGGACGGGTTTGCTGTGATCAAGGCTAGGTCTTACTGACGCCTACAGCTCAATTAGCTGGGGACTGTCTTGCCTGACTATTAGACTTACTGAACAAGAAGAAAAAGTACTAGTCTGCTCATGGATACAATCAAAAATATAGCAAAGATAGTAGGTATTATTTATACATTCATTCCCAAGATACAGGTTTCCAAGAAAAAGATACCTTATTTGGAATTCAGGCGTTCATAAAATATGACTCACTCATATTATTATATACGTAATTATGTTTCTGTGATTTAGTAGTATCTTCTCAATATAATTTGAAAAGGATTTGCAATGAAAGCAGTTTTTTAAACACTTTTTTATAACTTTTCCCCACCCTATGAATTTCTTCCAGTATCTTGGGTGCGTTTACTACATATAACCTTACATACAAATATTTGCTCAATGTGGGAATCGAACCCGCGACACGCAGCGCAGCAGTCAATCGCTCAACCATTGTGCCAACCGTGCGCCGACATTTGAGTCTTTTATACTCGATCAACGCTATAGGACGATTTTTCAACAGTCTGATAACTTGTAACTGAGGAATAAAAATGGCCATTTTACATATTTTATATGCAAAAGCTATTAGGTATATACCGCTATTTTAATTCCGCAGTTAAAAGTTATCTGACTATTGAAAAATCGGCCCTTAATCTACCAACTTTATTTAATACTGGTCTTATTTTAACAAGCTATAAAGCAACCTGAAACCCACTTAGGATAACAAGGATCTCATTCATTCATCTTTATATTCTTCTCAGTCATTATATCCCCATTAAAAATTTAGATTTTCGTTTTAACGAGGGAGGAAATATTTTCGATCTGAAATTTGTGGCGTGTAAAGCGTGTTACTTATAAATGTAAAACGTATCGTATAGTGGACAGTGGAGTGCTCTGCGAGGAGAGGCGGACAACTATTAATTGCAAGTATATTGTACGAGGGACAAGACTGCTAGAGATTATAGAAATGCTGATGTGGGAACGAAGACGGAACAGAAAATGTTGTAAGTGAACAGTTTGAAATATAATAGAGGGGCACCAAGATATTAGAGTGGCCCTAAGGTATAAGGATGATGAAAAATTTCGGCTGTAATAAAAAGTCGTTGTGCAACATGCGCCAAATAGGGACTATTTTGGGCAAACTAAACAACCATGTACAGTCGCGAAACTTGCTTGTTAATCAAACTGTCACACTAATCAATCATGCCTTGACAGCCATTTCATACAACTGACAAATTATTACAGTTCATAATAGAAAAATTCTTTGATTCTCAGTTTGCTTATTTAAAGTAAACAAAGCAAAAGAAGTACGTAAGGATTTAGCAGGTGCTATACTGTACTGCTAAGGAGTAGCATTCCCTGCAGGAGTCTGTTTCCCGATAGCTAAAACCTGGGGGTCTTCAAGTCAAGAGTGAATAGGTTACTTCAAGGCATCGTGTTCCACCGTCGACCACATCATTGCTTACCCTCAGTAGAGGTATTGGTCTAGCGCGAGGCTAACAAAATAATAAAAAAGGTATGTCTGCTAATCTCCTTGGAACTGAGGCGTGATTTTAAGGATGTACGCATAAACTAACGCCCAAACCTACGCCACTTACAAAAATTCGTTTGTATAATGTGTATATAACCTTCCTTCTATTTCTATTTTTCCCAGGAAACATCCAGTCATGTCACATCACATCACATCAGACGCGAGTGTCTGATAGAACGATAGGCGGCGTGTCACCCGTCCACTGTGCCGTACGTCGCAGCGTCACTGAAGCGCACAGATTGCCTCAATTTCACCCTTTTTCAGTTCAGCTGATAGGTTTAAATGGACAGGTTGCATTTTACTAGAATATCATTGGTTTGCATGAAAAAATTGTGCAGTGCTATAGAGCAGTCCCTTACCCCTGAGTGGTGTTACCAGGTATTCATTATTAGTTCAAAGTTTTTGGAGAACGAACATGATTGAAAACTGAGGAAGTCTGAGTAAAATTTCTAGGGACTCCGTAGCCAAACGGCAGAACAGACTGTTATAGTTTCGTTCGTAAGTCCGAATGTTTGTACTGGGAGATTATTGGCAATACATCTGTGATAGGAAGAAAGGTGAACTCAATAAACCGCTAAACAATGGTGTTGTAGGTAAATTAGATTCCATTATTTTAAAAGGTGTTTTATTACTTGGCAAGATATAATAACTACGCTTCTCAAGTTACTTGGGCAGAAATTACTGATAAAATACAAAACTATTTTAGAATTCGATAAAATCAATATGTTTGTATGTGCACACTGATCAATATGTATTTAGCTACGTAGTTTTATCATATTGATCATTGTACAAAAACCAACAATTAATTGAATACACTCATCCACGGCAAATCGCTACGTTTGTCAATTCCGAGGCGTGCTCCACATGGCTCTCAAGTTTCAATTAACTATTTACAGTTCCATCTCGTGGAAAAATGATGAGCGTGGTGGTATCTCTGTTACCCTTGCCCCCGTATACCCAGTGGATAGGCAGAGGTATTTGGCTTTTTCCATTTCAGACAAAATTTCTTCTACTTGATTCTGTCCGCGTAAGTATGAAATTATCCCAAGGGAACGACAGGCATAAAATAAAAATAAGGTTTATCTATGGCTGTACCAAAATACAAAATATTTTTTTCAGCGGTTATGGCTTGAAAACTTAATAAACAGACAGACTTTCAAACTTTAACAAACAGAGAGTTACTTTTGCACTTAAAACAAGTAAGTATGGATGAATTGATAAGATTTTTTTATCTACGGTAAACATCGAGATTGCATCAGAGATTGAAACGTCTGCTAAGCCAAGCTTCATTATACGTGCTTCATGCTACTGGCTCGTGGTGGATTAGCAAGCCGAAGCAATCCGAGACGTAAACAGTAAATCAGAGCGTTAATTAGAACCCACGACCCTTCAGCTGGGAGTACTGTGTGCAAGGATTTAGTAAATATATTCTGAGTTATTCATTGGTATTCTAGGTCATCAAGACCTAAATCCGTTGCGTAGTTTTTGCCTGACAAAGAAATCAAAAGCCATCTATCCTAACAGGCTTTTTCGTTTATAAGTAGGATTTTAGTGACTGTACGAGTATAATATTATGTTGAAAGAGATATATTTTAGTGTGTAAAAAATAGTCCAAGTAACCAACAGCAATAAGGTTTGTATTATTTAAGTAATGAAAATGAACCTCAAAATGAATAACAGGTGAACTGTAGCGTTATTGGGGATACATATTTGGCACAAAGTACGTAAGCAGTGGCGAGCCGCAGAACAATACAAATCTTTCTATTTTGAGTATTTGTCGAATATTGACTTCAATAAATGAGTGCAAGTACTATTTAAGAGTCATCTTACTCATAAAGGCGTAATTCATACTTAGTGCGAGCGAGTAAGTATCTTAACTTAGTGTGTAAGGAGTTCTCGATTGATGTGTTTACCGCTAAAAGCTTGTCAGTGCGTAAGCAGCTTAACCTTGACTTTTTCAAAAGTGCATAGTGTGCAATATTGTACTTTAGCGTTAGTGATTTATTTTTTCTGATTGTTGTGCCTGCTGCTAGTGATCCCTAAAATCTCTTTTAAATTATTATATCTCTAGAAGTGAGAACCTGTAATTGGCTTAATGTAACATATTCAACTTGTGTATTCATTTTATGTATAGCTGTTGGTTTTCCATCTAATAAATAAATAAAATATTGTTTTGGTTTTTTGCCTCAATACGAATCTACATTATAGAATAAATTATTCTTGAATCTAGCTCCAGTTATGTGAATGGCTTTCTCCCATTTCAATTCCGTCGCGGCAAAGTTCGAGATGAACGGTAATATTGCGATCCCATCGTATTACTTTCAGGAAGCATGTCTAGACGGGATGGTATGCAATATCTATGACCTGCCAATGCCAATATCTATGCCTGTATTTGTCGGGGTAGTTCGGATTTAACTCCGTAGTCTGAATCTTGAAACTGTATTTTAATAAGACATTTAGGGGGAACCTCGTAAGATTTGAAACTAACTACAATCTTCAGTAGGATTTAGAGTATGAAAGTGGCAAAAATATAGAGTTGAATATTTTCCCACAATTTAACGCAACAAGTAGATATCGATACCAGGAGCTCAGAAGACGCGAATATATACTTTTTCAATCCGTCGTCCTTGTACACGAACGCCACAAAAACGTAATATTGTAATGTCGTACCTGTTCGTATGAATGGAATAACACCTCATTTGTCAAAAGGGAAAGAAGGGGAGTCGGTGAGGGAAATACGTATTGTACTTATACCTATGTTTGAGGAAATAAAGAAGCAAGGGAACGAAGAATAATTTATTACAATAAAATAGAATGTGTGGAACTTGGCGGGTGTCCGCAGAATGTGAAATAAATGGCCTTGGCTGATGTAGGTAGCTTTTGGCGTGAAACCGTGTAGTAAATAATCGAATCGTTAGAAAAATATTTTGTATTGACGACTAGCCCTACTTACAGCTACATTCAGTAGTTAATAGACTGTCTGTCAACAGATTGAGGACGACATGTTCCAACAAATGACCCATGTTCAGTGTACCTCACATTGTGTCGCGCCAGCTGTACTCGAGGCTTGTTACCCGTCACTCAACGATGACACGCGGCAGTGACCAGTGAGGCGGCACAACAGCAGGAAATGATACATGTTACACGTACGAAACACGGCTGTCGGCTTTGTTTGATATATTAACTTATGTTAGATTGAAATAAAGAAAAACATAATAAATGATACGCATTCACATCCGGGGCTAGATCAGAGTTAGGCAAAGATTTACATTCAGACCAAAAATAGGATAAAACTACCGAAAAACAGCACTCCTAACAACTAGCAAATAAACCGGAAGAAAAACTTTTCAGGAACTGTTGGCAAAATGGGGAAACATTTGAAAAAGTAGAAAATATCCAACCACAGAGAGCAAACCACTATAAGCTAGTCTGCTTGCAAAAAGTGTCAAACAAAGGCGCGGCCGGCAAAATGATAACCCCTGTAAAAGGGATAATTCTATAAGTATTGTGAATTGTATAGGTTCGGGACCAGAGCCTTAACGCCATTGATTGACGCTGGGTACTTTTTTATTCTCTATATATGCCTATTCAGAGATTTCTCATGTCTTTTGTGTGTTTAAATAATGTCCTCCGATAAAAAGGTCTCACAAAACCTGTTCATAATTTTAGCATGAAACCAAGACCAGCTTCTTTAACTTCTTATAAAAAGTTTGCGTTGTTTGGTAAAAATGTAATGCCCAGCAGATTGCGGGATAAGCCTGATTTAGCTAATACTTGGTCAAGAGCCCAGTAGGATATTAATGAAAGGGAATTTGTCTGGCAGAGTCGGGGCGGCGCCATCTTCTCCCATGTGTGCCGTAAGAAGCGATTAGGGGATCAGATGGAAAGGCGCGCCTCTACCGACATTAATATAGAACCGATATCAGTATGTTCACGTTTGCGATAGCACCCGCCAGGCGATTATTATGAGAAATATTTTAGATTGAAAGTTAACGTAAAATTAATTTTAAATATACAGGGTGGCATTTTGTAATGCCAGCTGAAGGGTAAAGGGTAGGTATTAAATGAAAGGAAAACCATGAAATCTTAAATAATTTTCATTATTTACAGAAAATGGTAAACTAATTGATTAATCAAGTATTTTGACATAAGAAAAATAAAGTGTTGTTTATTTTTCTTATGTCAAAATACTTGATTTTGATTGGATGTGATAAGCGGTACTTTTCCGGATGTGTTTAGGGACCAATGAAAGCGAGGTAGCCAATAATAATGGCTACCCGAGCGGAGTCTCTCGCCAGAGGCTGATCGCTTGGAAAGGAACGCGCGGGCGCGCGTTTTGGTGTTGAAAATAGTGGTGATGGAAAGAGTTTAGAAGTAGCCTTAGCCTAAGAGTGTTTTTGATGGGAGAAAGCGAAACGATTGGTGACCGAATTCGCTGCTTTGCTAATGAACCAAGGACTATCTCTAAAACGTTATAAGTTACCTGCTTTGCACATGCATTTTACCCACATTATTTATGCCGACAAGACCGAGAGTATATTATAAATGGTCCTCCTATTTGCGATATATACGTTTATGAAGGAATAAAAATGCTTATAGCGCTATTGTTAGCACCGAAATCTGACTAGATATTCACCGTACAAACAATCTAATCTCAAAACAAGCACGGTTGGCGCAGTGGTTGAGTGATTGACTGCTGCGCTGCGTATAGCGGGTCAAACCTGGACATCCTGTCTACTATCCGTCTGTAAATGCCATATTGGCTTATCCTGAGTAATGGATTCCTTAGCCTGAGATATTTTCTTGGATATCTGTGACATTCGGAACAGTTGTATAAACAGTTTTGGGCTACTGACAACCCCCTTGTCTTCATCTTCGTCTAGAAGTCGTGGTTCATAAATACTTTGTACGTGTTGTAGTCTTTCCTCACATTTTCTGAGGTAGTTGATTCCTTCGTCGTAACATTTCTTAATGTTACCAAAGTAGTTTGTAGTAATGTACTTATGAGTTGACAAGATCTCTTGATCTTGTAGTTTCAAGTGGTTTTCTTGAACTCGCTGGAAAACCTGGTCTAATATTTTCTCCCGTTCGTTGAGGTATTTTTCCGTTTTCCTTGTGGGCGAGTCCTTTTTCAGGTTTGAGACTATCCTTTTGATCTCACTGTAATCCGCTTCCTGGCTCCTGATTAGTTCGTTAACTTCCTGTATCTCCATAGTGCTCTTCTTTCCCACTTCTCTAACCGCCCTATTTACCTAATTCAATAGTCAAGTCTGACAAAGTCAATTCCTACAGTAATAAGGGGACCGCGTGATTGAAAGAAATTTCAAATGCTCGAAGGACCAAAATGTCTAACCACTCCAAACAGATTTCACGTGAGGTCGCAATACTGTTGAGGGTGCGTTAGTACATGTAGGGATATGATACGTCACGCGCCTACTGAACCTATAAGCCTAACAGTCCCTACGACTATAATCCCTATAAGCCCTACAGCCCTAACCTACCATATACCTAGTAGTGATATATAAATATATAAATAAGTTCAGGATGTCTGCACCATGCGACCTAAGGTTACAGACGGATAGTAGACAGGATGTCCAGGTTCGGGAAGGATAAACTCACTGCCAGCTCGCAGACTCACGAGACTGATCAGAGATGGCTAAAGGTGTCTTGGCCACAGTGAGGGGTAATGAGACAAGAATATAAAATTCAAATCTGCTTTATTTTACAAGATGTACAGCTTATATACTAATTTAACTTAATACACACTATTATACAAAGTTGTATGTGTTTCATGCGTGTAAGATGCAACTCAGTCATTATTTTAACTAGGCCGCTCGTGTAGTCGTCGCCGGGCCAAGTGCTGATTCGATGTTCAAAGGTTAACATTGAACAAACCCGTACGGAACAAATATTGGTATGACCAACAGATAATTGTTCCGGCTCTGGGTGTTGTTTATGTGAGGTTAGATGTTTGTAAACGCACACACAATACAGGAGGAAATTCCTAGTGAGGGGCAAAGATAAAAAAGCAGGTAAGGCTATCGCCGCGCCGCCCGCCGGCTTTTTTCTTAAATCCAGATATTTACTTTAAAGTGAATTTCTTTTGCAATGTTCTGCTTTAATTGTGCGCTTTCTTTTGTTGAGGTACAATTGAATTCCTGTCAATTTCCTATTCGTGAAGCTTTGTGGAGGAAATGAGAAACAACGTGGTAAACGCCTGTCGTCTTGAAATATTACGGGATCAAGCCTTTTTGTAATTGACTTTGAAGGGGAATTCTTCTTTTCTCCTTGAGACGTAATTATTTAATGAGTGATGAGAGAGAGCGCTTTCATGTTCTTATCTCAGAAAATAAATAGGGACTCATTCTATTATTGTATGAGTTTTACAAGCTTTGAGCTTTTATCACGGATTAATGTAATATTCAACAAGAATGTAACCATTTCATTTAAAAAAAGCATCGTGCAGATTTCATGTTCTTCCTGCCCTTATCCCAATTTACTCGAGGTCGACGCAATACAAATTCAAATTCAAATCCATTTATTGCTCAACACAGTACATAAAAATACACTTCTAGATGTCAGGTGAATGCGCAGTCAACCGTGTTTCACCAATTTAGGCATGCAAAATTATAATTACAATAATATCTAAAATAAACGGTCAACTGTCCAGGTTGGCCGGCCGCCGGGGCGCTGTCGGATGACGTTCCCGGGGGCCATTTTTTGCGATCGCCCGGTCTCAGTAAAACGCCGATTTCTCGGTACTTTTGTATGGGGACCATGTATAAATGTTATGTTGTTAGAATTGTGATAAAATAAGCTATCTGATTTCATAGGGATTTACCCAGTTTTACCTTGTAATATATTTTATATTTTATATATAGTATATTATACTATCGTCTATTAAAGTACCGATATAAACCCTGATCCTTTGAGAATATCCTTTCCCGTGTCGTATTTCGGTCAAAACTTGTACTGACAGGTATTTTTCCGATTCGGTCGGGTGGACAGATAACGCACAGGATGCTTTTTTCCAATTCGGTCGGGTGGACAGACCAGGGGGTATTACACTTTTTTAAACGTATACGTTTTAATATGTTTTTTAATACGTTTACTTCTTTCATTTCGTCCTGACAACTGTCACGCTATCCTTGACTTGACTTGATTTAAATATAGTAAAAGGGTGGAGATATCAAACACGTTTAAAAAGACTTATTTTATTCATAACAACGTACCGTATTTATTTATTATGAAAATACGTGATTGCATTCGGGATCACGAAAATAATGTCTATTATGATTTCAAAGCTTAGCGTAGCTTGAGCTAGGCTGATGACATGGTTCTTCTGAGTCCCTCGATCAATGGAGTGAGAAGATTGCTTTCAGTGTGTGAGCATTATGCTAATGCTCAGGGAATGAAATATAACGTTCTCGAGCGACAATAAAGGTCGTGAAGCAGTTCAAGTATTTAGGGCACATACTGAACGACAGACTCCAGGATGATTGCGATACAGAACGAGAGCGTTGGAGGGAGGAAGAGTAAAATGCTCGTACGTAGATTTTTGCGGTGCACCAATGATGTCAAGAACACTCTTTTCCCCTGTCAATGTTCACTTGCCATCTTTGGTGCAACTTCACAAAAAAGTTCTACTTCGGGATTGGGTATCATTGGTAACAAATTTTTTTTCGTTTTTGACACGGTCCCGGTTTAGTTTACAGGAAAAAACAATTTTTTAGTCTTTTTTGATTTTGGTACCTTTTATTGCGATGCCTCACTTCCGGCTTAATCGCCAGTGCAGTTCGATGGTACCATTTTAATTAGAACCATTTAATTAATATTGCTTTATTATAGTCATTCTATTCGGGATACCTTAAACACAAAACATACTTAATATTGAGAAGTGCATGTGACCATCTATCGTCTTCTTCATCAGTTCCACTTCACCAAATCATACTTTCTGAATGCAAACGCTTGCCATGTTGATAATAATACCAAAATCTTTATATGTGTGCCTTTAAAATTTGAGGAGTTCCCTCGATGTCCATAGGATTTGCTTATCAGATCCTGTCTTGGTGACAATGGGACCACCTTGAAAATATACCTATTCAAACAAAAAAAGAATTTTCAAAATCGGTTCATAATTGACGGAGTAATAGGAGACAAAAAAAAGAATACGTCCCTATAGTCGAACATGGGACCGCCTCCTTTCGGAAAGTCGGTTAAAAATATCAGAAATGTTTGGGAATGTCCAACACTATCGAAATGTTTCGTGATCAATACATTTTGACATACCGACCATCGCCATCGCTGACGTCGAATGACGCTTGTCTAGAGCATCTGGGCAAGTAGCAAGTATTAACTATTCTCAATCTCATTATTTCTTTTTGTTTTTTTTTTTCCTTCTTTCAATTAGTCTTTTTACAATGGTTTTCAATTACCTTTATAGCCCTTGCCTAAAAATAGATCAGCACTGATAACAACATTTGTGCCACATGTCATATTTAGTCTTTTTTTATTATTTTTATTTTACCTTTTTATAGAGTCTATTACCGACAGTTTTGTAAATGTGTGAACATGGGGCTTTCTAGATGCTTGTTAACATTTGTTAACTTTTTAATTCGTTTTTTTCTTTTGTTTATATAATAAGTAATCTTTCTTTTTGTTTTTCTTACGACTTATTGTCGGGCCTACGTTGTCCTCCCATATCTAAGTACTAATGCTGTAACATGGAAATATTGTAAAATTTGGTTTTTAAAAGAGTAACCATAGAGTTTCTTGCCGGTTCTTCTCCATAGGAAACGACCAACCAGAACCGTGCACCTTTTGTCGACGTTTTATAAGTGCCCATGTGTTAGACCAAGGCGTATAAGAAATAAAAAAAAAGATTTAGATTTTGGTTTTTGAGGTACAAATCGACGTTTGATGAATAATTGGCCTTAGTCGGTTTTAGGATCAAAGAAAGTCCGAAACCGATTATCTGGATTTCGACCTTAGACCAAGAATCTTCAAGCGACAATTTCACCGAAAAGCAATTTCAGTCACTCGACCTATTACTAACATTTAAGCGCCATTTCCTGACCTAGCTACTGGCATGTACCACAAGAGTCTCAATCTACCTTCTGCCATGTACCGCAAGGGTTCCGCAGTGTCTCCTTCCCTTACTGGTGACTAATGCGAGTCCATTAGGTAGCACATTTGATGTTAGAATTCAAAGTATTTAGTGCGGGGGACGTTACAAATGCCACGTCGTTTGTACGGACTTAGTCTTGCCCTTATCTACGTTGAGGTACAATTGGGTGACAAGATGTAGCGGGTTTCTAGACCTTATAATACGACATAGAGAATCCGCCAGAACTTAACTAACTAGGAGTTAATGCTACTGCTTTATCATGTGATTGACAGATGATTTGAATTAGAGATGAGACTTTTTTACAAATGACTGCATGGAAATCTTAACTATACATTTTTATTCCGCTCCGCTCATACGTGTGTCCACTGCACGGCGTCAGCGTGACATTTGTTGCGCTTAGCCTGTCACGTCGCGGACGGATCGCCGGGCATGGCAACGAATGCTTAGCAAAGATTTAACGTAATTAACAAACGCGGGATAAGGACTCCGGAGGTTTGTTCAGCTTTTCATTAACTTATTACGGTCCAGTTCGAAGAAAGTGCTTTAATCTAAGTGCTTTGTGTTTTGTGGACAAAGCTTTAAATTGTGTTGGTACGCGGTTTTTATGTCTATTGTCTGTAAACATTATGATTGTTATGGCAGATAATTTAGAAGTATCAGAGAAGCTTTGAACTGTCTATGTAGGGTTACCGAAATATTTTCAGAAGCGAGATTCTTGGTTGCCTCGTTGGTATTGTAGACGTAAGCGTTAATTACACTTCAGTTTAATCGATTCAAACTACAATAAAGCTGGAACTACTCCTAGCTCTCAAATTGCCTCACCTGTATGAGATCGTTATCACATATCGCGTAAACGATCATAAAGTTAGTACACAGGTTGGTACGTCCTGATTGTATGAATAATCAAAAGAGTTTTATCTCGCGCAGCATAAATGTTCATATCGATTTTTACTCATATGGTGAGTAGTTCCCGGGTGGCAGTAACCAGACTTTGAGCATTTTTTTCACCGGGTTAGGCTTGCCATACCATACAACCTAGTTAGATGGGGGTACCGCAATGACCCGCGGTGTGATTGCGGAGCTACGTCCCAAATGCTTTAGGCATGCTTTTGTCGTGCTGTCTGTGCAACAACACCTGCACCTTAAAAGACCTTTGCGAGGCAAATGAGCGTGGCTGAATACTGGTCAAAATATATTTAATTTTGGAATCATCGATCCGATAAAGAAGAAGAAAACCAAACTTGGTAAATGGACTAGTAATCCTGATTTACTATTGTGCAAGAGAAGACGTTCCTGCAACACTACGAAAGACTTTCTCATCTCTACACATTACAAGAAAATCTGTCCTATTATTTATCTGCTACTAAAAAGCATCGTCGCACTGATATATTCTAAATTGTAGCGCTTACTAACACAATAACGTGGTGCTTGCCCTTTGTAACGTCATTAAAAACGTCAAAAATGTTAGCGTGTCATTTAAAAAGTTAAAGACCTCCCCGCTTCCCGTATGATAATCCAATTGCACCACTTAAGTACACCACAGCCAACTAGTTATAAAATGGCTATTAGAGTAGAAACGCAGGGCAACTCACTGGAAACACTCTCTCTTTACAATGTGCACTGACAGGCAATTGCACACTTTATGTTCATTGGTGGAATTGCAGGCATATCATAGATAAAGGTAAATGTGAGTCGAATGGAATCATTTGTTCTAGCCAAGAGCTGGCATCGTGAGGATTCGATACAAGATGAACGTGATCTTTCTGATGGTCTAAGAAAGGACTATTGTAACTGTTTTGGTGAACAATACATATTCTATTTGATTCTATTACGTAAGATATCAGTAAGCTTTATTTCGGCTATAACTAGCTTCTGTCAGCGGCTACGCCTGAATGAAAATTGTCCAAAAGAAACATACGCCCTGGATAATAATACTATGCCCTAGCCCAGAACGTGGTCTATCAGGCGTTATGGCGTGAAAAGACAAAATAAGACATGTAGACAGTCAGGGTTACTTTCGCGTTTATAGTAATAATATTGATTTGGATCACTGAAGATGTTAAAACTAAACTCTATCTGGGTTGGCGTAAAGTTGGCATAATATATAATTATATTTTAACAGAGAAATACGGTATTTTTGTCAATGTAAATTAGCCCCCACAGTCGTCGATAGCGACCAAAGAGTAAGAACAGCGGAACCAATCAATCACCAACTTCGACAACTGGCTTTGTTTTATCAGAAAAAAAGGGAAAGTTTACTGAAACAATACCAGTATACAGATATACATAATTATTCAGTTTACTTTCATTGTGCGTACAGCTAAGGAGTGGAGTTCCCTGCTGGAGTCTGTGTCACCTGATAGCTACAATCTAGGAGTCTTTAAGTCAAGAGTGAATAGGTTACTTCTAGGTAAGTATGTTTGATCGTCGATCACATCATCACTTACCATCAGGTGTGATAGTTGTCAAACGCGAGCCTATCAATAATGAACAAAAAACCGGCCACGTGAGAGTTGGACTCGCGCACGAAGGGTTCCATACTTGGTATATTGCGGTTTACGATTTATGACGTATTAAAAAAAAACTACTTACTAGATCTCGTTCAAACCAATTTTCGGTGGTAGTTTACATGGTAATGTACATCATATATTTTTTAAGTTTTATCATTCTCTTATTTTAGAAGTTACAGGGGGGGGACACACATTTTACCACTTTGGAAGTGTCTCTCGCGCAAACTATTCAGTTTAGAAAAAAATATACTTTAAACCTCAATATCATTTTTGAAGACCTATCCATAGATACCCCGTATGGGTTTTATGTTTTTTTTCTATTTTATAGTGAAAATCTTAATGCGGTTCACAGAATACTTCTACTCACCAAGTTTCAACAGCATAGTTCTTATAGTTTCGGAAAAAAGTGGCTGTGACATACGGACGGACAGACAGACATGACGAATCTATAAGGGTTCCTTTTTTTGCCATTTGGCTACGGAATCCTAAAAAGACATTCCTAGGACAATAATTTATTTATTTTTATTTATTTTAACTTACACACACTATCTTACAGGTTGAACCCAATACAATAGAGTGGTTAAAATCTTAAATCTAAAATCAGTTCTTAAATAAATGTACCTATAATAATTATATAAACCTAAACTTCTAACACTATTAATATCTTCTAAACTAATATAAAATTAAACGTTACTCATCTAAATTTTAATTAACTAACAAAATTTAACAAAACTCTTGCGAATTCACTCAAATTGCACGAAAATATGTCTAGCCTCTCATGCAATTCGTTGAGCACACAGATTGTCCGGGTGAGAGGTGTTTTCGCTAATAGATTCGTTCTAGCAGCAGGCACGGCCAGCAGTGGCGGCCGACGCCGCCTCCACACGTACCGATCTGGCACGCACAGCTTCAGGTGACGCAGCACACCCGGGTTATGTACTACTCCACGCAGGAGCTTTAGTGCATACGCCGCGAGTGTAAATTCCCGGCGCACTCTGAGTTCGTTGTACCCCACCATTCCGAGTACAAACAGTGTAGGATACATTAGCGGGTAAAATGGGTAAACTCCATAAAGTTTGAAATACAAGTGTCTTGTAAATTTATTTTGTACTCGCTCCAGCATGACATTATATTTCGCTTCATGAGGAGCCCAAATCACCGCACTGTGCTCCAAGTGACTCCTTACCAAAGCGTCATACAGCACCCTGAGCGTGGTAATATTTGTGAATCCTTGTGACTGCCTCAGCACGAAACCCAGGTTTCTGTATGCTTTCTTGCAAATCTTAACTATATGATCCCGGAAAGTGAGATCCGGGGTAAGCAGTACTCCTAGATCTCGCACCTGAGACACACGCTGCAGTGGCGCTTCCTCTACTTTGTATTCGTAGTCTAAGGCAGTCTTCGCGCGCGTAAATGACATGACTGAGCATTTCGCTGTGTTGAAATAGAGTTTATTTTTATGGCTCCACGCTACCACTCTATCTATGTCTTCCTGCAATCTCTCACAGTCCGACAAACTCTTGACCTCGAGCAGCAATTTGAGGTCATCGGCAAACAATAAACATAAACTATGTTTGACTACGTCTGGTAAGTCATTTATCATTAAAATAAATTCGAGAGGACCCAAATTGTATTATAGTTCAAACATAGTATATATATTAATATTTAGATTTCAAACATAGTATATATATTAATATTTAGCTCAAACATAGTATATATATTAATATTTTGTATTATATAATATCGCGTTACCATTAAACTAATAATTATATTAGTGTAGCTACCTAATATACTATGTTTGAGTTAAATTGATGTGATGACTGAAACATGCAGTGTTCATACTGTTTTAAGCTTTTTAGTAGCTGTATGTTACAAAGACAAGGTGCTTAGCTATTCAGAGTTATTTGACCACAGTACAGACCTCGCTCGTGCCTTCGCTCACAATGGGTCTCATCAGAAGGCTGAAAGTCACCCAAAGGACAATGGAGAGAGCTATGCTCGGAGTAGCCTTGCATGATCGAATATGAAATGAAGACATGCACAAGAGAACCAAGGTTACCTACATAGCCCAAAGAATTGCCAAACTTAAGTGGAAGCCGGCAGGGTACATTTCTCGCTGAACGGATGGCCGTTGGCCGCGTACTGGCAGTCATAGCGTTGGCTTGCCGCCCTCTAGATGGAGTGTCGACCTGGTTACGGCTAAGGGAGTCACGTGTGACGACACTTGGAGGAAGCCTATGTCCAGCAGAGGAAAGTTTCTAGCTGAAATAATGATGATGACTGATGAGTATAGACTTCAGAGTCTTAATTTCGTTGCACTTCTTTAAAAATTCTAGTTCTTCCATTTTCCATAAGTGCTGCTTTGGTGTAGTTATAGGTAGCAAAGTACTTCATGTAAACAATATTTTGCTGTTACCGACCTACCTGATGGCTCGACGCAATTCGATTTATATCACACCGTTAAGCGACTTTTACTAAGAGAAATTGCAAGTACGTTCGCGTGCGTGAAATTTTCTTATCGATATCGCCTATCGTCGCAATTAAATTGCTTCGCGCCACAAGGAAGGTTCCTTACTGTAAACCTGCGTCTACCAGATGGGCAAATGGCAGTCCCAATGATTTCCACCTTTTTCGATCCAGGGCTTATGTAGACTAATGCGCGTTTGTTTGCGCATTTTATACCTACGTCTACTATTTATTCTGTATTTTATGGGCTTTACTACGATGATATTGTGTAACAAAATTTTTTTTTTTTTTATTGACACACACAAGTTATAAGAAAAAAACAATTTGCACAAAGGACTCAATAAAGTTGATAACACAGTAGAAGTGGCCGTGTCCTTAATCTAGGCAGAGTCTGTATCTTGATGGCCCAGCATTTAGAAAATATTGGATTTGTAACCGATATAGATTGTAACTATACTATAGTGTGTGGTTACCTAACTACCATTTACTTACATAGTAAGGAAAGGGCGGACCACGGGTTTTCTTAACGCCTTAATTTGGTCATAATAGGTCAGTCTAAACCGAAAAGAACTCAGTACATGGACAACTATTTTCGGTGTGCGGCTGTGTGCGCAAGACGTTAAAAATATTTGAAGCAAAATTTCGGTCGACTGAAATCTATGGTAATTACAAAAACCCCATTAACCTTAGTATAGTAAATAATGAGCAAAACATACTATCGCTAGTTCCTAATCGCTTCACTGCATTGTTTGGCTGCAATAAATTAGGATTAATCAAGGATTAGCGTGATTAATTATATGCGTT
This sequence comes from Orthosia gothica, assembly GCA_949775005.1. NCBI lineage: Eukaryota > Metazoa > Arthropoda > Insecta > Lepidoptera > Noctuidae > Orthosia > Orthosia gothica. The sequence continues at coordinate 2,116,213 of OX459039.1, read as the reverse complement.
GACACGTCAAAAAGCAATTCAACGCCATGATTGATTCCGGAGAGGTTGAACTAATGTGCTTATTAGTGACAACAGCTTTAGAGGTCATCCGTTACGTATGCTATCAATTTGATTGAGTTATGTGTTAGTGATTGTTGGTTTATTGGTGCAAGCGCTACTGAGTATGACGTCATAGGTTCGAACATCATGAGGAAACCTGGAATTAAAGTTAATATAGGTTTGAAATCGCCAATCCATCTTGAGCAAGCGTGGCGATGAATGCTGACAACTTCTCTCTATGAGAATAGGTCTATGCCATGCAGTGACAAGCTGGTATAATTAAATTAATGGTTGTAGGTTATGCATTAATCGCTTTTTCCGTTGGCATGCAGGTCGAGTGGAAGTTAACCAAACTGAAAAGAAAAATGAAGAAAATTAATGGTGATATATGGAACGAATACCAGTTTTTCATTCTTTCAAACTTACATGGAATATGGGCTTTTTTCTTTTATACATAACGGCCTAATTAAAGGGACGATCTATCTTTATTCGGTGAATGTCTAGCCGTTTAACCTTTGGATATTATTCTAAGCCACCAACAGACTCCACCAACTTAATTCAATTTTGTCTAATAAATTACAGTCTGTACGTGAAATGTTTAGATTTATTATGAACTAGCTACCAGAGACTGTTCCCAAAGTACGTTTTCTTGTTTTAGATTTTATGATCTTTTCGGTTGATTGTCAAAAAGAAAACTATAAAAGCTATCGTTTTATTTCGAAATTGCTTTTAGTCTTGAGCACTTAACGCCTCAAGCACTTCTTTGGCACTTGATGCCTAAAAAAGTGCGGTATTACTTGATATACGTCATCCTTAAGTAAATTTTTACTTATGAGTCTTGTAATTGTCTAAATAAAACTATTATTATCATAATTTCAGCCGGCCGACGTCCACTGCTGGACATAGGCGTCAACCAAGCGTCGCCGCATCAATCTGTCCAGTGCTTTTCGCATCCAGCGGACCCTCGCGGCCCTCGCCAGGCATTTATTCACCTTGTGATGTGTCTTCCACCGCAACGTCTTCGGGTATACGGAGGACGGAGACATACATTAGCTACTGACCGAACTTCAAAACTAATACCTACGTGGCACAAGACAGTAAGTTACCCCATATGGGTACATGTTCAAATGTATGTTCATGCGACAGTAAGCTCGCCTATAAATCCGAGGAGTTACCTCAACTATGGTGAGCTTACGGGGTACACTTTGTGCGTTCGTTTATTAAAACAACGTTCGTTTGTGTAGTTAGTATCGCGTATGAGGAGTTACTCAGTCACCGACAGTTTTCCTGGGAATCACTCTAGACGACAAATTGCAATGGGGTCCTCATATAACATCTCTTGCGGGTCGGCTAAGCTCAGCCGCTTATGCTGTTAGAAAGATAAGACAGTTAACGGATGTAGAAACCGCGCGTTTGGTCTATTTTAGTTACTTTCACAGCATAATGTCATACGGTATTTTACTGTGGGGTCGAGCGGCTGACATTGAATCCATATTTATATTGCAAAAGAGAGCTGTCAGAGCCATATATAAGTTAAGTCACCGTGAATCTCTTAGGGAACTGTTTAAAAATATTAATATTATGACAGTTTCTTGCCAATTTATTTATGAAAATATTATGTATGTAAGGAAAAATATACATCTCTTTAGTAAAGTCAGTGATAGACACAATTGTAATACCAGAAATAAAGATAAGTTAGATCAGCCTTCTTACAGACTAGCTAAAGTACAATCATCTTTCATGGGGTACTGTGTTAAATTCTATAACAAAATACCTTGTGATATATTAAAACTAAATGAAAGTAAATTTAAAACTTTAGTTAAAAGCACCCTTTGTAAACAAGCATATTACAAATTAGATGATTATATTCAAGATAAGAATGCTTGGAAACATGCTGGTCCTGCTCCATAGGGCAATCTTTGGTGTAGACAAAATCAAATTTGTTAATTTATATTCCCATTCATAGTTATTGTATTCATTGTTTTGTTTTTTTTTTTTTTTTTTTTTTTTAAATTGACACACACTGTTCCGTTGTTGTTGAATTAGGTATTTTACCTATGTTTGTAATATTTGTAAGTATGTGAGAACCATGTTCCTACTTATCAAATTAATTAATTTTCCTGTTAATGCTTTTTAATACTTCATACCTGTGTGTAGAGCTATTCTGGGTGCATCGTCCTCACATATATTAATGGATGTACGTATGTTAATATTGTAAAACACCAATTTTTTTTAAAGTGTAAGTATGGAGTTTCTTGTGCGTTCTTCTCCATAACAATCTACTTTCCGAATGCACGGTAGAATCATTTTTTTTTTTTTTTTTTTTTTTTTTTTTTTAACTTGTTTTTTTTTTTTAACTTGTTTTTTTTTTTTTTTTATTACTTTTAAATATTTTTTTTATTACTTTTAATTTTTAGTTTTAATTTATGTGACGTTCAAAAGTGCCGTTTATTGGCCTAATTGAATAAATATATTTGACTTTGACTTTGACTTTGAAGTGTTTCATCGACCGAACTGTGCATCTCCCATGCAGCGGATACCCGCGGCCTTCACCAGGTCATCTGTCCACTTCTTTTTTTTATCATGTAATGCTCATGCATAATACGCTACCACGGTGAGATAGCGTAGTTATGTGGGACTCTAACCCACTAAAACTCCACGGTGACCTCCTGTGCAGCTTATGGCGGGAACCCGGGCACGCGTTAGCACTCACCGCGAACCCGCCGCAGCTGTCCGTCACCGGACCCTCCTCTGGGGAATACCCCCATCACCGGTGCACCAGAACATACTGTGAGCCGCGACCACCCCAGGGACCAAACCAGCACATGGGTGCCAGACGACCCCGTGTATGGCAACCTTGGTCCCCTTGTGACGGGTCAAGGTCATTGACCTGGCCACCTACCATTTTTCGGCCGCTGGGGATAGGAAGGTGACCAACGCTATACCAACACTCCTCTTCCCCTGCGGCCCCACTGCGTCCACCATCAGAAACACCTCGGAAACTTTTTTTGACACATTTGAAAATGTGTTCAGGACAGAAATTCCAATCAGAATAACCAAATCTATGGATTTTACACGGTTTTTAGTCGTAAAGCGATGAGCCAAAAACTTTGTTCAAGAGCTCTCGTAATATTTGACTGGAAGCCGACCCCTGGGACTTTTTAACCATGGTAGACACCCACTGCAATGTCCACAGAAATACGTTTAAACATAACATCATTCTCTCATAGTCTTTTTTGTAGTAAATAATGAGTACTTTGATCATGTAGTACATCATTTTTATGTATCATCAATAGTTTTGTCAGCGCACGCCAAATAATGAATTTTATAGGCAAAATATTGTTACTTTGGGTTACATTATTGGAATTTTCATGAGGATTTCTATTTTTTTGGAAATAAATTATAGCCTATGTTATTCGGGAATAATGTAGCTTTCCATAGGTGAAAGAATTTTTAAAAGCGATCCAGTATTTTCGGAGCCTATTCGGTACAAACAAACAAACAAAAAATTCTTTCCTCTTTATAATATTGGTATAGATTTAGCAACTTCAATCAAATGCATTTCACCTATCGATTGTCAAAATCTTTAGAGCAGAAATTAATCTAGTTTATATTTAAACTAAACATTAGTTAAAATATATTTAATCACCTTTAATACCATCAAAGAGAGTGTATTATCTGCTCAACGTTATGTCTATATGTAATGATTGCAAACACGCACTGAATTAGCGGAGTTAACATTAGCGAGTTAACATTAGCGAGTTAACTTATTGAAATATAGCGCGAATAACGCGTTGATAACTCAATGTGTTTAGTTATGGTTCAATGACTCCTTTGATGATCAATTATATTTATACACGTTAACACTGTGGAACGTTTAAGCTTTAAGTTTCGTTCTAAAACCACTGAAGTGGAAACAATTAGTGCATATTAATTTTAGGCATTTACGCTGTGGAGATGTATTTTGTACGTAATCTGCCAACAGCAATTTAGTCGCAACGGATAATGTTCCGAAAAGTTATGCCTAAGCGAAAACTACTTTGAAAGCTACCTTTTTGAATTCAAAGTTCTGAACCTTAGTTTTGTCTTTCTCACTGTCTCTCTTATTAGAACGTTTTAAGCTTCAAATAAACAAGCACAACATGACGAACAAACTTTGAAATCCGCGTATTGATTGTGACCTTTAAACTTGAATCTTTCTTACGAACAATAATTAAGGGAATATTTAATACTCTTCGAAATTCTCACTTCATCGCGCCAGCCGGTGCCAACAACAATAAATAAAATGAATTATTTGCGAAAATATGGAATGCGATGCTTCGAATTAATTCAGTTTGTAAACGTATTTTTCAAAACTTAGTTTATTACAACACAATGTATATTTTTAAGAAATAAATGACATAATGTCTTATTATATTTTATTATCTTGATTAAATAACACATCGAAATAAGTTGTAAAACATCGTAACCACTAACTATGTCATCATCATCTGCCTAGCCTTTTCCCAATTGTTGTTGGGGTCGGCTTCCAGTCTTATCGGATTCAGCTGAGTACCAGTGCTTTACATGGAGCGACTGCCTACCTGACCTCCACAACCCAGTAACTGGGTAACACCATACCCCTTGGCAAGACTGGTGTCAGATCTCAAGCTTCTGACTAACCGTAACGACTGTCAAAGATCTTCAAATGACAGCTGGACCAACGGCTTAACGTGCTTTCCGAGGCACGGAAGCAAGTCGGTATGTTGAAATGGTCACCCATCCACGGACTGACCTCGGCAAGGGACGCTTAACCTTGAAGATCAACCCGTGCGGCTGTTATTATTTAGCCACGAGCTACGACCACTAACTATGTACTTTCGTAAATTGTTCTTTGCTTCGACAAATTCCACCAATTTGCGAGCAAACAGAATAGCATTGAAATATTTACAATACAAACCGAAACGGCGTTTACAATACGCCATTTCGGGCATAATTATTTGCAGTTTTAGTTGCGAGCTTTGCAATCAGCGACGGTAGGTAGGTAAATAAGAACTGGAGTTGGCAACTTACATGAATAAATAGATATTTTTTGCGGCAATACGAAAAGATATTTATGATCACAAATCTATTGTACTGCATAAACAAAACGGGCGGGGAATAAACCTTAGAAATAACTTGATGTCAATATGCAAGTTGAAATATTTTTGCTTTGTTCAGTTTGTGTGAGTCATAGTCATGTAGCGGACGCCAAGCTGGTAGTAGGAGCGGAGGACTCCTAGTTAGTTGGCGATGGAGTGGCCACTCTCGATGCCGATGAGTGAGGCGATCTTACGAGGATGTGCGCTGTGTGCCTTCAGGATATCTGAAAGGGATATGAAAGTATGTTTAATGATTTTATACGCAACCTCATACTAGCTATCTAGTACCTAAGTATCTACAAAACCTAAAAACTGACAGAGCCCGCTAGGACCGATGTTTGTCTTGGTCGGTGATAAATTTGAAAGAAAGTTACCGCGGCCCTGGCACAAGCAACTAAAGGAACAAGGGTGGGTTTTAGTCAGTAAAAGTCTGACACGCCCTTCCGCTTCATCCAGAGCTGGAGAAGTCATTGGATGATTTCAAAACTCAAAAATATGTTTCTACAAAACCTGTGAATATTTTGTAACAAAATTCGCAACCAATGTTACCTATTTTTCTTTGTTTGCTGAGCCAATCAAAACTTGAACAACAGTTCAAATAAAATCCGGTGACACAGACTGTTTCCCGGATATTTTTTGTGCTGTTGTGTGTACGCTAGCAAACAGTGAATTTTAGTTTTGGATGAATATTGTGGGGATTTAGCTCAGATAGCTTAAATGATAAGCAAATGAAACTTTAAACTTGTATTTATTACGTCAACGTGTCTTGCGTAAGGCAGTCCTTACAGAAGTCACAATAAAAACTAAACAAAAATATCTTCAAATATTTTCTAGCTTTCGACATATCATTAATCTTCTAAAACTAAATATCAGTTGCCGGCTTTAAATAGGTAGTAAGTAGCACGTCCTTACATGAGCTACGCCCCTACGAATAAAATCGCAGAATCCTGTGAAGTGCTTCTGTTCTACGTTTTGAAAGGTTAAATCAATCCTACCTATATAATCCTATCCCAAACATAGGTAAAGAGGTAGGTCCTTACAATATTGCATTCAAATTGCGTAAGAGGGCGTTAAATAAATTAATGTCATCGCTTTTGAGTGGGGATGAATATTTCATAGCCGTTAGCTCAGGGGAGCTTCTATTGTCTGGCAAATACTTGGCAAGTTTTCTTTTGTCTTTAGTATGTTGAAGAGAAACTAAGGGCTAACTTCGCGAAATATTTTATTTATGATCTTTCGTAAAAGGGTTGGCAGAGCAGCTTGTACTTGTACTGATGAAGTGTTCTAATGGATCTGCGTTATAAAGTCCAATACTGTTCAGAGTGCCAAGGAGTAGTTTGTGCTTTTCCTTGTTTTCTGCAATGTCACAATAAAATACATAGTTACATCCTTCATACAACACCAGAATTTGCGGTAGGTAAACCCGTAAATCTTATTATATACCCGATGCCTGAATTGGTTCCAGAGTGTACCTAATGTAATTGGATGGTTTAGAAACTTTATAAAAGTTCATTGAACGCGAGCAGCGAGTTCGGCATTAATACGATATTGTTTTAGTGCATTTTTTTTGCTGGAAAGTAAAAACTAAAATAAACGAGTTAGTTACAAAAACGAAACATGGGAAACTGGAGAGTATTTGGCCTATTTAATCATCGATATTGAATCTGTCTGGCAGATAATATATGCCAAATTATTCGCGAAACAACAAAACTAAAACAAGAACAATGCACATTACTCCTTTTTAATTCACGTAGAGATAGATTTCCTGGCATATTAAATATACAAGTTAAATGTTGTTAAAATTTGCACAAAGTGCACTCCCGTATTGAATTTATATTCTGCAAACATTTAACTTACGTGAGTAAATATACCATGAAATTTTAACAATAACGGTTGTATTCATTATCCAGTCAGCGATTATGTAAGTAACTAACTTTTTCAATCATGCTTGGAAATTTCAGCATTATTACTGAACTGGCCAAATACATGCGAGCATCGGGCCGGCAAAAATTATTTGAAAATCCATATCTGTCGTGGTTTACCCGATAATTAATAATCTTTTTATCCTGAGAATATGTTTCCATGGTATAATTATCGACAATCACGCAGGTGAACCCGCTGGCAGAAGTTAGCTGGCAGTAACATTAGTATGAAAAATAAGCAAAAAAATATATATCAATAGATATTTGATAAACGAGTAAGATTATGTTGTGTTCACAAAATTATGGCTTCTTCAGAAAGAATCGTTACATCAGTAAATTCAATTACGATCAGTATCCATACAATTACACGATTCAAATAAATCAAAAAAGTATATGAAAATAAATACAAAGAAAACACAAAATTAGATTACAACAACGGAACACGACAAATCCGGCTATATCCGCCTCGAGCCGGTTTTAAAGTTACAAATTAGTTTAGTCGATACGAGACGGCGTAGTAATACGAAGACTCGGGCTATCGTTTAAAACAAAAAATGGTTCTCTTTTATTTATATACAGTTTACATTTTCTGTTTTTTTTTACATCATTTGTGTTGTGAAAGCTGTATTTTGTTTTTAACCCCCGCCGGAAAAAGAGGGGTGTTATAAGTTTGACGTGTGTTGCTGTGTATCTGTGTGTCTGTCTGTGGCATCATAGCGCCTAAACGGGTGAAAACGTTTGAAAGGTGATTTTGTCGAGAGTGTTCTTAGCTGTTTGAATAAAATCGGTTCAGCCGTTCAAAAGTTATGGGCGTTTTACTGTTTGAATCGGGGTGTTTTCGCAAGATAAAAGTGTCGGGGGTTTTTAAATTTTGAAATTTTACTTGTGTTCTTTATGGTTGCTAGCAAAGAAAAGTCTTTTGCAAGTCATGCTTTAGTAAGCATGTGCTTTCAACTTGTTACGGATTTAAAACAGATTATTTTGGGTTATTTTTATTTATTGTGTTGGTGTCCACACAAAACACTTAAGTTACAATTAAAAAAATGAAGACTCACTTGTTAATTGCAGTACTTAAGAAGTTGCTACACATACGTTACGGAGTTTAACTTTAAAGCCGTAATAATTTCGTCACCTCTGACCTAGACTCAAGAGCAAATCCAACAAAAATCAATTGTCCGTAGCAGAATTCTCAGTAGCAGGTTAGTTGGGATAATTCCCGGTAAACAGTCGGTATATGGTAATTAACTCTGCAAACAAAATTACTGCCAGATTGGGCATAGTTTTAAGTATTACGAAATATCTTCAGGCTTCAGTTGGAGGAGCTTGGCTATATTATAAATATTAACACCTGCCTTGTTTGATCTTCGTAGTTAGGCAACTATTGTCGAGGTCGGTTCGCGGATGGGTGACCATCTATTACATACTGAGACTTTTCTGTGCCTCGGAAAGCACGTTTAGTCGTTGGTTGCGCATGTCATTACAACCAAGAAAATCTAATACCAATCTTACTAACGCGTACCGTGTTACCCAATAGAAGCAACTGCCTACTACTGACAACGCTGGGTTGTGGAGATCAGATAGGCAGTCGCTCCATGTAAAATATTGGTACTAAATTGCATCCAATTAACCTGGAACGGTGAAGGAAAACATCGTTAGGAAACCGGCATGTCCTAGAACCAAAAATTCGAAGACATGTGACATCCACCAATACGCACTGGGATGGTGGGATCCCGCGTGGTGGATTACGGCCCATTCCGCCTATGTTTAGTATGTTTGAAGCGTTTTATTTGAACATGCCTGCAGATTTTTAGTGTTTAAAGTTGCAAGAGAAGCATTAATTACACATACTATAAAGCATTGTCTTGTTGTTCTATAATGTGTGCAAGCTGTTAATTTGACTACATCACGTCGATTTAATCAAATAAATAAAAAACAAAGTCATAAATCTCGAGGAAACGAATTATTAAACTACAATGTGTCCTTGGGACCTAGGACACATGTTAGTTCAACAGTTCGCCCAGCTCATGGTGTACCCAAGTGCCAATACATAAAAAATCCACTCAGCCGTTTAGACAACTTATACTATTTATAAAAAAGGTGTTGCGGTAGTGGAATACTGGGCCAAACATATTTTTTCTAAACTGTAGTTGTCTTCGACAAGCTAATAGGAGAAAATTGTATGTCGTTTTTGTGGCGAATAAACACTTTTTCTTTCTTTCTTTCTTTTCTTTCTTTCTTTAACATATGAAAAAAATAGCCTAGCTCTTCTAACTGTAACAAAATGAAAAAAAAAAAAATTGTGCTTGAGCAATTCCAAGCTTAGCCAAGCTTAGGCCGGACTTAACATCGAAGTTGAATTAAATATACATTAGCATACACAGTGACAAAAATGATCTTTATAAACGAAACTGTAACGACCTATGGTTCTTCGCTCTGCGCCCGATGGGAACGGACGTGTGTTCTGCGTGATTTTAGTAGATATTGAAATAACTTTTAATGTGTTTTTAAATTGTTAAGTTAAATTATACCGAAACTCGGACCCTCCTCTTTCTTCTTGGGGAAGTGTCCATAACCCGCGGCGGACATATTGGTTGGTGTCGGAAGTCTCACTTACTCACGCGTGAATGCAGAGTCTCTGGTGAGTCAAGAACAAGATTTTTATAAATCTCGAAAAGAGGACTGTGCGTGCTGGATACGAACTTGGGGCGGCGAGCGTCGGGACAACGCATTGAGCGACTGCGCCAAATCAACACTGACGTCACCGCAGCAAATCTGTGTCCTCGTGCTACGTTGCTACTAGCTCGCGCTACGTCACTATCGCGCATCGGCTACGCGTTGGATGCTACGAGCGCTACGGACGTTTTTTAACTGCTACGCACTTCTGCTACGAAAGTGTTCTTGGTTCTTGAACGCACTGTGTGGATTTATTACATCTTTAATAACTGCGGCAACTACTGGTAGACTACTATGCCACGCACACCTAAACCACCTCCGCCTTTGGCTGCCGGTGCCATAAAAGACGCGCATTCTGAACCAGATTTATCTTCGATGAGAGTGAGTGACCATGATTTATCAAACAAAACGACTCGTAAACGAATGAGGTCGGATGACCTGTGTCCCGAAAACCAATTTGAACAATTAAAAACAATGCTGGAAACTTGGAAATCGGACCAGGAGGTGATCTTAAAAAAGTTAGTCCGTGATGTGGGTGAATTAAAAGCCCAGAACCAACAAATAAAGGAGTCAAACCTTGAAATTGAAAAATCAATAAATTTCATAAATAAGGACTACGAAGAAATGAGAAATAAAATAAAAGTTCTAGAAAATGAGCGCCAAGGCTTTCTAGATTCCATTACAGCGCTTGAGAAAAAAATTCAAGATATGCAGCTTTCTTCACGCGCCTCCGTTATTGAATTGAGAAATGTCCCAGCTCGGGAAGGGGAGTCAATGGTCGACTTGACGAACCTAATTACCAAGGTTGGTAATGCGGTCCAGTTCGACATTAGCCCCAAGGACATAAGAGACGTATACCGACTGCCTGGTAAGCCCAACACTAATAAAACTATTGTTGCGGAACTCACCACAGTACATATGAAAAATAATCTGCTAACAGCCACTCGCAACTTTAATAAAAACCGCACTAGGGAAGATAAATTGAATACAGTATCTTTGGGTCTTCCTGGAGCGCGCCAGCCTATTTATGTAGCAGAGTATATGGCACCATCTGCAAGGAAAACCTTCTTGATGGCACGAGAGTTTGCAAAAACACACGAATATACATTCTGCTGGTACTCGAATGGAAAAGTATTCCTGCGGAAGGAGCAAGGTTCTAAACATGTACTGGTGGAGTCGGAACTCTGTCTTAACAAATTGAAACCATTTGAAACCGTTGAGCAATGACTACTTCTATTTCATATTACTTTTAAAATACCAAATTTTGTAGCCATAACGTGTACACTACTATTTAATCACTACTTTTTCACAATATTAAAATCTATCACTCATAACACTCTCACAATCCATTCGTCCAATACTCACTTATACTACATTCTCATTTACCGATCATTCTATCATATAAACATTCTACATAATTCAGTTAAATTAACGTACATAAAAATTTATAAAACAAAATATTTAAAGCCCAATATACTTATCATGTGGTCTTATTACAACAAAATCAAAAAAATTAAAACCCGCCAATTATACTACGATTTTCGTTTATGTAACCTTATAAACTGTAAAATTACTATGATAATTCATAACATTCTTAGCTCTTACTGTGACTCGATCTCGAGATTTTTGCATAGAACTAAAAATGATGAACATAAATGAAATTTCTCTTGACATCGATAATGTTTCAGTTGCAGAATCTTTTATATGTAGTCCAGAAGATTGTCGGAACATTGCTAGACTGAGCGATCGGAGACTCGGCATAATTCATATAAACATTAGGAGCATAAAAAAGAATCTGGACCAATTTATCACAATGATTTCAGTTACAAAAATCGAATTTGACATCATAATTCTGACTGAGTGCTGGTTACAACTCACGGGACACCTACCCTACTTACAGGGCTATAATTCCTATCATACAATAAATAATCCCATTAAAAATGACGGTGTTGTAATATATGCCAAAAGCACCCTGAATTGTCTCACTTATGAACCAACGATACGTGACGCCAACTGTCTGGTGTGTTGCTGCAACAATACAGCGATTATCGCTGTCTATCGATCTCCATCTTATCAAGATGCTACAAATTTTTATTCTAGTTTAAATGAAATAGTAACATCTGTCAAATCCTACTGCAATGTAACATTAATAGGTGACATTAATATTGATATTAAGCCTGGTAACTCTGATCGACATTCTAATGATTATTTGACAACAATGGCGACACTCGGCTTATTACCCGCACATACATTCCCCACTAGAATAAATAACTGTCTTGACCATATTCTATTAAGAACTCGGTCACCGGCTAAAGTCATCGTACTAAATTCTCACATAACGGACCACCTTCCCGTTGCCCTATTCATAGACCTAAAAGTTTGTAAATCCCCATTAAAAAGATCCTCAATTCGATATGATTACGTATCCATAAAAAATGAAATTGATAACTCTGATTTTGCCGCTGGTTTTGGTATGCAGGACCCGGACCTTGCAACGAATTTTCTGGTTGATTTCATGCAAAGAGTACTATTAAAGCATAGTAAAACCATACACACATCTAACAGAAAAACAGTCTTGAAACCTTGGATGACTGTTGGTCTAGTCCGTTGTTTAAGACATCGTGATGAGATGCATTGCAAGGCCAAAGCTCAACCCGACAATTTAATTTTAAAAATATCATATAATCGATATCGTAATTTCTGCAATGCTTTACTTAGAAAACTCAAACGAGCACATGAGAGATCAGAGTTATTGAAAGCGAAAGATAACCCTAAGGCCACATGGAAGGTAATTAAAAGTATCACGAATAGTTATCACGCTAAAGAATCACCTAGTGTGCTGCTAAAATTGAAACCCGACCCAGCTGCCTCTATTGACGACGTTAATAATTTCTTTGTGAATGTCGGCAAAAATCTTGCAACAAAATTCAGCTCCAATAGTCCCAGCACCGCTTCCATCCTTTCCCCATCGCCACTGAACTCATTGGTCATTCCCTTGGTTGATGAAGAACAGGTGATAAGCATAATTCAGAATTTGCGCAGTGAGTGTGCGGTTGGCTGGGACAATATACCTGCCAGAATACTTCGCCAATCTAGTAGGTCTCTCGCTCCTATAATAACTCACATCTGTAACTGTGCCATAAATTCGGGGACTTTCCCAAAAGCCTTTAAGCGTGCAGTAGTGCACCCTATATTCAAGGCTGGGGCAAGAGGTGATTTGTCCAATTATCGACCAATATCCGTACTCAGCGCATTCTCCAAAATCCTAGAACGCATTCTTAATAATTCCCTGACTAAATTCCTTGCAAAAAATAATATTTTATCTCCAAAACAATACGGATTTCGCACAGGTGTCTCAACCGAGGATGCGGTATTAGACTTTGTTAACAGCTTGGTGGATAAACTGGACAATCGCTTTAAATGCTACGGAGTCTTCTTGGACCTCACTAAGGCCTTCGATACCGTCTCAATTCCTAAACTTTTGGCCAAGATGGAGCATATGGGAATACGTGGCTTGGCTCTGGATATTTTTAAATGTTACCTGAGCGACCGTAGCCAATACGTAAAAATTGAAGACCTTATCAGTAAAGAGAAACCGGTTTGCTACGGCATACCACAAGGCAGTATTTTGGGGCCCACCCTCTTCCAAATTTACATCAATGACCTGTGCCAATTACCTATCATCCATTGTGATATATTCACCTACGCTGATGATACGGCACTCCTTATTTATGACAGAGACTGGACCAAGGTGACTGATAGAGTTGAAACTTCATTGCGTAGTATAATGGATTGGCTAAGCAACAACATGCTGACATTGAATATAGCTAAAACTAAAATCATACAGTTCTCTCCAACAAACTGCCCTAAGCCTCCAACTACTAAAGATATAATTCCACATGTATGCAAAGATTCTACCCAATGTAAATGTATTAGCCTCACTTTGGTACCTAACATCAAGTATCTAGGAGTCCATATAGACGAAAAGCTTGACTGGCGATCACACATAGATGCTTTATGTTCCAGGCTCCGTAAGCTTATCTATTTGTTTAAAGAACTACGACATTCTGCGGATAGGGAGACGGCAACAATGGTCTACCGCACGTTGTGTGAGTCTATAATTACCTACTGTATTCCAGTATGGGGAGGGACATTTAAGACAGCTATGCTTAGAGTGGAACGGGCACAACGGGCTGTACTTAAAGTGATGTCCTTCAAAAAACAAATCTATCCCACTAGGAAGTTATACTCTGAAGCCCATGTCCTTACGGTTCGACAATTATATATCCTCCGTACTGTCCTACGTAGACACATGTTACCAAAAAGCTTAGATGCAATAAATAGACGCACTGGTTTTCCAGTCTGCAAAGTAACCAAATGTCGCACCGCACTCGCGTCCAGACACTTTTGTGCATTAAGTTCAAAGATCTACAACCGGGTTAATAAATCTATCTCAATTCATAAGCTCACGTTATATAAAGTGAAGCAAATTTTAAGATCATGGCTTCAGTCATTAAGTTATGACGACACTGAAAAGTTAATTTTATCAGTACCATAAAATACTAGTATAATTTGAAAAATTAAGTTTCATCAAGATTACATAACATACCCACACGCTCACTCATGCGTCCACTCACCATCACATACACACACACACACACCCACACATACAATCACACACACACTCGCAATCACGCACTTGCACGTTCGCTTTGCGTCTTTATATTGTTTACTTTACTGTTTCAATAGCTACTAGTGTTACTTAATCCTTGTGTTATTTTACATAAAAATTGAAATGTGTATTGATTTATATCAGCGGAGGACACTGATTCCTGTAACACAGGTTCGCCTAGCACGGGAGTCAGGGGCTTCACATGTATGTCTGTAATATTTTTATGTCAATAAAGTTTATTATTATTATTATTATTATTATTATTACCTTAACTGATGCAAATGCGGCCCCTTGACTTATAGCCTCCTCAACCCATTCATTCGAAAAATGGTAATTCACTATTATTAAAAGATTCTTCGCTTTGCTTCCATAATTTAAAACTGTTTTAAACAACGAGTAAAATGGCGGCAAGCAGCACCGAGCTTTTCATTCTCGTATAAAAATGCCGCGACATTTATAAAAATAGCTGAGAGAAGTTATGATTTTAATGTTCTAAAGTTTTATTGTACAAAGAGTTCAAGATAGCTGTTTATTAACTCATTGAAGGGAGACCTCTTTCTCATACGGAGAAGGCAGGAGCATTAATCACCACGGTTGTTCAAGGCGGGTTGGCGATTTAAGATTGATACTTACTACGAGTTTGTATACGTTTTCTTACTTCAACCACGTCAGTGGTGTCCAAGAAATACAGAAACTTATTTCAATTTCATCAACCCATGGTTAGTTGCGACCGTAGTCTTAATACGTACGTTTAGACGTAAGCTCAGTAAGCCTACAAGACAGTCACTGGCTTCAGACTTAAGGCTGAGGACTTTCATTGATTTATTTTTTTATTGATTAGTTTGTATCCCTTATCTCCAAGTAACATTGGATAAGGGCAGGAAGATGATTAGTTTGTATCCCGTTAACATAGTGTGTAAACAATATTTATATAGTTTTTTAGTTGGGTATTTACAAAACATTTTTGGAGTTTTAGAATGAATGACGTTAAACATCGGTCGTGTGAATGTCGACGATTCCATTGTTGTTGGAATTTAATATTGAACACACAAACTGATCTCAAATTAAATTACAAACATGTTAATTAATTGGGACACCGGTGAATGGTTTTGGAATTACTGTACCGGCAATCAGTTTTTTTTGGTTTCCGTTATATTCTTACGCCCAATAATGTTTTTACTTGAACATGTTCTCAAAAATTGTAAACACTAAAAATCACTTTTTCTTTGGATCTGCTAGCAGCTAGTTGTACTCGCTGTTATATACACATCAAATTCGACGAAAAATATTTATATTTTGGGGCCTGACGATTGTAATAGTAATCGTCAATTTATTTTGACGTTATATCTTATCGACTATTTTCGACGGTGTCAAACTATTTAATCTAGTAGCAGCTATTCCAACCAAGAAGGTTTCACTCAAATCTGTGTGGTTCTTTCCACAAAAGGCGATCAGTCTGATCCCCATATGACGTAATAGCTTGACTGTAAAACAGACAGTGATGAGACCTCTGAGTTATTTTTGGTGTTGATTGGATGGATGTATTGTACCCTTTTACGAAAAAAGCTGCGGAACTGATTAAAGTGACACTTTACAGTAATATACACACATCAACACGGTCTAGGGGTATTTTAAAAAAGCGAATTACTATCAATGTGTTAATTATTTATATGACATGTATATATTTAAAAGATACGTTATTTACCTAATATTCTACCATTTTTTAATAATGGTTAAGGTACTTCGATTAAAATTTCAGGATTTTATGGAAAAAAAATGAAGCATAGACGGAAACCGTATATGAATTAACTTTTAATTTATGAGTAAAAACTGAAAAAAATAGAAAAAACTTTTTATTTGGGTTTATAAACTTGAAGTTAGTAGTCTGAGAAAGCGCCCATGATGTTCATAACACATCGGCAACGATTCGGCATGCTCAGAACAAGGTTGTCAATGTCTTGCTGCGGAATATTGTCCCATGTCCTTCTGAGGTGCGCAAAAAGTTGATCTTCTGTAGCCAGATTTTCAGGAACTTCCTTCAGAGCTCTTCTTTGCAGCATATCCCACGCATGCTCAATGGGATTTAGATCTGGCGATTGAGCAGGCCAGTCTAAAGCCCTAACATTGTGTGTATGTAACCAAGCTGCTACCGTTCTCGCCGTGTGTGCCCGGGCATTGTCGTGCATGAGCAGGAAATCTTGCCCCATTTGTGTTCTGTGGGGCAAGATTACGGGCCCCAGCACCTGTTGGACGTATCGTTCTGACGTCATCTGCCCGCACCCAAACGAGATCCGTCCGTCCTCCAAGACGAATTCCTGCCCAAACCATAATTGTTCCTCCTTGGTATGGGTGAACTTCCTGAGGGTTCTGAAGACGGCTCCATCGTCCAGGAACTCGCCAAACACGCGTCCTTCGTGAATCAGGATGGAAGCCGAACCTGGATTCATCCGTGAATAGCACATTGGACCATTGCTCACGGCCACAGTCCACGTGGTTCCGAACCCATTCTAATCGTCGTCCACGATTGCCTCTCCGTAAAGGTGGGACCCGGAGTGGTCTACGAGAGCCTAGATTACTTTCATGCAGTCGCCTTCTTACAGTTTGGTCACTCACAAGCACTTGGTGTTCCACTCGCAGCCTTTGGACCAATTGAGTCGCCGTTGCATTTGGTTGAGCTCGCGCAGTAATTTGCAAAAATCGGTCTTGTCTGGGGGTAGTGATGCGACTTGGCCTTCGGTGCCTCTCCGCTACTTCACCTGTGGCACGATAGCGTGTCCACAATCTTGAAATTACATTTTGGTGGGTCCCTATGGCCTCAGCAACATTACGCTGAACAGACCCAGCTTCCAGCATTCCCACAGCTCGTAACATCTCCGCCCTCGTCAAATGTTGGCGTTGCATGGCTACAATACCTCAATTATAACTTTATCTTTCGTTTAAAAATGAAAAAAAACTGTAACTAAACGTAATTCGTATTGTTTTCTAAATTTTGCACAAGTGAAAATTCCCTCTCCTACACATCAAGACATTTTTATGCCATCGAAACAAAAGAATTTTCAAAAATTTGAATTTGGAATTAGTCTGAGATAAATTACAAATAAATCGGTGTATAAAAGATTCCAATGCGGCCAGTACTTTTCGAGTTATTTAATTGAGTATGAAATATCCCTAGACCGTGTTGATGTGTTTAGCTTATATCAAAATAAGGTAATAATATAGGTTATAATATAACTTATTAGGATATTGTGTACGTACAAGTATTAATACCAAACGGGTGGAGCTGGTGTTAGTATGGTTAAAATTGAAGTGGTTTTGGACCGGACACATGCAGAGAGAAAAGAAAGAAAACCGGCTACAAATAATTACGGAATGGTACCCGAGAGGAAACAAAAGAAGACAGGTAAAACGATGGGATGACGAAAACTAGCAGGCCTAGTATGGTTACGGTCGATCTGTTCTAGCATCAGCTGCACGGCGTCTTTGTTCTGCGTGGCGCACGGCACGAAGACCGACCAGCCCCCGTACCATGACGTAAACTATTATGGTGCGACTGGGAATAGGGACAGATGCGTTTAAGTCATATACATCTGAAAAACGTGTAGATGCACAAACTAACAAAATACTTTTTAGGGTTCCATACCCAAAGGGTAAAAACGGGACCATATTACTTAGAACGCCACTGTCCGTCTGTCTGTCTGTCACCAGGCTGTATCTTATGAACCGTGTTAGCTAGACAGTTGAAATTTTCACAGATGATGTATTTCTGTTGCCGCTGTAACACCATATACTAAAACAGAATAAACTAATATTGAAGTGGGGCTCCCATACAACAAATGTGATTATTTTGCCGTTTTTTTTTGCGATAATGGTACGGAATCCTTCGTGCGCGAGTTCGCCTAACCAGTATAGGTACTTGACCAGTATTTTTTCAAGAAAATTTGACATAATTATTGATAGTAATTTTTGGCGGCAGTAGTTGTAGTTAATGATAGTAGGTGATGGAGCGAAAAAAAGGTTGATTCCACACATGATGAGAGGAAGTTTATTTTATTGAACACAAAAATATTTTCTAAACCTAGTTAATCTAGTTAAAACATCTAGTGCTGTTTTAACTAGATTAACTAGGTTCGAAAATTGTCTTGCTGTCAATTCAGTAAAAATAACTATCCAGATATAGGTACCTATCTACAGAAATAGGTAACTATCAACAGATATAGGTACTAAATTGAATCAGGTATCGAGACGTGAGCCTTGCCGACGCCCGACATATTCGAGTTTGATTCTAATTTTATTTAACTCAGGATACCGTTTATTGACAATTTATGTTTATTGACAGTTTTTGATCCCTAACCATCATTCCGCCTAGTCTTACCCAACAATGATGAGGCTGGCTGCCTTTTCACCAGAATGTAGCTGGGTGCCAGTGTTTAAAATGGAACGACTGTCCTTTTTTGTCCCTAGCATTGGTTGCTCAATAGCCGTTGTGGCTCAAGTGGAAAACCTCTTTCGTTTTTCCAAAATATTTTTTCATCCAGTTGGATTCTACATCTGCCTCGACATGAATGAGTTATAAAATTATCCAAAATCTGAAGAGGAATTTATAAACATGCCTAAAGAAATTTTAGAAATGTTAGGATTAGTTCTGGATGCTGGCTGTCAGAATTTGAAGGCTCGGTTTGCAGGTGAACCTTCTCCCAGAGCCATGATACCTACTACTGTAGCCAGGTAAACACAATATACTCCCATCAATATCTACTTACTCTTATCTCAGTTAATTTGGTGCCGCGGTAGGGAATCTTCTCCCATATTTAGGCATATTTTTGTATTTCTGTCATAGTCGAGTCCGGTTTCCGAATTAAGAATTTGAAGTTTTGTATTTAGGTATCAAATTTTAGTCAAATTTGGGCATTAAAGAAGGGCTTGACTTGATCTTAACACCATAATCTCAAATCGGAAACCGGTCATCATGCTAGTAGTGATTTTCCAGCCATTAACGCCCTTTTTTTCGCAATCAATAAAATGTTCCTTTGGTCTTTCTTTGAAAACACCCGAAAGATTAGAAGACTATAAATATAACAGTATGTAGTTTAATAAATAAATACGACTCCAGCATGTCTGTACCTCTTTGTAATAGAAGTATCTCTCCTTTACCTAAGAATATCAATTTCACCGGACAGCGCGGAGCGGAACAGAGCTCTGCTAGCCGCAATACAATGCAAAGCAACATTATTTATTACTAGCTTGCCCAAGACTTCTATTACAATATAAACTTTGGGGCGGTCACCAACGGCGACTTTTTGCAGCGATACAGACGTAAAATAATCGCAATACAGTCGCAATACTGTCATAGATCATATACCATTGTCCTCGTAATTGTGATCCTGCATTACGACTAACGCAATACAGTATTGATACAGACGCTCTAACATTCAAGATTGGACCGTGGAAGGGTGACCATATTTCATACGGACGCTATATATAAAGACCGTATTTGAAAAAAAAAAAAGTTATGAAACTGAAAGGATCACGAATATATTAATTGGATAGCTTAAAGAAAATATGGATGGATTGTATGAATATGGAGGACTGATATGAAAGAAAGGGAGTGGATGATGGCGTAACGGTTGATAGGGGAGAATGCAACAAGAAAACGTGTTCCGCCGTAACATGGGACAAGGTCAAGAAGATGATGATGAAATATGTACCTAATTAATAAATCTATATATATAAAAGAAAGTCGTGTTAGTTACTTCACTTATAACTCAAGAACGGCTGAATCGATTTAGCTGAAAATTGGCAGGGAGGTAGCTTAGAACCAGGAGAAGGACATAGGGTAGGGTAGGGTAGGGTAGGGTAGGGTAGGGTAGGGTAGTGTAGGGTAGTGTAGGGTAGTGTAGTGTAGTGTAGGGTAGTGTAGTGTAGTGTAGGGTAGGGTAGTGTAGGGTAGGGTAGTGTAGGGTAGTGTAGGGTCGGGTAGGGTAGGGTAGGGTAGTGTAGGGTAGGGTAGTGTAGGGTAGCGTAGGGTAGTGTAGGGTAGCGTAGGGTAGTGTAGGGTCGGGAAGGTTAGGGTAGGGTAGGGTAGGGTAGTGTAGGGTAGGGTAGGGTAGAGTAGGGTAGGGTAGTGTAGGGTAGGGTAGGGTAGGGTAGGGTAGGGTAGGGTAGTGTAGGGTAGGGTAGGGTAGGGTAGGGTAGTGTAGGGTCGGGTAGGGTAGGGTAGTGTAGGGTCGGGTAGGTAGGGTAGATAAATGTTTGGTCTTTTTATGGCAAAACAAAGTTTGCTGGGTCAGCTAGTAATAATATAAAATTAAACCACCGCGTTCCACAAGATGGTGAACCATATCATTATTTTTGTCATGTCCTTCATGAAACATGGCAAAATAATGAGATTGTGGGCGAACTTTTTGTAACTCCTAGATATCATAAACAATCTTAGGTGCTCCCTCACTAGGTGGTTCGCCTGTAATGTAACATTTCGGATTCGATTTTTAACATTACATTACAACACTGCCCTGACTGACGAGCATTCGCCTGTAATGTAACATTAGATTCGATTTCGAGCATTTACTTGATTCCACAATATCAGACGAACTTTTTTTGCGGTAATAGTACGGAAACGTTGGTGTGCGAGTTTGAAACGCACTTGGCCGGTATTTTATTCATTACAACAATAAACTAACCGAAAATACTTAAGCAAAAAAATGTTTGCTTTCAGTGTCAAAATTCAGAAGTAACTTCAATTTAATTGAAAAAACAATTGGTGTGTTTCACAAGCAGTGTTTACATCCATTGCTGAAGCCCACAATAACTTGTTTGTACAATTTTTCCCTGGGAACGTTCGCAGCTGCCACACTGTTGGTAAACAATTTTGCGCTGTTTTTTTTTTGTCACAACATACTTTTTTGTTCGAGAGCTCTGTTTTTTTGATAGTGATTGACAAACATATAATTTGATAACTGTTAAAGGGTATACAATCTGTCCGAACTTGTAGTAATAAAACTTTAAGGCCGTAAAATACAGTTAATTTTATCGATTAAAACCCCCACATAGGGTGAAATCACCACGCTCTCAAAGATAGAGCTATTTTAGTACCTGACTTATTTATTATGATATCCACTTAGTCTAACTTTGGTAGGTAGGTCTCTCAGAGGTGTATAATTAATGTTATTTTTACGGCCATAGCATGGAGAATCTACAATTTGTGTTGAGCCATAAAAGACAAATTTTAAACGAAATTTCATTTGAATTTAAATTGGTGGGCGTTTGTAAGAAGCCACAACGCGTTTTGAGCTATTGTTGCGCACTATGAGCGTTTTCCATCTTTTAGCCAAACATAATATGTACAACTAATTTCCCTGACTATTCCCGTCCCAAAGTTGTATCACTGCTTCTTTCTAAGTTCAACAAAACGTTGTTCATTGCCGCTCGCAGCACCGCTAAGCTTAGCTGCACAGGATCACATTAGAGCCACTGTCTGTTTAATTACCACAACTGTCGAAATAGTGGATCCGTGGACACAGTACAGTGTTGCATGTAACGAAGGCCCATTAGCGGACGGTAACCGAGGTGGTGGTGGAAAATGAAGAAAAATGCTCGTACAGCACCGTACATGCAACTAGTGTGATAAAGTATAAGAGAGAACCAAGGGCGGTTTCTGATTTGAGTATTCGTTGTATGTGCTGATCTCTATTTAAGTATCTGTCAGTCATGATCATCGGTCACTTTAAGTTTTCATGACTTTAACAGGCATGCCAATTAAGTGTCTTACAAAAAACCTTTATAGTTTAGTTTTATGTTTTGTTGTGATTCCCGTATCTCTGACAAACAGTAACCAAATATGCAAAGGGCGTTTTTCATTGGTTTCTTTGTGTCGGCCATAAACCATAGCCATTAAAATAACGGTAGTACCATTGACTAGGACATCTGCAGTATCAATATTTATGGTCATCATAATTATAACGTGTACCCACTCGAAAAAATAAAGTTTTGGGCAGACCATAAGTCTGCATGGTGTGCATCCGTATTCACTGACTGCAGAGACTAGCAGCCTGTGGATCATCCTTCTGTTTCCATTCGTGTCAATATTTGGTGGTTTTATTTGTCCAATTCGTTATGAGCCTAAAATACTAATAAGCATTTAACTCTAATTTAATCTGTTACGTGATAGATTATGTAATAACTAATAAAAGCTTTCACACAATAGCACAATTTTATTTATTTACCTTGTTAAGAATAGAATAGAATAGAATAGAAAACATTTATTCGACATAGAAACAACACAACAACAACAATCACAAAGTAACAGAAAAATAGTAAAAAACAAAAGTACAAACAAGGTTTAACAGTGATTGCGCCGAGCGTGCCCATACCGAAAGGGTTACCAACTCAGCATTTGCTGGGCGTCAGACACCCAGCGCTGATTTTCAGTTGGCACCCCGCTAGTGATACACGGACGTAGGTAAATAAATATATACTTAAAATAATGTCATACAGTGGATACGTGTGCTTAACTTATAAATTGAAAGAATATGTAATAGATAGTATAAAGTAACGTAAATAAAAAATATATAATGTAATTGTTTAAAATTGACTCAAAAACCCCAAAAGACAGTGTGGTAAGACGCAATCGGCCTATCACATTTATCCAATCTCTGCCCGACTCATAACCTATAAATAGGCACACTACTTGATGGATTAAACTTAATTCTATATTAACGCAGAAATTATTCATATTAAATAATAAATATTAGATTGAATTAAATTAAAATAAGATAAGATAAAGATTAGATAAACGATTTGTCAATATTAATGTCATTAAATTTAATTTGAGAAGTCAGAATGAATGTCTTAAGTTTAGTCTTAAAAGTTATTAAATTCGTTATGTCCCTAATCGGAGGTGGAATGTTATTCCAATATTTGGAGGCTGCGTACCTAAAACTTCCTCGGAAGGCTGCAGTACGGTGGTGCGGGGTAGCCAGTTGATGAGCACAACGCCTGGCCTTGCGCTGCCGGTGACTGTTTATCCACGCAAGCTTCGAGTACAGATATGGTGGACATTTGTTCTTGATGACACCAAAAAGTAGACAGGCCAAGTGCAATTTCCGACGCGATTTCATTTTTAAAATATTATGCCTGTTAAGAAAAGGTGTAATGTGGCTTCTTGGTGGTACGTTAAAACAAAATCGCGCGCAAGCATTCTGAACTCTCTGAATCAATCTTACGGTACGTGCCAAAAGTCGAGGTCCCACAACGGTATCAGCGTAATTTAACTTAGACAGAACCAGACTTTCAACTAGCTGTATACGCAGATCCTCACTTAAATACGGGCGCATCTTATATAATACTTTTAGACGGTAGAAGCAGTTTTTTACACAGTTCGCAGTATGAGCCTCAAAACGTAGTTCCTGGTCCATGATCAAACCCAGATTTCTCGCCTCATAAACACGATCAATACTTTGGCCCATTACGATCACGTTAGCAAGATCACTGTTTATAGTATTGAGTTGACTCCTTGCACCAAAAAGCATATATTTAGTTTTAGCCGGGTTAAGTAATAGGGAGTTTTGTTTCGACCAGTCCACAATCCTGTCCAGATCTTCGTTTAATAATTTTACTGCGGTCACATAGTCTTCCGGTTTAAAAGAAATGTATAATTGAATATCATCAGCATAAATATGAGATTTAGAATTTAATAAAACATTAATAATATCTGCACTATACAAAATAAACAAAGGAGGACCCAATATAGATCCCTGTGGAACACCCTTTACCACTGGAGTCATATTAGACAGAATACTAGATCCATTGACATCTCGAATTTCAACCAGTTGTCTACGATCACTCAAATAACTGCTGAACCATGCAACTGTAGGTGCGTCAAAACCGTAATACGTCATTTTAGAGAGCAAAAGAGACAAATTAATAGCATCAAATGCTCGGGAGAAGTCCAGTAGAACCAACAGGGTACAACATCCCTCATCTTGAGCTGCCAATATGTTATCCGTAACATCTAACAGTGCCGTTGCTGTGCTACGGCCCCTCCTAAAACCCGATTGTGCCTCCGGTAGGATGTTATTTCTCTCAAGGTACGCAGTTAGCTGGGTATTTACTACTTTTTCCAGCACTTTTGACAAGAAGGGTAGAATACTTATGGGCCTAAGGTCCTTAGTGCTAGGGTTCGCGACTTTAGGAATTGGACGCACCACAGCAATTTTCCACAGGTCAGGAAAGGTCGACGTAGAAATTGAATGGTTAATAATAGAAGTCAGCATATCTAATGTTTGAGGGAGAGTCAAGAGAAACATGTCAAGCGTAATGTGGTCAAAACCCGATTGAAATTTTGATAAAATTTTGATAATATCAGATTGGTCTACAGGATCAATAGAAAAAACCCCCTCACCAAATTTATGAGACTCATAGTAAGCCAGACATGATGCTGGTGCTATACCATCACCTGGAATGTTCAGAAAATGCGAAGTTATCTTATCTGGATCATTGAAGTGAGAGGGCAAGTCAGACACACTTTTAAAGGGTAATAAGGTTGACTTAAGATTTTTCCATAGAATCTTAGGTTGACGAATCTTACTATTAATATTATGTCTAAAATAAGCTACTTTTTCGTAGTATAAGGACTTGTTAACAAGAGCTTTTAAATCCTTGTAATATACGGTTTTACTCTCTGAAGCCGAGTTTTTACACCGTACGTGTGCCTGATTGCGCAAGCACATCATTAGCTTGATGTTATCCGTAATCCATGGATAGGACCGCTCTTTAATACACATAGTTTTACGGGGGGCATATTTATTAAAAAGCGCGGCGATATTACAGTTAAGATGAGCGACCATACAGTTTACGTCACCAGGCAAAGGTGACGTAAGCCAATCCACTGCGGACAGGTCCTCCTTGAACCTATCCATCGGTACATTTTTTAGTTTTCTGCGAGTTACTACTATTGGTGGAATTTTCTCCCTTTTAAAATAAAAAACTGCCTTAATAAAAGCATGCGCGCCAAGTGCACCAATCCAGTCCACCTCGATGTCACGCACCTTTGCATCTGTGCATACCAGGTCTAGAAGTGTCTCGCTAGTAGAAGTAAAATGAGTAGCAGATGGCACTAGTTGACTCAGTTCAAGACTTTGAAGAAATATATTTAATTTGCTCGTTTTGGGGTCTGTTTGATTTAGACAATTTATATTAAAGTCTCCTAAAAGAACAATGTGTTTGCAAGACGTTATAGAATTTATTGAGCATGTTAGCGCGTCCAAAAATAAGTCAACATCCATCCATGGCGGTCTGTACGCAGTGCCGATAGCGGTTTTAACACCATTTATGCTTAGAACTAGCCACATCTGTTCCACTGTCCAATGAAGAGGGTCGACCGGGTGCACATGCGTACGCACCCTTGTCCCGCGCTTGATGTAAAAGCCAACGCCGCCGCCGCGGCCGCCGAGCACGCTCACCGGCCGCGGAACGTGCCGCAGTCGGTAACCGGGCACGGCGGGCGCGCGGCCTTCCTCACCCCTCCTGAGCCAAGTCTCATTTATAGCCATCACACTAACATCATGCGACTCTAATGCAGTGATAAACTCATCATGGTGAGTACCCAGTGAGCCAGGGTTGAGAAAACCAACTTTAAAATACTTTTCAATCATTACAGAGTAGCAGTGTCACTAACAATGCAATATTTTAAACATTTATAAGCAAGGAGTTGGCAGATAGTTATTACTTTTTCATAATAATAATAATTTAAATGTAATCTATTGTTACATAAGGTATAACGTAGATTTAAAAAAAGTTAAATCAAAAATTCAAAAAACCCGACTGCTTCAAAAACGAACTAAAAAGACGTAAACAAGGAAAAAATCATGCTGTGCAGTCGGAGGATACATATTCGCGGGCTGGCTGACCAAAATCTGGTGTATCCTCCGCCTGCACAGCATGATTTTTTCCTTGTTTACGTCTTTTTAGTTCGTTTTTGAAGCAGTCGGGTTTTTTGAATTTTTGATTTAACTCTTTTTATTTATAACTTTTTAGTTAAGTTTTTTTCGAATTAGATACATTTAAACATATAAGTGTTATATATTTTTGAAATCACCTCTTAAAACCCTTTATTTTGATACCCCACACGATGGGTTTGGAAGAAAAAAAAAATTTGGGCCCCCACAATATGGCGCCCAATATCCGCCATTTTTCTATTATCCAATTTTAACGTAGCCTATGACACTCGCAGGGTTAAGACGAATCGATTGACGTATGAATCATCAAAATCGGCCAACGCGTTTGGTCTCTGGAACGCCACATAGGAACAAACATACATACATACATACATACATACATACATACATACATAGACTGATAAACACATTACCCTTCTTCGGCAGTCGGGTAAAAAGGGCACACACCTGAAACGAATGTCATTGAGTACGATCAATATTGTGTCTAGTTGTAGTGTATTTGCAGCTATGTAAGAAATAGCAAACAGGGGAGAAACTTGGGACCAGTAAAAAATATGACATAATACATGGGGGTATAATAAAAACTTGATACGATGGTCAGAAACTTGTGATAAGTAAACAACATAATATAATATGTGGAGGTATATTAAAAACTGGTTACGATGGGGGTACGCTTGTGATAAATAAATAAGATAATATAATATGTGGAGGTATATTAAAAACTTGTTACGATGGGGGTATGCTTGTGATAAATAAATAATATAACATAATATGTGGAAGTATATTAAAAACTTATTTCGATGGGAGAAGTGTACCAACAAACCTGTGCCACCGCGATAGACGCCAACCAAAACAATACACGCCTTCGGATGGGCAAGCTTCGGCCAGAGAGCAATAGAAAAAGTAGTTAGGAAACAGACAAAATAGACAACAACAGACATGGGTAAATAACAAACAAAGAGAAACATAGACACATTTGTTAGGAAACAAACAAAGTAAACAACCACATACATGATAGCGCTGGTAAATGAAACTAGCAGCAGAGACGAAATCAAAACGTCAAAAAGGCAGATGACATAACGGAAACACGAATTATGTATTGTTATTGTAAAGATTTGTTTTTATTTGAGTAATATTTTAAAGTCAAAAATGGAAGGTAGATTCACCGACTGTTAGTTTATTTCAATAAAATAATTGGTAACTATATTCGTTCAAAATATTTGTAAAAAGTATTATTAATTATTAAACGAATAATGTACACAATTACTGTATTTTTACAAACCTAAATCTATAATTAATTGATAAACGAATGTCACCGGATGTTGTTGCTGTGTGACGTCTTGTCATTTGTTTAAACGTATAAATAGGCTGGTTCTAGTCGAAAGAACTCAGTATTGAATTGTATTGAACTGTGCACATATCTTCATAAAATTAAGTTGTGAGACTTACTGTTGGTGTGAGTAATAAAAAGTGTAAACAAGATGTCTGATCGTTATCATTTGAGAATCCTGAGTACGCCCGCTCTTACATCAGAAGAAAGGGATCAACCCGAGCCTCAACTGGACCCATCAACACAGTCGCCTTGCCTAGCCTACCGACCACTCGACCAGGACATTCGGATGAGCTGAATTTACTTCGTTGCCAGATCAAGTTGCAGAAAAGGATGTTTTTTAAAAACAAAACACCAATACCCACAAGCTAAGTAAAATTTATTTACCTAATTATGATCTTGACCAGCATAAAATAACAATTGAGTGAACAAGTGACCTGTCTATCCACCGTGCGAGGTAGTTCAGTCTATTGCTAGGATGAAGGGATTTTCATGCTTGCTAAGACGCGCCAAGCAATTGGTAGACACTAATGCTCATTCTTTTG
Organism: Orthosia gothica; assembly: GCA_949775005.1. Classification (NCBI taxonomy): domain Eukaryota; kingdom Metazoa; phylum Arthropoda; class Insecta; order Lepidoptera; family Noctuidae; genus Orthosia; species Orthosia gothica. Next base: position 2,087,961 of record OX459039.1, on the reverse strand, counting down.
CACTCGTAGCACAATATTAAGTAGCTAAACTAGATATTATATTGTGTATTGGAATTGTGTGTGTATTAAATAGACTTCAAATCAAGTGAATATGGTACCAAGTCATAAAGTTTACTTTCAAGTATTTTTCCTAATGCTCCAGTGGCATAAAATCATAGTTTTACCAAGCTGAACCCCTCGGGTCAAGCATCAAGAACACAAAACAAACATGATTTGCGCGAAACTTTGACTTTGGATATCAAAATACTTCATTAGATGCCACTAAATATGATACACATACAAATAAAACTTTCGGTTATGCCCATTATTTTCATATCCCTTAATAGAGGAGCTCGTGGCTAAATAATAACTTAAGTTAAGCAACGCTTGACGATGTCGGTCCATGGATGTGTGACCATTTCAACATACCGAGTTTCCTTCGTGCCTCGGAAAGCACGTTAAGCCGTTGGTCCCGTCTGTCATTTGAAGATCTTTGACAGTCTTTACGGGTAGTCCGAAGCTTGAGATCTGACACCAGTCTTGCCAAAGGGTACTGTGTTACCCAGTCACTGAGTTGTGGAGGTCAGATAGGCAGATTGATTGGTTTAGGTTACTACACCGGTGCACAGGTTAATTTCCATCAAAGCTGTGTATGGTTAAGATAACCGTGTGAACATTATACTCTCGTAATATTTTTCATGTTTCAGATACCATATTGTGTCGCAGCCTGAAGCCTCTGCTGAAGGCTAGCGATTCAGATGCTGAGCGCGAAGGTTGACGTGTCAACATCTGAGAGGTTAAGAAGAACAGCATGCAAGCAGTTCGCTGGTCTTAGCCGAACGGTACGAACGTGCGCAAGTTTGGAATGGAATGCTCGGTGAGTCGCTTCCATTTTATTTTGATAGTGAAGTCAAATATTCTCTAGTGATGAGATGCTATTTCGAGTTTTAAGTGTTCATGTTGGAACACTGAATTGGTTGGTAGTGGTTATACCTAGCACTATCACTAGGTAATTAAGACACACCTGGTAAAAAGCAAGTAACTAATAAGCCCACCTACCACCTACCTACTATTGGGTTGTTAGTACTTTCCTAGTTTCAACATTTGGTTCAGTACGAACTTTAGGATGAGATATCCCATAAGAAGGAGATGAGATATCCAAAATGACTGAATAACTAGTCGTTTTCAGTGGCAAAGCGAGTTAGTAATGTCGTTGGGCTATCGTAATTGTATCGAGTTAGTAACGGTACTGGTCATTTGCGTGTATTCAGGACGGATCTTGTTGCGTAACGATGTACAACCACCGTCTTCAGATCTGAATTCACTTGCTTACTTTCAAAGTAATATTATGATAACAGTAGATCACGCGATTGTTTTTCTTACATGAAAACTGAGTTAGTGACCGACAGTAAAGGGTTACTGTTGATAATCTGATATTTATGATATTGATCAGAGTTAATTCGTGAAGCTCCTTAATAGTATCAGGGTTAGTTGTTTCCCTTTTATAAGCCATCAGTATGTTCCAAAATCTTTAAGTAGAAAACGCGAATCATGTTGGAAAGATACCCGATCGCAAAGTTCTTTGAGAATTAGACGTCATAGTTGATGACTGTGGTAGTGAAACCAAATCTGATTAACATGTCTACTCATAAGACCAATTCTGGACCGCACCTCATGCGTACCATGTAGCGATGGGTTTTTTTAAAGTGGGTTTATGAGTTGAGTATGCATTGCCTTTACTTTGTTTAGTTTAACTTGTTGATCGTCGGACCTTTTTCTAATGAATAGTGTTGTGTGGGAAACTTTAGTACGAAAACTGAAGAGGCCCGGTATTAAGTCCGCGATAGGTGATTATGACAGGATAGTGATCGTTATACACCAAAAGCTTTAAATAGATACGCTTAAACCTACAAGTATGGACACGGTAGGTTAAGGAAGATGCCAGCGGGTCATGTACCAGTCGATGTTGATGTTTAAAGGATTTTAATGATGATGAGCAAGCTCAAAATGTCGAGTAATTGAGTCTATCAGCCGTATTATGTTTGACCGTACCAGTGGATTCTGGCGGAGGTCGGGGTCTTGAGAGACCGTTGTGTGAGAGCAATATAATTGCTGTTCGGCTACAGAGCCGTGGCGTTAGAGGTTTTACTCGAGGGTTTCTGTAAGCTTGGCAGTTTTCGCTGCAGAAGAAGTTTTAAAGTTTGATTTGAGCGACTGGTAGTACATGGCCCAGGGTAATGATTTAGTTAAAGATCAAAGTTCTAAAATTTCCCTATTGTCACGAACCCAATGATCTAGTTTGGTCAGGAGTAGCCGAGCGTTGTGCGTTGGCCTGTGTGGCAACTGTTGGCCTTTATGGCAACTGTTGGCCTTTATGGCAACTGTTGGCCTGTGTGGCAACTAAACGCCAGTGTGCCAACTGGAGGCCTTTATGGCAACTGTAGGCCAGTGTGGCAACTGGAGGTCTTTGTAGCAACTGTGGTCCTGTAAGTTGGTTTAAAATAAACACGTTTGTGTAAGGAACCTTACAGAGGATGCCTGTAGAGTTATGAGGTTAAGATAAAGTAAACTCGCATAGTCACGCGAGAGGTGAGGTCACCATGTTAATGTTGATGACGTTCGAATCGACAAGCCTTCGTTACGAAAATTGAAATAATTTTGGTTTTCTAATTTTTATTACTATGCGTAGATTGTGTTAGTAAGATATACAAAGCTGAAGTACCAATTGAGATTGTAGATGATGAATAGACGTAACATAGGACAAACTAAATCTCTGTGTGAACAGGTTCTGAGTTCAGAGAGTTGAGTTGACTCGACAACGTAGGGATGTGCGAGTAGAGCAATTGAGAAGAGAGCTATGTGATGGCTAAAGGTCGTGAATAAGATACCTGGTGTCTTTTTCTTTTGTTTCATTTAATGTGACATTAGTGACTATCAGTGGTACTTGGACGTTGTAATCACGAAGATTAGAAGCTTTTGCGTTCCGAACTTCACCCTATTGATGATCATTTCAATTAATCTTTTGGTACCTCATGTAGAATTATTACAAATGGGGAATCCGCTACAATGGCACAGATTACAGCCATTTTTATTTTCTTTTTCTTCATACATCATGCTATTACTCGCGGTACATCTAGAGCTAACAGTCAAACTGAATGGGTTTGGGTTAATAAAATAGGTGAATTGTAATTGGCATTAAAATATACGAAATCTAAGGCTACTGAATGGCCCTTTTGATTAACTAGGTAAAATAGCCTCTCCCCTGCAATTGAAAATACCATATCCGTTTAGATCCTAAGCATAGAAAAAAAAAAAAAAAAGGTTTTGGTTTTAGAAAAAGACTTTGGTCACTCAATGAACTTTGAACGACTAAACCGTGATAGCAAGAATAAATAATAATGAAAAAAAGTCAAAGACTGGCCTCTGAATCTTTATGATCAAGCAACGAACTACGACCTCTGAGTTTCAGAATTAGTTGGTTAAATAAAATTCTGTCAAAACAAGTCAAAGACGGAGCCTCTGAATCTTTATGATCAAGCAACGAACTACGACCTCTGAGTTTCAGAATTAGTTGGTTAAATAAAATTCTGTCAAAACAAGTCAAAGACGGGGCCTCTGAATCTTTATGATCAAGCAACGATCTGCGACCTCTGAGTTTGATAGTTAAATAAAACTCAGTCAAAACAAGTCGTAAGACTAGCCTCTGAATCTTTATGATCAAGCTACGATCTGATACCTCTGAATTTGATTTGAGTTAGCAAAATGGATGTGTAAAAAGGCCTTGGTCATGGCTATGGTTTAAGTTGGATGATTCAATAAAATTTAAGTCAAAACAAGTCAAAGATGGGCCTCTGAATCTTAATGGACAAGCCACTATCTGCGATCTCTGAGTTTGACTCATTCACTCACTCATATTTTAATTTTTTTTATGATTTTCAGAGATTCGCTGGGCCTAGCAAGGCCCGCTCGTCAGTATGGCCGTGATAGCGCTGGTAAATGAAACTAGCAGCAGAGACGAAATCAAAACGTCAAAAAGGCAGATGACATAACGGAAACACGAATTATGTATTGTTATTGTAAAGATTTGTTTTTATTTGAGTAATATTTTAAAGTCAAAAATGGAAGGTAGATTCACCGACTGTTAGTTTATTTCAATAAAATAATTGGTAACTATATTCGTTCAAAATATTTGTAAAAAGTATTATTAATTATTAAACGAATAATGTACACAATTACTGTATTTTTACAAACCTAAATCTATAATTAATTGATAAACGAATGTCACCGGATGTTGTTGCTGTGTGACGTCTTGTCATTTGTTTAAACGTATAAATAGGCTGGTTCTAGTCGAAAGAACTCAGTATTGAATTGTATTGAACTGTGCACGTATCTTCATAAAATTAAGTTGTGAGACTTACTGTTGGTGTGAGTAATAAAAAGTGTAAACAAGATGTCTGATCGTTATCATTTGAGAATCCTGAGTACGCCCGCTCTTACATACATGGGTAAACAAACATGTATTTTAAGAAGTTCCTTCAAAATAAACACTAATCCGATCAAACCGCACCATTGCCAAAAATTTTGACCAAATCTGAGTCGGAACGAATGCGTTGTGGAGGTACACCATCCTCTTTCTTCACAAAGATACGGCCGTCTTTGGTCCACACATACTTGAAGTTATGTCTGTGCCCAGACTCGCGCGCTTTAAAAAACAACTTTGCGTTATTCGGTGTCAGCCGCTCGTTCAAATAGAACCTTGCCGAAGGCCCGCGCAGCTCGAGGTCCGCCGTGGTGAGGCCGCGCCGCACGCGCGCCGCTCGCAACAGCTGGTCGCGGGCAGCGCGGCGCGATAGCCGCACAGCGAGCGCGCGCGGCCGCGGTAGCTCCACCGTGTCAGCACTGCCGGATTCAATGAAGTTACGTCGCACCATGCCAACGCGCTCTGCGTTCACAATTTCGCGCTCGTCGATGGTAACTCCCAGTTTTGTTGAAACCAACCTTATTAGGTGTATTGGGCTCTCATCTCTTGCTTCCGGTATTCCCGTTATGATGACATCATTGAGCAGAAGGTCCTGGTCGCGGTCGTTTAGCTGCAACCTCAGCTCAGAAATAGTCTCCTCAAGGTGCTCGAAGGACGATGGTTCCTTCTCTTCAAAACGGTTCTCGAGGTGGGAAACCCTACACTCAACCACATCCATTCGGTCCCTACACAACCCGACATCTGTCTTCAAACATGCCATTTCGTCCCTGAACTGTCGCAACTCCACTCTCATGGCACTTAGTTCCTCGCGAAAGCATCGAATCTCATAAGCTATGTTGAGCTCACGAGAGTCTCGTGTATTGGGAGAGAGAGGTGCTGTAGGTTGGCTGATTGCTGGCTCACAAGTTATTTGCTCAATCACTGCACTCCGAGTTACCACTGCGGGCTGAGTTTTTGGTGAGGTCTGAGCTGTATTTGGCTGCCGGTTAACTGAGGCTGCATCAGACGGACCCATGTGTGCTGCGGCCGAGTTGACCTTCTTCGGCATCTTCACCCTACAATCCGGGCACAACCAATCAGGCGAAACCTTTGTCGACGTAACGCCAACACAACTTGGATGATACGACCCAGGACAATTAGTGCAGCGAATACACTCAGTCCTGGCGATAAATTGACCGCAGCTTCCACACTTAGCCATAATCGTGGGCTTTATTTTTAAGATTTACGTTGGTAAATAGTTATTTTGACTGACGCAAACACAGTACAGACAGTACCACTCGTCGAGTCACAGATGGCGTTGTCACCGAGTATTGTGCAGGAAAATTTTAACATTTAGGTCCTGTTTCTTCAGTGAGCCTGATTTTCGATAACAGCCCAATTGTTACCACAAAACATCACAACTAAAAGTATTGCACTATAAATATTGTTTTTAGCATTAAGTTTTTAATTTTATTAAGTATAGGGTAGGCGGTTTGCACAGGAAATATTTTGATTTGGTTTTATAGTGATTTTTAAAGATTTATTTATCACTTTCACTGCACCACAATATATGTAATTTAATGTATCTTGGTCTATTGTTTTATCAATAGAGATTTAAGAAAAAAACACTGTATATATATTATTTATATTATTTATTATTAAAAAACGTAACGTAACTCAAGCTAGTCAGCTGTTACCGACGTCCGTGTCGTCACTCCGCCGTTTGAGGTTGGTGCTAATTAAGAATATAAGAAGCTAGTCCTTTAAATTATATGAGCGCCCATACAACTCAGAGGACTATCTTAATTGGCGTAAACTATGTGTATGGGGACACCCTTTAATTTTCATTTCTTTTTTACTTTTTCCTTTATTTGTGCTGTAAGACCTTACTTTTTGCCAAACTTCGTGATTTGTGATAATTCTAGGTCAACCGGAAGTAATCCATAGGTTTTGGTTGAAAACCTATATGGTAGTTCCCCTAGACCTAGAATTGTCAATTTTGGCTAAAAGCAAGGACTTACAGCATAAGTAAAGGGAAAATTCCGATATAAAAACAGGTTGAAAACTAAGGCAAAGTTTGGTTAAGGCAAGTTTTCGCGAAAATCTAAATTTACCCATATCTTTTTATCGTGTTGACTCAGGACCTAAAAGGGTCTATAGACGTCAGTATCTGGTATAAATTTCAACTTGCTAGGTACATCTGTTCCTGAGAAAATCGGTGGTGACACACGGACAGACAGACAGACAGGTTCCTTTTTGCCGTGGAGGGTAATGTGTTTATCAGTCTATGTATGTATGTATGTATGTATGTAAGCATGTATGTATGTATGTATGTTTGTTCCTATATGGCGTTCCAGAGACCAAACGCGTTGGCCGATTTTGATGAGTCATACGTCAATCGATGCGTCTTAACCCTGCGAGTGTCATAAGCTACATTAAAATTGGATAATAGAAAAATGGCGGATTTTGGGTGCCATATTGTGGGGGCCCAATTTTTTTTTTCTTCCAATCCCATCGTGTGGGGTATCAAAATAAAGGGTTTTAAGAGGTGATTTCAAAAATATATATAAATATAAATATAACACTTATATGTTTAAATGTATCTTATTCGAAAAAAACTAACTAAAAAGTTATAAATCATCATAATCATTCATCATTTCAGCCAAAAGACGTCCACTGCTGGACATAGGCCTCCCCCAGGCGTCGCCACATTGACCGATCCCGTGCGTCTCGCATCCAGCGCCTTCCCGCAACCTTAACCAGGTCATCGGTCCACCTAGTGGGAGGCCTTCCAACGTATCGTCTTCCAGTTCGCGGTCGCCACTCCAGAACTTTTCGGCCCCATCGGCCATCCGTTCTGCGAGCAATGTGCCCTGCCCACTGCCACTTAAGTTTGGCAATTCTTCGGGCTATGTCGGTAACTTTGGTTCTCCTGCGGATATCATCATTTCTGACGTGATCACGCAAGGAAATTCCGAGCATAGCCCTCTCCATTGCCCTTTGGGTGACTTTAAGCTTTCTGATAAGGCCCATTGTGAGCGACCACGTCTCGGTCCCATAGGTGATCACTGGCAACACACACTGGTCATAGACTTTTGTCTTGAGACTCTGCGGTAAATTGGACGAGAAGATACCACGCAACTTCCCGAACGCCGCCCAGCCGAGTCGGATTCGACGGTTGACCTCTTTCTCGAAGTTGGACCAACCCAACTGGACCGTTTGTCCCAGGTAAACATAATCGTCTACAACTTCAAGTGTAGAGTCTCCGATCTTGATAGGAGTGGGTGTTACATGGGCGTTCACCATGACCTTGGTTTTGTCCATGTTCATTTTAAGACCCACTCTTTCGGAAGCTTTACTAAGGTCATCTAGCATTTTACTGAGGCTCTCCATGGTCTCAGCCATGATCACTATGTCGTCGGCAAACCGAAGGTGAGTGATGTACTCGCCATTAACGTTGATGCCAAGCCCCTTCCGTATGGTGCCGGACGTTAAGAATTTCACCATCCCATGTCTTCCCGTGGGTGTCGTAAAAGGCGACTAAGGGACAAACCAGAGATTGGGGAGCAGCGTTCTCTGTGCTCCTATAACAACCATACTGCGATCGCCAATCCGCCTGCCAAGCGTGGCGATTATTGCAAAACCCCCCCTATGAATAGCACAAATAAAAAATGGCCCCTAGTGCCCGGCAGCCCGCCTACCCTCGACTACGGTAGCGGTCGAGGTTACGGCATGGCAAGGGGTGCTAAGAATCTCCGGACGAGATTCGGCTACCCCAACAATCACCGACGACTGGACCTGGCAACGTACAACACGCGCACACTTCGGACCGACGAGAAGATCACCGAGCTCGAAGAGGAATTGAGCAGGTTGCGATGGAGCATTATAGGGTTATCTGAAGTCCGAAGAGAGGGGGAGGACTCGATAATCCTCAAATCCGGTAACCTGCTCTATTTCCGAGAGGGTGACCGGCAGTCCCAAGGTGGTGTCGGGTTTATCGTCCACAGGTCCCTTGTGAACAAAGTGGTGAGGATCGAGAGTGTGTCGACCAGGGTGGCGTACCTTATACTCAGAATATCCTCTAGATATTTGCTGAAGGTCATACAGGTCTACGCCCCAACATCGGCACACCCCGACGACGAGGTAGAGACCATGTATGAGGATATCTCCAGAGCCATGCATGGTTTCAAAACTCACTTCACCGTTGTCATGGGGGACTTCAACGCGAAACTGGGCAAACGAGACGAGGATGAGCTGCAAGTGGGGCAATTTGGAGTTGGACGACGGAACCACCGGGGTCACCTGCTGGCCAGTTTTATGGAGAAGGAGGGCCTCTATATGATGAACTCCTTCTTCAAAAAGCGTGAACACCGGAAGTGGACCTGGCAGAGCCCCGATGGTGCAACAAAAAATGAGATCGACTTCATCATGTCAACCAAGAAGCAAATGTTCAATGATGTCTCTGTGATCAATTCGGTAAAAACCGGGAGCGATCACCGCATGGTAAGAGGCACATTGAACATTAATATTAAGCTTGAAAGGTCTCGACTGATGAAGTCCACGCTCCGTCCAGCACAGGTCCAGGTCCAAAACCCCGAGAGCTTTCAGCTCGAACTCCAGAATCGTTTCGAGTGCCTGGGGAGCTCCGTGGACGAATACAGCGACGGGTTCGTGGAAGCTGTCCATACGGTCGGGTCTAAGTTTTTCAAGACCCGTCGTACAGATAGAAACAAAAAGCTCTCTGATCATACCCTCAAGCTTATGAAGGAGAGGCGTGAGATGATCCTGCAGTCTTCAGATGAGGCGTGCAAATACCGGCAGATCAATAGACAGATCTCTAAATCCTTGAAAAGAGACCTCCGCCGCTTTAATACCGAGCGTATTAAAGACGCGATTGAGCGAAATAAAGGCTCCAAGGTGTTTTCAAGGGATCTGTCTATTGGGCAGAGCCAGCTCACGAAACTGAAGACCGATGATGGCAGAATTGTATCCGCCAAACCGGAGCTTCTGAGGGAGATCGAGAGTTTCTATGGGCAGTTGTACACGTCAACCAGTAAACCCGTTGCGAATCTAGCAAACGACCCAAGAGCTAGATTGACCCGACACTATACCGAAGATATCCCGGACGTCAGCCTGTACGAGATTAGGATGGCTCTGAAACAGCTTAAAAACAACAAGGCGCCGGGTGATGACGGAATCACGGCTGAACTCCTGAAGGCGGGTGGAAAACCGGTCCTCAAGGCCCTTCAGAAGCTTTTTGAAACCGTCATACTTGAGGGCAAAACGCCACAGGCATGGTGCAGGGGTGTGGTGGTACTCTTCTTCAAAAAGGGCGACAATGCCCGGCTGAAGAACTATAGGCCCATCTCGCTTCTTAGCCATGTTTACAAGTTGTTTTCAAGAGTCATCACGAATCGTCTCGCGCGCAGGTTTGACGATTTCCAGCCTCCCGAACAAGCCGGATTCCGAAAAGGCTTTAGCACCGTAGACCACATACATACGCTGCGGCAGGTTATACAGAAGACCGAAGAGTATAACTTGCCTCTCTGTTTAGCGTTTGTGGACTACGAGAAAGCCTTCGATTCGATCGAGACTTGGGCTGTACTACAGTCTCTCCAACGGTGCCAGATCGACTACCGGTACATTGAGGTGTTGAAGTGTCTGTACAAAAACGCCACCATGTCAGTCCGTCTTCAGGATCAGACCTCGAAACCTATCCTTCTCCAGCGCGGCGTAAGACAGGGAGACGTAATTTCTCCGAAACTGTTCACTGCTGCGCTGGAGGACGTCTTCAAGGTTCTGGACTGGAAGGGGCTTGGCAAAAGTTATAAATAAAAAAACTTAATTCAAAAAATCAAAAAACCCGACTGCTTCAAAAGCGAACTAAAAAGTCGTAAACAAGGAAAAAATCATGCTGTGCAGGCGGAGGATACACCAGATTTTGGTCAGCCAGCCCGCGAATATGTATCCTCCGACTGCACAGCATGATTTTTTCCTTGTTTACGACTTTTTAGTTCGCTTTTGAAGCAGTCGGGTTTTTTGATTTTTTGATTTACCTTTTGATAAATGATTTTATTTCTGTAAGTTGGTTTGTACAAACACTTTTACATGTCGATCATATATTTTAAAACTAGATGAGGTCGTCGTTTCCTATCTGACTACTCTGAGAAGAAAGGCCGAAACAAACTAAGAGGTCGCTGTCTCTTTTCAAGTCCTGACAAAATCTTGATTAGATCATGTGAAGACCATGTAGACTGATGTCTGATATGATCTTTTGAGGAAAGAACCAGCCAGATTGAGTGGACCTGTCCAGTCAGTGCATGCATTTGTCAATAACCGAGCAGCTCAACTCAGAATTTAAGGAGCTCAACGATTCGACGAACAATACCAAGGACATGACATACGTTGAGGTACGGAACCCTAAAAATAACATGTTTAAACACGTCAATTGTTTTTGTTAACTATTAAAATAGGTGGGGTCGCTGTTTCGTAGCTGTTAAATGGGACATTTAAAATAAGAAATGTAAGCCGTCAAAATAAAATTGAGTTCAAACTACAGTTGAATATAATTCTGAATATTTTAACTCGACTTCCATGAATACTTTTGAGTTTCGTTGTTCCATGTATTTTTCCAACAAACATACAATACGACAGTAAATTGTATTCCAGATTAATGAATTTCTGAAAAGCAAATAAATATGACAATTTTACTCGCATCAAAATGAAATATTTTACACAACACGGACATTTGCAGGCAAACAATTACCCTCTAACAAATAAACGCAGAATAAAGTTATACCAGGTATAAACCTATGAAAATGTATGGGTATACCTTTGTTATACCTGGTATAACTTTATTCTGCGTTTATTAGTAAGAGGGTTATTCTTTAACCAAAAAATATTTCGGAGCTTAAGAGACGTGTGTATCAGAATCACAAATGACCGTGGGAAAATTCAATTTGCCTACTTAAATTTTCTGAATACTCGCTCGCATACAGTTCTTTGAATAAAACAATATAGGATACAAGTAGTAAGGAGAACCGATCACATTCGTATTGTAATAAAATTAGAGGCAAAAACGCCTCTGATTTATCAAAGAAAACAATATCATTTTACTTTGGCGAACATAGCAAGTTGTGAAGTTTTTGCTACAGAATGTGTTTAGGTACTAGCTATGCGATAGATTTAATGAAGATGTAGGTATAGTTAGATTGTATGTTTGTGAACTTTCTAGTCTAGAAGTACTGATACAATTAAAAAAAATATAATACTTATCACAATTAAGATATTTTTCATATAATTATTATGTTTCTTTTTTTCATTAGAGTTATTATTGAAAGACAAAAAAAACATAATGTCCGTCTCCGTAGCTTATGACCTTCCTCATAATTATTCATCAAAGATTGTTTTTTTTGGTTTCCGCTTTTATTTTAACCATCCACGTACATATTCAAAACTTTCCTTACGATATACCTACATATTTCTCATTCCCCACAACTCATGCCCTAAACCATGAGAACCAATTTTCACTAAAGTATCTGCGTAAAATAACTTACAAATAAAAAGCGGAAATATTCATGAGTGACGACGGGTAACTACTTATGCCAGAAACACGTGTGACTCCTGAGGCAGTGGGACGCAGCCAGTCTTTAATTGACTTCATTTTTAAACGTAGTCCGATATTATGGGATATAGGAATTATAGAAGTTTCGGGGAAGTAATGGTTTCAGCTCAGTAGCTGATTTTAAAATGAGAATCACGTCTAAACGGCTATTCGTAATTTTTTGGAAAAAATATATGAAAAAAAAACAATACATATGTATTTAGACTATTTTCTTGATAATTTGATCTAAGAAAAATTTGTATTTTTTTCTTATAACATAGTGTAATTAATTCGTAAAGTAATGTCTAACACGGACAAAACGACACAATTTCACCAAAACTGCCGGGCGTATTTTAATGAAATATACATGATCTCAAAGAAAAATTACATATCTACATTTTTATCTGAGGCTTTTTTTTAAAGTCAAAGAACAATAAGAAAAAAACAAAAGTGGCTACTGAATTTTGGGCCGCGCGGGTGTGAAACGAGTTTGCTCAAGGTCGTTGGCGACTATCGTCGTCTTAAATGATTTGTACTAAGTTAAATTGCAAGTATGTTCACATGAACGCAAATTGCATTAGTCCCAAGATATAATTATATTAGGGTTTAAAGTATGAAATTGCCGTTTTATTGTAATAGGTACTTCGAATTGACATAAAACCTTCATGGTTCATGGTTTGAGATTTTTTTCACATGGTTTCTATGAAGATTTTCTTTAAAAGATAGTGTAACATTCGATTATCGACTTTCAGTTGTTTTTTTTATTCCGCTTAGACAAGAAAGATGGATCTGCAGAAAGAAACGCGTGTTGAAACTTGTGTTGCCTTGTTGAATCGATACAGAAATGAAGGAATATTGGATCAAATTGTGACATGTGGATTCTTTATGGTAACCGTAAGTGAAAAATGCAATGGCTGACCCAAGGACAAACCCCGCAACAGTGTCCTAAAGCAAAGCTCACCAATTAAAAAGGTAATGATAACTGTTTGGTGGTCTCAGCATGGTGTTATTCAGTTCAGTTATTTAGATTGGTATTTGTGTCAAGTTACAAGTCAATTAACTGAAGTAATAAGATTCTTCAAAAACACTGTAATACCTCCTAAATCGTCTTTTGGGAGTAGTTGCAAAAACCTAATAATCACAACCTTTATTGTTTATTTGGGATGGTATTTATGTCAAGTCTCATGTTTATTCACCCAAGAAATCACATTCTTCAAAAAAAATAACATCCCCTAAATCGTCTTTTGGGGGTAGTTGCAAAAAACTAATAATGACAACCTTTATTGTTTATTAAGGATGGTATTTATGTCAAGTTTCATGTTTATTCACCCAAGAAATAAAATTCTTCAAAAAAATTAACATACCCTAAATCGTCTTTTGGGGGTAGTTTCAAAAAATTATAACAGCAACCTTTTTTATTCATTTAAGTTAGTATTTGTGGCAAGTTTATTGACCAAAGAAACCAGATTTTTCAAAAACACTGTAATACCTCCTAAATCGTCTTTTGGGGTAGTCTTTTGGGGGTAGTTGCAAAAAACTAATAATGACAACCTTTATTGTTTATTTAGGATGGTATTTATGCCAAGTTTCAAGTTTATTCACTCAAGAAATCTGATTCTTCAAAAAAACTAACATCCCCTAAATCTTCTTTTGGGGGTAAGTTCAAAAAGTAATAATAGTGACCTTTATTATTCATTTAGGTTAGTATTTGTGGCAAGTTTCAAGTTTATTGACCCAAGAAATCAGATTTGTCAAAAACACTAATACCTCCTAAATCGTATTTTGGGGGTAGTTCCAAAAAACTAATAATCACAAACTTTATTGTTAATTAAGGTTGGTATTTATGTCTAGTTTCATGTTTATTCACCCAAGAAATCAGATTCTTCAAAAAAATAACATACCCTAAATCATCTTTTGGGGGTAGTTTCGAAAAACTAACAATGAAAGTCTTTATTGTTTATTTAGATTGGTATTTGTGTCAAGTTTCAAGTCTATTAACTGAAGTAATAAGATGCTTCAAAAACACAGGTCTACCGGAATCTCATGGCAAATGTGGAAATAAAAATTTGTTGTGTGCTATACTGGGGAAATAGGATTAAACGATCTTGATACTGTTTAATTTTTATTTATGTCTTTAGTATTAATGAACATGAGGTACCTATATTATAGTTGTCACAGCGGATCTTTGTGTCTTTGAACTTGGTCCTGCCAACCATTGCGTAAGAAACAGTTTGTCATCGAGTATACTGCATAGAGTAAGCGAGATAGGACGATGTGACATACATAAGCGAGTGAAAGAGACAGTTATACAATGCTATCTTCACCTTCAACTTTGACACAAAAATAGCTACTGCGCGGGGTCTTGCAACCAATTCAGAGACACAAAGATCCACTGTGAGTATTATAGGTATGTGTATAAACAATGTTGTTATACATCGGGTTCTTAACATAGGAAAAATAAATCAATTGAATTTTAATGTATGTACTAATTTGTTATATAACATTTAAATCACACTAATAACTTAAAACCTCATTCAGAACTAGAAAACTAGAATACGATTCCATGAACTCCACTGGCATTTCAAAAACTTGTATCTTTGTAGTTTTATGTCATCTCTCTCCATCAAAATGGTTCTTTTTCATTGGCATTTAACATATTCAAAACCAATCTCTTTATGTATAAAGTCTGTAAACAATAATAAAATGTATCATGTTATTTATAGTCATTCATCATCATCAGTCTATATATACTTTTTTTATGTAAGTTTTATGGCCTGGTTGCTAGGACCTAGGCTGGTTGTTAGCCACGTCTTTGGAAAGAGTTTTGGATCTTATATTTATTCTTTAGTATGCATTAGAATGCGGATGTAACAGATTCTAATGTTTTTTGGAGTATTTGGCAGCAAATTGTATCGAGTCAGTCTTTCCAGTAAGCTTTGCAGAGGCAGTCAATACTACAATAAAATACTCCGCTCCACTATCCCGATATCGCTTCTGTCAATAATTTTACAAATTGTCCAGTTGCGTAAACAGTTGAGACACAAAACTACACCAATAATATATCACAATATCCACTAGGAATCAATTTTCAAATAATATTAACAGCCAGTGAACTTCACTCGACAAAATCCTGCCAAAAACTCCCGTCTATATACACGTCCCACTGCAAATCCTACGTCCTACTGAAATAAAAATTAGGTAAGAAAAACATAAAATAAATTAAAAGTATCAAAACAAGTCAGTCCAACTTACCGGTCCACTCTACGACGCACTTTAAAATCAAAGATTGAGTTTGATTTACGCCTTCTTCTTCCCTTATTTTAGGATACACATTGAAAACATTATGTCTCGCTTGAGATCGAAGTGGTTTTTTCGACATTTTCACAAAAATAACAAATTTTCAAGATAATATCAATAAATTTCAGCAGCGGTTGACACATCAAGTACTTTGATTTGACAGGTGACAATTGACATTGCCATATGAAAATCACAATTAAAAAAAATAAAAAATGCCATGAGATTCTGGTAGACCTATACCTTCTAAATCGTCTTTTGGGGGTAGTTGCAAAAACCTAATAATCACAAACTTTATTGTTAATTTAGAATGGTATTTATGTCAAGTTTCATGTTTATTCACCCAAGAAATAAGATCCTTCAAAAAAATTAACATCCCCGAATTCGTCTTTTGGGGGTAGTTTCAAAAAATAATAAGAGCAACCTTTATTATTCAGTTAGGTTAGTATATTAGTGGCAAGTTTATTCACCCAAGAAAAAAATAATTAAAACACAGTAATACCTCCTAAATCGTCTTTTGGGGGTAGTTGCAAAAAACTAATAATGACAACCTTTATTGTTTATTAAGGATGGTATTTATGTCAAGTTTCAAGTTTATTCACCCAAGAAATCAGATTCTTCAAAAAACTAACATCCCCTAAATCTTCTTTTGGGGGTAGTTTCAAAAAGTAATAATAGTGACCTTTATTATTCATTTAGGATAGTATATTAGTGGCAAGTTTATTCACCCAAGAAAAAAAAAAATTAAAACACTGTAATACCTCCTAAATCGTCTTATGGGGTAGTGACAAAAAACTAATAATCACAAACTTTATTGTTTATTTTGGTTGGTATTTATGTCAAGTTTCATGATTGACCCAAGAAATCAGATTCTTCAAAAAAATAACATACCCTAAATCATCGTTTGGGGGTAGTTTCGAAAAACTAACAATGAAAGTCTTTATTGTTTATTTAGATTAGTATTTGTGTCAAGTTTCAAGTCTATTAACTGAAGTCATAAGATTCTTCAAAAACACTGTAATACCTCCTAAATCGTCTTTTGGGGGTAGTTGCAAAAACCTTATAATCACAAAACTTTATTGTTTATTTAGGATGGTATTTATGTCAAGTTATATGTTTATTCACCCAAGAAATCAGATCCTTCAAAAAAATTAACATCCCCGAATTCGTCTTTTGGGGGTAGTTTCAAAAAATAATAAAAGCAACCTTTATTATTCATTTAGGATAGTATATTAGTGGCAAGTTTATTCACCCAAGAAAAAAAATATTAAAACACTGTAATACCTCCTAAATCGTCTTATGGGGTAGTGACAAAAAACTAATAATGACAACCTTTATTGTTTATTAAGGATGGTTTTTATGTCAAGTTTTATGTTTATTCACCCAAGAAATAAGATTCTTCAAAAAAATTAACATACCCTAAATTGTCTTTTGGGGGTAGTTTCAAAAAATAATAACAGCTACAGCACCTTTCGCTTTTATAGATATAGATTATGTCTTCTGTATTCGATTCCATGATCTCTGTACGCGACCAACAAACCAAGCGACTCAGCCTGTGCTTGAAAACGATCCCCAGAGTTGCGTCCGACAACCACAAAACGCGACAGGACGGTCCCAATCGCAACTTGCAAGTTGCAACCACACACTTTTCTTATATATTATCTACTTACTACTAAACCTTTCCTTTAGCACAACCTTTTCGGTCAAACTACCTTTTGTTACCAGCCAGGAATATTTATATAAACTTGCAGTTGCGGTCGTAAATTTTTGTGGCGGTAGAATGGAGACACCCTTTTGCCCTCATTTTATAGGAAAGTGTGTGCATTATGGCTCAATCAACGCTGCAGTGTCAATACGGCACGATTCACGAGCGCCAATAATGATACGTTGTCACTCGCATTATAAAGTGTCTCGGATTTTGAATTTCCTTTGTGATTCCAATTTCTGTTTCTTATAATTACGCCCTGTTTTCTTCTGAAGTGTCTGTGTGAGTACTTAGAGCGTAATATTTCTATTATTAACATTATTTTTTATATTAGTTTAAGAACTGATACTTATATTGAAGCTACCGTTTATCTACGGCTTCGCTCCCGTTGCCTGCAACTATTTCTTGGATAAAAACTAGTGTCATAGACTCAGCGATATATGTAGCATTGTACCAGTGAAAAAAAATATATATTATCGGTTCAGTACTTACATCCTACCTTCTTATCATTTAGGTATCCGCTACGAACAATATTATCACCTTTGTGATATTAGTTTCGATAATATCATATTCTAGTAAGAACTACTAATTAGATTTTAGAGAAGTACTATTATAGTGTAGGTTTACTAACAATGCAGCTTACAAAGAAGCCGCCGTGCGTGTATGACCAGAAGCCTAATAGAGTAAGTAGCAGTGGCAGGTAAGGCAAAGGGTTTGATACCATAAAAGAGTATTACAATTCTCTTTAAATAATTAGGTATTGCCAAAAAATATTGGACTCTTTCAGCTTCACCAGCGAAAGCTTTCAATAATTTTTGGGAATACGTAATTATTTAAAGAGAATTTGTTATTACTCTTTCATGGGGGCCTTGCTGAATTCACTCACGCAATAAGGCGTGAGCACGAAACAATGTATGAACGACGAATTATAATAATACAAAAATAATTTGTAAGGATCCTAGCAATTCAATAGTTTCTTTTCTTTTAGTTTTATATGTCATGTCTTATTAATATTCTCAAGTTGTTATCTACACAGCTACAAGCTCATAACAGTAGCAATAGTAAGCTATTACTTAATCTGGTACAACATTAAGAGGCAGGTTTGCGAGCGTGAGAACTTATTTTAGAACCCACACATCGACATTTTCACTAACACATTTGCATCACACACTGTAGTGTACACGCACCCAAGAACAAGTGAAAAATTATGCGGCGCGACGGGCATAATATAGCTTCAATGCGCGTTCGCTTCTGAAGGATTTGTAAGCTTGTCTCAAAAACGCGCAATGTATTAGCTATTGATTCACCGCTCCGCACGGAACGCGGTCCCATAGTAATATAGCCGTGAACAAAGGGTGGGGTCACAGTGTAATCGGTTGTGTAGTTTGATTGTTAGAAAAAATAATTACTATATGTAATACAACATAATTATTACTATGATAAGTACAAAAAATAATGCTTGATTGAATGATGTTCTCTAATTTATTTATTTTATTGCTTAGATCTAGAATCTTTTTTAGGGTTCCGTAGCCAAACGGCAAACAAAAAACGGAACCTATATATATTCGTCATGTCTGTCTGTCTGTCCGTCCGTATGTCACAGCCACTTTTTCCCGAAACTATAAGAACTATGCTGTTGAAACTTGATAAGTAGATGTATTCTGTGAACCGCATTAAGATTTTCACACATAAATAGAAAAAAAAAACAATAAATTTTGGGGGTTCCCATACTTGAAACTGAAACAAAATTTGTTTTTTTTTCATCAAACCCATACGTGTGGGATAACTATGGATAGGTCTTCAAAAATGATGTTGAGGTTTCTATTTTTTTTTTTTTTTTAAACTGAATATTTTGCGCGAGAGACACTTCCAAAGTGGTAAAATGTGTGTGTCCCCTTGTAACTTCTAAAATAACCATCATCATCAGCCTATTAATGTTCCCACTGCTGGGACACAGGCCTCCTCTCTGTGAGAGGGAATGGGCCGTAATCCACCACGCGGGCCCAGTGCGGGTAGGTGGATGTCACATGTCTTCGAATTTTTGGTTCTAGGACATGCCGGTTTCCTCACGATGTTTTCTTTCACCGTTTTGAGAGCAGTGGTAAAGAAATAATTTACACAAAGTAAAGCGCCTGCCTGGGCTGGAACCCACAACCTACAACTTTTAAGTCGCGGCCGATACCACTGGGCCACCACTGCTCTCTGTAAAATAACAGAATGATAAAACTAAAAAAAATATATGATGTACATTAATTACCAAGTAAACTTCCACTGAAAATTGGTTTGAACGAGATCTAGTAAGTAGTTTTTTTTTTAATACGTCATAAATCGTAATCCGCAATTTACCAAATACGGAACACTTCGTGCGCGAGTCCGACTAGCACTTGTCCGGTTTTTTCAACTCATGATGGCTTATAAATATGTTAGGTATTTTGTGTATGATTTTATTGTACAAGTAGGTTTGTGGCTGCTTAATATTATTTGCCACAACGCACGTTGCAGAACGAGCTGCGTAAGATTGTCTAGTTGAGAAATTAATTAGTTTTTCTCCTACGAACTTTGCAACAACACTTTTAAAAACCTCTGCTATATTACTATTGACTTTATAAATTAAGCTTTTAGTATTGTTGACTAATCTTGATACAAGTTTCATTACGGCATTATAAAAGGTGTAAGCTATCATTACCGGCAATTTTTTTATCAGTGCCAATCTCACCATTTATAGTTGTTGAATTCAGTTGCTTGCAATATTATGGCTTACAAAACACATGATTACCAAAAACATGATTTGGTCCATTTTATAAGCCAGTTTGTCTTATTGCTTGAATAGTGCTACAGTCATGTCACGACACTCGCGACCCACCCTTATGCCTATTGTGTATGTGTGCGTAGACGTTTTGCGAACTCGGCTCGGAAAAAAAACGGACGTGCTCTCACCTTGGAGTCTAAGACGGCACTGAAAATTTTTCGCGCGCGTAGTCGTTTATAAAACAAATTACGGGAGCGTAACGCTCCATACTAAAATGTATGGGGAATAGAAAACAATTTGTGTAGAAAAAATAACAATGTTGAAACGTGGATTACTATCATTTGGTGTGACTTATTAGATAAATAAAACGGTGAACGCCATATTCATACTTTCGTGTCACGATATATCTAAAGAGGTTTATAATTTTTTTTCTAGAATTATGACAATAGTGCAAATAGAAAAGGTCGATTTAGATGTTTTTGAGAGAATTCAACAAATTTTTTTGTAGAAATTTAGGATGGTTTTACAAATATCTCGCGGTGAAACTGTTGGCACATCTGTTAAGGTTCTTCATTTTTTTTTGTGTAATTCAGAGCGGTGAATCTTTAGAAATAACGAAAACTGTAAGTGCCTTTTTAGGTGTTTCTTAAGGACTCGCCTCTTAAGTGATATTTACGGAAGAATTAGTGTAACGAAAATCTACCAAGTTAATATTTTTACGTTTCTGTTCTACAAACTTTTTAGTGTTTGTAAATATATAATATAGACATTAGTGTTCAATATTATTAAGGGATATTGTCAATCCGCCTAGCCTTTAACCCAGTAACTGGGTAACACGGTAGATACCCCTTGGCAAGACTGGTGTCAGATCTCAAGCTTCTGACTACCCGTAACGACTGTCAAAGATCTTCAAATGACAGCCGGGACCAACGGCTTAACGTGCTTTCCGAGGCACGAGGCACCCATCCACGGACCGACCTCGTCAAGCGTTGCTTAACCTTGATGATCGAACAGTGCGGCTGTTATTATTTAGCCACGAGCTGCTCTATTAAGGGATATGTAAATAATGGGCATTACCAAAAATTGTATGTGTATGTGGTATCATATTTAGTGGTATTTAATGAAGTTTTTTGTTAACCAAAGTCAAAGTTTCGCGCCAATCGTGTAACCTATATGTAAAAACAATTTCTGTTCGCGACGGCACGTCACCATTTAGATAGGTAGTCATATGTAAAATATAAATAGTATTGACAGACACACGTCTGCTCACCCCAGAGCGCCATCGCATACTAAGCGATGTCGGTAGGTGAAAAAACCTTTTATAGTAAAGCTCGTAACTAATTTTTGCTCATGTTTTTGAGACACTAAAATTATATTTTATGTGTCTATCGGTATGTAATAGAATTATATAGTCTAATAACAATAAATTAGAAGCATTAATATGCATACTGACTATGTTATTACGGAAAGAAACAAGTATTTAACTCCGTAAACACAACCATCATCAACGAGCGTTTAGTTCACAATGACCTGTAAGAGGGCGGCACCTTATATTTATACTAAAACCAGTTATTGTAGAATTTTGATAACTTTAAACTCATGTTTTAGGGGCTTTTACATAGTTTATAGTGCGCATATAGCGCTTATGTGTTAGAGTTATGCATAAGGTACCTTAGATATATGATAAATGTATAGTTTTAAGGAAATAAAAATATTTTGTTTACTTATTTTAGACCCCCCAAAATTGGCAGGGTATCAAGTAGTGCTATAGGTATTATATTCACCTACCAATCAGATTATTTCCTTACACGTAATTGTTTTGTTAGGAAACATCATCTAGGTGTTCTAGATAAGATAGCTGGATACCATGACTGAGAAATTATACATAATAGCAGTACATGGCCAGTCTTAATACAGTTTCACTCTGAAAATGCAGATATGCATACATTTTTGCTCGAGTAAGTATTCAGAAAGTTCGATACAAGCCTTTTAGCACTTCTGGGTGACCTAGAATTCTGTCTAGGCTCCTATATAGATAGCGCCTATGTAATTCTAGTACATAGGCGTCACTTACTTGAGAGGATGTGTCTGTGTATGCCGGCATGGACGTTTCTTTGCGTCTGCCGATGGGTCACTGCGTCCAGGGACATTTGGTGCCTGGTCAGCTATAGATATGCTGTCTGAAGCATTACCTTCGTGAACCCTCAGGCAGGCGCCTACACTCAGTCATGACACGGAGCTAGTATATAGGGGTATGTAACGCACACAGACACATTAAAGCTGTGAGACGACGTAAAATTTAGTATTCGGCCGCTTCCCGGCACCTTAAGCTGCGGAAAGGCTGGTGGTACACCCATCAGGGTACCGCCGTCAGACAGCCTAGTTTTCTAGCTACCCAACCACACTTCCGGAAGGAGCTTAGCTCTGGTGGTTGAGGAGTTAAGCGACCTGATATGGTGCGAGGTTACATGGATTTGCTATGTAAACAAACTTGTAACAAACGATAGCTCATCGGGGGTTGGACATGTAGCTACCGGACTTCTACCTTGGGATAGCCCATCACGAGGGCTACCCGGGTGTGAATGTAACTTGAAAATCCACCCAGCGGTCTGAGTAGGAATCGAGTTTATGTGCCAAGATCAGGGGCATAAGCTAACTTCTCGCACCATTTCGCGGCTGTACGCCCGAAGGTTTTGAATATAACTGTAACACTTATGTGTGTCAACGGCCCAGTAGGAGGGCTCCAAGTCCCTCGCTGGTACCCTAGAGCTAACGTGTCTAGTTTTAGGAGAAACTCGATTGTAAAGCTTCAAACTGGCGGGAATTCCCTTTCTTCGACGTTCTCCTTACGAGAACTCCCTGATGGTAGGGGCTAGGGACCTGGATCAAAGACCGGAGGGAAGGTCTCCTCGAGACCTATCCAAAAGTACAAGTTTCACCAGAATCGGTCCAGTGGAAGGGTAGTTCCTGTCAGTTTCAAGCTACGAGTCTTAGCGTATATTATTTTGAAAATAAAAGTTTTTGCGGTCGGAATGTTGTGGTCCTCGTCGCAGTCGAGTTCGCCTCTTTAATAGTGCGCAGGCGCGTGAACATTTCGTAGCCATTATTTCACTTAAAGTATTTCCACGCATCATTGCGCATCGAGGACCATGAAGGAACGTCGCTTCTGGCCATGAACAAATAGTTTTTTATTTAACCTGGACATCACGTTTTCACCTCAACCTACTTGGCAGCCTTCAAGTGTCTCCAAGGTCCATAGTTACCAGATGACAACTGAACAATAGGTGCAAGGGGCGTCAACGCGTTCAAGCAGGAGCCTTACAACCTCCTGATTGCCTGTCGGTCTTGGACGATCACGTCCGTCCCGTACAATTTCGTTATGACAATTATGTTTCCTAATGTACCTGGTAAACAACAATAACAAACACCGGTCCACTCTCACATATTATTCATTACGACTACTTTATTTATGCTCAAAACTTCCAATTCGTCCATCAGGTGGATATAATTATCGACATTAGCTTTTATTAATCCTTTATAAACCATGACTAAATAAAATTTGTTGTTTATTAATATTTTTACACTAATTTTCGAATATTTTTAGTCAATCTACGTGTAGTTGACACTATAGTATCATGATTTCCTTGAACGTTATGACGTCACCAACATGGCGACCAATTGTGGCCCGTTTGTAGTCACGTGGTTCTTTTCAAAATATTATCGATTTTCAATAGGTTATAATAAATTGAAAAAAAATATTGCAGAGTTTTTTTAAACGACAATATAATTTAAGTTATGTAAAGTTTCGAAATACATTAAAAAAATCGTCATTTTTTTTTAATTCAACAACCCAATTAATCATTTCGCTTTAAGCTTGTTGCATACTGAGAGCGTTGGGTTCTGATTTATTTATTAGAATGTCTTGTACTTGATATTTTTGGCTTTTTTACGGAAGTTGCAAAAAAAATAATTAACCAGTTATAGTAAGTCGTGACAAGGAATTCAATATACTGACGTCATGAGTTAATTCAATATGGTGATTGTGTCTTTTCTTGTTTACTTATTGTATTAAAGGAGGCTGGTGGGACGAGCTAAAATTAACAACAAACGTACTACATTAGCTCTGGAGCGAAACAGCTTGATGACTGGGGTGAGGCCTTTGCCCAGTTTTGGGATGATAAAGAATAGTAGTATGAATGATCTAGAAATCAAATAAAAATGTATCTCCGTTCAACTGAAATATAAATTAATGTCATGTCTCAACAATTCCTGAAAACTTTTTAATACCACTTTAATGCCTCAATGTAACTTAAGCACGTGATGTGAAACCCTCCCTGTTTTTATCTCGCTTCTCAAACTTCCAAGTAAGGTATTAACTTTACTTCGAAACTTTGTTTAAACTTGGGTTAAGGTTAAGCTTAGATTATAAATTTTATGATTTCAGGAGAATTTACCCTTCAGATTATTCGTATGTAGAAGAGTTGGAGATTGTGGTTAAAGACTTCAAATAAAAATATTATTTCGCGTGGGATTCTTAGTATCGTGTATCGTTATGATGGTGTCACATCTATTGTACCTGGCAGCTTGGAACGGGGACAAATATTATATAATTTTATTTAATCCTGACAAGGTCAAATTCATTGTATGTGTCAAAATGACTGTTTTATAATACCAAATACAGAATCAAAATGAGTGACCCCTTTAAGAAGCCAGTGGTGGTGATAAACAATGGTTTCTACAACATCAAAGGCTTCGCCTGCAACAACCACCCGCTGTCCATCTTCAGGAACACGATTGGACGACCCAAAATCTTTCAAGGGACGTACGGGAGGACTCCGTACCATGTGTCTATGTCGCAGCCATCTGGTTAAATTAATCGGCTAATTTTAGTTAATAACATTCACGGTTTGCGTTGTTGGCGCCATATTTATTTTGGTAACTACTAGAGCCGCAGTGGAAAAAAAATTAAGTAACTTTGAATCAGTTGACTGAGTCTTGGTCGATCATCTTCAAAGGTCTGACTTTCATTACACCAAGTTGTTAATCGTCAAATGATTCTAGTTCAATTAAATATAACTACGGTTTCCTTTGTTATTAACCAGCCGAAATTGGCCAGTAGGTAGCCGTGCGAATAGGTATCTTAACTTGCTGAAAGCTGGTAGTAGCGATCAACTTGTGCTTTACTATGGTTGGTATAACGATGCCACGTGGGAAAAATAAACTGGCATAGAGATAACTGGAACTTCTGAGAAGCTAACGCTCTTAACTGCAGGCCACCGTTTTCTCATAAAAGATTTTATATGCGATTACATGTACCAATATTTTGTTGTTTTTCCTGCTTGTTTTACCACTACTATTAAAACTTTTTCACGAAGAATTTTATCAAGACGCATGCATGAATATTTATTTTCTATTGGTTGCCGCCCGCGACTTTGTCCGCGTGGTTATGTGTTATATTGACGTATAATAAAAATACTGTAAAGTTTAATTAAAAGCCGTTCAATAGTTTTTGCGTGAAAGAGTTACAAACATTTCATCCATCCTCACAATCATTCATGTTTATAATGGTAGTAAGATCTAGGTCAAATCAATCGTTAATGTATTCTAACACTACACACGTTATTGACATAGACGAGCATATTATAAAGATTTTAACTCATGACTCGGACTTCGTGACCTGTCGTATTTTTCGTCCCGAGATACAAAATATCTAATAGTACCACCGAGTTCTGTCTCGACGTCTGCTACGGGGAAAAATACTGGGTCAATAGAAATGTTATATCACGCACAGTTTTGTCCATAAAGTCTGTCTGCAAGGAATGTAGTCACATAAAGTAAGGAGCTTATGTAGGTGCTGAAATTATTTACTGACATTGTCTGAATGTCTGGTCATACATGCATAAATTTTATATTTTACGAGTAAAGAGAATGGATTGAATGTGGAGTAAATAAACAAAAGTATTTTTTAAGCTTACAAGTCACGTGGTAGCTAATTATTAAAATCATAATACAATGAGATTACGTTGTTGTCTTGTTGTACTCGTATTGTGCATTATGATCTAGCTAGTAAACTTTCACTGCTAAATATTAGGATCCTGCCTTTGACCGTGGTTCTCGTGGCCTAACCATGCATCTTTTAATCCTATAACACTCTGCGATCTTCTTCTTCTTTCTTGTCGATTAACTCAAACTATAGTCTCAACCGTTCTGATTTTATCCAACCACGTATGTAGCTACTCGGACAGCTCTGTCATTTGACGTTTAAATCCCGTAAGGTGCAGGTGGTCGGACATCAAGGGCAAACAAGGAAGTGGGCCACATCTTGCAAAGGGGAACTGGAACTGTGTTTTGGATGGGTTTAAGATACTGCATTTGGCCAGGTATTTCTACAGCAGCCAACCTAGATCCGCAATGGGTTTAGGGATTTCCAGATTGGCCACATACTCAGTGATATGAGTGAATGTTCGTTATTGAATGTACTTCAAGAGACAACTTTTGGAAACACAAAAATAAATTTAATTAATAATACCAGCCTGTTACTGTCCCACTGCAGGGCAAAGGCCTCTTCTCATACAGAGAAGGCACGAGCATTGATCACCACGCTTGTTCAATGCGGGTTGGCGATTTCAGACTTATATTAACAGGTTTCCTCACGATTTTTTCCTTCACCATTGTCAGCGATGTCCGAGATAAACTTGGAAAGTACATATGAATTGAAAAAGTCACATTTTCACGGATTCGAACCCATTACCTCGAGCACGACAGGCGAAGTATTAAGCCACTAGGCCACCACCACCACGTTTAATTAGGTCTTTATAATATTAGTTTATATTAAAGGCAATATACGAATTCAAAGCCAAATAAAACTAAAGAGGAACCACGAATCATCCTAAATATAAATATGAACACAAATGTTTCCGATACGTGACAAATATTGGCCACACATTAATTTTGACGGGCGTTGATATCAGTTGGAGCTCCATACATAGTCGATACAAAGTAATGATGTCGTTAATTACTTGACATCAGTAATTTTACGAGCTTTTCGTTCGTATTTATATCTGTAATAAATAACAAACCGGACGCTGAACGATTTCTCGGCACTTTCATTAATATGTAGTAATTGGACAACTGATTATCGGATGTTGGGACACACTGATGAGGTATGTGCGCGGTACTTACAATTTGGACTTATCGAAGTACTTTGTTATCGGAATGTGGATAGTACCCGGTTGGATCCATATACTTCTCCTCAACGAGATCATTTGGCTTTTCAATAGAAGAATATTTACGTATCACCAAGGACTTCTAGCTAATTTTTCTATATAATTGATGAAAGATGAAATTAAATAAAAATGTGAAGATTTATAGGGGTGGAGGAAGAAGACAAAGAAAACGACGGATGCATCCTACCTAATCAAGTAACAATTCCCTAGGGTACACATTTCTGTCACAAGATAATGCTGTGACGACAGTATCGCGTCGGCAGCGCTACTCCCAAACCTGTGTAAGTTCGGCCCGGCCACAGGCTTACAACTTACAACCCGGGATTAGGGTTACGTCAAGACTTGGAACTTTGTGCCGTTAAATGCGTAGTTTATGAAGGACTTGAGATACGAGTAGGTACTTGTGAACCGAAGAAGTCAAGTAAAAGGTAAAAGGCCGCAAATAGTATACATGTAAAAGTGTGGATGTATCTCGCTTCAACGGTTGAGCGGCTTTAGATGTAACTTGGCAGATGTGGGTAGACCATGGCCGACCGCAGTAAAATCCTATGTTTAAAGACGGAAACACACGTGTAGTGGCGTGGCATGGCGCGGGATCCACCAATCCAATGACTTTGTTCCAGCCTACGTTGAGTAACACAACGAGTTTTGTAGCTAATCAACTGCGTTAGAAGGCGCCGCGCCATGCCACGACACGTAAGTGTGGTTCTATCTTTAGGATTTATCTCGGTAATAAGTTCCCGAGGGCTAATTTTAGATTTTTACGAGGTTTAAGCCTCTGGTAAAAACTGGAAACAAATAGACGAATGCAATTGCCTTTTAAGACTAGTGCAAGCGCTACGGCTTTGATTGCCGGATCGGGCATTGACTTGGTATTGACTTGAACCATTTGGGATTCTAATTGATGACACTAGACTTACTCTCTATGGAATTTAATGTTGAAAAGTGGGTGTGCTACAAGTACAGTACCACTATTTTCTTTTTATCCCTCGGCAATCATCGCATATCCGATATGAATGCTACTTTCCATGTCCATCAATTATTAGATTCCTCGTATATAATAATTTGTTATTGTTGTTTTGTTTTGATTGCCGTATGAACTATATTAAGCTGTAAAACTGTTTTCCTTCAACAGCCTTCCTGCCATTTTTAAAATAAATTACGTTATGTTAAACAAGTATTAATAACTCTATATACTTACAAGTTGATTGAGAGCATCCCGTCTGCATCATCTGCAAAGGGCAATTTGATGACGAAACAAGAAACTTTCCGAGGTACATTAGGGAAAATTAAATATGAGTACTTCACCTCTATCTAGTTTGGGAATGCAGACATAATTTTTTGTTATATTTCATGTAAATTAACATACTAATGCTCGAGTTTTATCTAACCAACTGAATATAAGAGGGAGGTGTATTTTGCATGATGATAACAGACCGGCAGACCACGGTAAACAACGCGAAGAGTTTGCGTCTGTCTGAAGTGTATAAATTTACATACATTTGTTGTAAAGCTTCGCTACGAATTTAATTTGATGTATTTTATTTTCTTTTGAATAACAATACCTTCTTGTAGATATGATTGCAGTATATTTGCAAAACCATTGTTTTAAATATTGACAAATAATTTAAAATGTTTTTTTTGTATTTTTTTGCGGTAGTATTTCAATGTTTGAAATCATATTCATTATGCTTGTGAGCCACTATAAACGTAAAGGTCAAAGGAGCAGTCTTATACTCCAAAAACTCAAATGGATAGTTTTTTGTAGAACAAGTTAAATTATTCACCTACTAACCGTGAAAAGTTGAAATATTAGAGTGTGACTGCACTTTTGACCCCTAACTGTACATAAGTGAAAATATGTTGTGAAAATATTTACTGATGACACCCATTTATGCTGGCTATATATTTCTAGTAGTATCTACCAGTCCCTCTAAGTTTAGTAGTCCACATCCGCGCCACGAACACATAAAAGATAGTACTTGCATGTCCCAGTTTCATTAAAAGTAATGCAACTTAAGAAGACATTCAAAATAACGAAGCTAATAATTAAAACTCTTGAAACACGTTCGCCCGATAGACACGTCAGTGTAACTGTACCACTGTTCGTGGTGTGTTTATATGTCGTTCCACTTTCTGTAATTAGCTCAGCTGTTCAAGCCTAATTTGCATTGAAACTATCGTAGCTTAGAATGTTAACTAGCAGTACTCTATTACCGTACAATCTAGGACAAATTGTACTATCAAATTAAGTACTGTGAGGCCGTTTAAAAGTCAGCTTTACTCAGCAATAGTAATTTGTGGAATCATGTCGAATTATGTCTAATTTACTTAGGATTTTACCCGTTCTGCTATCGAAGAGACCGCAAAGATAAGGGTACAGCACATTTTATAATGGTGGTTCCTGCATTGTCACTTTATCTCTATAAAAATAATTCATTACTATTTAATGCCTTATAAAAAGTTATGCGTCAGCAAGTTATGTGCTCTAATTGCTTATGTATTGCGATTGAGTGTAAGATGTGGTCCGAGTGAAGTTTTTGAGTGGATTGAAAACAAATTTGTCATAGTCTTAGGTCCTGTTTTTGGGGAACGAATATCGCAAAATTATTTTGAACTTTTTTCAAATGCGCATTAGCAGCTGTGATTCGTTAGATGAATTTTCTACAGCCAATTGTAGCAGTTGACTAGCACCTTGTTTTATACCAGAAACCGAGTGTTATTGTCAATATTTAATGTTAATCGGTCTTGGTAGTCATTAAATTCAGGCATTTCTTCTGTTGTTATCACCTTAAATATAAAAAGCATGTTATAAATTATAATTATGTATTTTTATTACCAACTTTTATGTACTAAACTAACATCAGTTGTACACACTGTACTGTAGTATTTGGTTGAGAAGTTCCAATGGCCAGATCCGGCTGCATCATTTGACCATAGTACATACCATATTTTTGAATTATCTCTAAATTTATATCAAGTTTAAACTGAATCGGATGCCAAGAAGTGCTTGTAAGGTGGATTACTAATTTGTAATAGCACACGCAAACAAAGGAAGCGAGTTAATAAAAAGCTAATAATAAATAAGTAGTAGGTAGCTCAGCATAAGTTCCCTCAGTGAGTAATATGAGATATTTTGTTAGCTGTACAAACACTCCGCACACCTCTAGCATATCATTAGTGCTTCACTATCCGGTCTAGATGTGGGAGGCGAGTACTGCTGTCGCGGCAGGAAATTAGACGTCGATATATACCAATAACTGCTGACTTTCTGTCATATTTGAGCGTGGTGATAGATCTATCACCTTGTGGCTAAGCACTGAGGTCATCTTCCAAGTCTAAGCGGGAATGAGATGTCATATTTTTACGAAGACAGACTTTTAATCGATTTCTTGTGGGACCTTTGCGTTGTTGTTTATAATTTTGTATTTTTTTATATTCTCAACGATTTCCACGAAGGTTTTTATTCTCATCCCAAAGAAATTGGTTTGACTGATCTTGTTCAATTGTTTTTGTTATTCAAACGTTTCTTAGAAAAAGGCTGTCTTGTATCCCTTTTCTAATCTTTTATCATAC
Organism: Orthosia gothica; assembly: GCA_949775005.1. Taxonomy (NCBI): domain Eukaryota; kingdom Metazoa; phylum Arthropoda; class Insecta; order Lepidoptera; family Noctuidae; genus Orthosia; species Orthosia gothica. The sequence goes on along the minus strand of OX459039.1, from coordinate 2,057,370 downwards.
TTTTTGAATTTTACCTAGAGCCATTTTGGCAATTTCCAAGAATAGCGATGTACCTAAGTGTTGTTGTTATTGTATTTTATTTTTGGTTTCATTCCACTGGAAAATAGTACTCAATAATCCAACTTTTAGATGAAAGCTTCACAATACAAAATATGAGCACAAAACGATTCTATGTAGAGAACGATTCTATGTAGAGAACGATTCTACACGAGGCTCGGACCTCGTCTCCATCGGCTAAAACGAAATGTTTATTGTTCGTCGATCGATCTTCTTATAATTCTGATCGCTTTTGTGAGCTCCAATATATTTCGTTGTTAAGCTCTCGAGGCATTAAGTCAGGATTTATACTGAAAAGCATCTGACAGTGGGAAAATGTTTAATAACTTGGGCTTGAACATTGATGTGAGTCTGAGCAGTGGAACCGATCTTATGAGTAGCAGTGGACATTTGGCATTTTTTGTCGTTTAGTTAAGTTTGTTTTATTGTTTGTTCAGTTTAGTTTTGAGCTACGTTTTGTGAGCTCATAGCAGTCATGGCTAGGTAATAATGGCCAGGCTTAGTAGACGTTTCGGCCGCTGACTTTCGTCTGATCCGGTCGAAACGGGATTATCATGATTATTAATATTTTTGTGTGGTTTTTCGGCCGAATTCTTTTTAGAGGCAAAGTGACGTCAGAAACATTACTAAAATTACCACATTTCTAGCACCATTTCGGATTTGGAAAATCACAAAGTTTCGCTAGAACATTATGTAGAACTTTTAGTATTTTAAGTGACCTTTTTGCTAAGTACTAATTTTCAAAACACATGAGGCAGATTTCTAGTTGGTATAGGTACATGATTGTCTTTTGTTGTACACATTTAAATTGATATACGAGTAGTCATAACTGATGAGATTTTTCCTCCTGTGGCAACACTACAGCTAACAGCTGATTTGAATTTGTCCTAACAATTTTAATTTTAAATATTAATTTTCCTTTATAATAAGGCCTATTTCCAATCTATTAACTAGTTTAATACGTAATTAAGTGTATTGTGTAAAATTTTGGGCACCAAGTGCAAAATAAGTGTAAAAATTTTCATTGTGTTTCGTTGACAGTTACCGGCTCAAGCGATTAGTGAATGTTGTATTTTTTCGTCGCGGTATCAGGTACAATACTATATATTTTACTTGATATTGAATTGCTTACGTTCTAATATTTTGCCTAAGATTCATTGGATCACTTTTATTACGGTTACAAGTTGATGTCGGTGACCTATAAAACGTAAACATAACCTTAATTAGTTTGGTGACAGAACTTCTTTCTTTACTATCTAAATTTCATTTTCCGTTCAACTAATCATCTGTTACTCAATCAACTACTCTTTTCCAACCTCTTTTCTCTTCTCTTTAATCATGATTATGACTCGCAGCGCGCGGGCTCGCCTAGAAGAGTCCAAACTCAGTCAGGCTTTGAGCGAATTAAAAGCGTCTAAGGAGCTCTGTGACCAACTGATTAGGGAAAAGGATGAGAACGAAATAGAGTTCCTTAGTGTCCTTGACAGGAATAGCAAACTGAAAACAGAAATGGCTCAGTTATATACTCAACACACTGATGCCATAGCAGCCCGGGACAGGCTCCAAGTTGTTGTGGACGGGTTCAGCCAGTGTAGCAATGAGTATGAACAAGCTCTTAGTCAAATTTTTTTATTACAACAGCAGCTACATGAGGCTCAAAGTCAGATTGAACAACTAGAAACTACAAATTTAAACATCACTGCCTCGTTGAATCAAAGTCTATTCAATGAATTGGTGCCTGTTGCCCCATCAATGGTTACTGCAATAAACCCCTCTTACACAATAGATTTAACAGGTCATGATGATTCAAAATCAATTAAATCATTGAGGGTAGTTACTAGTAAAAATAAAATAAAAAAGTACATTAAAATTAACAAATACATAGTTAAAACCAAGAAAATGGTCAAAAAACAAAGGTTCTTCATCAAAAATGTAAAACTTAATAGAGAAAGATTGCATCTACTTAAACAATTAGATATGTATTCATATAACTTAGAAAAAAGAAATAGGAAACACCAAACTGACACAGAAGACTTGCAGTATGAACTTGACCTACTACAGGAGAAACTTAGTTCTATGACCATCAAGTATACAGCCTCTGAAAACCAAATGAGGGAATATGTATTGGCAATGAATGAGCTGGTGAGCTCACAATCCAACAAATGTGATCAGTGTCAACCACCATCTGTTGAACCCACGCCGGACCATTCGTTGACAATATGTGATGCCACCATACCGCAGTCTAGTGCCAGTTTGCCATTAGAAATTACTAACTGTTTGCCTAAAACTAATGTAAATACAGAAATAGTATTATTTTGTGATGAAATTGGAAAGGATCTAGGCCATTTGTTGACAAATAAATATCCAGGACACTCAATTATGAACTACTGTATGCCTGGTTGTTCTTTATTTGACATAATGAAAAAAGTTATTAAATGTAATTTTAACCAGGATACTACATTATTAATATTTATTGGTAATAGGGGTAATGTGAACAAAGGAGAATTACTCCAACATTATAAATCTTTGTGCGACCTTAGTTTAAAACAAATTGTGATGTTCACTTTCCCATACAGCCAAAGTTTGCCACAGGAAGAAAACAATCTTAGATTTGAATTGAATAGGACATTACATAATTTAACATATAGTAGTAATTTATTCCATTTAATTGACACTAACAATTATGTTGGTAATAACTTTTATTTAACAAGAGATAGATTTTTCATGGATAGGTACTTTCTTTCAAAGTATTGTAAACGACAGATAGCTGTGTCGCTATCATATTATTTTTCTATTACAGCCAAGAATTTGGCTAAACAACTTGCTTCTATTGAGCAATGCCAAGAAGTGTTTTATAATTCAGCCAATAATTTGGTATCAGAAATTGATATTGATAGTAATTTAAATTACAAATTAGGACAATAGGGACAACCTCTTGCAAAACTGTACATAACGAAAATTGCAAAAAAGAATCAAATAAAAGTTTAAAATCAGTAAATAGTATTAACCTGGTGCATCAAAATATTCAAGGATTTTTGAACAAAGATTAAGAAGTAGATTTATTTATGAATTTTAATAGCATTGATATTCTTTGTATAACAGAACATTGGCTTAAAAGCCACCAGTTTTTGTTCAATTTTAATAATCACCAGGTTGGTAGTTCATTTAGCAGAGTTAATGCTATACATGGTGGCTCTTTGATTTTAGTAAGTAACCAGCTTAAATTTAAGGACCGTAAGGATATTGTGAGCCTATCTGTTGAGCGGACAGTTGAAATAGCTTGTATAGAATTGGAGCAGTTTATTGTATTAAGTGTATACAGACCCCCTTCAGGATTGTATGACTGCTTTGAAAAGGTAATGGATGAAGTGTTACACAAGATTTGTAACTCAAATAAATCCATAATCACTTGTGGTGATTTTAATGTTAATTTATTAGAAAACTCAGGTTCTTGTAGTAAAATAATAAGTCTGTTTCAGTCCTACAATCTTGTAAACCTATTTTTGGAGCCCACAAGAATAACCCCTACTAGTGCCACATGCTTAGATAATATTTATACTAATGTTATACCTGTCCACAAAGAAATTATAAATTTACTAGATTCTGATCATTGTGGACAGAGGATTACTATACAAAACCTAAACAACAAAGTGGCTAAAAAGGATATCACTGTTAACCCCAAAACTGTAAGTCGTTTGGCAGCTTTTAAGGCTAAACTTATTAATAAATTACCAATTTTGTCAATTCATGCTGATCCTAATCACCTATATGATGATTTTTTTAGTATATACTGCAAACAATTTAATTCGACCTTTATTCCCAAGAATATCTCCGTTAATAGTAACGCATCATTCGGTGATTGGGCGACCATTGGTATTCATAAAAGTAGAACAAGGCTTTATGAGCTGTACAGTGAAAGGCCTTATGTAAACACTGCTGAATTTAATTTATATGTTAGAAATTATTCAAAATTATTTAAAAAAGTTTGTAGTTTGGCCAAGTCGCATTATTTGAGTTCGAAGATTAAAAACAGTAGTAATGTTATTAAAACGACTTGGAATATTATTAATAGTGAAACGGGAAGATCTGGTAACCGAAATACTGACTACAGCCTGTCTATTAATGACAACATCATAAAATCAGACTCACAAGTCGCAGTGGCCTTTGAAAATTTCTTTTCGGATATTCCCATTTCAACTACTAAATCCCTAAACTCATCACCTTCTGTTGCTGAGTCTTTGCTAAAAGAAAATGTTAATGTCTGCGATACGGAATTTCTTTTTGAACATATTACTTGTAGAGACATAATTAAAACCTTTCACACTTTAAATGTTAAAAAGACTGCAGATCTGTGGGGTCATTCTGTAGAAGTTGCTAAGTCTATTATTGATGTTGTCGCACCTAGTTTAGCTATTATCTTTAATAATTGTATCGACTGTGGGGAGTTTCCTGACCTAATGAAGCATAGTAAAATAATACCTTTGTTTAAATCAGGTAGTACATCAGACCCAACAAATTATAGACCTATTTCAGTACTACCTACTTTTAGTAAGATATTTGAGAAATTAATTTTAGAGCAATTGCAAAGATTTTTTAATAAGCATAAATTATTACATAGCAAACAGTTCGGTTTTACAAGGGGTCGTTCAACTACTGATGCCGGTGTTGAGCTTTTAGGACATATTTATAATGCATGGGAAGATAAGTGCGATGCCCTGGGAATCTTTTGTGATTTGTCTAAGGCATTTGATTGTGTTCTTCATGAAACGCTAATCAGGAAACTCCGCCACTACGGGATCCGGAACAGCGCTCTGGATCTTCTTACTTCTTACTTGAGTAATAGGATTCAGACTGTTGACGTTAATGGAAAAAGATCACCCGGATCTATAGTAAAAATGGGAGTCCCGCAGGGCTCGATTCTTGGTCCTTTCTTGTTTCTTATTTATATTAATGACTTGCCTTACCTCATAAAGGATAACCATGACATAGTGTTGTTTGCAGATGATACTTCACTTTTGTTTAAACTTAAACGGCAGCAGCTGGTTACTGACGAAGTAAATAGCGTGATCTCAAAAGTAGTTCACTGGTTCAATGTTAACAATTTACTCCTTAATGAAAAAAAAACCAAATGCATTAAGTTTACCCTACCTCACGTTAGGCAGGTGAAAACTGATGTGTTGATAAAGGGCGAAGAATTGAATCCTGAGAATAGCACAGTATTTTTAGGCTTAACTTTGGATGCTAAGCTTCAGTGGGGCCCACATATAGATAAATTGTCAAAGAAGCTAAGCTCCGCAGCATATGCTGTTAGAAAAATTCGTAATTTAACTGACATAGAGACAGCCCGTTTAGTATACTTTAGCTATTTTCATAGTGTAATGTCGTACGGTATTCTGTTGTGGGGAAATGCCGCCGACATCCAGAATATCTTTGTTTTGCAGAAAAGAGCTGTTCGATCAATATATAAATTAAGCCCGAGGCACTCTCTCAGAGAGAAATTTAAGGAGATTAATGTAATGACTGTGCCCTCTCAGTATATTTATGAAAATCTTTTATATGCTCATAAAAATATAAAATTGTTTAAAAAATACAGTGATATCCATAACCTAAATACTAGGAACAAACACAAATTTGTAGTACCTACAACAAGGCTCAAGAAGATAGGTGGCTCGTTTAGATGTCAATGTGTACGCTTTTATAATAAGCTTCCAAGCCACGTACAAGATCTAAGTCTTAATAAATTCAAATCATTCATTAAACGTAAGTTGTGTCAGAAAGCGTTTTATACTATTAAAGATTACGTTGAGGACAAAAAGGCTTGGGATTGAGCCGCTCCAATTAATTTTGTTTTTTTTTATATTTTGCACCGTGAATTTTGTTTTTAATTTTGATATTTTTTTTTGTTTTCTTGCAATGACAAGAATATTTACTTTTTAAAGTATTATATTTTTTATTTTTTTATTATTGTGAATGTGAAGACTATGTGGATTTTTGTTTTTTATTATAACTTAGTTAGTTTTTACTCATGGTCTGGCAGTTTGAGTAGTTTATGCGGCCTACCCGAATGTCCTTTCTTTGGTATTGTTCGTCGAATCGTTGAGCTCCGTAAATTCTGAGTTGAGCTGCTCGGTTATTGACAAATGCGTGCACTGACTGGACAGGTCCACTCAATCTGGCTGGTTCTTTCCTCAAAAGACCATTTCAGACATATGTCTACATGGTCTTCACATGATATAACCAAGTTTTTGTCAAGACTTTAAAAGAGACTGTGACCTCTGAGTTTGTTTCGGCCTTTCTTCTCAGAGTAGTCAGATAGGAAACGCCGACCTCATCTAGTTTTAAAAAATATGATCGACATGTAAAAGTGTTTGTACAAACCAACTTACAGAAATAAAATCATTTATCATTTATGATTATTGTGATTTATCATGTTTACTGTTGTTCGATGTAATCGTATTTAAACTTTATATTTATCCAAAAATTCTGTGACTTTTACTTCAATAATATAACCCTACCGGTTTTTCATTCCGATTTAACAAAATTTGTTTAAAAAAAGTATAGTCCGAAACACCACCCAAAAAAAAAAATGAAATTCCTGTTTCGATCGGAATGGACGAAACTCAGCGGCCGAAACGCGTACTAAGCCAATAGCCACACGGGTTGATCTTCAAGGAGCAAAAAAAGATTGCTGAAGTCAGTCCTTAGATGAGAGACTCCTCCGTGTCTCAGAAAGCATGTTAAACCTTTGGTCCCGGCTGATTTCTACGCCGTTAACATGGAGGTTATATATTACAGATTATCCATCTATGTAGATGTTCTTTATGTTGTTTAATTATGTTCTAGATAATGTTAGATAGTACATGTACCCCATTGTCATCAACGAGGAAGACTATTCCTCATAGCAATCAATCATAGACCGATACTAAACCCGGCCGAGCCCTGATCTGGGGTTCGAGTCCCGGCCGTATCTATCCGGTATTAACTGGCATGCTCTCGGAATGCTAATTTCACTGTCAGAGAGATAGATTACGGTCTCAGGCAAGGGTGCCAAGATCATATTGTGTTATCTTTTATTATTTAAAGTTAAAGCTTAACAACGGGTTAAGCCTAAGGGGTTTTGACGATGACGCGAAGCAAATTCAATTATATGTGCGCGATATCGAGCAAGTATTTTCTAAGAAAATTTCAAGTGCAAGTAGTAAAAATTTGTTTATCGGTGTGATATATGTATGTATGTATGTATGTCGAATCGAGTCGAAACATCAGGAAAGTCGCTTAGTTTCTTTATTTCTTAACCAATATTGATATTTTACGGATGTACAATTTGAAAAGCATAAAATAGGGAAAGTATAAAGTATCAAACATATTACTTTTAACTTAAACCTTCAACTGTCCATTTCCAGACACAATAGAAATTACCATTGTTCTAATCCGATTCGGTCTGATGGACAGATGACCGCGGTAAATTTAGTATTAGGTTTATTTTTATTGTTTGCTACCTAAGTGTTTTGCAACTGGTACTTGAGTGTGTTGATAGGTAACAATACCTGTGTTTCAGGCGCCAGTGATCAGCGTAATTAACTCTAGCTAGACCAATTAAATTAATAAAATACAAAAAGTATTAAAATAATTATGTCACAATAAAATTTATAGCTTAAACAACTTACGTTTCTAAAAACCGCTCAATACCCAAGCAAGTATTCTTATGATGCTCCACGATTTCCATACGCATCAGAGAAACACTTTTGCTAAGGTAAATCCCAACAATGGATACAAAACAAATCATTTCCTACCCGAGGTAAAAATCTTGATAGAAATATCGACTTTGAAGTCCAGAAGCTAAGGTTTTAAATAGAATGAGGATATATAGATTATACGTAATTGAATCTGAGTTGAAAAGGTTTGTCTTTTAAATTCGTAAACGGTGTTGGGTGTGGAAGCGAGATCTGAATCTGAGTCTGTGCGTTGTATGAGCGCGTATGAACCCAAAGGTTTACTAAATGATTCCGCTAGAGCCGAGCTACTTGAACATAATGGCGCAATTTTGGGATGCGCTTTTAACAGTACTTTAGAACCATGTTGAGTACCGTGAAGATAAAATTAGATAACAAATGGTAGATGTATTTATGTCTGCTGTTTTTATTTTTGATTATATGCTGGCAAAACTAAATATACAATTCCAATTTGTAATATTCAAAATAAAGATTATGACAAAATGTCAATATTAGAAAAACAAAAGCAAATTAAAGTAAAATGGAAATGGCTACAATATACTCGCACATAACATTGCATAACGTCTTATCTGGTTATTAATAACTAGCAGACGCATCGCGGTTTCACCCGCGTAGTACCCGTTCCCGTAGGAATACAGGGATAAAAAGTAGTTAATGTCACCCGGGGATAGTGTAGCTTCCCAACGGTGAAAGAATTTTTGAAATCAGTCCGGTAGTTTTTAAGTTTATTTGTTACATACAAAAATACAAATCTTTCCTCTTCATCATAATATTATAGATAAGTTGAAATTGTCCGAACCTACCTGTTCTCTAAATTAAATAAATGTGGTGCACCCATGTCAGAAGATTGAACCTGGATTTATAGATGGACAATATATTGTTTGATATACGTTGCCTATAACATAGGTAAAAGTTAGACGAAACCTATGAGTTTTCTCAAAGATATTTTATTTTTCAATTATAATCTCACGCTTGACTGCTATCTCACCGGAAGGCACAACATTGCTTTCCATTCGACAAATTGTAAATTTAAGCTACATTATGTATATCTGGATCCTTAAAAAGAATTGCCGAAAGTCATAAACATTCGTAAAAGGCAGGTCCCTTCCGCTCCCTTCATGATAACAACTCTCAACGAAAACTTTACGAGTTTTACAAATAGTTGCGTTTTATCGCCCCAAGACCCTGGGGGTTCAATGTCACTTGTAAGTATTTTGCTATGATGTCGTCGACCTCAATACAAATAGTCTAGGGGTAGTCCGACGTTATTAATGTGGGGCAAGGGATGGAATTCATTATGAAGATTTTTCTTGAAGTTGAGCTGAGTATTTCCATTTTTTAGAAGTTCTGCGAGGAGCTCGTGCCTATATCATAAGATTAACAATGAGTTGGTCTTAGTTAAGGTTAATCAACTGGGACCATTCATTGCATAAAACGTTATGCAATCAATGATCACTACCAGACCAGTTTTTCGAACCATGGAAGAGAAACGTCCCTTCCATGGGTCCAAAAACTGGTTAAGCTGTTGGTCCAGGCTGGCAATTGTAGACCTTTGTGAGTCGTTGAGAGTAGCCTACCGCTCTTCCATAAAATACTGTTAAATTTGGTTAGACTGTTCGGTTGTACTCCAACATAGATGACGAAAGGCTAGGCCGATTGCTTGATATAGAAGTTAAATCTGCTCAACTTGGCCAGTTGTGAGAATAAGCCCAAGATGTAAGCTTCTTTTTGGAACGACTTGTAGCAACAAATCTAGCTTGTAGTGCAGTGTGTCACTGCCAGCGGGAGATAGATTGCTGACCCGCGCTTCGTATTTATGTATGGAATTGGAGTGTGCGCTAACCTCGGAAGCGGATGAGTTTCTGGATATAATTTAACATACCAAGTCTTGAACTTATGAGGAACAATTAATAATATATTCGTGTGCGAGCCAGAGGGGTCCGAAACGTTTCAGTATAATCTAATTTTTTTTATTCGGTCGCTGACAGACAACACACATCCTAAAAACCATTGGGTAAAGAAGCATGACATTTTGCACACGAGTTTTCTTCTAGGAAGGTGATGCAGGATTTTTGAATTCACCCCTAAAGGAGAAAATAAATGATAAAAGTTTGATGTCTACCTAAGAATTGAGGGTCGTGAATCGTGAATTTTAAAACTATTGCAATCGAGAATTAATATAAGAGTTTGTCAGGTATACCACCGCACATAGTATAGCTTGTGAGTTATTGGATAACTAGTATAAAACCAGCATTGAGATGACTTAGGAAGAGTGACTATCATCTCAGTTCTGAATAAAATTGGTAAAAGAACTACGCCTCTTTAACAAGATCTGTTTTAGCTACAACAAAGTAGAAGATAATATTCCAAGTTAGAACCGCTCCCAGCTCTTATCTTACATTTCCCCCTTCGGTAAGGCGTGCGCACCTGTTGTGGTGAAATATTGCGTGGAATGAGAATCGCTTAGCGATCGTGCTGTGCTTCGGACACTATACCACTGAACTGCATGTTATTCAAAACTGCAGTCTAACTCTTCTAAAACTCAAATGGCTAGTTTTTGTAGAAGAAGTTCAACTGATATAATGTTATCAACTGTTATTATTATTATTTACTTTAATATTATTATTATGCTGTATAGAAATTAAAGTATAGGTTATACCTACTAACCATGAACAGTTGAAATGCCAAAGGCATTAAGTTCGCCTTTGTAGATTTGTGTGCTTAATGTAATAAATAAATAAATTCTTCTGCCTAAATAAAACGCCGCTGCAGTTTTGGTAGAGTGTGACTGCACTTTTGACCCTTAACTGTAGAACAGCTATTTGGCGTTTATCGTTATTTGCATACCTACCCCTTGTAGGCACTTGTTTTATACAAGTATTAGGCAAGTTTTTAGTCGGATTGTAAATAAAAAAAGTATGCTGTATTCCAACCCTAGAATCTAGGCGATTGCATTCCCTCCATTTTAGTGGTAAGTGGTGGTGGGGGTGCCTTCCCCCCCCCAGTGGGTGCCCGAATTGTCAATTGTCAAGGTGGAGAGCTCAGTAGCCGTGGCTTGGTCACCCACAGTGAAGCGAAGAGAAACCCGAGGAGGGACCGCTCGTCAAGGCTTTTGCCAATCAAGCCAACGACGGCAACGTAGCGGCCAACAAGTAGGTTGCGGTGCCGCTTGGGTGGCATCGCAACTGAGGCGGGCCGTGATGTCGTGTATCTGAGGCATCGCGGCTGTGGGTTGGAGGCCTCAGCGGGGTAGGAGTGCCGGTATTACGGTGCGCCGCGGCCTGCACAAAATCGCCACCGTCTCACGATCTCACCGTTGATGGCAGAAGCGGTGGGCCGCAGGGGAGGAGGTGTGTCGGTATAGCTTTGGCCGCTCTCCCTATCCCCTGCGGCCGATAAGTGGAAGGTGGCGGAACGATTTAAAAAATTCAAACACCAATAGAAAGCTAGATTATTCCTGTGTGACATAGGCTATTTTTAACCCCCGCCACACAAAAAGGGGTGTTATAAGTTTGACGTGTGTTGCTGTGTATCTGTGTATCTGTGTGTCTGTCTGTGGCACCATAGCGCCTCAACGGATGAACCGATTCTGATTTAGTTTTTTTTGTTTGAAAGGTGATGTCGTCGAGAGTGTTCTTAGATATGTTTGAATTAAATCGGTTCAGCCGTTCAAAAGTTATGCGCTTTTAACTGTTTGAATCGGGGTGTTTTCGCAAGATAAATGTGCGGGGGTTTTTAAATTTTCAAATTTTACTTGTTTAATCCAGAAAACGGGTCAAGTGGTGTGGTCCACGGGAGCGAAGACGCGGGTAACAGATGGTTAACTACATAATACAGGTTTACTCCGAGAGTACAAACCCCTCCTTAAACCGATCGGTGTGTTTTCACCCACAGTCGCAAACTGGGGTCTAATTTGAATTTATGCCAGCAATAAATATTTTTGCTGCCTACCAAAGAGTTATTGGTTACAATTTATTATAGCCGTAGAATTTTAAGGGGTTATTTTTTTAGATAGACTGATGTTGGCACATTTGTTATGCTAATCTGATGATCATTTTTTGCAGCCGTGAAAAGCAATGTGATTCTGAACGCTAGTCTCTTCTTAAGTTTTAACAAATGAGTCGTATCTGATGTTTTAAACAGGTCTAAAAATGATCATGCTAAATATTCAGTCGTCATCATCAGAAGATGAGTACTTGATTACTTCATTCATCCACACAACCATTGTGCTTTCAACCATTTATGAGTTACTATCTTTTGCCAGCGGTTTCGCCCGCATGAAGAGATTTTATTGTCCAAAGGGAACATTATCCCGGGATAAAATGCAGCCTATGTGCTATTCCAGACTACTATCTATCTTTTTACCAAATTTTATACAGATCCGTTCAGCCGTTCTGGCGTTTTTGAGTAGGTAACAAACATACAACCATCTATCCAAACTTTCACATTTATAATATTAGTAAGATTCTAGTCTAGTTTGGAATAACTCTTCACTAACCAATGCTAAGATACGGTTTGGCCATTTGTTGTACTTCGTCAAACACAGCCAAATATAATAATGATAATCTGTAACGTATACGATGTTTTTATAATCGGCAGCGCGTTTTATGCCTTGAATCAGCAAGGGTTTTTGATTTTGTAAACGCGTGTCAAAGCGCCATGGTGATCAGGCCCTTATAACAATAGACAGAATTTCAAAAAAGATATTCAAATTTAAATATTTCGCCAGAAATATCTTTAGAAGTGTGAAGCACTCAATAGGCGACTATCCGCCGAAGCAATTAGTTTCCAGATCAAACTATAACAGCAAAGTTACTATCTATTGAGTTTCCTAACGTTCTCAAGTGTACCCAAGGTCGGAGTGGTCTAAATACAAAGGAACTTATTCCAAAGATTTCGGTACGGACCGATGTCAGTTGTAATTATCAAGGTCTTTGCGTAGCATTGTATACCCGAATGTTTGCCTTGAATAGAGTGTTGCATGAACCAAAGTTGTTCAAAGAAAAGTTTCTTGTCATGAAAAGGGTTTGTAATTGCGTGTGTTGTATGGTGTAAGTAGGTGACACTTAACTGGTTTATTGTTTTTATCTTAGAGCCAATTAATCAGATCATAGACCTATGGTCAGAGGCAAGACTTTATGCAATTTTTATTTTGACTGTATTATTTTATTCTAGTTTCATTGTGAATAATTTAATTTTAACTTATTTGATTTTATTTTAATGGTATTTAGATTTAATTTAATTTATATTTTAATCTGATTTAATTCTAGTTTCATTGTGATTAATTTAATTTATATTTTAATCTGATTTAATTCTAGTTTCATTGTGATTAATTTAATTTAAATTTGATTTGATTTTATTTGTGATCCGATTTAATTTTTATTGTTTTTTTTTATTATTTTTATATTGGCTTTATTTTACTTCTTTTATATAGATTTTAAGTGTTTCACTAGTGAATATGTGCATGTAAGATTCACATCTAGTAGATGTCAATCAGACTTTCAATTAGTTTTTTTTTTTGCCCGTGTGATTGTACATCAGCTTTGAATTATAATAAAAAAAAAAGGCGAACCATTCCGTTCCGCCAACTTCGGAACGCACAACGTTGCGGTATGCGGTGCCTGTCACATAATCCTCCTCTACGCTGACGCTCACTGCGGCGGAAAATCAGATTATTCAAGACGTTTTTCATATAGTTATTGTCCGATTCGGCTTACCGCAGCGTTGTGCGTTTCAATCAATAGACCAAAGTAACTTCCACAAGCTTTCCGCCTCCATTCCACATTTAAAGAACTTACTTAGTTCCATTACCAACTTCATCTTCTCTATTAGGATTTACAAATAAATAAGCCTTTAACTGGCCACCATCACCATTCATGGGTATCGTAAAAGACGATTACCAAGGATACGTAACTACTGGCCGGACAGCCTTATCAACAATCTGTGAATACCGATCCGGCTGCGAAAGTCATGATTATGGCCCTGATATTAATATTATACGATTGACCATTAAAAGGGTCGTTTGACACCTCATGTTTAATTCATAAGTCCTCCGTTTTGGTTCAACATTCAAATATAAATTCATACATAACATTACACCTGTATGCCCCAAAGGGTTCGGCAGAGTTGCACATACATGAACACCCACATTTCGCCAGTTAAGTCTAAGTCTCTTGTAATGGGGGCGAGTCTATTGCCAAACACAAAGCCAGTCTCCGGGCTCCTACTGAGAAATGCCTGATGTCAAAACCCAATAACTCTTTGCCCGACCCAGAAAGAGAACCCAGGACCCCATACTACTACTCAATATTTGCGATCACTACACCAACCAATTCAAATATTTTATCAACTATCAACCCAATTATGATCGATGAAAAAATGAACGATCGATGACCGACAAGAACGGAACAAATTGCGAAACACCATACATCACTTAAGTAATTTTAAAACTACTACATTGAATTTTTTAGCCTTGCATATTTTTATGATGTTCGATAAAGCTGGTTTTCAAGACCTAATAAACATTGTAGTTTGTTAGTATCTAAAAAACCAAAGCATCACGAGTATTACATATTTGTAAAGATATTGTGCATTATAATTCAACAGATTAGCCGTGAGCTGCTATAGAGTGACTAGAAATCCTCCCTCAAGCGTTGCCACATCGGCTGGTAAAGCTCGGTCGGTGGAGCTTCTCGCATCGATAAACCAAATAAGATCGTAATCACGTGACGTACCTGAGCTCCACAATCCCCGTCTTCAGCCTGGGCTTGACCGTGTGCGAGTACTAGGGGATGGACCAGGGCTCCACCATGGTCAGGTCGGTGTTAAGTTCAAAGTCGTTGATCTGAACCCTTGATTGTGCAGGCACTCACTGGTATTCCATGAAAGGTACTTGTGTCTGCGGGCAGAGAACAAGTATTAGCGATACACGATGAAGCGTTCATAAATTCATATCACTATATGAATATATATAATATACATATTCATATCACTACGTCTTTTAGCACCAATAGTCTAGTATATTAGTGGAAAGGAATCCAAAATCCTTTTTCTTGTGATTCTGATCAACTATACTTCCAGATAATTTGGTAACAGTCAATAAATAAATGATAAATGATTTTATTTCTGTATGTTGGTTTGTACAAACACTTTTACATGTCGATATTTATTAAAACTAGATGAGGTCGGCGTTTCCTATCTGACTACTCTGAGAAGAAAGGCCGAAACAAACTCAGAGGTCACAGTCTCTTTTGAATCAATCATATTTTTGGTTAGATCACGTGAAGACTATGTAGATTAATGGCTGAAATGGTCTTTTGAGGAAAGAACCAGCCAGAATGGGTGGACCTGTCCAGTCAGTGCACGCATTTGTCAATAACCGTTCAGCTCAGCTCAGAATTTAAGTAGCTCAACGTTTCGACGAACAATACCAAAGAAAGGACATTCGGGTAGGCCGCATAATTACTCAAACTGCCAGAACATGATAAAAAATATCACACAAATATCCACATAGTCTTCAAATTCATAATAATTAAAATAAAATAATATAATACTTTAAATTAAATATTCTTGTCATTGCAAGAAGCCAAAAAAAAAACAAAATTCGAGATGCAAAAAAAAAAAAATTCAACATACAATGGGCCATTTTTTTTTTTTTTTTTTTTACGTTTTTGATAACAGAAGTAAACCTCGTGTATCGAAACACTAGTCTTTAGTTCAGTGTTCACTATTCCTATTTACCTAAATGATATTTTATTGTTTCATGATTTTTCAATAAACAAATTGCATCAACATTCCTTTGAAGTCCAAAAACATTATTTCCATCTGTTCACTCTGAGATCCTTTCTGAACAGGGTAAACAAAAACAATAACAATGTCTGAATATTTACTGCAAAAAAGATCATCTCGCAGTTTTAAGTGAACAGTTTTTGTTCTAGATAATATTTAAAAGCTATATCTGAAATTTGGCAAGCAGACAAACAGACAATGCGGCGGAGTCTAAAGGTGGTTACACAGAACGCGGAAGCATTGTTATAATATTCTTGTATCTATCGCCATATAATCTCTATCTCCTAGCCTTTGTCGAGGAACGTGGAGGAGTTGATGTGTATGTCATAATTGTCACCCCATTTACGGACCATCATCAGCAAGCGTTGGTTAACCTCAAAGATGGACCTTTGCAAATATTATTACTTAGGCACGAGTCCCTGTAATACCATGTGCCATCTAATACCGGTACATATTGAAATTACTAGCGTGCACTTCTACGATCACAGTTCCCGCTATACAACTTTCGGTGTGACCAGAGTTCAAACAGTTATTTATCTGGCTGATGCATTAGCCTTTTATTTTTCACAAATAGAATAGTGCATGGTATAATAACATACTCCGTATACTTCGCCTGGTATTCTCTTCCGAAGATGGCCTAAGACTACGTCACGATAAGTGTTACCATTGATTGTCCTTTTTAGAAAATAGGTACTTTCTCATGTAGTTAATGAAAATAAAATAAATTACTAAGTAGCTTAACTCATGTGATGCATCTATTTAGTGTTAAATTAATTTGTATATTGAATTATTAGTTCATAATTATTGCTTTGTTAAGATAAAAAATGCATTTCGCTCGGGTAATTCAATCACACACAGTGGCCACACATCGAAGTAACAAGTGTCATACTGACAACTAGCCATTTCATCGTTATTGTCGTGTCGCTCACACCTATATCGTTGTTTCGCTCGGTGAACAAAATACTGTGGCGCCCAAACATTTGTGGTGAACCCGTGAACTTTGAAAGATACACAATACAAATTGTTAATTGTTTCGTTAAGTGTAAAAACAGAAGTATAAAAGGCGAAAACCGCAACGCATTCGATGACGTAGTCTTAGGCCAGTCACGTGACCCAGCTGACATAGGAGGAGACTACCATGTCTTATTATACCAGGGAATAGTGGTTCACTTAACGGAGGGTTCCAATGACTGGCTACGTGTTGGCCATGTTTGTTTTGTGAGAATTATGACCATTCCATGTGTTTTATTTTTGGCATGGTTTATATGTATTACCACATAAACAACTATTATATGTAACAATGACGACAAGCGTTGTGATCGGAGAGACAACTTGTCTCAATTGTGTTGAGGGAAAATATTGTTTCACGACTGAGAAGATATCATGCAACAATGTGTGTGGCGTTTTATTGAAGAAATAAGCTGTGAGCCCGATTGGAGTTCCCAACGGAAAATGGCGAACGTTCATGCAAACTTTCATCATTTTTTAACCCCCATAAGGGTTTTTTTTTTTTTTTTTTAAAACATTGCCCCACACTAGGAATTTCTTCCTGTATCGTGGGTGCGTTTACAAACATATAAACTCACATACACAACACCCAGAGCCGGAACAACTATCTGTAGGTCATACAAATATTTGTTCCGTGCGGGAATCGAACCCGCGACACGCAGCGCAGCAGTCAATCGCTCAACCACTGCGCCAACCGTGCGCCCGAATTTTCAAACATCCTTCGTCGTTCAGCCCTCCGTCGTTATAAAATAAACTTAGACAAAGTCATCATCAAACGATTTTATAGCATAATCATTATAATCAACCTATATGTGCCCACTGCTGGGACATGGGCCCAAATACACTACGAAAATGCTAGACTGCATTAGGGGTGTTTTGAATGTGTTCGAATGTGTGGTTCTAAGACATACCGATTTCTTCACGATGTTTACTCACAACTACTAACTTAGCTTTCACACATTCAGTGTAACATTGTGCAAAATCACAGATCATGGAGTTCGGCAACGTCTCGGCGGTCGCTGAATTGTCAATAAATGCCATACGAACCCATCGTGGCGGTGTCAACGATTAGTCATAGGAATTGACATGCCCTTGACTATTCTCACTATAGCTATGATATTAGCAATGGCTTCCTTCACATTACTGAAGCCAACTGAAGCGGCGTTCCGTGTGCTGAGGTTTTCACGCATGGCATCATATTTAGAAACTGATGGCTTTGAATGACGTACCGACGTACCATAGACGAGACAATTTCGTGCTCTGTAGCACATATATAGGAGAGAGCGGGGCTACACGTGCCGATTTCATAAAAACTTATCCTTCAAAAATGATATCTCAGCTAACACACGCTAAAAGAGTGTTTTGTAGTTCGTCAAAATTTGTGATGTTTTTTGTGTACTTTCAACAGTTAACATCAAAGTACGCCGTCGATTTTTTTTATATTTTTGCATAACTACTATTCTACCATAATGGAAGCAACTAAAACGGCTCCTGCAACGGCATAGTGTCCTAACGTTTCGTGACAAATATCATACGAATCGCTCCGTTTGTTACTTCAAATTCAAATTCAAATTGTTTATTTGCAAGAAAATACACAGTTTACAAGGGAAGATCTTACAGCCTTAACGTCATTGTATTCTGCCTGCGAGCAAGCGTGCAAATTATTTATGTTTAAATGGCATTAGTATGCAGAAATATTATTAGTACATTATTATCACATTATTATCATATTATTATCACATTATTATCACATTATTATCACATTATTATCACACATTATTATTACATACAAATGTCATCAATTTATTTACAATACATTAATAATTAGAACAAATATTTTTATGTTCCAAAAATTCCTTAATGCTGTAGAAACAGTTTTTTTGTAACCACTCTGACACTTTAGTTTTAAAAACATTCCCTTGCAACAACTTCAATTCGTTTGGTATCGTATTATAAATGATTATACACATATTGAACACATTTTTCTTATAAATATCTTTGTGTGCAGCTGGCTGATATAATAGGTTGCGAAACTTAGCCCTTTTCTGTCGTGGTATAACCTCGGTATGTTGCTTAAAATAATTCATGTGGTTTTTTGTAAAAGTGCAGATATCTCTAATATACATACATGGCAATGGCAGAATTTTAAATTTTTTAAAGAGCGGTTTACAGCTATCTAAGAACCATGCTCTGTTTATTACCCGGATGCAGCGTTTTTGGAGCTTGAAGACTCTGTCGGTATCGGTCGAGTTACCCCACATGATTAGACCATAACTTAGAACAGATGACACGTAACCATGGTAAGCCGCAAGAGCAGCTTCTACAGACACATTTTGCCTCAGCTTTTTTAAAGCAAACACGAACCTATCTAATTTCTGACATATATGCTCCACATGGCTTTTCCAATTCAGGTTTTTGTCAACATTAATTCCTAAAAATTTCAATTGATCCACTTGTTGTACCTTTTCACCATTACACAGAATATCCAAAACTAATGGTTTGCTATTATAGGAGTTAAATTCAATTAATTTTGTCTTGCTAACATTTATATTTAAGTTATTATTTTCCATCCAACTTATTAAATCTTTTAGGGTCTTTTCCGTAGCTGATTTGTAGTCACTTTTATCCTGACATTTTATAACAACTGTAGTATCATCTGCAAAAAGTATACATTTCTGCAAAGTGGCCTCTGGAAGATCGTTTATATAAAGTAACAACAACAAGAACTTGCGTTCATATCTTAGATAAAGTACCTACTATAGATTTAGCCATAACATGAGCTTGTTTGATAGAGCGAGACCGCTAATTGGCTGCCCCATGTAAATAATAAGGACAAAAGATTATTTTTTGTCTTTGTCACTATGGCCGGCTTTTGTTGTTTGTCATACGCTAATATCATGGCAGGTTTGACAAACTAACTCGGTCATGTTTGATTTTTTTGTGATTTCGCGGGATTAAGTGTTGATTGAGAAAAGGAATTGGGTTATTTATAGATAATAAGTAGAATAGAATAGAATAGAATAGAAATATATTTATTCGACACAGGCACAACACAACAGCAACAAACATGGAGTAAAAGACAAAAAATAAATGCAAAGACAAATTGCGCTGAACGTGCCCATACCGAAAGGGTTACCAACTCAGCATTTGCTGGGCGTCAGACATCCAGCGCTGGTTTTCAGTTGGCACCCCGCAGCGACACACGGACGTGGGTAACAAAAAAATAAAAAAAAAATAAAAAAATATAATTTATACATATTTGACTTAGGTGATACAATAGGATGTGTATAAAGTGTAAATAAATAATGTACAATGAAATAATAGAAGAGTAAGTGTATTGTGAACTACAATGTGTGTGTGTGTGTGTAAGTGTCAGTGCGATGGTGGGTTGAAGTGTTCTAGGCTGTAAAAGCCAAAGTGTTATTGTTATTGTTGTTTCATATGAGGCCACGCCATGGCTCCATCTATAGGTACTTTATCGAAGGTTCATATTGTCATCAGAACAACTTTCCCCCGGTGCTTTTAGCCCCGCTCTCCCCTACGCTCGCAACAGTAACATCAAAAAAACATTAACAAGTGAACATCAGCACGTCAGTGCACTGCAGTTACGCGCGCAAGGGTAACACATTTCAGTGCGTGCCGCGTCACTGAGATAACCGTGCGTCTGTATGAATAGTTCGAATGCTTTACTACTCTGTCTAGTCATTGAGCTCATAGACAAACTCAGTCTTTAAATGCATTCATACCTTGCAGAATTCATCTCAGTATCTACAAATTATATTTTAGATGTCATTCCAATCAGCTTTTGGGAGCGAAGTAAGGCCAGCTTTTAGCAAAATCAAACTGTAATGTTGCCACTGCTCGGAAATAGGCATCCTCTATTGTTTTGTTTGTTGTTTGTTTGTTTTTTAAAAAACGTTGCCCCACACGAGGAATTTCTTCCTGTATCGTGGGTGCGTTTACCAACATATAAACTCACATACACAACACCCAGAGCCGGAACAACTATCTGTAGGTCATACAAATATTTGTTCCGTGCGGGAATTGAACCCGCGACACGCAGCGCAGCAGTCAATCGCTCAACCAATGCGCCAACCGTGCGCAGGGAGTGGGTTGTAAATTTTGTAGAATAGAATAGAATAGAAATATATTTATTCGACACAGGCACAACACAACAGCAACAAACATGGAGTAAAAGACAAAAAAGAAATGCAAAGACAAATTGCACTGAACGTGCCCATACCGAAAGGGTTACCAACTCAGCATTTGCTGGGCGTCAGACATCCAGCGCTGGTTTTCAGTTGGCACCCCGCAGCGACACACGGACGTGGGTAACAAAATAAAATAAAAATATAATTTATACATATTTGACTTAGGTGATACAATAGGATGTGTATAAAATGTAAATAAATAATGTACAATGAAATAATAGAAGAATAAGTGTATTGTGAACTACAATGTGCGTGTGTGTGTGTGGGTTGCAGCGAAAAAGAAAACAAAATCATAAATAAAAATCATTCACAAATACCCTACCAACCTATCACAAAGAACAAAAATAAGTCACCAGCATGGTGCTCAAAGCCTACTAGTAGTAAGTCACATTATATTATTATATTATTTAATCACCGCCAAGGCCTCCACACCAAATATTACTGCTTCCAAACCAAGTAGGTAATTTAAAAAGGAAAGGAGTTTGCCAGGAAACAAAAATGAAAATGCGAAAGTCACAGAGTTCCCGGAGACACAGATACAACGGGCTCACCACATCCAGCCCATCTATTAACTAGAATTGGGTAATACACGACGCGGGTCTAAAGCGGAATGGTGGGTGTTACTCATGTCCTCAAATTTTTGGCTTTAGGATATTATGCCGATTTTTCACGGTTACCGATTTCAGAGCAATTTTCACAAAATAAAGTTTTTGTCTGGTTTCGAACCCAAAACATACAACCCTATTGCGGCCGTTACCATTGGACCACCACAGGTAAGAAGGCAAGCTTTACAGGGATTAAATTCAGCACCAATCCATCAGTCACCCCTTTTCTAAGCAATTTCTAAGCGTTATTGCCCGCGTATTCACAGCGTGTGCCCTGTGCGACTCAGCTCATTTAATCATTCTTTCAACACGCCGTAACTAACATTAGGCGAATTCCTCCCCCTCCCGCTAACCCATCCCCTCCCTCTGGAACTAAGTCACGCTTTTACGTAATTATTCGTAATGTGGTTTGTGGCTCCACTCCACGTGAAAACAGGCTGTGTTTTATGTATTAGTTTTAGTTCAGAAACAGTGTAATGTTTGTTTGGTGAATGTGCGAGCTGTCGCGAGTGTGGTCTGGGGTATGAGTAGGGTTGTGATTCAGCATAATTTCCATTACTAAGTAGTTCCAAATCGTACTAAGTCACGCGAAAATGTCCATACTGAGAAGATAAAGCTCACGCAATAAAAATGGCGTTCCATGACATATCTTTCTCCTATTTTTGGTTGATGTAACACAAAACATTTTATGTAAGCCGTATGCTCTACTAGCCAGTTATAGTCTAGCTTGAGTACCGCTGCTGTTCATCTGATTCATTTACAGTGATAATAATGAGTGTAGTTTCTCTGTCTTTATATTCTTAATAAGCACGGAGAAAGATTGACCGATTTGTGGCACTTTAAGTTTTAGTGACGTTCTGAGGTTGGACTAACCACTCAAAGTCTTCTTCCTTGATATCAAGACTTACCCGTCAGTGAGAGATACCTCCAGCAATTTACTGGCGATCTCCAATCGCTCGCGGTTGTAGAAGGCGGCTGCCACCACGGGTATGAAGACCAGCAGCATGCAGGCCACCGAGCGGCGCTCACACGGGTTTATCATATTTACTACGATAGAAAAAGGTTATTAAAATATTGGAAGACACGAAGAAGACAATTAGAGAATGCCAGAAGATGATGAGAGTGATGCACCACCGTTACATGCTTGGCATCCAACCCATATGCACAAAACGTTTTGGGAATAATTTCATTGTGCGTACAGCTAATGAGTGGTAATCCCTAGCGGAGTCTTAAGTTCCATATTTATATTATAATGCATTTATTGCATTCAATAGTGTTTTTATAGGCTTTCAGCTAAGTACAAATATGGAAACTATAAAATGTATGATAAATAATATTTAAATCTAAACTATCAATAAATCGTGTTCCGTACACTATAACGTAAATGGAGTAAATTTATCACTTATAGGCAAGTATGCATCATCGTTAACACCAATTAGTATTAGTGACGACCAGGTGATCTGGTATTCAATTACTATCTTAAATATCACTTGACTTGTCTCCTGATTCGTCGTTAAATGACAATTTCATCAATTTCCTGTCGAGGGAGTTGCAGCAAGAAATATTTGTTACAAGTTATCGTGTCACATACATTGTTACAGTGCATTATGCCAGCAACGTGTCATACCAACATTGAGTTCCAACAGCGGCCGACAGTACAGTCGCTGATTAACGACGTGAATTCCTAACTCTACTGGTATCTCCCAGCTGCATATGTACATCCGTGAGACAGTACACTCGCATGCCAAACAATTTGAATAGTCTACATTTTGAATGTCGGCATCGTAACTAACAAGATTTCTGCATGAAGAATGTGAAGTTGAATATCTATTAAACTGTACTTTAGCCTGAAAACCTTGCCAAAGTATACAGTAGAAGAAAGAATTGATACGTACTTAAACCTAGATTCCGGCCTTAAGTATTTGTTGTTAAGTGTTTGAGAAATTCTACATAAGCCTGAATACTTTCCAAACATAGTCATTAAAGGTGGTTCGTTCTCAGTTCTCAATTCAGAAACTCATACAGTGTTCATAAAACTAAAGTACAAAATAAGTAAGTTCGTCAAATACTCAAGAGAACAAAAGTTTAGAATGCCGCGAGCGATACCAGAAATAGCACGAAAAAATAAATCCATATGCCGGAAAAACCACTTTTAGGGTTCCGTACCCAAAGGATAAAAACGGGACCTTATTACTAAGACTACACTGTTCGTCTGTCTGTCTGTATGTCTGTCTATCACCAGGCTGTATCTCATGAACCGTGATAGCTAAACAGTTAAAATTTTCACAGATGATGTATTTCGTAATACTAAAAACAGAATAAAATAAATATTTAAGTGGGGCTCCTATACAACAAACGTTATTTTTTTGCCGTTTTTTGTCATAATGAAAATCAAAATCATTTTTTTTATTTCATACAAGCCTACATGGGCACTTATAAAACGTCGACAAAAGGTGCACGGTTCGGGTTGGTCGTTTCCTATGGAGAAGAAACGGCAAGAAACTCCAAAAATGGTTTGGTTTTACAATATTTCCTTGTTACAGCATTAGTACTTAGATATGGGGGGACAACGTAGACCCGACAATAAGTCGTAAGAAAAAAAAAAAAAAGATTACATATTATATACACAAAAGAAAATAAAACGAGTTAAAAAGTTAACAAATGTTAACAAGCATCTAGAAGGCCTACAATGTTCACACATTTACAAAACAATCGGTAAAGGAATCTATACAAAAGTAAAATAAAAAAAAATACTAAATCTAACATGTGGCACAAATGTTGTTATCAGTGCTGTAACTATTCTTAGCAAAGGGCTATGAAGATAATTGTAAACCCTTGTAAAAAAGACTAATTAAAAGAAGGAAAAAAAAACAAAGAATTAATGAGATTGAGAATAGTTAGAGACATCCACATATTTGTGCCGTTTATGAGTTACCAGGGAAGCCGCATGCGCAGAAGGAGCTAAAGCCAAATTTTTTTTCTTTAACGTAGCCCTTGATTTTATAATATGCTTTTTTAATAAGGACACGTTTGATGTAGTTTTTGAACTTTCCATCGGTCAGTTCTATAATTGACTTTGGCTACTTGTTATAAAAGCGTATAATGTTTATATGAAAAGACTTGATAGTTTTTGTTAATCTGAATTTGGGTATTACAATTTCGTGCTTACTGCGTGTATTTTAATTATGTAAGTCGCTTCTAGTTTTGAAAAGCCCTCGATTTTTGCGGACATACAAAATACATTCCAAAATATAAAGTGAAGGTAAAGTCAGTAAATCGATTTCTTTTAATTTTTCTCTAAGGAACTCGCGAGGACCCATCTTAGATCGCGCGGATTGCCTTCTTTTGTAAGATGAAAATTGAGTCAACATCTGCTGCTGATCCCCACAGCAGAATGCCATAAGACATAATACTGTGGAAATAAGCATAATATACTAACCTAGCTGTGGCTACATCGGTTAACTGCCTTATTTTCCTTACTGCATATGCAGCTGAACTTAACCTACCCGAAAGAGTTCTAATGTGCGCGTCCCACTACAATTTTGGATCAATAGTAATCCCTAAGAATACAGTTTCAGATAAAACTTCATGATTTTTGAGGTCGAGATTTAAATTTAGGTCACGTTTTGGTACATTTGGTAAAGAGAACTTAAGACATTTAGTTTTTGTCGCATTCAGTAAAAGATTGTTAGCTGCGAACCATTTTATGAGAATAATAAGACTTTCGTTGACATGTAAGACATCCGTATCTTTCCTATCTATTTTAAAATTAGCGAAGTATCATCAGCAAATAGAATTATATCCGATAATTTGGCCATCATAAAAGGGAGATTATTAATGTAAACAAGAACAAGGAAAGGGCCGAGAATTGAACCTTGGGGCACGCCCATCTTGACTAGAGACCCGGAGGACGTCACCCCATTAACATTCACTGTTTGCTGTCTGTTTGATAAATATGAAAGCACAAGATCAGCAGCTTGTGCTCGAATTCCGTTGTGGTGTAATTTACAGATCAGTGTGTTGTGGTCGACGCAGTCGAACGCTTTTGAGAGATCACAGAAAATGCCAATGGCATCCTGGGAATTCTCCCAAGATTCCAAAATGTGACTGATGAGTTTTACTCCCGCGTCCGTTGTCGACCTTACCTTTCGTGAAACTAAACTACTGACTATGCATGTGCTATAATGATACGGAACCCTTCGTCCGCAAGTCCGACTCGCACTTGGCTGGTTTTTATAATAAGGAAATACATCATGAGTATACGTATAAACTGGCAGTTCGACCAGTAAAATTATCAGAAAACTAAATTTTGTACATAAGTTTGATTATCATATTAAAAATCTATTACGTTTCAGTTGAAACCACTTAGGAATTAACGTGAAAACTGAAAGCTAGACCTCCAAAATTGCCCAAATGTTATGTTTTCTACGTATAACACCACGCATGCATTCTCCGAAGGGTATTTGTTTACTCGCACTTCACCAGTTATTTTTAATTCCCATGTTAATGAGGGCAACCGGGTGCAAACCTGCTACTGAGAAAGGATCAGGTCTGAATTTCCTATTAGCTAAAACACTAAAACTTTACGAAGTTACCGCTATGTAATCTAAGCGAAGATTTTACAATGTAGCGACACAGTACATTGTTGCTCCGATATTATCTAGCGAGTTATAAAAGTGGATAGAATGGAGATTGCACGTACAGTACGAGTAATAGACACGTTTTCTTTAGTTCAGGTTTTAGAGGGGCGCTGGTACTAATACAGCGGTGTTACATTGTATGCAGATATGTGGTGTTTTGAAATTTTGTCTTTTACATAAGTGTACTTTTTTGTAAAGTTAACTATAAGTCAGTTAAATAGAAGTTGTCGTGTTAGTTGAATCCCTTGTTTATTAAAATAAAACATTACGCGCGCTTTCTTGTAGTAGTAAATACACGTTTTTCAATCTCATTCCAATCGCTTAACGTTACTAAATTGACAATGAAAATAATAAAAGCTACTACCAACATAGGTAATAAGTACTCCATTTGCGTCTAAGATAATCCTTTATTACTAAGAACATTGGCGTGGCATAAAATTTAACCACATGCGGCTGTAGCCGTAATTAATCTCACGCGCGTACATCACAACGTTCCGGCTACGTCCTTCGCACCTGAATCCCCCAAGGCTAAGACTGTCACCCCGTAATCACCATCCCTGAATAACTAACACGATTCGCACGAAACAACATCAAAACACTCCACAGGTCGCAAGCTTACCTCGACATGTCAAAAACAGGTCAGAGCAAACGAGACACACATATAACTTCACACGTGAAAGAAAAAGCCCGAGCATATATTATGACGGGCACCAGGTAATCCCGGTCTTGTACAGAATACATAATACAGCTCTAACAAGGGAGCTTTAAAAGTAATTAAAATGCTCCTGGAGATTACTTTTTGTGCGGAATTGGTATCTCTCGCTGGATTACAGAGTGATCTAGTACAGCTGAGACCCTTTTCACTTAAATTTTTTAATGGTCCTTGCCTGTTTTAGGAATAAAGTAATTTACGACGGCGAGGCTGGGACTTACTCGTACATAGCAAAATAACTGCTAAATTAGATAAATAACTGAATGTTTTTCATGGCATTTGTCTTGAAAGAATGTTAGCAGTATGGCCTCCATAGTCGTTAAGTTGGTTAAAGTATTAATCAGGAGCACAGATATTAGCATACCTTCCAT
The DNA here is from genome assembly GCA_949775005.1 of Orthosia gothica. Lineage (NCBI taxonomy): Eukaryota > Metazoa > Arthropoda > Insecta > Lepidoptera > Noctuidae > Orthosia > Orthosia gothica. The sequence goes on along the minus strand of OX459039.1, from coordinate 2,030,245 downwards.
ATTAGTTGTTAATTTGTTATACTCCGGAACGGTTCATAAAAACGTTTAGTAGAACTAAAATATCCGTAAGAATAAAACGTATTTCTGTATTCGTCGGCAGCAATCCCAGAAAATGGATCTGTACTCAAGCTTCCCAATTGAGTAATTAAAGAGTCTCATTAAGTATTTAAAGTAATTAGTGAAATCAGAAAAATAAATTGATTCCAAAGGACAACGTTTATTTTTGTAAACATCTAAATTATGTTTAACAGAGCTTGTTGACTTATTGATTTCTCAAAAGTAACGAGTATAATAACTTTCCTGTTCTAACGCCTTAGCTCGCGTGGAAATTGAAACTTATCACAAGGTAACTTATAACTTACTTAAGGCCCAAACCATCTTTAGAAAAATGTATTCAGCAAAATTGATTGGCGTGACAACAGACAATCAGACATGGTTACTTTTGCATTTTCTAAGATAAACATTGGTTACTGCACCATGCTTTTTAAAGTTTTTACCCGACTGCCGAAGGAGGGTAATGTGTTTATCAGTCTATGTATGTATGTATATATGTTTGTTCCTTGGCGTTCTAGAGACCAAACGCGTTGGCCGATTTTGATGATTCTTACGTCAATCGATTTGTCTTAATCCTGTGTCTACATTAAAATTGCAAAATAGAAAAATGGCAAATTTTGGGCGCCATATTGTGGGGCACAATTTGTTTTTTCTTCCAAACCCATCGTTTGGGTTTTCAAAATAAAGAGTTTTAAGAGGTTATTTCAAAAATAAATAATACTTGTATGTTTAATTGTACACAATTCAAAAAAAAAAAAAAGTTGTAAATAAAAATATATTTAACAATAACAAAAAACCCGACTGCTTAAAAAGCCAACTAAAAAGACGTAAACAAGAAGAAAATCATCCTGTGCAGTCGGAGAACACATCTGGTTTTGGTCAACCAGCTCGCGCATATGTATCCTCCGACGGCACAGCATGATTTTCTTCTTATTTACGTCTTTTTAGTTGGCCTTTTAAGCAGTCGGGTTTTTTGTTATTTTTAAATATTTGATGATGATGTTATACTTCTTCGAAATGGAAGTAATTTTTTTTTTTATCATGTCCAGATCTCGTAAAGATGTGACCTTAGTTTGATAAGTGGCTGGAACTAGGCGAGGCTGCAGAACCTACATCTATAACTTGGTAGTACAGTGTCACAAAGTGCGACACTTTTGTTCAATTTCTCGAGTAATACATTAAGATCGGAGACGGCTAGCTGTCGCACCGTAGTGTACTTCTACACAATACGAGTGAGGAATGTACACGTTATTTGAAAAAAGGATGACTTCTATCGGATCCAACCAGATCCGATAAAAGTTGTTTCACAAACAAGCACGTATTTCATGAATATAATAAAATTTATTTGCAAAGTTGAAAGGTACGTGGAAATGTTGTAGCATTCAATATACAAAATGGGAATAAAACTGGAAACATACTGAAACGTTTCACTAAATCAGAGGACCATTATGTATTTGAATACCAATATATTTTTTTTCAACTCACATGTTACTGCAAACTGCCTTGAAAATCAGAATATCACATAAAATATTCCCAAACGTCGCTGTAACTTCGATAACTCTTCGAACAACTTTCTGTACACTTTTGCAGAAAATGTCGGAGTCCGTAAGTATGCGGAGATAACCTCAACTTCTAACTAAACTGGATGAATTGCCTCCACTGCTAAAACTTTACCAATTAATTGATGTCACTCTGCGTTCAGTAATTTTATTTGTTTGATTTTGAAATCAGTTCTCAGAGTTTATTTTCGGTATTTTTTTATTATTTCTTAGTTTTATATGCCAAAAATATGACAACAAATCCAAAAAATGCGTCACACGCCCTGTACGTCACTAGTCCCGATTTTGTTGAAACTTTTTGAGGATATTGTTCTCAAATTGTTCTATTCAGTACTTTCAATGAAAAAAAGTGTACCTCTCGGGTTTCGCTAAAAAATGGAAAACAAAAAATGACGTACAGGGCGTATACGCCCCGTACGTCATTCTTTTTTCTGTAATACTTAGAGATGCACAGTATACATCAAATAAATGTTCCCGAATATAAATCTACGAATACTGAATATTTACTCTACAGTGCTTACCAAACCGCCACAATATTAAATTGAAAATCATAAAAATATAACCTAAAAATTTTGGATCCAAAAAAAGGCATTTTGATAAGATTTTTTTACCGGAAATAAATGTTCTCATTTAGCGCTCCACAAAAATGTAATTATATCACAGAAACATGCGATACTTTCAAAGATAATAGCAAATCAAAATTAATCTCAACATCACCAACACAGATCTACAGATTTTTGCAATGCCTAGATGTGGCAATCAAATTTCAAGTTGGTACAAACTATCGTTGATACTATATTGACTTAGGTTTTTTAATAATAATATCATAGTGATATGAGAACGTAAAAAATCGATGTTATCATTGAAGGTACTGAATAGAACAATTTGAGAACAATATCCTCAAAAAGTTTCAACAAAATCGGAGACTAGTGACGTACAGGGCGTGTGACGCCAAAAAATCACTCAAATAAAAAAAACACGTATCATATCAGTCGACTGCAGCGTCGCAACTTTCAACAACCCAAATATCAGCAGTCGTGCTTGTAACCTTAAATTGAATGGTTTTGAGCTTTTCTTTCCCATTCAAATTTCTCAATTGTTACCCTAAGATAGGATTTTAGGTGCCCCGTAGGCAATAGGCTTGTCGGATACCTAGAACTAAAAATATACGGATCATGGTCCGAAATAATGGAATTGAAAACATACTTAACTGTTAAAAAGTGGAAGAGTTAAGCTTGTTGGAGCTAACGGCCGGCCAAATACTCAGCTGTCTTGTAATTAATCTGTTTTGCTTTTATTGTTTCTCATTGTAGTAGGTTGGGTCACATATTGATCATCTTTTAAATCATATCCATAAACCCACTCAACTACCCACATTATATTTTTTTTACCAAAAGTAGCATCATGACTGTTACATTTTATAATCACCTACGGCTATGAAAGAATTGTATAGATATTTACCGCTTTTGTAATAGTATGCTGTCATCTAACTAGAACATTCTTATTGTTATAAAATTTTACTAAAACGTAAACAAAGTTGATGTGCGTGATAATGGCGGAACCACTCTTTTTATTATTAGTGTTAAATTATAATTATAACAACTAATATCTGCATAAAACAAAAAGTACTAATTAGTAATAATTAGTGCTAAACATTTTATTGTCATCTCCTTTAATGTACATATTATTATCATTAACATTCCTACCTACATAACCATTGCATTATTAACACTGACTGCCTCATCATCGATCACGATTTCATGCTGTTAGTTACCATTGCGCTTTTGCATTGAGAATGGGATGTCACAGTCAAACAGGGAATGTGGACTTTTCCTAAGACGTCTGGAAATGAATTCCAGGGTCCCTACCCAGGCTTCAGGTCGGCATCACATCAGCACGTGCGTTTGCCTACCCCAACGCACTGTTAGCTGCCTACTCCGTGTCACCGCGCTACGTGTCTAAATACTACCTACTCTGCACCACCTCTGCCCGGGACCTAGCTCCGAGTGGAAACTGAACTGCACATCGCCGGACGCCTCTAACGCTAAAGCCAGTGGTACACTATCTTGTGGCTACGCAACGTACTTCGGACCGCGAGTGACAACCCTGACCCTGAGGTCTAATAAAATTGGTTAACCTTCTGTTGGTTTTTCCTTTACAACACACAAATAAAAAAAGTATATAATAAATAAATAATATGCTTTTACCTCCTCCTCTTTGGGGCTTCATCTCATTTGTCTTCCTCTTTTTCTTATATTTTCTTAAACCACAGAAGTTACTACCATACGCACGGATAAATATTTCCAGCAGGTCGATCCATGGTTGAATAACCATATTTAGATAGCGAGGACCCTCCTTATTTCGGCAAGTAAGCTAAGCAGTTTGTTACCGCGTTGTCATTCGTGGTTCTTTGAGAGTTGTTCTCGTTAGGAGGTAGTGAGGACTCAAAACACTGACTATAAAACCGACTACCGCGTTACCAAATTAATACAGACTTGATATTTGATGTATATGCTCGCGTTACTGCAAAAAAGATCTTGACGGAAAGACAAAGAAGTGATCCTATGAGCATATATTTTTTCTTTTTGAGCAACAGAACCCTAAATTGATTATGGAAGGGTAGGCGGCTTATTGTTAGGCAGATTAGTTCAGTTTGCGCAGTTGTCGATGGTAAGCTAGAATTCATCACACGATTTCTTTACTTTCCACGGTATTTAATCAATGGCCTTTGTTCCTTCATTAGCACAGAAATTTTACATAAACTGCTGCTTGGTAAATTTTACATAAACTGCTGCTTGGTAAATTTTACATAAACTGCTGCTTGGTAAATTTTCGAGCTGTCAGAGATACTGGATACTTTGAAAAAAGGCAGGGCAAGAATGTATGTAATTATCAGACTAAATAATATAATACTCATTGCATTACCTACTTTCCATAGGAATATTTAAAAACATATTGCCATAACAACAAAAGTATGCAAATATTATTATTATTTGGAAATTTTAGATAGGTATCAAACAATTATAATGAGTTAATTGTACTTGAAAAAGAATTGAGAAAGCTGGATATCGAACCAACGACTTACGATTGGGAAGGCAGAACCCGTCAGTCATTGACATATATATTACTCATTGCCGCCAGTCTACGGATTCCGTTGACAATGTGTGTAAAAAAGACGGTCTTATAATGTAATGGTGATTGACTACTTAGCTCCTCGAAGGTATAGCATGATGACAATAATTTATGTGGTAAGAGGCTTTTTGTATGAAATCCGTGCAATTTGAACAATGTAGTAGTTAACTGTAGAAAACTTTCAATTTTCATGGGCAACACACGCTCGACCAAAAATTTGACCATGGAAAAGCTGTTCTCACAACAAAGCACCTAAGATACCTTAGACAATTTTCTGGTATCTGCTATGGTTGCCGATTTCCGGCACTGAACCAGAAAAGGAAACGCTCTTTTGTAGATAACTCGATTTGAGGTGGCGTATCAAGATTATCATATATGTACCATATTTTAAGTTAGACGAGCAATAATACAACTGTGAAAATCAATCACCAATTTCGTGGTCATGTTTCTGCGTCAACAACGTATATCTTACATGTTATGTTTGGCATCTATTGCTGTTAAAAAGACTCCACGTATAAACATTTCTTAAATTTCTTTAAAACACTGACACCACCGCAATATATGTATAGATATATTCACAAACCCATCTTCAGCGCCAGCAAAAGTTAGATCTCAAAATTGATTCAAACGTATGTTAAACACACCCACAAACACAGAGTGAAAAACTTGATGCAAATCGAATATGGTTCGATCGTGAATGTTCGCTCGTCTCTCGTCCCGTTCAATATGCACAAACAGTCGCTCGTGAGCTCACTCGACACTCGGATTACTTCTCGGATACTTTCATTCGACGCACGGGCCGCAGACAACTTTGTTACAACATATTTCTGTTCAACCGATTTTATTTTACGTTAAGGAATATGTTTGGTATCTTATTGGTATAGTGATTTTGGATCTTTGTTGGTATTGGCTTTTTCGATTCGTCGTTGCAAACTTAATTCCGATGATGACAAAATTGTAATAAATGTTTTAACAAAAAATGCACTTGTTCTGATGATTATTTATTTGTCTTAATTTCATTGTTGCCCTCTTCTACATACTTAAATTACTGGTATCAACGCTAATAAGTGACACATCGACAGTCGTAACATGGCGTTTGGAAGTACTTTAATCATGTATGTCGCAATTTAAATAAATAATTTACAAACAGTCATTTAAGGTTACGCTCCAGTGAAACAGCCTGCTCATCTTTAACGATTTATTGTGACGAAGTAAATAGCGATATTGAGCCACGCTCCAAGCGGGACTCAGGAGCATTAAGCTGTGACGAGTTGCGAGTCCCATTATACAGCTCTCCCGGGTAAATTCTATTCATTTGTTTTTGGCTTTAATCAATTTTCCAATGTCAAAAATTGCTGAGAGCAAGGTAAATTATTCTCGTAACTGAAATAATGAAATTCCAATAAGTTTTAGAGAGTTTCCTAACATTTTGACTTTACGACAAGCTTTATCGCTAGTAGAATGTTACTCTATCTGGAGCCTCACCTCTCGTGCTTGAGGACATGGGTTCAAATCCGGGCAAGTATCAATGTGACTTTTCAAATATTCATATCTGTTCTAAGTTTATCTTGGAAATCGTGGACAACGGTGAAGGAAAACATCGTGAGGAAATCTGGACTTATAGTTAATATAAGTTTGAAATCAATGCTCCTGCCTTCTCTGTATAAGACTCTTCTCAGGGCTCTTCAAATTCGTCTCTGGCTTTGCCCTGCAGTGGGACACAATAGGCTGGTTCTATTATTATACTATTTACCTCTTCAATGTGAAATTCTATAGAACGTTATCATTGCCTTCCACGCGAGGATTTCACTATAGAGAGCTTTTGAATGCAAAGTTTGGTTGTTTGTGCTAAAGGTATGATAATTTGACAATGAGAGAGCTAGCTAGCGTAGAGGAATTGCGAATAAGAACGTGAAAAATGAAAATGAACTCATAATTGGATAAAGAATTCAATCACTCCTTTCTAAGTAATAGCTCGTTCATTACTCGCAAATTAACACCCAGTTGAGTTTTGCTTTTATGTTTTGGGCATACTTTCTTTAAGCCCAACTATTTTTTATTAAGAATCTATCCGTTATCATAATCAACACAATTTGAATGAATTTATGTTTTTCAAAGTGACTTTTGAACTGTTTCTTAGCTCACAAATACCAACCTATAACGTGGGTACTATATGAAACTATCAACCAAAAACAGATCTTAAGCAAATCAATTAAAAATTGTAATGACTACCCACAAAATAGAAACAGCCGCTGATCGACCAGGTCTTCTATCGCCGCATTTACATAGTGAGCTCTTACGAATACAAGTTGAATTTAAATTTTGGGATAATTAACTTCAACCTTCTGAACGTAAAAGGTAAAAACAAAGATCCATTTCGGCTAATTGGATGGCAGGAAATTACTTTATTCTGTTTAGTCATCATATCCGGTCGGGCGGGTTGCAACGACTTCTGTTTTGAATATAAAAAGGTTATATTTTTATTTATTTGTCACACTAGCTCTTTTCCAAAATGTTAAATGATATTTATTTTTTTAAATCAGTTTAATAACACTTTTACACTTCAATCTATCTTGTAATTTTAGTTGCAGATTAGGCCGATATTGCCTAGCTAACTACACTGAGAAGAAACACTGAAACAAACTTCAACAACAACAGATCAACGATCAGTAATCAACGCTGTTATAAAATTACAACTCCAGAAAGACACAATTAAAACTGCAAACTCTTGGAGGATATAAAGTCAGACGCACATAGAAGATAACCACGCTACGACCAGCAGTATAATTTAGTTGCACAACTGAGACTCGCGTGAGCTCGCTTGAGTGCTAACAAATCAGCCTACAACCCGAGCTAACAAAATGGGTGACCACAGACCAGCAAAATGTCTCGGTGGCTACTGTTAGAGACGCCATTCTGAAAACTTTACAAAGAAACCACGCTACAAAGCAACTAAACCATGCTTGTTGAATTGCAACGGGTTTGTTAGTTCAGATCGTTATGATAGCCGAAAAATGTGGTTAGTACACGTCGCGCGAACACTAATATTTTATGACACAAGCCCGCACTGCAATTCCTGAGAGCCTGAAAATGGTTGAGAAAATTAAGCTTGACGAGTCTCGGGGAAACGATTCAATTGTCTCATATCAGCAATAAAATAAATCAGAAAATAAGATTAAGAAAAACATATGGTAGGTAGGCAGAAGAACTGGCAAGAGAGGGCTCAGCAGTGCGATGCACTGGCTGGTAAGTGAATGAGTCTCCTAGGGGTTGGCTATCCAAGACCAGAAGACTATAGGCTCATATCTCCTAGTCTCGTTGTAAAACTCATGAAGAAAGTTTTCAACGAGATTATGGAGTAGTAGGTTATCTAGGGGACCACAAAAGATCCGAATGGGTCGAAGTGTCAGAGTAAGATAAGATTAGAAAAACATACAATAAATTATATTATTAATAATGTGTTCTGTATTCGATTCCATAATCTATGTACGCGACCAACAAACCAAGCGACGCAGCCTGTGCGTGAAAACGATCCCCAGAGTTGCCTCCGACAACCACAAAACGCGACAGGACGGTCCCAATCGTAACTTGCAAGTTGCAACCACACACTTTTTCTAATATATTATCTACTTATTACTAAACCTTTCCCTTAGCACAACCTTTTCGGCTAAACTACTTTTTGTTCCCAGCCAGGAATATTTATATAAACTTGCAGTTGCGGTCGTAAAATTTTGTGGAGGTAGAATGGAGACACCCTTTTGCCCTCATTTTATAGGAAAGTGTGTGCCTTATGGCTCAATCAACGCTGCAGTGTCAATACGGCACGATTCACGAGCGCCAATAATGATACGTTGTCACTTGCATTATAAAGTGTCTCGGATTTTGAATTTCCTTTGTGATTCCAATTTCTGATTCGAACTTTTTATAAACTGTAAAAAAAAAATAAGAAAAAGTGTGCTCTTATAATTACGGCCTGTTTTCTTCTGAAGTGTCTGTGTGAGTACTTAGAGCGTAATAGTTCTATTATTAACATTAATTTTAATATTAGTTTAAGAACTGATACTTATATTGAAGCTACCGTTTATCTACGGCTTCGCTCCCGTGCCCTGGAACTTTTTCTTGGATAAAAACTAGTGTCATAGACTCAGCGATATATGTAGCATTGTACCAGTGAAAAAAATTATATATTATTGGTTCAGTACTTACATCCTTATTGTACCTTCTTATCATTCATTCGTACTTCGTTTTACTTCAAATTTGTTTTATTTTATAATTTTAATTGTTTTCAATTGTTAATTTCTTAATTTATTTCATTGTTAATTTTATAATCTTAATTTATTTCAACTGTTAATTTTATGGCTTTGATTTACCTATTTCAATTGTTCATTTAATTTAATTTAGTTAACACATTGAATTCAATCTAATTGTTTATTTTATAGTTTTAATTAATTTCAATTGATAATTTTATGGTTTTAATTTATTTCGATTACTATATTATTATATCTACTTATTGCGATTTTATAATTTCAATGCAATTTATCATTTAATTTTATAATTTTTAATGATTTAGTCATTTAATTTAACAAATATTAATTTTATTGAAATTTTTGTATTAGGTTCCGTATTTTAATATAGTAATAATTAAGTTTACTGCGTAAATGTTCCTGTGGATGGAGCTGCATGCCAAAATACAGGCTCTCACCTAATCGGCTGCAGAGGAATTTTATTTCCTCTGCAGCCGAACTTGGTGCAGCGGTGCACTACTCTACTATATTTTTTTTACTTTTATTATTTTGGTATCTGCTACAAACAATATTATCGCCTTTGGGATATAGACCAGGGTAGAAGCCTTTAAAAATAATAAAAAGAAAATAAATATAATGTATATTTTTTTACACCATCAAAAGAGCCCACCGACTTTTTTTAAAAAGCAGATATTTTGACTGGAGTATTTTCGATTGAAAATTGGGATAGTTTTTTCGATATTAGGGTCAAAATAAGGAGAAAAATAAATATTTCGAATAAAAAAATAACAGTGTGTTAGGGACATAAAAAGGTAAGTTTTTACCATCCTGTGAAAAAAAAAAAAAGTTGTAAAAGATAAAAATTTTAAACTAAAAACTCGGTTTATGAATCTTGCTATCCTGTGGAACTAATGGGACATAATTTAAAAAATATATTAGTATCAGTTGTCCCATGGGACTATTGGGACATAATTTTAAAATTATGTTAGTATCAGTAGTCCCATGGGACTAGTGGGATAAATCATCCCACTAGTCCCATCATGGGACTGGGCCAATGGGACTATTGGGACAGACCCGAATTTTTCACATACATTTTGAGTTTATGTGAAAAAAGTGTCAATACAAAATTGTAGATCTTTTTATTATCTACAACTGTTTTTTCCATAGGACTTGTAGTTTTGCTGGAAATCGAGATAAACCGTTTTCACCCTTAAAAACTCAGCCCCTTCCCCTTCCCGACCTCAGATCGCCCGTAAATTATTTTTCCTGTAACTTTTGGTATATTCTCTTCCTTTTCCAATGGGATTAACTTTAATTAACTTTTGGTAATTCAATTTCCAATAGTATGATAAAATACTATAATTTTTTTCTTTTCAAATTTTATAGACCCTGGTCTAATATTAGTTTCGATAATATCATATTCTAGTAAGAATTACTAATTAGATTTTAGAGAAGTTTTATTACAGTGTAGGTTTACTAACAATGCAGCTTACTATGAAATCGCCGTGCGTGTATGCCCAGCAACACAATTGAGCAAGTGAGGAAGGATTGGAATTCCCTGCCAGAGTCTTTGTTTCCTGATAGCTACAACCTTGGGGTATTTAAGTCAAGTATGAATAAGTTATTTCTAGGCAAGCGTGCTTCACCCCAGACCACCTCATCGATTACCATCGGGTGAGATAGTGGTCAAGCGCGAGCCTCTAGATAATAAAAAAAGTGAATTCGGTTAGGCAAAGGGTTTGACTCCATAAAAGAGTATGTCCAATTATCTTTAAATAATTAGATTGTGCCAAAAATAATAGGACTCTTTCGAAAAGAGTATAGCTCGACCAACGAAAGCGTTCAATAATTTTTGGCAATACCTAATTATTTAAAGAGCATTTGTTATGATTTTTTCATGGAGTCAAACCCTGCGCCTTGCCGAATTCACTTACGTAATTAAGCTGTTGATGTCACACCGCACCATCAGCCTTATAATATTCCCACTATTGGGAAACAGGCGACTTCTCTGTGAGAGAGGTTGGTGGATGTCACATGTCTTCGAATTTTTGGTTCTAGGAAATGCCGGTTTCTTCACGATGTTTTCCGTAACCGTTTTAAGAGCAGGGCTGTTGATGTATGATTGACAAATTATCATGAAAGAAAAATATTACGTAAGGATCAACAGCTACAGCGTTCTTTAGTTTCTGCAAACCCTGCCATAAAAACGGCGTGAATTTAATTATGTTCTGTTAAGTCATGTCTTATTAATATTCTCAAGTTATAATCTACGCAGCTGCAAGCTCATAACAGTAGCAATAGTAAGCTATTAGTTAATCTGGTGCAACGTTGAACAAGATACAAACACGAGTGCACTTTAGGCGGCCATTTAGCGCAACAAACATCAAATCAGTAGGATGGCGACAGCGTACGGTTCTGGAGTTTAATGCACTAATCCATACGGCAAACAAATTCTATTGACTGAACAGATTGCCACGAATTTCAATTTCAAATATTGTCCTGGATGAGAGATAAATACAGTGGCTTTGATTGCATTGTTCTTGTGGCTTGGCGCGGCAAGTTTCGAATATTTTGTTTCGATTAAATTTTACACAATAATTTGATGTGTGCCTTACAAACATTTTAAAAGAGACAATACTTTTGCTCCTGAATAGAGCACGCAAATTCTTAAAGGCAACTTTTCAAGAACTGTTATTATAGTTTTGAAGTGTTGGCCATAATGTTCAGGTGAACCTGAATTTGAAGTTTATCTAGTGCTACGTGTAATGTGAGTTTACTTTCGTCGAAGGTGTATTAAGATATTGGTGAACGGCATTGTCTCCAAAAATATTGATGATTAATTGAGATAGTACATTTTGTTAGAATCCTAAAAATATCCGAATAATAATAATACACAAGCCTGTAATTGTCCCATTGTAGGTCAAATGCCTCTTCTCATACAGAGAAGGCACGAGCATTGATCACCACGCTTGCTCAATGCGGGTTGGCGATATTAGACTTACATTAACTATAATCCTTCACCGTTATCTATGATATCCAAGATATCTAAAAATATAAAAGAAGAAAACCGTCACACTACTGAAAGTGCTAACACAATGCTTCCACAAACTGTCCCGTATAACCCTCCGTTTGCTGACCTCAAAATTCTCAAAGACATAGTGTTATCGTTCGAATAGAAACTATCCCGAAACAGTAATGGCTGGGTTTTGTATGCGATCATTGTTTGCCGTCGATATATTACTTATGTAACGACCACCGATACTAGGGCTATGAATTAATGGCGTTTGGAAACTGTTCACATCGTATTTTGAAAAGGGATTTGCTGGCGTTTATTTTAGGGTAAAGTGTGCGGCAAATGGTGGGCGGAGCCGAGTAAGTTGGGTAGTTGTGTCGGCCGAGTGGGCAGCGTTTAGTGAGCTGACCTAGAATATTTTTATGAACACGCTTTGATGATAAAGGATTTTCAGAAAGGAATATACCAATATCTCTAACCCAAGGGATTTTGTTTAAAGTAATGCGGCAGCTGCTATAATACAATAACGTAGGTTTACTGTAAGGCACACTAGAGGAAAGGAAAGTAGAAAGTGTAGATTTTGCCCTTGCCTGTATAAGACATTATACTGTAATAAAAAAAAGCTAAATGAAATTGACAATGTATCGATCGCCATTTTGAATTGAATGAACCCTTCTATCATACCGTCGACAGTTGTTGAGCTTAATTATTCTCCGGAACCTTTGAAGTGGTCTGCAAGCTTCATTTTCAATTCTTGTTTGTATCATGAAAGGCCAACAAAGAAACTCTTTCATTTATGTCGTCGGAAGAGTTGAGCCCCGCAGTCTCATAGTCTCGTAACCTCGTAATAGTAAGGGGAATGGTCACTAGATACTGTGCCAAGTAATTAAGGAGGCTGATTTAATAGAATTGGATTAGTGGGCTGTAGTGGACGAAGCTAATCTGACCCTTGTGTAATGAGGACGATTTTGGAGGTCAGCTTCGGAGGATATGTTTCAAGGGCAACGAGATTTTGCTCCAGACTTTTTTTGCGTTTGGATGGAATAAAAAAATATAGTAAAATGAATACCAACTTTGGAAAAATAATGATTTTGAGGGATTTTAACGTTTACGACAAATTGTGAATTATATGTATTGAAATATTTTTTTGTGTTGAGTATTTTGTATTTATTTTTAGCAGCCATACTAGATTTAGCGACCCGCCATTCGACCTACACTATGTTACACGAAGAAATCGTACAAATCTTACGACACCTCACTTGCTCAATCTTATGAGTACTTTTTGCGCAAAGAGGGAACTAGATGAACATACATATTATGTCAAACTCGTAACCCTCCTAGCAGTAGAAGTAGGATAAAAAACATATTATTATAAGGACAAAAACCCGACACCTAAAAAGTAATTAAAAGAAAACCAGTACTAGGAATAATTTATTAAACTCTGCGAAGTAATCTAGAAAGCACCATAGTAATTATATTGTTTTGTGACATATTTATTCCAGGAAAATATTAAATATATTTAAATAGACATTATGTATTATGAGGTGCTTAGTAGGATGAAAAACAAATTATTATAAAAACAAAAAATCCGAATACTAAAAAATAATTAAGTAACTGAAAATAGAAAAATCAGTACTAAGTATAATTTTATAAAACTCTGCGAAGTACGAGTAATCTGGAATGCACCTTAATAAGTATGTAAAACATAGTTTTGTGACATATTTATTCAAGCAAATAATTAAATACATTAAAATAGACATTAAACATTATGAGGTGCTGCCAGCGGTCACAAACGATGTTTTGGAGGATTTTCTATAATCAATCACTTCATAATATGTCTGTTTTTTTATAAAACCGGTTTTGTGATAGACAGATAAATGTAGTACCTGAGCGATCGAGCTCTGCTCGGGTGAAAGAGAGATAGATCAATTTATCGCCCTCGAAACCCTTGCATACAAAATTTCATGAAAATCGTTGGAGCCGTTTCCGAGATTCAGATTATATATACAAGGATTGCTCGTTTAAAGGTATTAGATAGATATACGAAGAAAATGTGATACTCGTTTTGCTGATTACGGATATGTATGTAGCTTTGTGAGGCTTATGAGGTTATTGCACTTTTTGTTTGGACGGCACCACATTTTCCCAGACATGTTTTAAGTTCCATGTATTATAGATAGCCTGCAATCAATCGGGTAAAAAAACTAGACTCCGTGCTGCTACTCAGCAATTGTAGATTGAACCACCTTTGGTAGACCCAGTAATCGAGAAGTAAGAATATATATTAAAAAAGAACCGGCCAAGTGCGAGTCGTACTCGCGCACGAAGGGTTCCGTACTTGATAAATTGCGGTTTACGATTTATGACGTATTAAAAAAAACTACTTTCTAGATCTCGTTCAAACCAATTTTCGTTGGAAGTTTGCATGGTAATGTACATAATATATTTTTTTTTAGTTTGATCATTCTCTTATTTTAGAAGTTACAGCGGGGGACACACATTTTACCACTTTGGAAGTGTCTCTCGCGCAAACTATTCAGTTTAGAAAAATATTATATTAGAAACCACAATATCATTTTTGAAAACCTATTCATAGATACCCCACACGTATGGGTTAGATGAAAAAAAAAATTTTTAGATTCAGTTTCAAGTATGGGAACCCCCAAAATTTATAGATTTTTTTCTGTTTTTGTGTGAAAATCTTATTGCGGTTTACAGAATACATTTACTTGCCAAGTTTCAACAGCATAGTTCTTATGGAATCGGGAAAAAGTGGCTGTGACATACGGACGGACAGACAGACAGACATGACGAATCTATAAGGGTTCCGTATTTTGCCATTTGGCTACGGAACCCTAAAAATGTCCTCCATAACATTTCTCAAAACCTGCAATATACTTAAAGCTACAATAAAAAGTACTCACCGCCGGTTAAGAAGCCACTTAATTTTCCTTTTAGGAGTCTGATCTGCAACAAAAGAAAGGTTTTCATTAATTATGTGAGCACGTGAGTTGGGTCAGTTACACCTTTTTATGTATTTTACTTAGGGACGCACTTCATTGTATCCTACTGCCATAAGAACCTGATTATGAGAATCTGTTAAACAGATAACCAGTATAAGTATTACCTGTAGCTACTGCTCTTAATATTCACACGTACATAATAAATCATTAAACGCTTTCATGAAAAATAAATTAAAAAAACGCGTCCATTTTCGATTATTTTCTTGCAGAACGAAAATATATGGAAACAAAAGACTATCTGCTTTAAAATAAAAAGCACTATTTTTTTAGTGGCCAGTCATAATTTTGTAAAGCTCAGATATAAAACCTTCAAGGAGACCGAAGAAACGATGAATGAAATGTGTGATAACAATATAATGCTTATTAACAGATTCTTATTATGAAGAATTTAAAATCTGCTATAATCGCGACATTTTATGGAGTCCGATGACGTTTCATATTTTACATGCCGCAATAACTTTGTATGAACATTTACGAAAAATCTAATTGACTTTCCTAATTAATTACTATACATTACATACGAATGATAAACAACAAGCAAATTAAACTTATATAACGTATTTTATCTAAAAATGAGAAGACTCCTGAGATCACAAAAAAAAGAAGAAAGGTAAAAGAAGACAATATATGTTCCGCGACCACAAATACATTGGACTACGAATAGGAGAATCATAATGATTTGGTGTAAAACATGCGATCAGTTGATAAAATATGTTTGACTAGGTTCTGCCCGCGGCTTCGCGTGAAAACTTTTTTTTATCCCAAGGGACATTGTACCGGAATGAAAAAAATGCCAGACTATAAGATTATAGTCTGGCTAAAATTTGCCGTTCTGACGTAATTTAGTAAAAAAATACATTCACACATCCAAACTTTCGCATTTATAATACTAGATGTCACTCGCGGCTTCACCCGCATAGATTTTGTACTTCCACTTAATATCTTCATAAGATAGGTTATATGTTATTCTGATGTGTATGCCATATTACTGTACTTTCATCAAAATCCGTTCAGCAGTTTTTGCGTGAAAAAGTAACAAACATGCATCGATCTATACTCACAAACTTTCGAGTTTAAAATATAAAGTAAGATTAATTAGAGTTGATATTCAATCAACTTCGATACATAATAATTGACATGTGATGCTGCTGGAATGGTTAATCAAGCCGAAATGATTTAAACCACGCAAATTGTGTTCATAAATTAGTTATATAATAACCACTCGTAAATTGATTAATAATTTAATTATTATACGCTTTATAATTTAATTGTCATAAATATGTCTCTATTTATAATAAGTTTTGTACAAATAGATGCTATCGCGTTTTATAGAACGTTAGCCGTGGTCTGTATATTGAATGATGGATGCCCATAATTATACATCGCGAGCACTCTGTGAATTAAAGCCTCTGTGGAGACCTTCAAATAGTCGAAAATCTGTCAATTTAACTAAATTTAGAATACCTATTTATTTATCTAGTTCATGTACGTACAAAATGGGCACATAGGTGGGATTTTCGCAACAATGCATTCGCTACCAACAAATCATGGTGTTTAATAAACTGCATTGTGGGGTACCTATATGAATAAATAATATAAATACATATAAACATACTTATAGAATATAATAGGAATGTCAATAAGTATTACGCACTTTCCAACATTGTTTTGGTCTTCAGGTACGGTCTGGCTTTGGAGTCAGTACCTGAAGTGTATTCGCCATTATAAAAGTTTCTCGAAATTGACGTAAAAACATGGTTGTCGCCATTTTAATTGATTCCATTAGGTACAAAAAGCTTTATGATAAAATTCGTCAGCAATTTAAAATCTTTAATTTTGAAATGGGCCGCTGTAAATCCATACCTATCTGCCTGAAAATAATCTACTTATAAAATTAATCCGATTAACCTTCGGTCCATCATAATGCTGTTAATTTCAGAGCGCCGCAATGAATATCGGGGAAATAATTGAGTTTGTCACAGTCTATTCTAAAATCGAAATGGATGATTGGTTTTTTTGTTTCATCCTACGGCTTTTAGAAAGCCTGATAAATTGGATGTGTCTGTCTGAAAGCCAATTTATGGTAAAATGTGTTATAGTGCTAACAATTTTTGGACTTTTATCTACCATGTTTTGTACTACCTTTAATACCAGTAAATTAAATTTTAAAATACACGCCACAGCTGCGAGATTGTTAAAAAAAAAATGTCAATTTAATAAAAGGCATTTGTTTTTGGGCTGCCATGCTATTGGTAGATGCCAGCAACAGCAAGCAAAACAAATACAGCTCGCTATTTTCCTTAGCTTTGCTGCCGTGGTCTAACCATTTTCTGGGAATGCAAAGTTGCCAATGGTGTTTCACCTTCTGGTGGTGGTGTTTCACCTTCTAGTCCATTAAAACTCTGCCTGAGAATGGAATCGAATTAATGAATTCATGCACTTGCAAACGCTATACCTACGAGGCCGAATCCCAAAGGTTACCTCTTGTAAGAGGTAAAAGTATAAAGTATCCTCTTGGTTTGTAAACCAACAAAGAAAAAAATGTCTTTATAATATTAATTTAGTTCAAGTTACTGCCAATCCACCCTCCAAATGCCCATATTTTACATTTACTCTACAATGTTCTGTTTATTCCTACAATGCCTTCTTATCACAAAGAACGCTATAAGTTCCTTCATGAAACCATGATACACATACGAGACACTTGAGGTCATCGGAGAGTTTAAGAATTGTGATGCCTGCTGATTCTACACAGTTCTACGACAAATTGTTCACGGTCCAGCCTGTGCGATTGTGGAATGAGTTGCAGATGGCAGTACGGTAAGCGCAGTCACTGGCTTCTTTTAAAAATGTAGTTAATATCATTTCCTTTCTCTCTAATGCTTTTCTGTTTATATCTAATTTCTTCCATCATTATTGATTCCTTCTATAAAATTTTGTAACATATAATAATATGGTGTAGGTATGTATGTTCATGTATATTATTTTGTATGACTACATATTTTTTATATATTTATATTTTCGCGGTTAAGCGATAAGACCGCCATTGTACCCATAGTGTTAAGTTTATATAAAAGAGAAGAGCAACTTTACGGTTTACAATAAAGTATATTCTGTTATATTCTATTTTATTTAAGTTTAAATTGTAAATAATGTTCTGTAAAAATTTACATATTCAGCAGTGAATCAAAACAATATGAAGCATGATATATGCCGTAATGGTGGCAACACATTGTTTGATAAGCGTCAGTTGTTTACGCGTCGAGTCTCTCCGTGCCTCCTGCCTCGAACATCACATACTGGTCACCAGAACAAAGTACGTAAGCGACGGCGCGAGGCGGCCACTGAAAGTGAATCTACTACAAAAAAACCGGCATTTTACACGCACACATTGACATTACGATTTTACAGGGATTCTCGGGCTTATAGGACAGAGCTCAGTCACGGCTGTCACATTGAAATACAATAATCGTCCATTTAAACAAGGTCGCAAACGACGAATATATTTTTTAGTTTTTGTGCCATGTTTTTGAATACTAATATTCTAACCTACCTGTCTTTTATTAAAAAAATACAACAAAGGTATTTTTTTAATAAAATACACATTCTTCTTTTAAAAATAATAACGACTATTTTAACTTATTTATATTTTGAGGTATAAGTGCCTCATTCATAAGTTTCTCATTGTATATGATATAAGTGCCTCATTCATAAGTTTCTCATTGTATATGATATAAGTGCCTCATTCATAAGGAAACCTAAACGAAAATCCTACGGAACACTCGGCACGCGGGTCCGACTCGTACTTGGCTGGTTGTAATTTTTTCCATTTAGCTTATTGGTTGTATCGGCAACGGGTGACACATGTCAGTGAGCGATGTGCGGCAATTTAAGAAAGCCTGAAATGTAAAGATCTTTGATAGTCGTTACGACACCGGTCTTAGGGGCCAAGGGTTATCGTGTTACCCAGTTACTGGGTTGTGGAGGTCAGATAGGCAGTCGCTCCATGTAAAAAACGGGTACTCAACTGAATCCGGCTAGACTTGAGGCTGAACCCAACTTAGTTGGGAAAAGGCTAGGCAGATTGTTTGATGCTTCTTCTTTCATAATGTTTTTTTTAATGTTTTTATGGTTTTACTTTTAAAATTTCTTAAAAATAAAAATATGATGTATTGGGTACGTTTAAGATGAAAATGATGTACTCTTGAAGACATGAAGCTACATGAAGTTGATCTTTTTTTCTTATATCTATTCCATATTCAAAATTATATTATAATTCGCGGTAAAATATAAATTCATGACTTTTCAACAGTTGTCTTCGCCTTATCTCTATCAAGAGTTTCAAGCTACAGATATCATTGACGCCTGTAACGGACACCAAACGGTTACTTATCCGATAACAATCCACAATTACGCTTATGATACAAAGCCTAGCCGCCAGTGTGTGCGGCTCATACAATCGAATCAACATTGTTAGTTGAACGTAACAAGAGCTGTACCGATGCACTGTGCCTAGATCAGTGGTGAATTTAGGGTGGGGCAAGTAGAGCACGAGCCCCGGGTACCTACCGAAGGATCAAGCTTCAATGCAAAATCATCATATTAAATTTAAAAATCAAAGTGAACCAAAGTAAACTATATCATACTGTAATATTTACTTCGTAATTAACAAGCAAAAAGTTTAAAAATATTTTATTTTTATTTTACATAGGCCTACTGCACACACACTGCCCATGCACTTATAAAACGTCGACAAAAGGTGCACGGTTCGGGTTGGTCGTTTCCTATGGAGAAGAACCGGCAAGAAACAACACGGTTACTCTTTTAAAAAATGTTTTGGTTTTACAATATTTCCATGTACTTAGATATGGGGGGAGGTAACGTAGGCCCGACAATAAGTCGTAAAAAACTAAAATAAAAATCGATTACATATTATATAAAAAAAAGAAAAACGAGATAAAAAGTTAACAAATGTTAACAAGCATCTAGAAGGCCTTAAAGGGTATAAAAGGATTTAAAAACTGTAACCCGACTACGGTGTTTTTAAGCCTATGTTACTCGGGCCATAGTGACGAATCGAATCGATTGGCAACTTATTTTACATACGTAAATACATACATAGACTGCTAAATCATAACCCTTCCTTTTGGCTTCGCCGTAGTCGGATAATAAAAGACAACACAAATTTCCATTCGGCCTAAATGACGTAACAGTATCGCAGAGCTTTTTTGGCAGCTCAAAGCTATATTGCATTCTTTGACATAACTGTCAAAAACTCCGTATTTGTTAAGTCAGTTCAGCAAACATTGTTGGATCTTCACAATAAAAGAAGAGGGGGAATATAAAACAAAAAAAAAACCTATGAAGTATTTAGTAGCTGTTAAGAAGGTTCCGTCGGTCCTCCGTGAACCAATTAAAATTTGACCAATTGGTCTATGGGGAAAATTACATATTTCCATCGTCCAAATACCAACTGAGCTATGGAGAAAACTGGAAATAAACCAAAACTATGTTCCATTATAACATTATAACCCTGAGTTCACACCAGTTTCCAATACTTTGGGTTCAAAGAAGCCTTTCTTATATTTTTTGGTTCCTATCAAACTGAATTCAGAAATATTACAGATAAACAAATACAATATGATGTTAGCTAATTATTATTAATGTTTTTTTTTTCTCTATTGAAAATTTTAATGTACTTGGAATTAATTTATTATTTATTTATTAAAATTGGAATAGAACGGCCGGAGCCATTTACAATATTGCAACACTTTAGAAACACAATATGTATAAAATACAATAATAGTTAATGTAAAATAAAATGCAATTGACAAACAGTCAAAAATAAATAGCGTAAGTAAAACAAATTAAAAAACCGGCCCAGTGCGAGTCGGACTCGCGCACGAAGGGTTCCGTACCATTTTCGTAAAAAAACGCCAAAAATAATTACGTTTGTTGTATGGGAGCCCCGCTTAAATATTTATTTTATTTTGTTTTTAGTATTTGTTGTTGTAGCGGCTACAGATATACATCACCTGTGAAAATTTCAATTGTCTAGCTATCACGGTTCATGAGATACAGCCTGGTGCCAGACAGACAGACAGACAGACAGACGGACCGCGGAGTATCAGTAATAGGGTCCCGATTTTACCCTTTATTTTTACCCTTTGGGTACGGAACCCTAAAAATGACGAAATTAATATAAGAAAAATCAAAAAAATTAATAAAAATTCAAATGCAAAAATTAAAATTTTATAATAAAACGAAACCAAATACCTACTGTAAATTTCAAATAATATAGATTAAAAAAAAGGTTAAAAAAAAATACAAAATGAAATCAAAACAAATGTCAAAAAATTTAAATTCAATTAAAGGATATTAAAATAAAAATTCAAAATTAAATGTCAACAAGTACAAAACACAAAAAGAAAAGGTGCCTGGGTCTTTTACGCACACAGTCACACACACATCTCACAAAACATCATAAACTCAGACAGTATCGTTTCCCACTCTTCCGCAAACAAATCAAAATCCGTGTTATGAATGTGCTAAATAATCGCTAAACAGTCACGAGATTTTTATAAACAAGGGTGTATTGCTATCACAATAAAAAATATTGCATGTGAATATGTTTCTGGCTGATAATGTGTTTCCTTTGCCACTAAATCAATGAGGCGGTTAAAAAGTACTGAAACTCGAGCCGTGGCTTTCACACGATTTAATATAATTGCAATTGTTTTCACACTCTCTCCCACTTTGAGGTAAATTACTCGGAAACGAATTTACCGCTATAGTAATAAATTCAGTACAATCGCATTACGGTTCTGTTTGAAACAGTGACGGGAGCTATTTGCCATTAAAATTCACGGCATTCTTGAGATTGGAGATGAAGGTGTCTACTGTGACGTCAAAATTTTATAGCATAATATTTCTACATTAATTATAGATGATGATATGACTTTTCGATAGAGCTATGTATGCGTTGTCGTAAACCGTGGAGTATGCTTTCACTTGTATTAAATAAGTAAAAAAATAAAACTCACACAAAAAGTAAAGGGTAAAAAGATAGGCTATTCTGCTTACTCCCTTGTAAAAAAGGTGCTAGTTTTTATACCTATAAGTTTGCATGTAACAAAAATAAACTACACAGAGTACTACCCTATATTCACATCTCTACCTCATGCAAAATTGCTATGTTCATCTACGTGTTAATTAATGAATAATTAATAGGAATTAATTATTTATTCCGCGTACAGTGTGCTAGGAGGCAGGAGTGTGAATACAGAGCCACGGTGCAGACAAGTGAGAGCGGGGATCGACCGCTTGACAAGGACAATTGGGATGTGTTCTAAGGATGTATTCGTCAATAAATATAATTTATTCATGGATACAAGTCATCTATGGGTATAATTGAGAACAACCTTTGATGTCTGGTACATGTTTGTCTTGTCTTTTTTTTCCGCCACCGCCACCGTCGAGGCCGGAGGTCGTTCGCTAAGTGCTCCATACAAATTATTTTTAAATATTAGAAATGTCCGCCAAATCGTTGGAAACCACAATCTGCGAACTAACTAAAACTGTGCACGCACTAGGATGTCGAATTGTGTCACTAGAAAAGGTCGTGTTGGACCAAAATCAACTTATTAAAAAACTTATTGGTGTAAGTGATGATTCGGCGCAAACTACAAAAGTCAGTGTGAATGTGGGTAGCAGTGCTGTCAACACCGGACAGCCGACGCAACGACCTATGCGCGATGCCCGTGTTCGAGCTGAAACGGCGCTCTCCATCAACGCTCGGAAGACGAAGGGAGCGCGTAACATATCGCCTGTCGTACGCACGGGCCGACCAGAAGCGCTTGAAGCGCTCGAGCCGAACGCGTCATCGAGTCTCAGCGAGCCCCCTACTCCAACTCAGCCGCTGCCGTCAGAAGCGTCACAACTCGAGTCCGTAAACACAACGGTGATTCATTCGCAAGACAACAACAACGACTTGGACTGGGTTGAAGTAAAACGTAGAAGAATGCGTCGTGCGCCTGATAACGTGACTCGAGGAACTGCTCCTGCGGGGTCGACTGTATGTGCGTTGGCTGCGGCGGAGAGGAAATCGTATTTACACTTATTCTACGTCCAGACTGGTACCACCACTGGCAGGTGACCAAGTGGTTGCTCACCTGCGAAATATATGTGTTGATGATAAATGTTCAGCTGAGGTTTTAAAATCGCGAGGAGATTACGCGTCATTTAAATTAACAGTGCCAACAAAAAACGGTGAGAACTATACGAAGTCCGAACACTGGGCAGAAGATGTCCACATCAAACCTTGGAGAAGTGGATTTCGTAAGCCACAGTAGTGATAGGGTTAATAAACGTTGTAAAACATATATGTTATTTTACCAGAATGTCCGTGGTTTACGATCAAAGCTTGATAGTTGTAAGAAGGCTATATTAGTTGAATCTGCTGACTTATTTGCGTTTACGGAGACATTTTTGACTAGCAGTGTTTCTGATGCCGAACTGTTTCCCCCGGGATATACAGTATTGCGTCAGGACCGGGCCGGCGATGTAGGATGGGGTGGAGTACTACTCGCGGTCTGGGACCAGTATAAAGTACAGCAGGTTTTAGATATTGAAGGCTACTCGAGAGATATCGAGATAGTAATTATCACAACTACTTCTGGTGTGAGTCAAGGTAGTACCCTCGGACCACCACAATTTATTATCATGGCCAATGACCTCCCGAAGGTCATTAGGACGGCACAGTGCCTTATGTTTGCTGATGATTTGAAACTATTTTTGGGTATCAATAGCGTACAAAACTGTGAGGCGATGCAGAGGGATATCGATATGGTGGTAAAGTGGAGCGAAGACAATCACTTAGAATTTAACATCTCTAAGTGCAAGACCATTACCTTTTCTCGATCGCGTGCGCCCATTCAGAATGACTACCACATATCGGGTGTCCCTCTGGAACGCGTCACAGAAATCAAAGACCTAGGACTGACTTTAGATGCTACTTTGACTTTTAATCGGCATATCAGCAATATCTGTGCCAAGGCATTCCAATCGCTAGGTTTTGTCATGAGGCAGGCCAGTGGGTTTGAGGACAGGAGTGCCATTTTGGTACTGTACTATTCCTTCGTGCGTAGTAAGCTTGAGTATAATTCGCTGGTATGGGATCCGCACGAGCAAAAATATAAGCTCATGATAGAACGGGTTCAACGCAAGTTTGCTCGTTACCTATATAAAAAAATGTATGGGTACTATCCCTATTTGTATCCGTCTCTGTTTGTCGCGGGAATGGTGGGCATCAACACGCTGGAACTGCGACGTAAGTGTGCGCTGTTGATGCACTACTACCTACTGCTGAACTTTAAGATCGACGACTCGGCCACGCTAGCTCGCTGTTCACTATTCGCTCCGGACCGAATGCGGGTTTCGCGTGCATGTGCCCCGCGCTGCCTGTTCGCGGCTCCACCCTCGCGTACCCTGACTGCTCGTCATGCTCCTACAGCCCATGCGCTCAATTTGCTGAACGATCTAATTGCTCAGGAACCTGGCGTCGACATATTTATGCTTAGTGATAAAAATATGTTAAATGTTTGTATTAAGTTTTTTAGTCTATAAGTATTATTTTATGTGTAGTGTTGACTTGCTGTACGCTTTGGTATAAACTGTAAGTACAGCAAGTAATTATTATAAAAATAAATAAATAAATAAATGTTACCTATTTACCTAGCAGTGTCGGTGTGGACCGAATTTCAATTAGGCTTGTCTTTCGTATCTATTTTGAAAGGGTTAAGGCATTGACTGATATGGGTAGACAGTTGTCCTACTATTAATAGAAACTCACCTCAAGAAAAAGCGCAATATGAACTATTTTAAACTTACGGGTTAACGTTGTGGTTTTTATGTAAGTGAGTTGAGTTCCTTAGCGGGCTGAGGGGGCAGACCGAAAAAATTTTAACATTGAAAAAAACGACACCAAAGACTGACACCTTTTTGCAGTCATTTTTGCGGCACTTCCCGATCACCTAGAAAACTAAAACTTTCAATCGATACAGCTTGCCGTCAATTTTGAGAATATGTATAAATAAAAATAATTTTTAGAAAGAAAGAAAGAAAATGAGTTTATTTGCATTAAAAACAAAAACACCTTAAAATTAAACAAAATTTACGTTTAAATATACTTTTTTATAAATATAAATAAATGTAAATAATTATTTTTGCGTGATAAAATGCACAGCGTACTGCATGCAGGATAGTACAAGTGAAGATCCGCACAAAAGACAGACACCAAGAAGAGAGCCGGAGGCGCACGAAGATTATCGAAGACGTACGAGCGGGCGCTGACTAGACACACAGTGCCTACGCTAGCAGCCACTGGTGCATATTTTACGAAACTCCGTTCCAACCTGGTGTCCATAAGACACCTTTCTCTTTTTTATATGGAAGAGCATTGGAGAAACTTCGACTGCTCCACATTCCCAATGGAATTTCGAAAAATCTTTAAAATGCTGACTGTTTTTTATTTGGTGTTTAGTATACTTATATTTGGTATTTTATCTTTTATAGTAAGCTATTGTCGCTATCTTTTATAGGACAATCGCTGTAGTTACGATCCTATGATGTTCGGGTGACATTTCGAGTACTTTTTCTAATGAACCTCTGTGATATCATGCGAAACATAAAAGGTGAAGTGCGTTACGGGATAAAAAACCCCGTTGGAAAGACTAGTCTGACCGTCAATCGCACTACTGGGAAAAATAAAAAGGAGATACTTACTGGAACGTAATAATTCCACTTTACTTATGTACCTACTTTTTACTTATTTATCCACTGGAACTTCAGCAGCAGGTTTTTTCGCAAATTTCAGTAAATATGTGAGCTTAGTTATAATACAAACATTAAGATATAGTGAGATAAGGGTAAAACGCGAGCTTATCATTAATAAAAATTATACCTTCTTTGCTTTTACCATGAACGAAATCATCAGGTTCTAAAGAATTTATCTTGGAAACCTTAAAGAGAGAAAAAGTAAAAAGAGAGAAATACAGAGAAAATATGCACTTCTATTTGAATTCGAATTGTTTTAAGGAGACCCATAAAATTTCATTTCCAGCTTTCCAA
The DNA here is from genome assembly GCA_949775005.1 of Orthosia gothica. NCBI lineage: Eukaryota > Metazoa > Arthropoda > Insecta > Lepidoptera > Noctuidae > Orthosia > Orthosia gothica. Next base: position 2,004,093 of record OX459039.1, on the reverse strand, counting down.
TGCTCTGGAGAACTGTCAAAGTGTTTAGTTCAGAGTCTGAACTAGCCTGTAATCTAAGTAGGGCCACAAGTCGCAGAATTTTTCACAATATTGTGTATTCGAGACACTAGGAGGTGGCCATTGGAGTGTATCTCAAGAAAGGTTGCCACGCGCCTGAGAATAAGGGCGTGAACACATCACAATGGCGCGGCGTCGTGCCACGGTGCACCTATGTATTAGTTACCTAGTCTATTTACCTCTAACTTCCTCCCAACCCCAGACTTTGCAGGCTTCTTAGTAATTATGATGAAGGAATTGATATTTGTTGCACGTAACGTCACTTCATAAACTCAAACATCAAGTCCACCAAAAGTTAATAATCACCATACTTTACTACTTTTTGTTTTGTATGTACCCACATAAAATGTATTCGACTGTATTGATTTCCAAAGACTTCACTGTTTATGAGTGTTATTTCTACACTATTATTGTAAGGGTAGTATTTAAACGCAAATCAAAAAATATCCTTTTTCTACGCAATAAGATTGCACAGCAAAATATTCAACTCAAAATATCACTAAACACACTACAATTTATTTTCGCAGCGTCCAGCGATTTTTCGAATAAGTCGACGTAGCCCCGCTGCGCGGGGCTCCTATTTCTGTCTGCAGGGTCAAAAGTAACCTAACACGAACGAGATGACGGGAGCTGAGTTCGCTCACTTTGCTCCACAGATAATATAATACTAGCATACTTTGCTCGCTCATTTCAGCTCCCGTCATCTCGTTCGAACCTAACCTGTCCGTGTCGGGGTGCCCTAAGTTCCCGAGCTCGCTTCGCTCGCTCTTGGACTGATTCTTTGACCATAATTTATTCGTAGAATAACTAAAATAGACTATGAAATATGAAAAATTTGCTGTGCAGTCACTATTAATGCTATGTATGTAGTATTTTTAAACAAAAATAAATTTAACAGTATTGCATTATGAGGAAAAAAGTAATGTTATATTGATGTATAATTTCGTTTTATCTGCAGTTTGAGTTTTGTTAAACATTTAGTTTATTTGTAGTGAAGTAAGTTATTGGATGTAAATAAGAATATAAATGATGAGTATGTATTGATAGGCGATTATTTAATAATATCCCTTATTGTAACTTTCTATTATAATTTTGTTTTTGCATGCTGTGGCTATCACATCATGGTGTACACTTAGTTTACGTTATTGCTTGTGTTATAAGGTTATTATTAGTGATTCGATTGTAGACAGGCCAATAAACATATAAATAAAATGGCTGTTTGTGAGGTTAAATATAAATCGTCTGTCTGGGTCACTGGGTCTTTCTTTTCCTTTCCAGGACATGAACCATTTTTGAGGTTGTTCAGCATATCCTTTTGTGTGAAGGTACATCTGGCGACTACGATTATAACTATGGTAAAGTCATCAGAAAATTAATAACTATAGTTAAACTGAGATAATTCTCTCTGACTTCTAGCTTTATGGAAGTTTATTAAAATATTGGACATGGATAAAATATTATAATTTGCTCAATTAACAGTTTACTTACTTCTAGCTGTGTTCTGATGGCTTCATAGAAGTTAAATTAATGTAGACGACAACGTTAAGCTTTCATATAAATATATAAATCATTTTAACCACAACCACAGGAAAACAAACCCACAAAATTGCCGGGAGCAAATGTCCTAATTGTCCGATCTTTACTAGATCCCTGCTCTGGCAGTCTTAATCCTGGGAGGCATGGGTAACAATGAATTTACGTAATTAGCTCCCCAGAGGCTGACGACGGGCGACCCGTTACAGATGCGCTGCAATAACACCGAAACTGAAGGATTCGTGTGTGTTATCTCTTTGTGTGAGATAGTCGGGAGTTCGGGACTCCTCCCCTGTGGGGACCAGTTTCACACTTATTTTGGAAACGGGGTAAGGAGTTTCTCACGCCGGGGACCTTGTTATCGTTGTGCATTTATTTAGTTTTCCACGAAGAAGAATTTTGCCATAACCACCATTGGGCCTGCGTGATGGCTACCACTGGGCTTAGATTACTGTCCCACTTATTTTAGGTATTATATTTTTTTTTATAAACCTTCTATGTTAAGAGGCACAGCCAATGTACCACCCCGTACTTAAGATTTAATTTTAAAATTCAGAATAAAAATAATACAGTTATACATTGGCGTTGTATGGAGCTCTTTCCAACGAGTATTGGAGCGGTAATTATGACGGTAACTACACTACTACTACTAACATTTGCTTGACTATTCACATTCAATTAATTTCACACGAATTCCTATTACGTCAACTCAAACTTTGCGTTTAATTTTTTTATTGTGTTGTTAATATATTTCAAATGATTAGGTGTGATAATGAAAATCAAATTCAAATATTTTTATTTTTAGAATATATGTAAACAAAAGATACAAATGTCAAAATAAGGCAATTTATATATTTTTCAGTTTTAAGAAGAGTAAAATACTGAAAATTGTCTTTTACATTCAGCTTTAATCACCAGTCTACCCGTCCATTATATATTTGAACCCTTTTGTTTTTGTTTTGGGACTAAGAGTCGATTTCACCAATGAAACTAATCGTGATTAGGAAAACTAAACTCAATTTATGCAAATGCAGCGTTCTGATTGGTAGTTTCTCAGCGGTATCAAACAATCAGGACGCTGCATTTGCATAAACTGAGTTTTGTTGAACTAAGCGCGATTAGTTTCATTGATGAAATCGGCCCTTAGTCCCAGTAGATTCGGAAGCTTGCACTTGCAATGTGCCGATGAAAGCGACCTAGTCAAAGCTACGCCGTAGCTCGTAGCATCGTGACGCGTAGCACGTAGCACTCAAAGATGTAAATTGTTTAAATTACCCCTACCGCGCCAAAAGATGGCCCAATATCTACCGATGAATATGACATCTGAATTTATGTGAAAAATTAGCCAATTTATTACAGTTCTTCTCTTCTTATTCGTGTCCCTCATTGCTGAAGGTCGTGCCCGTCCTGGTAAGCTTTGACGGATTCACTGACGAGGTGCTTCCAAACCACTCTGTCTTTGGCTCTACTCAGAGCAGTGGTATTTTTGTAGTTAGTATCTGCAATTTCTTGACAGAATTTGAAAAGCTCATTGCAACACTTTACTTGCGTTTAATTATTGTTGAAGAAGAAAAAGTTATGCGATAATAATTTCTTTTGAGAAACCAGAACCGTCTTAAAAAAGTTTGTTTCTATGAGTTTCACTCTTGTTAGTATACACACTTTCGCGCAACTCTGCATAGCGCGGTGAGGACAATTCCAATGGTTTAAATATTTGAAACATAAGCAACATACGCAGAGAGTGGTATTGCCAGAGTGTTTTCTGTCTAGGTAAAGTCTGTTTTATTATACATAAATATTTATGTATAGTTTTTAGATAAAGAAGCACGTGTTTGTTAAACCAATTTTATGGTTTAATTACTGATCATTAAACAGCTAGATTATAATGTCTGTAAAGAGTTAGGTCTTAATATTTGTTATAGATCTTAGATCCATATCGTTGTCCATATCGAAATGTGGGTGTACCACATTATGTGCACTACAGCCCAACCCTTCGGGAAATACAAGCGTGATTTATTTCTTCTTTTATAGAAACTTTATTATTGTACACCAGATAAAAACTACAGAAACCTTAAAATAATAAGCAAAATTAAAAAACAACCCCGACATAATTTTATTGCATGCTACATAATGTATCTACTCGTAGTAGTACGAGTTAGACGCGCTTCGATCGACAATCTATTGCCCGATATCTTGCGAAAAAAACCTCCGATTCAAATAGTACAACGCCCATAACTTTTGAAAGCCTGAACCGATATTCATCAAACATAGCTATGAACACTCAAGTTTTTTTTCTTTTTACCCGTTTTCCTTCGTATTGGAACGTCTTGCAGCAATTACACCAATGGAGTATTACCGAGTCCAGGTTTCCTCACGATGTTTACCTTCACCGTCGTCAGCGATGTCCAAAATATCTTAGAAAGTACATGTGAATTGAAAAAGTCACATTGGTACTTTCTCAGATTTGAACAAATTTTGTCAAAATCGGTTCAACCATTTAGAAGCTATGAAGCCTCAGACAGAATAGAATATACTTCATTGTACACCATAAAATTATAGACATTTACAAGAAAAACTTATATAAATGGGTACAAAGGTGGTCTTATCGCTGACAGCGATATCTACCAGACAGATGCACAAAGACACAAAAACACAAAGACGCAAAGACACAAAAACACATACATACAAAAATAAAACTTATAACACTCCTATTATACCGTCGGGGGTTAAAAACAAACATACAACAGGCGGCCCTAGGCTCTAGACAAGTGTCATTCGATATCAGCGATCGTGATAGTTGAAAGGGATTGATCACGTGACATTTCGATCGTGTTTGTCATTCGTTTACATTCTTGATATTTTCGCTTTCATCAGCTTTTGATGATTATAATGTCACGTGTCGTAAGTCGTGGGTTCAAAACCAACCTTTTTTTTTTTTTTTTTATTGGCCCAATCCTTCTCTCACAGAGGCCGTGTCCCAGCAATGGGAACGTTAAAGGCTGTTGATAATGATAGTTTCCTTTAAGAAAAAGTAGAACACAAAATATTATTTTTATCGGTTTGACTGATCTTCTAGTTATGATTATCGTCTATTCATTTTCAAAATCAAATTATCCTAAATATTCACAAACTGAGAAGAAGGACGTAAAAAATCAATCTAAAAACCAAAAACACCCTTTAAAGAGTGAACATCCTTTAGAGAGTGAAATTGCCTGTGATTACTGTGAACACATAAGTTACAGAAAATGAGTAGACCTAATTTTGTCCGATTATGTATGAATAGGTAACAACGGTAAAAGGTAAAAGGGTATGAACGATAGCTCTTCCTAGCATTATGAATAAATTGCCTAAGGACATAGCCAAAAAAATGGAAAACAAAGAATCTCGACAAATGACACACATCTACTTTACCGTTTAGAAGTCTAGAATGGGGGCAAGGGGGTGAGAAACCGATATCAAGTAGAAATTTCATGCAAAAGCCCCGGAGATCAAAATCTATATATATAAAACTCGAGAACGGCTGGACCGATTTGAATAATTCTTTTTTTGTTATATTCGACAGAATACAGGGAAGGTTTAAAAGCAAAAAAAAAAAAGAAAGTTTGGTTGGATAGGGTAGGTAGGTAGAGTAGTGTAGTGTAGGTAGGTAGGTAGGTAGGGTAGGGTAGGGTAGGGTAGGGTAGGGTAGGGTTGGGTAGGTAGGTAGAGTAGTGTAGTGTAGGTAGGTAGGTAGGGTAGGGTAGCGTAGGGTAGGGTAGGGTAGGGTAGTGTAGGGTAGTGTTGGGTAGAGTAGTGTAGGATAGGGTAGTGTTGGGTAGGGTAGGGTAGGTTAGGGTAGGGTAGGGTAAGGTAGGGTAGGGTAGGGTACGGTAGGGTAGGTAGGTAGAGTAGTGTAGTGTAGGTAGGTAGGTAGGGTAGGGTAGCGTAGGGTAGGGTAGGGTAGGGTAGGGTAGGGTAGTGTAGGGTAGGGTAGTGTAGGATAGTGTTGGGTAGAGTAGTGTAGGATAGGGTAGTGTAGCGTAGGGTAGGGTAGTGTAGGGTAGGGTAGGGTAGAGTAGGGTCGGGTAGGGTAGGGTAGGGTAGGTAGGGTAGATAAATGTTTGATGTTTTTATGGCAAAACAAAGTTTGCCGGGTCAACTAGTTTTTGATAAAAGTTCACTGCACCTCCTAGGTTCCCCAGTTTTGGCAGACAGTTTTTCTTCATTCATTGATGGCAAAATTAACCATTTTAATGATATTTCGGATAGACTATCAAAAGTTAACCTTCATTCGGCTTTTACCCTCATTAGGTATTGCTGTTTTGGACCAAATTTTATGTATTTTCTCCGCTCTTCCCCTTTATGGAAGCAGCCACTTCTCCTGGAACAAATTGACGAAATTATTCGATGCACTCTGTCATCTATCTTAAATGTGGCCTTGGATGACCGAGCCTGGACGCAAGCCACGCTACCCATTCGCTTCGGTGGGCTCGGCTACCGCAAAATTTCTAGTATAAGCCTACCGGCGTTCCTGTCTTCGGTCCACAGCACTGAAACGTTAACCACTAAAATTTTATCCCTGACACTGGTTAACTGTGAAGTGCCGTGCTCGACCGACGCAGTGTGCGCCTGGCAAGTGGCTTGCCCGAATACGGCGTTGCCCGAAAACCCATCTTCCCAAAGACAGTGGGATGAGCCGCTCTGCAGATTGGTACGGAATAAACTCATAAATACGTCCACCAATACTGCTGAGCGTGCTCGCATACTGGCTGTGGGTGAATGGGAGTCGGGCCTCTGGCTACAGGCTTTACCGTCACCCAACTTAGGTACAATGTTGAGTGACACTACTTTCCGGATCGCTACATGTCTGCGCCTAGGCTCTCCCAGCGGAGCTCCACATCGTTGTCAATGTGGTGAAGCAGTCGACCGCCTCGGACACCATGGCCTATCCTGCAGTAGGAGCGCTGGTCGGATAGCACGGCACGCCAGCATTAATGACATCATACGTCGAGCTCTTGTTACCGCCGGGGTGCCAGCTGTTTTAGAACCCAATGGCTTAGCACGCGACGATGGGAAGACACCGGTCGGGATGACCATAATGCCTTAGAAGGTGGGTAGGCCTTTGGTGTGGGATGCAACATGTGTCGATACCCTTGCGCCATCCCATCTTCTTAACACGGCGGGCTGTGCTGGCGTGGCTGCTGCTGGTGCAGAAAACCTCAAACGGCGCAAATATAACAACTTTATTGGCAATTATATGTTTGAGCCGTTTGGGGTTGAGACATTAGGTCCATGGGGTCCAAGTGCTCACTCTGTAAGTCGACTGTTCACGTGACCAGAGGGCTGGCCTTTTCTTCAGCCAGAGGATCAGCATTGCCATTCAACGTGGCAATGCTGCCAGCGTTCTGGGCACGTTTCCCATTGACATCGATGTGGACGAATTTTTTGATGCGCAATGAGCCCTTTTCCTTCTCCCCTTTGTATGTAATTTTATTTGTTATTAGTCATAAGATTAGAAATATTCAGTTGTTTAAATTATTTATCAGTAAAGTGTTGTGTATGTAATCATAATCTTTGTATAAAAACTAAGTCATGAGGCTGTTAACAGACAGTTATTATTATTTCCCCGCGGCTTTATTCAATTTTATCCAACAAAAAATATGCCTTTATTTTAGGATTTAAATAGCCTTTGATAACTCAGACGCTGTGTATAATATAGACAGCGTCTGTAAATGAAATATTTTTCTTAATCGGACCGGTAGTTTTGGAAATAACTTCTTTAAAATCTATCCAAGAGTATTAAATTAACTTTTTTGGCACCTTATTTAAGCAAATTACTACATTCGAACAGTGACCAAAAAATACCGACCATTATAATTCCCTTAACTATAGCTAAACTAAAATATTTCCTATAAAAAACTAGCTCGAAGATACGATCTACAAGATCTACATTCCTCTGAAAGCGTAGTGTCACATAAAACACACATCAATATAGAAAGAGGACAAGTTACAAATTACATTCGTCATACAACTGCTATCACCCGCTGAATGTTTAATAAAAATAAATAAATCCTTCGCTCACAAAGGGAGAAACTTTTGTATTGTAACATACAAACCGTAAAACGCCGAGAGAAGTAATTTCAGGAGAAAAGAATAATTTATTTTTTCGCTGAAGACGAATCTGTGAGGTCTGTGAGTGGTACAAGTTATGAGAGTAAGCAGGCAATTGACACTTAAATTAGCCTAATTATAAGCTTCAACAAGTAAAATTCCACAATTTAAAAAACCCCCGACACATTTATCTTGCGAAAACACCCCGATTTAAACAGTAAAATGCCCATAACTTTTGAACGGCTAAAGCGATTTTGTTCAAACATAGCTAAGAACACTCTCGATAAAATTGTCTTTCAAAAAAAAAAACTAAATCAAAATCGGTTCATCCGTTTAGGCACTATGATGCCACAGAGAGACACACAGATACACAGCAACACACGTGAAACTTATAACACCCCTCTTTTTCCGGCGGGGGTTAAAATATAATAAAAATGTATCAACCCAAATTATATATTGTATCGATTTCAAATTCCTCGTACAAATAGAAAGAATGCTTGAGTACCAGCTGTTTATTCATAGGTGGATATTAGACGCGATATTAGACGATTCGTTATTGTTTCAAACCACATGCTCATATATCCGAAATCGTCCAAAATGTAATGTCGAAACGGGAAGAGAGACTTTCGTTGGATCTGTGAACATACCATAAAGCTTGTCTTATTTTCCACATTAAATAGACTTTCATAAACTTCTATAGAAATTAGTCTGTGCAATACAGCAGTATCTACAGACAAATGTCCGGTGTATCAGAAAGGAAGTCTGTGTAGCGTAGATGCATTTTTAGGTACACGATAAAACATTTAGAAAATTGAAGCAACATAGTATTACTTGCATCATTTAAACACTGTTTAGATGGTGCAACTTTAATTATTGCTTCGCTCTTCACATAACCTTCTTCTTCAATGTCCCACTCTACGCACTGAGTTCATGTTATTTCATTGATGCTCTTTCTTCGTTCAGTTAATTCTCTGTGTAATGCGCTCCTCAAAGAAATCTGGATGGCAACCAACCGATTGGCTTTCAAAGTGAAAGATCGCGAGCATGTTCGTAAGAATTTGGCAGTAGTTTCGTCACAGTGTTGTCCAATTATCAGTCTTCTAACATTAACTGTTTAAGTATATTATAAGTATCGTTATTTACTTTCAATATCGCATTTACCACTATTTGTCTCTGCATCACCCAAAGGTCGATTGGTAGAAAATGCCTGAGGCATTAAGCCCAACTCTGTACTTTTATGTGGATAAAGTCTGTAGCGCGTGAAACCTGTGTGTGCATGAAGTATTAAATAAATAAATATTGCTTCAACTTAGTAACTATTCCACATGCAATTAAATCACACGAATCTCTCTCGCGTCCGCTCATCACTCACGACAAAGCTTGCAAGACAAGCGCTGAAATACGCGGCGGCCGCGCGACGATAAATCTACACGCTTACTTCTACGCCTGGCGTCGATTTCCTGCCGAACTAAACACGTATTTCCTGGTTTGTTAACCGACTTCAAAAAGGTTGGATGTGTATCTTTGTTGGCAGTTCGAGTGAAAGTAACTGTGGGTGTGAGTCCTCACTCAGATGAATGTAAGTGAAACTGTTCAGTTTGTTGGGTAAATTCTCTGGAGACTGATAAAAATGCTGAAAGGAAAGCCTGAGTTGGAGACTTGGAGTAGTCGTTTTTGAAGGATAAAATTTTATTTCTTATGTCCTTTTACTTACAGTTTTTACCGATTTCGCAAAAAGGAGGATGTTTCTCAATTCTACCGAATATCTTTTTTGTATGTGTGTTCGCGGATAACTTCGTCGTTTATGAACCAATTTTGAAGATTCTTTCTTCTTTTTTTGTTGGAAAGGAGCTATCCCAAGAGTGGTACCATGACAATGAAACTAGGATCTGATGATGACATTCTAGAGAAATCGAGGGAACTCCTCAATTAATATTACAGGCATAATACATATAGAGATTTTGGTATTTTCATCTATAATGCAATCATTTGCACTCAGAAAGTATCTTTTGGAGAACAGGAACTGATGAAGAAGACCACAGATGGCCACTGGAACTCTTTAATGCAAAGTATGTCACGGGTATAAGATATCTCGAAAAGTAAACCGACATGGAACTGATACACTGGAACTCCGTAATAAAACAATGTATCCTACTCATGTCTGGGCTAATTTGAATCGTCATGAGGTGTACTTTGGCTACAAATGATTTTCATGGTAATTGGAGTTACTACCAAAACCAAAAAGGGGATAAATAGACTTCGGTGTCGAAAAACGGAAAACAGGTACCAAAGACATAGACTTCGGAAAAGAAAGTTATTAATATAAGTAAGTTTTATTTATTTGTTAAAGAGTTTTTTCATTATTATTTTTAAACTGTCATGGTCACTAACATTAACATTAGAAACGGAATATTTACCATGTTTAATGTTTGTTGCGAGTTTCCTATATTTCGGTGCTGTTGCAAGCACCATGGTCACGGATAAACTGAAGTTCTTGCGGGTGGGTCGTCAACTCGCAACAAACAGTAAACATGGTAAATATCCCGTTTCTAATGTTAATGTTAATAAAATAATTGCTAAATTAATCTCACAACACCAGACTCGATCACAAAAATCCTATAGTACTCTTTGAAAAGCGATCTGCATCTAAACCCCTTAACGGCTATGAAGACCAGTGCCAACGGCAGCGTCGTCAGAGTGACCTAATGCTCCACATTTTCCTAAGACTCGTGGTGCGCGGGGTCTATGAATTACAGCCATCTTTAATACAGACGCCATGTTCAGACGTGGGCCGATGCAAGATTATTATATAAAGTTTTTTGTTTTGTGAGTATTATAATAGTTCAGTGGATAAGGTTTTGCCCCTCTTGCTTGGTGCATGATTTCAAGACAAAGCAAATACTAGTGTAAGTTTTTCAAACATATGACCTACTTTCTGCATAATATATAGGCATGTTTAATTTCTGTGACAATAAATATAAACTGAGATCCCACAGTAAAAATCTGCAGGTATTTTATTTTCGTTGAAACTTGATTTTTATGAATGATTATTGGCAGTAGCATAGATTACTGCAGGCTTGCCTGGCCACATCTTGCCGCAAAAAGATTATTGTGATTTTTTTTTTAACTCTGCCCTACAACAGGATCTTCTGTATCGTGCCACATCAAGTAACTCTAATTAGCTGCCTTTTATGGGATCCCCCGTTTTGCAGGTAAACAGGCAATCCATAGCTTGCGGCTAACTAACAGCTAGCAACCTTATATTTATTTAACTTGGAATGTATTATTATCATTTATTTGTCGATTATAACTATTTGATTTGATTAATTTGATTTGAATGTGTGTTCGAGTCAAATTTTGCAATTGAATTTTAAAGCAGTTATCCTCCACCGATTAATATGAAATTTTGTTAGCAAAATTTCATCTTAATGCGTTTAGTTTGGATGACAATGCATGGTTAGCTAAGTGATGTCATTCTAAATTCAATATGGTGGACGGCCCAAGATGGTGGACTAGTTGTTTTTTGTTTACTACCATGATATGGGTATCAAATGAAAGAGCTTGCTGAGAAGAATACGACAAAAGCTGGTTTTAAAAAACATATTTTTTAATTAATATTTTTGTTTGTCCTATATTGTACCAGTTTCTTTCAAATGACGTTGGATTCAAATGAAAACTTTTGTATTTGAGGTTAATTATCAATCATTAATTTAAATTTATTTAACTAAGGTTATTTGGGCATAGATATGTGTTTCCCGGCCACCCTGCAACAATCTATTCTACCATAAAGTGAAAATTAAGTTTGATCAAAAACCCTGGTTCCTGCAAATTTCTATTGTTGAATCTTAGGCTAAAACTTTTCTTTCATTCTAAGTTGGTTTTTGATTGAAGTTAATAATTTATTCAAAAACGATATAAGAATAGCTTATCGCCATGGTATTATAATAACCACTTAGAAAGGTGGACTGTCCAGAGTAACTATTATAGCTTTACGTTTAAGCCATAATATAACTATTGTGTTACTGGAGTGGTTAAATGGCTACTTGGTCATATAATTGCGGTCAGCTTTTGTATAAACTTTGTACAAAATAGGCACGTTTATGAAGGTGCTCGTAATAACCAATCATGTTAGTTAGACGTAGTTTATAACTGTGTATTAGTACGTACAAGAAGATGCAGAATCTGATCATCCTTATATGATCCCCACTGAGACTCGATGCCTTTTCTTTGCTTGTGATAACACAGTTCTAGGTGAGAGTTATTTATATCGACTACTTCGTGATAGTAAAATTTCAATCATAAAAACACTATTTTGCAGTTTAAAACATTGGATATCATTTTCAAGCCTCAAAAATCATTCTTTTTATATGCAAAACCCGGTGAAAGTCAATGTCAATACTCAAACAGCACGAACATTTTTATTAGTTCACAAATTCACAAAAATATTCAATAATTTCACCGGCGGAACATGAGAGAAACTATTTTTTTAGTCTGTGCTTATACGTGACCGGAATAGGGAAGTGCGTGGAGTCGTTTATTGAATTGTTCGCCTCTACGGTGGCGTGGCAGCCCGATACACGTGCTGTTCTGATTTCTGACTTCTGCCGTGGCTTGGAATTATTATATTTAATTTTTATGTTTTTAGTAGGTAATGGCTTTTACTTGGGTTTGAAAAGGCTAAATGCTTAATCTTTCTCTTTTTTTTATACTGGGTGAAATAAGTTACACTAAGCGTGGTATTTTCCATAGGATATTCTACCTTAGATTGACTAACACGACTCCACCTCTACTCGTCAAATAATCAGTTATAGCTTGTTGGCTGGCATTCATCAAGGGGTTTATCGTTCTCATCACCACTGTCTCGAGCGAACTTCATGCTGAGTTGGAAATTGAGCCTAAAACGCAAAGAAGATATTTGACAGAATAAGTAATAGTCTATCTTACTGTAAATAAAAACCTCTTGTAGATAAAGACAGTTTAGTGAAATCTTGATCTCAACACGAATTTCTCAATAGTTCGTCACCTTAGGACCGCTTAGTAGATCCTCTGTCAAAATAACACGTTTCCACCCTCATGTATCTTCGGAGACATAATCCTTAGCAACGAATATAAGGGCATTAAACACTTTCAATATTAAGCAGGAAAATACTGTGCCTATTCGCAAGAAAATGCCTTACATTCCTTCACAGAATTAATCTATTAAACGGAAAAAAAAATTATCTTACCAACCTGAGTCAATAGATTTAAAATCGATACGTAATGCGATTTTGTATAATTTACGCACTAACTGTCAATTTTCTCCATGCATAACATCACCTAAAAAGAGGCTCTAGACAGAGAGACATTCTTCAGCGATGACGATTGTCGAAAATCCAAAATTTTTGGGATTGGCTAAATTTTCAGCAGCGCTTGGCCATCCTGTAGTCGGACAAAACGCGTTACAAATTAAGATCGCGCAAATCTGTACTTATCCGCAGAGCGTTGTTGTGTCTTTATTTAGCGGTAAAAGTATTACTATTTATACAAAATGTTCAGAAAAGATAAATGGAGATAAAACTTGTCTGCTAAAGGACTAAAGTAAAGTCTTTTTGTGAAGACTGCTCACTATTGCTCTGGAGGAATGCGAGTATTTGTGATTTTTCCTAGATACTACTTTTTAGTCACATTGTATTTCGAGACTGTGCTGATTTCTGTAACGCTAGAATACAGCTGTTGTAATAATAATATAAGCTCGTAAACGTTGGCTAGTTAAAACAGAGCCGTTTAATTAATAAATGTATCAGGTAATGGGAGATGAAAAGTAAAATAATTGCTAAGTTCGTAACCTTTTCAGAAGGAATTACAACAGTTTTTTTTTTGTAATATTAGCATACAGAATGTCTACACATTATTGAAAACATCATTAATTAGTATAGGTCATCTTTAACGACACATATTTTTTTTGTAAATTATTTATTTATTATATACTTTATTGTACATCACTTAAATAATTACAAGGTAAGTGTACAATGGGCGGTCTCTGAATAGTAGAGCAAAATTAAAAAAAAAAATAGGTTATTCTTTTATGGGAAATATTTCATAAATGTAATCACGAGTTTTCCACTTAACATCGATGATGATGTTTTAAAACCAATCAAAACAGGATTTTTGTTCTAATGGGCTTAACGTAGTAAACAAATACAAAAACTTTCGTGAATGTCGGCGAGTGTTCGGAAACAATTTTCCACTGTTTCCAATTTGAGAGTTTGTTATTTATTTGAGAGTTTAATTTTATTTTATTTTATTTTATTTGGAAAACTTACAGCTAATAACAAAAATGCTTGGTCTTTATAATAAAAATAAGACCAATTACAAGTTTTCACTTATAGTAAAACAAAAATATAATACTTTACAAACTAACGGTACCACAAACTAAGAATCTATATAATAAGCGCAGCTATTAACAACAGAAATAGTCAAATATAAAAAAAAACATATTTGTACTTACAATAATAATCCTAAAACAAAGCCTTGAGACTTAAATACCATTGAAAACTTTTCGCACATAATTCTTTTCATTTTACTAATACTAGTATTAAAGAGGTCGATGTCAACTTCCCGTTTGTTTGTTATTTATTTATAATATTTATATAAAAAACTCGTGTTAGTTACACCACTTATAACCCAAGAAAGGCTGGACCAATTTTCATGATTTTTGTGTTTATGGTTTTATCTTCGTCCAGAATAGGATAATAAGTAATAAAACATCGAACAATTTATTCTAGAATTCAAATACATGATAGAAACAAAGCACACACAAAAATGAACATGACGTTGTATGCTGGTTCCGGTATTGCCAGTAGCTGACTAATATATAAAATACAAAAATGTTTCTACCTATGTCCGTTATAGACTTTGAAACCATCCTAAGACCCCCGTAGAAAGGCTTTGCGAAGATGGTGTAAGACAAAACAAAAATTGGTAGGTAGGGTAGGTAGGTATGTAGATTAGGGTGGAGTAGGACAGAAAGGTTGGTAGGTAGGGTAGGTAAGGAAGGGTAGATAGGTGTGTAGGGTAGGGTAGGTAGGTGCCATTTTGCTAAAGATAGTTCTCACGTCAGTTAATTGAGTTATCTCATATAAATCAATAGTATTCAACACGTGTCACGAGCTACCGCCAACAACAACCATTGATATACCTGTATAAACCATTCCATTATTAAACGAAAATTAAAAATACTATATTACTCAGTGCGTGCAAAATTTATGGGAATCTTTGAAATAATTCATATGGCAAAACAACGTTTGCCGGTGAGCTAGTTACTGATAAATAGATGATAGGTATTTAGTTTATAATAGGTAACCTACTTGTAGTGCGGTATATACAAAATAGTTATATCAGACGGCCCTGAGCATGATGCTCAATTACACTTGGCAGGCGGTTGCAATTCAACATAAAATAATACGCCATCATTTTTACAGCTTCCTTCCTCGTATTCCATTTTGGTTGCATTTCACTAAGAATAACCTGCAATCGTACAAACAAAGGATTTGAATTTTATATAAAGAATGGTGCTGACCCAAAATATGGAACTAGAGGAAAAATTCATATGAGCCCGCTTCGCAAAGAATTCTTCTTTTAAAACTGAACTGGCTGTAGATCGACAGGCAATTTTATTTTAGCCAGTGACGCGACGCCATTGCACAGCAAGTAATGGAAGATTTTGGACTTTTTATTAAAATATTTTACAAACACGAAACGGAGAAATGAGTTGTGCTCATTGTGCGTTTAAAATTTTAAAATAAAGCACTGTTTTTATTTTGCTGGCGGGTGTAATGATGAGGATCGCATTAAACGATAATGTAGCAGTAATGGTGGCAATAACTGCGGGCAATTTAACGTCATTTGATGCCGAATCGGGCACAAACATGGCCGGACTTCGCAAAATATTCCTGGAACCTCTATAAATATTATGATGATCATATTAATTATCCACCTGTATTACTTCGTTTTCGTACGTAGCTCCACGCTGATTCGAAATTGTTGTGTAATAGGAGTTTAATTGGGAAAATGTTGGCTTTCAATAAGGCTTCAATCTTAATAACGTTATTATAGGGAAAACATTTAAGCTTCTAAGTAAATTCTTTGATGTTATTTTTAATAAAACCTAGCCCCTCCAATTTGTTGAGTATTTTCCCTGTAAACCACGACATAAAATGGCCAAACCTCACATACCTACTATACTGTGTTTATGTGAGACTGTGGTCAGTGACAGACTAAGTAGATTGATTCATTGGTAATGTGGTGAGTGGTCCAATTTGATTAGCATATAAATTAGGCGTTTGATTCGTTATTACGAGCTCTACTTGGACGCTAATCCAATACCAACAATATTTGATTTGCCAAGACACAAACACCTTATCTCGAGGGTACTCTTGAACCACTTTACTTCGCAATTACTCCGCTGCAGCAGTAATCTGAAACATTTTCATAGAAACTGTTTTATTTTGATATTTTTCTTTCAAGTACTAAGTCCAGTTTCGTTGCGCGAACCAACAAAGTTGAGGTGTAACTTAGAAGCACTTAATTAAAGCGAGTGCTATAAACTTAAAATAACTAAAAAACCAGCCAAGTGCGAGGTGAACTCGCGCACGAAGGGTTCCGTACTATTATCGCAAAAAAACGGCAAAAAAATTACGTTTATACTACACCTGCTCGGAAAGTACCTTGATACTTTATCAAATTTACGGTAGAAAGTACGTCATTGCATATCGAACAAATATGCGGCGAGAAAACGCATCTGAGCGGGAGAGAAAAGTGTATGAAAATCCATTTCTTCCGTGGTTTTTCTTTTTTAATTTTGGTTAAGACTATGCGCTGGTAAGCTAAATATCAAAAGCCAAAAAGTTTTTACAGTGAGTTTTTATCTCCAAGTTCGCAAAATGACACTGGCCACTAGCTGTGTGTTGGATGGTGTCAAACAATTTGAAAAAAGAACATGTGAAAATTGCAGACGCCATTGGCGCCATTTTCAATTTGTGTGTTGTTTGAGGATTCAGTTTTCGTAGAAAAGTAAAATAAAACTAGTAAAGATAGTATGCATAGTAAAGATTTAGTTTTTTATTTTCCAGGTAGGTGTAGTATAAAGCACTATGTATTACTCGAGAGAAAGTGCGATTCCCGATCTCGGGTGTTTTAAAGCCCTCGCCTACGGCTCGGGCTTCAAACGACACCCTCGATGGTAATCGGTCACTTTCTCCTCTCGGTGAACAATGTACTATTATTGTATGGGAGCCCCACTTAAATATTTATATCATACTGTTTTTAGTATTTGTTGTTATAGCGGCAACAGAAATACATCATCTGTGAAAATTTCAACTGTCTAGCTATCACGGTTCATGAGATACAGCCTGGTGACAGACAGACAGACAGACAGACGGACAGACAGACAGACAGACAGACGGACCGCGAAGTCTTAGTAATAGGGTCCCGTTTTTACCCTTTGGGTACGGAACCCTAAAAACCGGCCAATACGAGTCGGACTGGCGCACCGAGCGTTCCGTACAAACCTCAGCTTAAAGGTATAATAGACCTGAGTATTTGATATGAATATCAATTTAATACCTCTACGCGTTCATGAGGAATGGGTTAGTAACTTTAAAATTATTAAAAATATTTTTAATATATGATTTAACTAAAATCTACGGTTTTCGCAATTATTCTTTTATCTGTGCTATAAGACGTTGCTTCGTACCAAAAATCAAGATTCCGAATTGACGGGAATTACCCTGTAGGTTTTGATTCCCTTGCAAGTATCGAAAATTTGCGACAGAAACGGCTGTATCTTTTGATTGCGTTGGCTTAGAAGTTTATACAGTTTTAAGGGACAGTAGACTTGAGTATTTGATATAAATTTCAGCTTGATACATCCACGCATTCCTGAGAAAAAGGGTCTTGACAGACAGACAGACGGACTTCCGTCCGTCTGGATGGACAACAAAGACGTGATCCTATACGGGTTCAGTTTTTTTCCTTTCGAGGTACGGAACCCTAATAATCAAGATGTTAATCGTATATTATGGCGTGGCATGCAGCCAAGAAACATAGCTGCAGATTTCAGGGTCCAGATAGCAAGATTTCAATAAGAAGTGGCGGGTAAACGGGTTCCGGCAAAAATATTGGCTGGACTTTGGCTCTGGCGAGTTTTGGCTCAGGTCATGACTTTACATAAATTATGTAGTAAGTAGTATGTAATGATTTGTTTGGCGTGGCTTGTTTTTGCATGAATTTCTGCCACTATTCCTGAATAATGTCGTTCATAAATGACTATACTATAAGGGTCATAGCGGGTGGCGTACTGAAATTTCTGCCTACCGCCATGAAATGCGTGAGTTTTACGTATGGGTAAAAAAAGGAGGTGGTTCTCAATTTATTTTTCCCCGATTACTCAAAGACTGGTTTATTATTTTTTCTTTTGATTGAATAGGTAGCTATATTTCCCAGATGGTCCCACAGTCATCAGATCGGGATCTGATGATGGGATTCCAAGGAAATCGAGGGAACTCCTCAAATCTTATAGACATACATATTGCGACTTTAGTGAAGTGGAACTGATGAAGAAGTCCGCAGATGGACACTGAAACTCCTTAATGAAAAGTATGTCACGGCTATAAGATATCTCAAATAGTTAATCGACTATGATGAAGCAAATACTTATATATAAATGGAACTGATTAAAATGGTACTATCAAACTGATCTTATGATGAAGCCGGAAGGTAGGCATTAGAACGCCAAATTATAACAATAATCTTAGTCTTGATTGGGCTTATTGGAATTTTCATGAGATTTACTCTGGCTATAAATGATTTTCATGGTAATTTGAAGTAGGTACCTACCAAACTAAAAAGCGTAAATTGAAAACTGTTTTAACAAAAAAATCAAACCGACGACGGTGACTGACGTCCAGAAAAATACAGTGCCGAAGTCGGTGTCGAAATACGAAAAACAATCAATTAAAGTCAGTTTTATTTTTTGTTAAAAAGTATTTTTCCAAATCTTTCTCAAAAACCAGTTCTCACTCTCACAAAATAAAAAAACGTCTTGTACTTTATTTATTTATTTTCATCCCGAATTACCTATTTCTTGTAAGGTACAGTAGACAACTCAAACTGTTACCACTGTGAGCAAATAAATTAGTCAAAGGTATATTTCTCAATTTGTAGGACGTCACTAAGATGTGGAAGCATTGCCTTCGTCATGTGAAAATCAGTGTACCTATTTCGTAGAAACAGAGACAAAAACGGGCTAGTTTTCGTGAAGCATAATAATATTAGTACCTGGGCGACCGAGCTCTGCTCTGGTGAAAATAGAGAAAACGACGTTTTCTAAAAGTGAAACCTAGCTAGATCGATTTATCGCCTCCGAAAGGCCCTGCATACTAAATTTCATGAAAATCGTTACAGCTGTTTACGAGATTCAGTATGTATATAATATACAGGAATTACTCGTTTAAAGGTATTAAATAGATAAGAGATACCTAAACCTTTATCATACTAAAAGAGATCCACTCCTGCCTCGTAAGGTTGTGAAATCCGCATCAAAATTCATTGTTCACTTTAGAAAAACAAACAGGTCTTGTAGACAGACACAACAAGCGATTTTATTTTATAATACATAGATTTTCAGGGTTCCGTAACCAAAGGGTGAAAACGGGACCCTATTAAAAAGACTCCACTGTCCCTGTATGTCTGTCACCAGGCTGTATCTCGTGAACCGTGATAGTTAGACAGTTGAAATTTTCACAGATGATGTATTTCTGTTTGCATCTATAACAACAAATACTAAAAACAGAATAAAATAAATATTTAAGTGGGGCGCCTATACAACAAACGATTAGATATTTTGGCCGATTTTTGCGATAATGGTACGGAACCATTCGTGTGCGAGTCCGACTCACACTTGGCCGGTTTTTTAGTATCTATAAATACATATAATATATGAAAATGTAATACGGTAACGTGACAGTAGGTGCGACAAAAGCCGATATGTTTGAGACTGGCAAACACCTATTGTTCTATTGTGTCCTTTGAGAAAGTGTTTGGTTTGGGCAGACAGGTGGGTGCTCAGGTATACATTTACACTACCACCAAATTTTATAAATTTTAGGACGTAATACACATCTTACTTGTATTTCTGGAAGGGTTAGGTAGAAGGTGTACTCAGAACGAATCGCAATTACAGGACAATTGGTCTATATCACTCATGCACTACTTCCTTGATAGAAAGGCAAACACTAGTCACAGATAATATAATATTAGCATACAGATGCCTCATACCATACAATGAAACCGTGCCGACGTATATAGCGCGACGTTTATAAGTATATCGTCTGTAGTTTATCCGTATGGTCGTCTCTTGCAATTCAATCGGCCGGAATACTTTAACCATCTCCGACATTCAACATAATGTGAACGAAAACAAAGCAGTCATTAAAAATTCTATGTGACACAGCGTTATGCTACCCAGAGACCGTCAACCTTCAAACCTAGCCATTTCACTTTATTTTTATTGAGGGAAAGTTTACCAAGTTGACATTACTTGGGATTCTCAAATATTCAGTATCCATTGCTTTAGTTCGCCCGTTTCTCTCTATTGTTTGCGTTTATAGTGCGCAGAGCATTCCGATTCGGGATTTGTGTCGTTAATTTTTATGTGGTAGTAGAACTTCAATCTTTATGTACTTACTGTTTGTTTCTGGCCTTAAATGCTTTGGCTGGCTAGTGGCACATACAATACCGAAATGGTCCTATCGCGTGGCGTATCTCACAGAAAATGAGTATTAAATCTAGCCTACGGTACTCAGCAATAGTGTAGCTTTTTATTCATCATGAGAGATCGGAATAGGTAGAGTATATTTACCTAAAGTTCGAGGAAGTAAGTAACATACAATTGATAATACTCGTACCTCCTCCAAAATCCCGGAATCATAAACATGACGATTAAATTCCGGGATTTTAGAAATAACTAATTGCTCTTTAAATACATTTGAACCAAATTATCTACATATATAAAACAAAGTCGTGTTAGTTACACCACTTATAACTCAAGGACGGCTGGACCAATTTTTATGATTTTAGTGTTTTTTTTTCGTCCGGAATAGGATAATAAGTAATAAATAATCGAAAAAATTAAAGATAAAAAGACTATTTTCCCATACAGTTTTCGAACACAGCGCCATCTCTGATACATAATACAAACAAAGTACACACAAAAATGAACATGGCGTTGTATGCTGGTACCGGTGTTGCCAGTAGATGGCGTTGTCGATTTTTCTGAAATTCATCCTTTATAACACAAAAAAATGTTTCTACTAATGTCCAATTTAGACTTTGAAGCCATCCAACCGATATGCCCAAAACCGGTTTCATTAGAAAGGCAATGCGTAGATGGTTTAAGAACAAAAAAAGATATTGGTCGTAAGGAAGGGTAGGGTAAAAAAATAAATAAATAAAAAAGGTTTGTAGGTAGGTGGATAGATAGGTAGGGTAGGGTAGGTAGGTCGAGTAGGGTAAATTGATAGGTAGGATAGGGTAAGTAGTTATGTATGATAGCGCTGGTAAATGAAACTAGCAGCAGAGACGAAATCAACACGTCAAAAAGGCAGATGACATAACGGAAACACGAATTATGTATTGTTATTGTAAAGATTTGTTTTTATTTGAGTAATATTTTAAAGTCAAAAATGGAAGGTAGATTCACCGACTGTTAGTTTATTTCAATAAAATAATTGGTAACTATATTCGTTCAAAATATTTGAAAAAAGTATTATTAATTACTAAACAAATAATGTACACAATTACTGTATTATTACAAACCTAAACCTATAATTAATTGATAAACGAATGTCACCGGATGTTGTTGCTGTGTGACGTCTTGTCATTTGTTTAAACGTATAAATAGGCTGGTTCTAGTCGAAAGAACTCAGTATTGAATTGTATTGAACTGTGCACACATCATTATAAAATTAAGTTGTGAGACTTACTGTTGGTGTGAGTAATAAAAAGTGTATACAAGATGTCTGATCGTTATCATTTGAGAATCCTGAGTACGCCCGCTCTTACATCAGAAGAAAGGGATCAACCCGAGCCTCAACTGGACCCATCAACACAGTCGCCTTGCCTAGCCTACCGACCACTCGACCAGGACATTCGGATGAGCTGAATTTACTTCGTTGCCAGATCAAGTTGCAGAAAAGGATGTTTTTCAAAAACAAAACACCAATACCCACAAGCTAAGTAAAATTTATTTACCTAATTATGATCTTGACCAGCATAAAATAACAATTGAGTGAACAAGTTACCTGTCTATCCACCGTGCGAGGTAGTTCAGTCTATTGCTAGGATGAAGGGATTTTCATGCTTGCTAAGACGCGCCAAGCAATTGGTAGACACTAATGCTCATTCTTTTGCACTCGTAGCACAATATTAAGTAGCTAAACTAGATATTATATTGTGTATTGGAATTGTGTGTGTATTGAATAGACTTCAAATCAAGCTAAATCTTTTTTTGAATATGGTACCAAGTCATAAAGTTTACTTTCAAGTATTTTTCCTAATGCTCCAATGGCATAAAATCATAGTTTTACCAAGCTGAACCCCTCGGGTCAAGCATCAAGAACTCAAAACAAACATGATTTGCGCGAAACTTTGACTTTGGATCTCAAAATACTTCATTAGATGCCACTAAATATGATACACATACAAATAAAACTTTCGGTTATGCCCATTATTTTTCATATCCCTTAATAGAGGAGCTCGTGGCTAAATAATAACTTAAGTTAAGCAACGCTTGACGATGTCGGTCCGTGGATGTGTGGCCATTTCAACATACCGAGTTTCCTTCGTGCCTCGGAAAGCACGTTAAGCCGTTGGTCCCGGCTGTCATTTGAAGATCTTTGACAGTCTTTACGGGTAGTCCGAAGCTTGAGATCTGACACCAGTCTTGCCAAAGGGTACTGTGTTACCCAGTTACTGAGTTGTGGAGGTCAGATAGGCAGATTGATTGGTTTAGGTTACTACACCGGTGCACAGGTTAATTTCCATCAAAGCTGTGTATGGTTAAGATAACCTTGTGAACATTATACTCTCGTAATATTTTTCATGTTTCAGATACCATATTGTGTCGCAGCCTGAAGCTTCTGCTGAAGGTTAGCGATTCAGATGCTGAGCGCGAAGGTTGACGTGTCAACATCTGAGAGGTTAAGAAGAACAGCATGCAAGCAGTTCGCTGGTCTTAGCCGAACGGTACGAACGTGCGCAAGTTTGGAATGGAATACTCGGTGAGTCGCTTCCATTTTATTTTGATAGTGAAGTCGAATATTCTCTAGTGATGAGATGCTATTTCGAGTTTTAAGTGTTCATGTTGGAACACTGAATTGGTTGGTAGTGGTTATACCTAGCACTATCACTAGGTAATTAAGACACACCTGGTAAAAAGCAAGTAGCTAATAAGTTACCTATTGGGTTGTTAGTACTTTCCTAGTTTCAACATTTGGTTCAGTACGAACTTTAGGATGAGATATCCCATAAGAAGGAGATGAAATATCCAAAATGACTGAATAACTAGTCGTTTTCAGTGGCAAAGCGAGTTAGTAATGTCGTTGGGCTATCGTATTTGTATCGAGTTAGTAACGGTACTGGTCATTTGCGTGTATTCAGGACGGATCTTGTTGCGTAACGATGTACAACCACCGTCTTCAGATCTGAATTCACTTGCTTACTTTCAAAGTAATATTATGATAACAGTAGATCACGCGATTGTTTTTCTTACATGAAAACTGAGTTAGTGACCGACAGTAAAGGGTTACTGTTGATAATCTGATATTAATGATATTGATCAGAGTTAATTCGTGAAGCTCCTTAATAGTATCAGGGTTAGTTGTTTCCCTTTTATAAGCCATCAGTATGTTCCAAAATCTTTAAGTAGAAAACGCGAATCATGTTGGAAGGATACCCGATCGCCAAGTTCTTTGAGAATTAGACGTCATAGTTGATGACTGTGGTAGTGAAACCGAATCTGATTAACAACATGTCTACTCATAAGACCAATTCTGGACCGCACCTCATGCGTACCATGTGGCGATGGGTTTTTTTTAAAGTGGGTTTATGAGTTGACTATGCATTGCCTTTACTTTGTTTAGTTTAACTTGTTGATCGTCGGACCTTTTTCTAATGAATAGTGTTGTGTGGGAAACTTTAGTACGAAAACTGAAGAGGCCCGGTATTAAGTCCGCGATAGGTGATTATGACAGAATAGTGATCGTTATACACCGAAAGCTTTAAATAGATACGCTTAAACCTACAAGTATGGACACGGTAGGTTAAGGAAGATGCCAGCGGGTCATGTACCAGTCGATGTTGATGTTAAAAGGATTTTAATAATGATGAGCAAGCTCAAAATGACGAGTAATTGAGTCTATCAGCCGTATTATGTTTGACCGTACCAGTGGATTCTGGCGGAGGTCGGGGTCTTGAGAGACCGTTGTGTGAGAGCAATATAATTGTTTTTCGGCTACAGAGCCGTGGCGTTAGAGGTTTTACTCGAGGGTTTCTGTAAGCTTGGCAGTTTTCGCTGCAGAAGAAGTTTTAAAGTTTGATTTGAGCGACTGGTGGTACATGGCCCAGGGTAATGATTTAGTTAAAGATCAAAGTTCTTAAATTTCCCTATTGTCACGAACCCAATGATCTAGTTTGGTCAGGAGTAGCCGAGCGTTGTGCGTTGGCCTGTGTGGCAACTGTTGGCCTTTATGGCAACTGTTGGCCTGTGTGGCAACTAAACGCCAGTGTGCCAACTGGAGGCCTTTATGGCAACTGTAGGCCAGTGTGGCAACTGGAGGTCTTTGTAGCAACTGTGGTCCTGTAAGTTGGTTTAAAATAAACACGTTTGTGTAAGGAACCTTACAGAGGATTCCTGTAGATTTATGAGGTTAAAATAAAGTAAACTCGCATAGTCACGCGAGAGGTGAGGTCACCATGTTAATGTTGATGACGTTCGAATCGACAAGCCTTCGTTACGAAAATTGAAATAATTTTGGTTTTCTAATTTTTATTACTATGCGTAGATTGTGTTAGTAAGATATACAAAGCTGAAGTACCAATTGAGATTGTAGATGATGAATAGACGTAACATAGGACAGACTAAATCTCTGTGTGAACAGGTTCTGAGTTCAGAGAGTTGGGTTGACTCGACATCGTAGGGATGTGCGAGTAGAGCAATTGAGAAGAGAGCTATGTGATGGCTAAAGGTCATGAATAAGATACCTGGTGTCTTTTTCTTTTGTTTCATTTAATGTGACATTAGTGACTATCAGTGGTACTTGGACTTTGTAATCACGAAGATTAGAAGCTTTTGCGTTCCGAACTTCACCCTATTGATGATCATTGAATAAGTATAACTTTTCAATTAATCTTTTGGTACCTCATGTAGAATTATTACAAATGGGGAATCCGCTACAATGGCACAGATTACAGCCATTTTTATTTTCTTTTTCTTCGTACATCATGCTATTACTCGCGGTACATCTAGAGCTAACAGTCAAACTGAATGGGTTTGGGTTAATAAAATAGGTGAATTGTAATTGGCATTAAAATATACGAAATCTAAGGCTACTGAATGGCCCTTTTGATTAACTAGGTAAAATAGCCCCTCCCCTGCAATTGAAAATACCATATCCGTTTAGACCCTAAGCATAGAATGGCCGAAACGGAAGCAAAAAAAAAAAAAAAATAATAATAAAAAAGGTTTTGGTTTTAGAAAAAGACTTTGGTCACTCAATGAACTTTGAACGACTAGACCGTGATAGCAAGAATAAATAATAATGAAAAAAAAAAAAAGGGTTAAAACTTTTTATAACATTATTCAGAATTGAAAAGCTTAACTTATGGATAAAATAATGAATGTTTTGTTTGGTTAAATAAAATTTAGTCGAAACAAGTCAAAGACTGGCCTCTGAATCTTTATGATCAAGCAACGATCTGCGACCTCTGAGTTTGATAGTTAAATAAAACTCAGTCAAAACAAGTCGTAAGACTAGCCTCTGAATCTTTATGATCAAGCTACGATCTGAGACCTCTGAATTTGATTTGAGTTAGCAAAATGGATGTGTAAAAAGGCCTTGGTCATGGCTATGGTTTAAGTTGGATGATTCAATAAAATTTAAGTCAAAACAAGTCAAAGATGGGCCTCTGAACCTTAATGGACAAGCCACGATCTGCGATCTCTGAGTTTGACAGTTTCACCAGAACAAGCAATAATGTTGCCTCTGAGTCTGGTCTAAAAGGTTTTTGCATATTTTAATTTTTTTTATGATTTTCAGAGATTCGCTGGGCCTAGCAAGGCCCGCTCGTCAGTATGGCCGTGATAGCGCTGGTAAATGAAACTAGCAGCAGAGACGAAATCAACACGTCAAAAAGGCAGATGACATAACGGAAACACGAATTATGTATTGTTATTGTAAAGATTTGTTTTTATTTGAGTAATATTTTAAAGTCAAAAATGGAAGGTAGATTCACCGACTGTTAGTTTATTTCAATAAAATAATTGGTAACTATATTCGTTCAAAATATTTGTAAAAAGTATTATTAATTACTAAACAAATAATGTACACAATTACTGTATTTTTACAAACCTAAACCTATAATTAATTGATAAACGAATGTCACCGGATGTTGTTGCTGTGTGACGTCTTGTCATTTGTTTAAACGTATAAATAGGCTGGTTCTAGTCGAAAGAACTCGGTATTGAATTGTATTGAACTGTGCACACATCATTATAAAATTAAGTTGTGAGACTTACTGTTGGTGTGAGTAATAAAAAGTGTATACAAGATGTCTGATCGTTATCATTTGAGAATCCTGAGTACGCCCGCTCTTACATGTATGGTAGGGTAGGGTAGGTAGATGCTTTTGATTTTTCTCAAGATAGTTCTCTCGTACAGTTAATTAAGTGATCTCTTATAAATTAATAGTATTCAACACGTGTCACGAGCTCCCGCCAACAACAACCATTGTGTTACCTGTATTAACCAATACATTATCAAACGACAATTAAAAATACTATACCTAATACTCAGAGCGTGCAAAATTTTTGGGCATCTTTGAAATAATTTAAAATTCAAAACAACGTTTGCCGGGTCAGCTAGTTATATATATAGTCTGGTCATCATCAGTATTGCAGCCGAAGGAAGCCTATGTAGAGATTTTCATTAGTAAAAAAATTTTCATAAATGCATCAGGACTATAACTACCTACTACATACTACACAGATTGCCTCCTACAAACTAACTATTATACCTCTGTATATCAGTTTAGATAAAAGTTCCGCAATTCCAGACGTTCATTAGAGTCAAAAAACTATTTTAACGAAGGCTAATGGTTTCTGATAATGGACGCCCGTGAGTGAGGGTTGAATGGAGCCATCAGTATTAATTCGTGATGGCATTGTTCGATTTCTATTAAAACTATGGGTGTCAGGTAGATAACTGCCAATGCAGGATTATTTGAATGCAGGCTTTGGTATCCTTTTTTCTGACCTTCCAAAAAGGAGTAGGTTATATGTTCGGCGTATGGTTGCTTTTTTCTGTATTCTGTATTTTCACCGGTTTCTGCGTCAATTTTGGACCGATTTTGAATATTGTTTGAAAGAGTATGTTTCGGAATTGGTCCCATTAAAATTTGGTGAAGATCTAACTAAAAATAACATCACGGCGGTACGGTCTAAAGGAGTACGCAGATATGTACAGTTCACTCCGATATACTCTCATTGCACCGGTTATGTTCAAATTTTATATTATTATAGGCATTAGGTAGGTACCTTAATAATAAAGAACTTAATCATTATGTACCAAAACTAAAAAGTGAAAAATAAACTCTTTTTCCAAAAAAAACAACCGTCTTCCTTATATATAATGTGTAGTGTTTTTATATTTGTATAAAAACACTACACATTGAAAAATAACTTAAATTTCGGCAGTCGAAGTCAAAAAAACAAAGAAAAATTTAAAAAAAAATTACCGTTGTATGTTTTAGTAAAAAACCTTTTTTATTTTTAAAATTGTAAGATTTTGTTGAAACTATTTGAAAATTCATATTATTTTGTTGTAAAACTTTTATGTTATTAGGTATACATACATACATACATAAACTCACTTCTTTTTTCCATTGGGGTAGGTAGAAACAAGTACAGTACAGGTATGATTTCGTTTAACCGCATGCATGGCATAGCGACTAATTTATAAACAGGCAAGTTGGTGAGGATCTGAGGATGGATGGATGTTTGTTATACAAGCAAAAACTCCCGAACGGATTTAAACGAAACTTAACAGCAGGTCATATAGCTTATAATTCAAAATAACACATAATATAGGCCATAATTTATAAAAATATAAGATTAAGTACTCCACGCGGCCAGAGACGCGGTTGGCTTTTAGTTTTTAATAAAACTAAGGAAAACAATCTTACTTTAGTTTTATTTAGTCACCAATAAAACAGTCCTTGTGTTCCCAATACAACTACGTTGGTTTTTGGCCCAGCGTACAATGTGTCATAGGCAATATTTTGAGGAATTGCCTTCAGTTGCTTCGACAAATATCCTTATTTACCATCTGATTTCAATTATTGAGTTAAAGCCATTATCTGGTGTGGACAATCTACACAGTTGACATAACAACTAACCCTTTTATTTAGCAAGGATAGTGGGGCTGCGATCGCAATCACGTGTAGGAGGCATTTAACATTTCTAGATATACCTTGGAGCAATTAAGGGTTTATAACAGTGTAATTTATTAAAAATCTTCCTAATGCTGAGATGCACGGCATTTCTCCAGTGTGCTTCTCGCATGCCTGACCAACTTCGTTAGTCCACCGTCATATATCCGAATATTGACACTTGCTGAATAGTTAAGCACAATACAACAATTTGAAATGCTTCTTCTGGGTTTTGAATTCGCGATGCGTGATGTTATATTATTAAATAAAATATTCATAATTTATAAACATATCGCCAATAACGACTTGAATCCTTCGCGTCACGTGATACTCTTCATTCATATCTTTTTATTAGATCATTAATCCAATCAAGGTACATGTCAACCGGAGTAAACGCAGGCCACAAAATAGATGCTTCACTAGAGAAATTCATTGAAAAAATGCCAACTATTTGGTTGTCAATAAAAAGTGGTTCGCCACCAGATCCAGCATAACTTATTGTTTGACTTTCTTTTTGACAGGACGGTATGACACATAGCAAATTTTGTGACCACCCTCTTTCTGGAGGACCACATCTCGTAACCATCCCGCGCCCAAGTTTCAACTTCAGATTTACATCATCTCCTGATTTCTTAGTGTCGGCAACTCCGATGTACTTCGCGGTCA
Organism: Orthosia gothica; assembly: GCA_949775005.1. Classification (NCBI taxonomy): domain Eukaryota; kingdom Metazoa; phylum Arthropoda; class Insecta; order Lepidoptera; family Noctuidae; genus Orthosia; species Orthosia gothica. The sequence goes on along the minus strand of OX459039.1, from coordinate 1,975,005 downwards.
GCCCCAGCAGAGAGGCATGGTTGACAGACGACAGTCTGCCGTAGGTCGCCACCGAAATCTTGCTGATAATCATGAGGGCCACGTCATTAATGCTAAAGAACAAGTCTTCGGCAATAGATGGCATTGCATGAAAGCCAGGATGACTATGAATGTTGAACACTTCAGTATACATGCCAGTATCAAAAGGTGACCGTGTGAAGTCACCATACAATACACATAGTTTATCACGAACCTCTGGGTCTATATCATCAAAAATATGGGCGGCAGTCAGCACCCAGGTTCCAGTTAACAGTACACCTGTACCAACTCTATAAACTTCTTTGAGCTTTCCCTTTATTATAAGACCTGCTACTGCAACTAAGAATGGAAAATCCTTTGCTTCAACGTCTGAACCTTCGTCAGATCTTAAGGTTTTAGTTGCTTCGATCTTGTTTATGAAACTGGAGACAATAATTGTTATCAAAAACAACGTTATTAAGAATCGGATCATTTTTCAAGAAACGTCAAATGATAAAAGTCCGATTCACTCCAAACACACTCACAAACTCACACTCCACATCGTATTTTAGTACCTACAATGTCCTACATATTCATTAAGTATTTTTTTTACTAAAACCATGTGAACAAATCATGACATATTTAAGTGATGACATGTTCAACATCTGGTTTTGCACATAGAATGTTAGGTTCTAGTGAAGCCTCCCAGCTCGGGACCACTCGCGCTGCCCCGCGGTATTGCGGTGCCCGCGTGGAAGGTACGGCATACGAACCACACTGGTACAAAGTTGTGCTCCGTTGGACCACACCACCACCGCTGTCTCGGAGGTCCCCACTGCACTTTTATGAAGGCACCGTTTTCTGAGTGTTGAGTTATTGGCCCGCGGATAGAACCTCGATCGATCAAACAACAAATATCAATGTTAGTACTTATACGAAAACTCGAGATAGTCGGCTAGAATTTAAAATTAAATTTATAATCTTTATATTCCATATTATATTAAAAAAACCCATGAAATTAAATTGGCTTTTTACGACATACGTGATTTGATTTAAAATAATGTTTTTTTATAGTTATGTTCTTTCATTTAAATTGTTACCAAAGCTTCGCTACCTTGGTAACAATATTATTTATCAAAAATAGATCATGTTAGACTCAGTTCCTAAACCTGATTATTAACAGACTGTCATAGAGCTTGATCTTAAATATGTAGTCTCTTTATTTATTTACTAGCAGTTACCCGCAGCTTCGCCCGCGTTAATATAGATTTTGACGGTGAGAAATGTCCAATGTTGCAATTTAAGTTTTAATTAAAATCGGCCCCTTGACTCCTTTGATTGTTTTGTGCTATTCTTCATAGTGATGATTTGGCCATCCAAGACCACTTGGAAAACTCAGCCTGTATATGTACAGGAAGCATTAACGCAAAACCGATTAACTAAATTAATTGAAAACGTTGGTCAATACAGGCAAAGGCGAACATCAGCAGCTACATGTAGCTGGCCGTAGGTAAAGCATGGCTTTTCCAAATACGCCCCTGCCACCCTTGAGCTTTTTTAATAGTTATAGCAAAACTAAGTTTGATTGGAAACTGGAGTCTTTTGAATTGAACTGATAGTTCAGTGGGGATCATTAGGATTCGACGTATGAACACGGTTTCCCCTTTTGTTATACCTGTTAATATGTTGGCACCTTATTGTGTAATACGAAGCCTCATCCAATTACATAATCTAAATAAATATACAGATCTCAATTATTTGTTATCAAAAACATGCCTGCAAAGTTTCAACCAAATCGGAAGCAAGTTTCATACAAAGATCTGCTTTGCCCGTTTCATCATCAACATCATATCAGCCGAAAGACTTCCACTGCTGGACAAAGGCCTTCCCCAAGCGTCGCCACATTGACCCGTTTCCCATTTACCCCCTTAAAATTCGAATTTAAAAAATCCTAAAAAATCTGCCAAAATTCAGCTTGATGAAGAAAATTTGTACATCTTATCTTTACAACCCCAACCCCTCCTCTCTTCATTTCTCCCCCTTCGTGTTTTATGCAAAAAGAAGTAGCCTAAAGAAGGAGTTGCATGATAAGAAGTAACATATAAAATTAATCCTCCCCTCTATTCTCCCCCTTCGTGTTTTATGAAAAAAAAAGTAGGCTTTGTCCTTTCCCGGGTCGCAAACTATCACCATGCCAACTTGCATCTAAATCGGTTCAGCGTTATTAGGGAGCGGTATTTATTTCTTTTAAGGATAGAGAAAGACGTTGGCTTTGGAACTTCTTCGACCATAGTAGTCGTTTGCGGCCCGATGACGCTTCCAGCGTAATCATCACATCATTAGTTTTTTTGCCTGGGATATGCTCTATCACGGGGAGATAGCGCAGTAATGTGGGACTCCAACCCACTTAAACTCCACGGTGTCCTCCTGTGCCGCTTATGGCGGGGATACGGGCACACGTTAGCAATAATCTATGAAAAACAACACACCATGCAGTAACCTTGAGAGGGTATAATGACACTGCCTGGATTATACGCGGATTTTCTGTGCCACAGAGATGATAGTTTTGCTTATTCACATATTCACAGAGCTTAATCATTATGATTTTCGATGAAAAGTTGTCTTCCTCGTGGTCGTGATTTAGAATGGCTTGACGTATCGTAGGTTATCCGGTCATCTGTCCATCAGACCGAATCGGATTAGAACAATGGTAATTTCTATTGTGTCTGTAAATGGACAGTTGAAGGTTTACAGCACATTAGTGGTTTTTCGGTCTGGTGCCAAAATGTCCAGGCTGTACTGACTCTGGATAGGCAACGTAGAATTGCCCGTGTGAGATGCAATATTTCCTTCCTTATTTAATAATTTATTTTTGGTCATTGCAAAGTGGGAATTGTGATCGTTTAAACTCAAAGACATAGTCAGACAGTATCAGTGGTATTCGAGATATGAAAACTAAGTCCCCCGAGTACATCCAGTAGGAAGGAGGAGGTAAGTAGGAGGTAGGTATTATTCATACAAACTTTAAAAGCCTTTTTTACCCGTTTAAGGGCTGAAATTCAAAAAATGCTTAAGTACATTTTTCTTTAATTGTATTCAAGAGCAGAAATACTAAGTTTCAAGTAATTTTGATGTCAACTATTTATTTGTCTTACATACTTTAACTCCCATTTTTAGTGACCGTCAGGATGACTGGACCAAACGAGATATGTCCTTGAGACCATGTGCACTGTTTAATACCTATTTGCTACTATTTACTACCTATAGTAAAATATTTGCTACCTCTGCGTTAAGAAATATATCAAAGAAATAAAGTGGTCAGCCATTCTGACGTCAGGTTGGCTGACCACTTCCAAGTTCTCATAGTTTTAGAGTTGTATTAACCGCGTTGTTAATGTAAATATTTACTACCTATTTGCTACCTTAACATATATATTTTTGCACAACAGTAAGAAGCTCCTATAGCAAGTTAATTTATAGGCGTTTAAAAGCCATTTAAACGCCTGTACATTATTATTTACATATTTTCTTCTCAGAACAATTGCTAACAATGTTTTTGTAGGCGCTTAGTGGCTTATGAACAACTTGTTTCTGGATAATTTGAAGCATGAGGTTTTGGGTTCGATTTCCAGGTCGGGAGAAGTGTTATAGGGAGAAGTGGAATGTAAAACATTACGATTTTTTTTGTAGCAGCCCTGAGTCTGCATTTGTGCCCGGTTGATGGCAATAGGCTCGGCCCCTATTACATGGGACTTAAATATAACTGGCGAAATGTGGGTTTACACACGGCTACATATCAAGCTATACATTTCCAGTATAAACTGACCTCTCATTGCATGGAAATCCTATACAACAACAACTATGCAAGATCAGCTTATACTAAAATGTATAGTTTGATATGTAGCCGTGTGTACCTACTATGGGTACACTTCTACCTTATCCTTCGTGGAACAAGGCGTGATGTGATAATGTTATAAATATGTATGTACCTATTTTGGGATTTATCAAATTAATCTTGATCAAATCACGATACAATATTTGATAATAATTAATTGTAATCTTAGTTTTTTTATATTTAAAACTACCCACATTATACACAACTGTGATGATATTTTTTCTGTCCAACTTTAGTTTTGTTGTTTTGTGACGTGCGTTAACATGTTAACAATAATTTATTAAAAATCATATTAAGCACTCTGCTCGACAAGTTTTTGACACCTGACATACCAGCTGAGTTGATAGGTTGTTGCAAATTACTTCATGAAATACAGGAATTCCGTGCAACATCGTCGACCACATCATCGCTCACCATCAGGTGAGATAGTGGTCAAGCGCGAGCCTATCAATAAATAAAAAGAACCGCTTCCGTCTACTGCAAAATGTGTACAAAATACGAATTATACACTTCCAAACGGTAGACAATTTAGATTTGCTCAAAATATGTGCATAAACAACCTTTTCGCTTGCTGAAAAGATGCAAAAGGACAAAATAAATATATACTCATTTTACTTGCGTCCTTAAGTACCTACCATTTTGCATACAAAAAAAAAAGCCAAAATCTGAAAAAAAAAACAAACTTTTGATGCACCTTGCAACATGACATTTCCTTGGTGTTGTTTTTTTTAGGGTTCCGTACCCAAAGGGTAAAAACGGGGCCCTATTACTGAGACTCCGCGGTCCGTCCGTCTGTCTGTCTGTCTGTCTGTCACCAGGCTGTATCTCATGAACCGTGATAGCTAGACAGTTGAAATTTTCACAGATGATGTATTTATGTTGCCGCTAAAAACAGAATAAAATAAATATTTGATTATTATTAGCTGCGAATGTAATGTGGCGCATATTTTTGAAAAAATACTAATCGATGTAATATACCAGGCCCCTCAGAAAGTATTGCGAAAAAAAGTTTTTATATATGGGAGACTGGCCAGTTATAATGTTTTTCGAAAATATGATTATTTATAAGTAAAAATAAGTAAGTTCCAATTTCAAAATTTCCCTCCACATTTTTTGCGAGTTAATTCAAAGTATTGTGTCTCACTGAAATATGGATCTGCGCCGGGAACATTTTAGAGCTATGATTTTATACGATTTCAAGTGTCGCCTGAAACCGGATGAATCGTACGATAGACTTCAAATGGCATTCATGGATGAAGGCCCTTCCAAGGCAACCGTGTATCGTTGGTATAACGAATTCAAGCGCGGTCGACCAACTTTGGGGGATGACGAAAGAAGCGGTCGCCCTTTGACGGCTGTTACCGAAGAAAACGTGCCAGCAGTGAAAAATTTAATCCAAGACAATAGGCGAATTACATATCAGGAGATTCAACACATATTGAAGATTGGATCGGGAAGCGTTCACGAGATTCTACACAGCCATCTTCGCGTGAGGAGGATAGTATCACGCTGGGTGCCGCACAACCTCACCGATGCTCAGAAGCAGGCCCGGGTGGAATGGTGCCGTGATATGCTTAACAAATTTGAAGCAGGCTCGTCTCGGCGTGTTTACGACATCGTTACAGGTGATGAGTCCTGGATTTATCAATACGACCCAGAAACCAAGCGCCAGTCGACTGTTTGGGTGTTTCAAAATGAGCCAACGCCTACCAAAGTGAAGCGATCTAGAAGCGGGGGTAAGATTTTGATCGCTAGCTTTTTTAATTTGACTGGCCACTTGGTATCAATTCCCTTACGGGATCAAAGAAGCATTAATGCCGAATGGTATACTACCAAATGTTTGCCAGAAGTTTTCTCTGTTATAAGCAACAAGCGACCAAACACAGGGCTCCGCGGGCTACTGCTCCACCACGACAATGCACCTGCGCACACCGCACTCAAAACGAGGGACTTCCTGGACAGCACGCCAGTCAAACTCCTGGGTCACCCTCCTTACAGCCCTGATCTAGCACCGTGTGACTTCTTTTTATTCCAAAAAATAAAAAATCAGCTCAAAGGGATACAATTTTCGTCGCCGGAAGATGCGCTGGCTGCGTTCGAGCAGGCTGTAAACGAGGTGTCTGCGGCGGACTGGAAAAAGTGTTTTGAAAACTGGTTTAGGCGCATGAATCTTTGTATAGAGGCTGGTGGAAAGTACTTTGAAAAGATTTAATAAAAATATATGTACGTATAGAACAATTTTTTTTAGTTTCGCAAAACTTTCTGAGTGTCCCACGTATAGTGCGGATAGAATCGAATCTTGCACAAATAAAGAGTGTCCGGTAAATCAGGTTAAGCGTAAATGCGCATTTTTTCCTTTGGACTATAACATAAAATCATTATCAGAATCTGCCAATTCCAGGATAGACCCTGAAAATAACATGTCTACTTGTCGTCATACTGGATGCACAGGTATTAAGACGTTTGAATATGAACTAAAGTTTTGATTGCTTTTGAACTCAGTTCTGAAGAAGAAATATGTTTATACGATATACCAACTATAATTTCATTAAAAATATTGAATATAGTTTGGCGTCAGTTATAGAATTTGTTCCTTCATAATATATAACCAAAAGTCATAACAAAATGTTGGCTCATTGCATCATTTATGGCAGAAAATATATATAATGTAATATATAAATACAAACTGACAGCAATTTTTGAATCAAAATAATAAACTCGACAGAATTTTTTGATATTTATTTTGTGTCATGTCATTAACGTCATTAAATAATATCGAATATCTTGTTGTTTTTCTATTTTTGACAGCCTTCCAAATACACAGGAGAGTAGTGACAATTTTTTTTTATCTCAGTAGTTTCATTTATAATAAGGTCGAGGTTGGCGGAGAGGGGTGGAGATATTTTACGAGATATTGGGATATTGATATTGATATATTGTTATAGCAAATCTAAATTGTCTACCGTTTGGAAGTGTATAATTCGTATTTTGTACACATTTTGCAGTAGACGGAAGCGGTTCTTTTTATTTATTGATAGGCTCGCGCTTGACCACTATCTCACCTGATGGTGAGCGATGATGTGGTCGACGATGTTGCACGGAATTCCTGTATTTCATGAAGTAATTTGCAACAACCTATCAACTCAGCTGGTATGTCAGGTGTCAAAAACTTGTCGAGCAGAGTGCTTAATATGATTTTTAATAAATTATTGTTAACATGTTAACGCACGTCACAAAACAACAAAACTAAAGTTGGACAGAAAAAATATCATCACAGTTGTGTATATTGTGGGTAGTTTTAAATATAAAAAAACTAAGATTACAATTAATTATTATCAAATATTGTATCGTGATTTGATCAAGATTAATTTGATAAATCCCAAAATAGGTATATACATATTTATAACATTATCACATCACGCCTTGTTCCACGAAGGATAAGGTAGAAGTGTACCCATAGTAGGTACACACGGCTACATATCAAACTATACATTTTAGTATAAGCTGATCTTGCATAGTTGTTGTTGTATAGGATTTCCATGCAATGAGAGGTCAGTTTATACTGGAAATGTATAGCTTGATATGTAGCCGTGTGTAAACCCACATTTCGCCAGTTATATTTAAGTCCCATGTAATAGGGGCCGAGCCTATTGCCATCAACCGGGCACAAATGCAGACTCAGGGCTGCTACAAAAAAAATCGTAATGTTTTACATTCCACTTCTCCCTATAACACTTCTCCCGACCTGGAAATCGAACCCAAAACCTCATGCTTCAAATTATCCAGAAACAAGTTGTTCATAAGCCACTAAGCGCCTACAAAAACATTGTTAGCAATTGTTCTGAGAAGAAAATATGTAAATAATAATGTACAGGCGTTTAAATGGCTTTTAAACGCCTATAAATTAACTTGCTATAGGAGCTTCTTACTGTTGTGCAAAAATATATATGTTAAGGTAGCAAATAGGTAGTAAATATTTACATTAACAACGCGGTTAATACAACTCTAAAACTATGAGAACTTGGAAGTGGTCAGCCAACCTGACGTCAGAATGGCTGACCACTTTATTTCTTTGATATATTTCTTAACGCAGAGGTAGCAAATATTTTACTATAGGTAGTAAATAGTAGCAAATAGGTATTAAACAGTGCACATGGTCTCAAGGACATATCTCGTTTGGTCCAGTCATCCTGACGGTCACCCATTTTTAACCCTTTAAGGAATGAAATTCAAATAAACCTTCAAAACATGTTTCTTTAACTGTGTTAAAGAACAGAAATACTAAGTTTCAAGTAATTTTGATGATAAACAATTTGTTTTTCTTACAAGCATTAGAACCCCTTCTTAACCCTGTAAGGGATGAAATTCAAAAAAAAATCTATACGTGTTTCTTTGATTGTAATAAAGAACAGAAAAACTAAGTTTCAAATAATTTTGATGATAAACTATTTATTTTCTTACAAACTTTAACACCCCATTTTAAGCCTCTAAGGGATGAAATTCAAAAAAACTTCAATATGTGTTTCTTTAATTGTAATAAAGAACAGAAATACTAAGTTTCAAGTAATTTTGATGATGAACCTTTTATTTTTCTTACAAACTTTAGTACCCCTTCTTAACCCTTTAAGGGATGAAATTCAAAAAAACCTTGAACACGTGTTTCTTTAATTGTAATAAAGAACAGAAATACTAAGTTTCAAGTAATTTTGATGATAAACTATTTATTTTTCTTACAAACTTTAACACCCCTTTTTAACCCTTTAAGGGATGAAATTAAAAAAATCCTTAAAGACGAATTTTTTTATTTATATTTAGAGGCTAAATACCATATTTCATTCATTTCAAACTAAAAATGACAGAGTTTCATACAAACTTTCATCCCTTATTTAACTCCCTTAGGGGTTGAATTTCGAAAAATCCTTTCTTATTCCTTGACTACATTATAAAGGGAACCTCTGTGCAAAATTTCAGCTTCGTAGGTCCAAGGACTTGGGCTGGGCGTTGATGAGTCAGTCAGTCAGGACTTGTCTTTTTACCCGACTGCCGAAGGAGGGTAATGTGTTTATCAGTCTATGTATGTATGTATGTATGTAAGTATGTATGTATGTATGTAATCGATGCGTCTTAACCCTGCGAGTGTCATAGGCTACATTAAAATTGGATAATAGAAAAATGGTGGATTTTGGGTGCTATATTGTGGGGGCCCAAATTTTTTTTTCTTCCAAACCCATCGTGTGGGGTATCAAAATAAAGGGTTTTAAGAGGTGATTTCAAAAATATATTACACTTATATGTTTAAATGTATCTAATTCGAAAAAACTAACTAAAAAGTTATAAATAAAAAAACTTAATTAAAAAAATCAAAAAACCCGACTGCTTCAAAAGCGAACTAAAAAGTCGTAAACAAGGAAAAAATCATGATGTGCAGGCGGAGGATACACCAGATTTTGGTCAGCCAGCCGGAGAATATGTATCCTCCGACTGCACAGCATGATTTTTTCCTTGTTTACGACTTTTTAGTTCGCTTTTGAAGCAGTCGGGTTTTTTGATTTTTTAAATTAAGTTTTTTTTATTTATATTGATATAGATTAAAACTTAGTACTCTCTGTGTCTCACATTTTTCCTATCTGTCTAGAGGGACAACTACATCACAACCCAAGACACTAATAAAATAATACAAAGTAATAGAACTCTGGTAGTTATTGCTAGAAAGCATGTACTGAGTATAATTAACCATTTTACGACCAACTACAGATGCATTGTCATAAAAAAAACGCTGCTACCGACACTTTTCATACATTTGTATTATTACACTTGCCAAGATCTTTTTAACATATCTCAATTTCCACCTATAGTTATCACATTTTTGTCCTTGTGTGGTCTAGTAACGTGGTTTATCCAATCTTTGTAAGGGCTTATTGGCGTTAATCCATTCGAAGATAAAAAGGTTTTAGGTAATTTAAAACTTAAAGACATCACTCCAACTATTTTACCTTCATATATAAAGGGTCCGCCGTAATCGCCGTGCAGCGGCTGATGCAACTTGTCTGTACACTTGGGGACAATACATAGCATGTGTTTGGACCATATCGTCAGTTCCATTCCACAGTTGATGACGGTGCCTTCACCGACCTGCAGCGGTTTGAACTGCTCTGCCATGCTCTTGTTCTTGGCGAGAACTCTAGTCTTCTTCCTCAGACTTCCAACGTACTTCGAGGTACTGCCGGTGTACCTCGCAGCTCCTCCAATGTACTTCACAGTGAGCCCATTCATCTTTGAATGGTCAATATATGACAACCTTCCATAGGATGGCAACATTATTTTCCCGATTTTTAACAGACTTATGTCGTTATCGCCAAAGAAGAACCCACGTTCTGTAAATTTAGTGTTGTGAAAAGCTGGATGTATGTGAATTTTTAAGACTGTAGAATATAGTTTGGATATCATGGGCGACACAGTGAAGTTTCCGTACCAGACATAGAATTTCCTGTCCAGTAAGTCGTAAAAACAGTGCGCAGATGAGAGGAGCCATGAATTATGAATGAGTGACCCGCTGCAGTGCCTGGTCACCACCAGCGCCTCAATGAATGCCACCGATACGATGAAGGGATACTCTCCGTCAGCTACATCATGGTTATGCCACAAGTCATTGTACTTTATATCCGTGGTTATTGCGTTCGTTAACACTTCATTGTTAATAGTGGAATTTCCACTGATGATGTAGGTAAAAAAGCACAATATTGACAACAATTGGTTCATGATTGTTTCAGCAATTCACGAAATAATAAAAGTTATCGATACCAAAGGAAATACGTGAATCACAAAAGGTTTCAATCGCATTTATTGTTTATGGTCTTCCGTTTTATGGCTATATTTTGTACCTCCTTCTGTTTCTACTAACACAAACTGAAACATATTTTACGACTTTCAATATCACATTTCGACAATCATTTCCGATACCAGCTCGCGTGGTTTACTGTAGTTTTAAATAATTTATTATTTATTGCGTTAGTTCCTGTTTTGAGAATTTAATATTACCTTGGAGAAAGTTGTTCATATACATGGACAAAAGCAGTATTTAAAATGATCGCGTTACATTACACCCTGTAGTTGTCAGTTATATCTATCTAGCTGTAAAAGTTTTTTCTAATGTTTTTTCATCTACTCATGTCCCTTGACCCTTTGAGTTTGACCCTTTCTTTCTTTTCTTGTTTTCGCCTACAAAACAGACAGGTTTGGAATGAGTAAAGGTTGGCCTTTACCCAGCATTAGGATATAATGTAGGTTACAAAAAAAAGGGTTTTCAGATATACTTTGGTCTAAAAAAAATCCTCAACCATAACATTCACAAAGTAACAGGAATTATACCAAAATGGCCGCTAGATCTGATGATAAAACTAACGGTTTGGTTCTCTTTTATTTTACTTTTGTTGTTGTTTTTTTGTGTTTACGTTTAGTAGTCTAATAAAAGTATTGTTTTTTATCGTCGAGAACACCGTTTTTGCAACAAATGTCTGTAATGTTGATAAAGTGACAATTTAACGCCAACAGAGGCGTTTTTGTAAAGACCATATACTCGTATTTTTACTCTTCGACAGTCATTATTGCTGATAGAATGTCACTGTGTCTAGAGGCTAAACGGATTTCCACCTAGCCTGGTTCATATCGGACTGCAATACGTACGGCGATGCACCATCGGTACATGGTGGACATCTCACCCATACGTACTAAACAATTTGATAATACTTCCATTATGCGTACAGATAAGAAGTGGAATGCCCTGGCAGAGTCTGTGTCTCCCGATAGCTACAACCTTCTTTTTTTAATTTATCATAGAGAAATGCTCATGCATACTTCGCTAACACGGGGAGATAACGCAGTTATGTGGGACTCCAACTCTCTAAAACTCCACGGTGTCCACTTTGGCAGGAATACGGGCACACATTAGCACTCACCGCCAAGGTCCGCCGCGGTTGTCAGTCACCGGACCCTCATCTGGGCTGTACACTCTATTACCGGCGCACTAGAACACATTGGTGCCAGACAACCAACCTTGGCCTCCCTATGGCGGGTCAAGTCAGTGGCCCGCCACCTACCACTTTTCGGGGATAGGGACCTTCCCTGTGGCCCCACCGCGTCGCGTGCGCCGCGAGTCGGCCCTGACCAGGCCGCGGCAGGTGGCGAGAGCGGCGTATCGCAATACCGGCACTGTTCTTCCGGCTCGACCTCCAACCCTCAGCCGCGATATCATATGGGACCTGGAATGCTCCATACGACATCGTGGCCCGCCTCAGTTGCGATGTCGCCCCTGTTACTAAGCGGCACCGCAATCTACTTATTGGCCGCTACGTCCTCGGCTTAATCGGCAAAAGCCCTGACGAGCGGCCCATCCTCGAGTTCCTCTTTATTTCACCGTGGATGACCAAGCCTACTGAGCCCCTCCACCTCGACAATATGGGATGCCCCCGGGGGGCCAATAGCTACAACCTGGGAGTCTTAAATTAAAGAGTTAATTGGTTACGTCTAGGCAAGCGTGCTTAACCATCGACCGTTCCGTACCGTTGTATTCCCACTCCACAAAATATTAGCTAAATATCTGCATGTACTCATCCTACCCGCTGTTTTTTGGAATACTTCACCTGGCGCAAAATGAGTTGTAAAATAATGATAAAATTTTGCAGATCCCTTTGATTAACGACCTCCGAGCACTTTGACGTTTTGATTTACGTGAAAAATATATTGCGTACCGTATTTTTCTCTTGGAAACTTTCGCCTAATATGATTTGTCAGTTTTCTGTTGTAAAAGTTATCGATAGAACGATATAGTTTTGAGTGTTAAATAAAAAAAAAGTGCTAAAATTAAAATTTATGCTTAAAATAAAAATAAAATGAATACCTACTAAGATTTGCCGTCATAAGTGTTATCAGTTTTGGGATAAGCAGTACATGAGCACTCCACTAAACGAATGAGGATAACAAACGATCCGAAAAACTCGGAGAAATAAGTGTATTTTCAAACTCGGTGAAATATTTCATTTACAAGTCTTTTATATTAATAGAATATTAACAACTGATATAATAGATCATTACATAAGAAATAAGCGTTTTGTGACGTAGGAACATAAAGTCGTTTTTTTATTTTTATTAATATATTTATGTAATCAAAGTATGTACCATTGCTATCTATGCACTTTTGCCATCTCATAGGTAGTTAATTGATCACTTTACTAAAAAACCAATTCGGACGGAAATCAATAATTTAGTTGAGGGCGCTTTGGACTGCCCCAGCGGAGTTGACTTTTTCCCTTGCAAGAAGTTTTCCAAATTTCGAAAAAAAAAAAAAATATGTTCAAATTCAGGTCCAAGGAGTACGGTAGATGTCTTAGTCATTCGAATTGAAGCTCCTCTAATTAGGTAGCCGTCTGTTGTGCAGTGTGTGGTCTAGCGTTGTTCTGAAGCAGCAGTGACCTAGAGCGATTGACCAGCCTCGGCTGTTTAGCAGCTAGCTTTTCCATCATAGTTTGCAGTTAACAATAGACATCCGCCGAAATCGTCTGGCCAGATTGATTAAAGCTGTAGTGAACAACACCGGCGCACTAGTCCACCAAATGCTCAAAAGATTTTTTTTTTGAGTCAATTTTCGCTTGGGGCAGGATTTGGCTGGTTCGCCAGGGTTCAGTCGTTGCGATGAGCGTTTCCGATTATTGAACAGAATCCACTTTTCATCACAAGTAATGATTCGATTTAAAATCCCTTCATTATTGTGCCGGTTGAGTAATGTAACGCAGCAGTCGACGCGCGTTTGTCGGTTTGCTGCACTCATGTTCAAATTCTGCAATCAATTCATGAGGTACCCACCTTTCAAGCTTTTTCACCTTCCCAATTTGCTTCAAGCGGATTAAAACAGTTTTATCACTAACACCGCAGCCTGCAGCTAACTCGGACGTGGTTTGCAATGGGCCCGCTTCCACAATAGCCTTCAATTCTTCATTATCAACTTTGGTCTCCGGCCGTCCACGGGGCTTGTTCTGCAGGTCGAAATTTCCAGAACGAAAACGTTGGAACGAAAAACGTACTGTGTTTTCTTTTGCGACACCGTCGACATACGCATCATTAATCCTTCGGGCCGTTTCTGCAGCACTGGTGCCACGATGAAACTCGTACTCGTAAATAACGCGAAAGGAGAATGCTCATCGATGTATGGAATCCCGTACCAAGCTGCATCAAAATCAAACTTTGTTTTTTATAGACTACACTGACCATGTTAACTCCTACAAAACATCTTTTTGAAAACAAAACCCGGGTTTTGCAGTTATTTCATAAAATCGAAAATAACCTAAAAACTAGGTCTATTTTGTTCGACACTATCAAAGACGTATTTTATTTTAGATACATTATACATGAACGTTATAGTTATTTATTAAACAAAAGAAACCATTACTGGGTATTAGATTCATCAAAAATCGATTCTATTGCATTCTACATCTTTATGACCGGCTGCTGTGAACGGCCAATTTAACCATAGACAAAATAATGATACCTAATCTTTTATAAGTAAATGATAAGATTCTATTCTAGTTTTTTTAATTAATGTAGAATTGGAAACGTATAATTTTTTTACAGTGATCATGACACTTTCAAAAATCAAGCTTACCTTAATCATATATTTATCATGTGAAACGGAGCGTCATGTATAGAGAGTAAAACAATATCCTTACTTTTAAACTCAAAAGTAAATTCCCTATTCAAAAATCAAATCCGCGACGCGTAATGTCGTAAAAAATTATAAAACTAATTACTATAAAATTTTGGTCTTGATGCGTGAGACTTTTTGGTACCACTTTTGGTCATTCTCCTTTCAAGTTTTCCATTTTGTAAACTGACTGGCGCAAAGAAAAATCAAAAGAGGAAAAATTAAATGAATTACGATTATCCAAACAAAAAAGCATGAGTAAATAGCTGTATAAATTTAAAATTCGAATTCCAAACCAAAGAGGAGATATTTGAGATCAAAGTGGCTAGTACGACAAAACGCCAATTTCATAGGTAAGGACCTAATAGATATACAATACAAAAATATCGTAGTGTTTCACGGCAAAGCATCATTCTCTAGTAAATAAATCTTTATGTCTTTCGTGGAACAGATCCTTAGGGGATCCGGGGATTTGTGCGAATCTCTTATCTGATATCCATTCTTTCGCTAAGGGTTCAGCAGCTACGGTCTTTATGTCCGTTCTTGTCCTCGAACTAGTTCGTATTTATTTTCACTGCCTTTTTGAAACTGTGGCAGAAGCCAATGGCCAATGAATAGTTATTAGGCGTTTTGTTCGGTTCCCTTTACCTTTTGTAAACCTTTTATTTCCAGTTCATTATTATTACTGTTTATTAGTAACTAAATAAATCGTAAAAAATAGGTTTATAATAATGATAAACATTTCGTCACTCAAGTTCTAACAATACGTATGTTTTTTTTTTGACTAAATATGTTACGTAAGGAATTCGAAAGGAAATCGCAGGACATACAATTAGACAATCTAACACGAGTATTGGAACCACGGTGATGCGTCATTTATTACAAAAAACAACACGTGGGTACTTGTCAATGTGTCAGTGTTGCACAGAAAAGCCACAGAAAAACAGCGTAATTCAGTTCAAAATAATACTACAAGTTAACTTGTCATTGAGATATTAATTGTCGTATTTGAACATAAGCGAATATTTGCGTGATCTTGGGGATATGTAAGATTACAATTTCCACAATACCGACTTCATTATTAAAAGAAAACACACGGCAACTATAGACGTTTTCACACAAACTTATGTCAACCGCGGCAATATCTTCAGAAAACAAATAAAATTGTATTAATTTCATTCTTCTATTGGTTTAGGAGCTAAAAAAACAGAGATTCCATTTAAATTATTAAAATAACATCTTGAAGCCACAAGGTCTAACTTTGAGAAGGGTCCGTCTGAGTCAATTTGCGAATTAATTTCACGTTGAACTCGCTCGATGTTATTTTAATTGCTAGCTGGTTATAAAAGGTAATAAAACCTTTCTGAACATTTTGTGTGTTTTAATTTTATGAAATCAACTTATTAAAGTGATATTGTTTGTTTCTGTTGTTGAAATTATTAATGGCTAAAATGAGGCAGATTTTGAATTTATATTACAATTACCTTATATTGTTTCATATTTTAGTGGCATTTAGGGAACCTACTTGTACAACAAAGTAATTTTTAGTTTAATTAGATTAATTTTAGCCCTAAAATGTTCCTACATTATAGAATATAAATAGATCTATGATAAGGGGTGACGGTTTTCGGGCCCGTGGACTCAAAGCAAAGAAATATTATGTCAGCGAAGACGATTGTCAAAAGGGACTGATCACGTTACATTTCATTAGATCCAATTTCAATCCTTTAACAATCTTTATCACTGATAGAATATTAATTGGTTTAGTCACCCATGACTTTTATGCCACAACTAAAACAATTATTTCAATAAATATTATCAACTTCAGTGCAAGCATCAGAAGGTATAGGTCTACCAGAATCTCATGGCATTTTTTATTTTTTTTAAATTGTGATTTTCATATGGCAATGTCAATTGTCACCTGTCAAATCAAAGTACTTGATGTGTCAACCGCTGCTGAAATTTTTGATATTATCTTGAAAATTTGTTATTATTGTGAAAATGTCGAAAAACCCACTTCGATCTCAAGCGAGACATATTGTTTTCAATGTGTATCATAAAATAAGGGAAGAAGAAGGCGTAAATCAAACTCAATCTTTGACTTTAAAGTGCGTCGTAGAGTGGACCGGTAAGTTGGACTGACTTGTTTTGATACTTTTAGTTTATTTTATATTTTTCTTACTTATTTTTTATTTCTTTCCATTACTATTATATGGTAAATCGTAGGTCAGGGCACATCGAATGATGGCTGGAAGGAAATGGCAACAGTAATATAACTGTTACTAATTCTTCGACAAGATATTGATTTTAACGGAGATTGAGAATCTTTGACGTAAGAAAAATATTAAGTAATAATCTGCGCCCTGCAGTGGGACATGTATATAGTCGGGAGTTTTTGGCGGGATTTTGTCGAGTGAAGTTCAGTGGCTGTTAATAATAGTTGCAAGTTGATTCCTAGTGGATATTGTGATATATTATTGGTGTAGTTTTTTGTCTCAACTGTCTACGCAACTGGACAATTTGTAAAATCATTGACAGAAGCGATCTCGGGATAGTGGAGCGGAGTATTTTATTGTAGTATTGACTGCCTCTGCAAAGCTTACTGGGAAGACTGACTCGATACAATTTGCTGCCAAATACTCCAAAAAACATTAGAATCTGTTACATCCGCATTCTAATGCATACTAAAGAATAAATATAAGATCCAAAACTCTTTCCAAAGACGTGGATAAAAGGTCCTAGCAACCAGGCCATAAAACTTACATAAAAAAGTATATATAGACTGATGATGATGAATGACTATTAGTAACATGATACATTTTATTATTTTTTACAGACTTTATACATAAAGAGATTGGTTTTGAATATGTTAAATGCTAATGAAAAAGAACCATTTTGATGGAGAGAGATGACTTAAAACTACAAAGATACAAGTTTTTGAAATGCCAGTGGAGTTCATGGAATCGTATTCTAGTTTTCTAGTTCTGAATGAGGTTTTAAGTTATTAGTATGATTTAAATGATATATAATAAATTAGTACATGAATTAATATTCAATTGATTTATTTTTCCTATGTTAAGAACCCGATGTATAACAACATTATTCATACACATACATATAATACTCACAGTGGATCTTTGTGTCTCTGAATTGGTTGCAAGACCCCGCGCAGTAGCTATTTTTGTGTCAATGTTGAAGGTGAAGATAGCATTGTATAACCGCCTCTTTCATTCGCTTATGTATGTCACATCGTCCTATCTCGCTTACTCTATCCAGTATACTCGATGACAAACTGTTTCTTACGCAATGGTAGGCAGGACCAAGTTCAAAGACACAAAGATCCGCTGTGACTACTATAATATAGGTACCTCATGTTCATTAATACTAAAGACATAAATAAAAATTAAACAGTATCAAGATCGTTTAATCCAATTTCCCCAGTATTGCACACAACAAATTTTTATTTCCACATTTGCCATGAGATTCCGGTAGACCTTTAATAGGTCTTTACCTATGAAATTACCGTTCTGCAGTACTGGCCATTTCAAATCAAAATATTTTTTGTTTAGCTAAGAATTCTAATTTCAAATTATTTATATTTAAAATATGTTTTTTTTCTTCAGAATTAGTCATTGTTTATTGATTAGCGTTATGTTTTCATCGCATTTGAATCTTTTTCGTCATCATAGAAACGTAAAAAAATCGAGTACTTATGGAATATGAGTACCGTCATGGCAGCAACTTGGCACAAGCGGCACGCAACATCAACGACGTTTACTGAGCAAACACTACAAACGAACGCACCGCCTGTTATTGGTTTGCCCGCTCCGTACTGGAAATTTTGACCTGAAAAATGAAACCCGTGGACGCCCGAAAACTTTACGCGAAGTACGCGTCGAAACGTACCTTGCACTGTGCAACAGTCACACTGTGCTGAACCAAACGTTTCGCTCCTTTTTTTGTTATTTGTTGCAACATTGAGACAACTCGCTGTCATCAATATTGACAGTTGTAAAAATGTGATCGTCATGGCTGAACGCGATACCGGGTTCTCGTTTGATTGTATTGTAATTGTTAAATAATCAACCCATCGTTATTGGAAATTGCGTCCGCCATTCGCGGGTGGTATTGTGATTCGCCCAGACATTGGTATTTGGGTATATTTCACGCGCAGCGAGGTATTTTCGTGTCGGGAACGTGTATCGCAGCCTGGCGAGAATACCACCAGATCACGTTTGTTGTCCCTTCCTTTATTATATATATTTTACCCCACACCTCCCGACCACACGTGGGATTGGACACGGGACCAGGAGACCAACACGAGGATACGGGGAAAGTTATACCATCGTACCATTTTTTCACCTGGTTGACAGAAACTAGTATCTCAAAGAACATACCCCTAGCTGACCGCTGCTGCGTATTGCAGTTTCGCGGGTATAGACCTGGTAGGATCCAAGAGTCGCAATGTTGCTATGGGCCCCAGCGTTTCCTCTTGGCTGTGACCCGCAGGCCTGTATTCAACACACACAAACGAAGGAATTTTGAGCAAGCGCTCAGCAAGTTGGTTGGATACTAGTTCAGCACCTAAACAAGGCCTTACACGAAAACTTATCCCTAGAAAAGTGGTGGTCACTGTTTTGTGGTCTAGGGCTGGTGTGATTCATCACAGCTTCTTACCAAACGAGATGAGCATTACTGCAGATGTGTGCTGCGAAGGACTGGACACAATGATGGAGAAGCTCGTACGTTTCCAACCAGCGTAGGTCAATTTAAAACGACAACGCGCGACCTTCTTCACAGCAGACGGTCTCCATGTTACAAGAGCTGGGGTTGGAAGCTCTCCGTCATCCGCCATAATCAACAGACCTATCGCCGACAGACTTCTACTTTTACCAAAATTTGGATAACTTCTTGGCGGGAAATAAGACACAATACCCGAGAGGAAGCACAAAATGCCTTTGAAGAATTTGTTATCACCTTCAAAAATAGTCTATAAACAGCCACTGCGTTGGCAAAGATGCATTGATTTCATGGATGATTACGTTGATTAAAAGAAATAAAATAAAAATATGTTAAATCATTTTAAAAAAACTGTGGTTTCATAGGTAAAGACCCAATATAATTTAACTAAAAAGATGAATTTCTAGATCAGAGCCTGAAATATCTGAAAATAGGAGATACACGCACCAATGGCGCCGACGTATGCGAACCATGAAGTAGGTAGTGTGATTCACCTGAAGCAAACAAAACTTGAAAAGAAGACAACACATGAAATATTAGGTTATAGTTTTATATGCATATAATGTCACATTTAAATGTTTACCTTGAAACATTAGCACCTTCTCTAAATAGTTTAAATCAAAGTCGTTGTCCGCGTCTGTTGACGTCATTTCTGTTTCTCCGCTAACTCCTTTTAAACCACGCAAGAATTTTTGATCCGGTTTTTACTAATAGAAAGAGCGATACACGAGGCAGGTTTTTGTATATAATATTTTCTGGTTGGCTGGTTATTTAAATATTATATAATCTCTGAATTCTGATATGCACAGGATTAGCAAAATTCTCTATAGGAAATTAATGAAAATCTTTTTTTATAGGGTTGTTATAGAGAATCAATTTAAAATAACTTTTAGCACATGTTGTGCGAAAATTTCAGAGATTTTTACGTATAAACAATAATTATAAGGTTTTGTGGTTCTTTCAAGTGCATTTATTTTATTGTGCATTGATTAATACTAGACTGAATTAACACAAATTAAATCATGTCGCTTCACAAAAGACATGCTAATATCGTGTTACAGGAATTCAATTATAAATAAATTAGCTTAGCTACACAGGGTTCATGAGGTGTGCTAATGCATATAGAATATTTGATTTAGCTAATAATAATTAAATTATGTGATCAACTTCAATGTTCACTAGTAGTTAGTGATTGGGGATCGCTTAGAATATGGGTGTAAAATAAGAAATAAGTAATTTTGTAGTAGAATAAAATTACATCCAGTAAATGTTGACTTTCAACCTACAAACTAGCCTTAACTTTTATTGGTAAAATATCAACTACTTTTGAGAAAAACGCTTATTGGCTAAAATTAGCACAATTATACCAAATTCTTTTAAGAAGAAAATTCGTCACTAAACTGACTAACATTGTTCTCACGATACAGGACATAAAGCGTGAACAATAGGGGACAGAACTCATTAAGCAGACGCTATTCTTCTATTCTCTTCGAGAGAGTAATACCTACCTACGTTTCCGAGTGTTCCGGCTTGGATTAGACAGACAATAGATATACCAGACGTTCGTTCAATCTCGTTCGTTTTTTTGTCCCGTTCTCGGGATTAGACAATAAATTAAATAACGTTAAGATCGTGGCATTTTAAATTATAGATAGTTAGGAACAGATTTTTTTATAGGCAGGCAAATACTGGATGAATAGTCAAATATTGACACTCATTGGGCAGTGTAAAATGTTTCTTTGTAATATTACTGCACTATATTCAATGGGTGACACAGTACGGTTCGGCTTGACAACCAAACATGACAAACTACTAGAGAACAAGAAAAGAGTTTGTCACAAGCTAGATATCCTCATAAAAAGTCAATATTCAAATTACCTAGATCAGCACCTTTATCTTATAACACACAACATTAAAGTATCTTTTTCAACCAGAAATTCCTGATCGATTGCTTCATTTATTTAAAATTCTTCTGCTCGACAATGTACCAGGCCCCTCAGAAAGTATTGCGAAAAAAAGTTTTTATATATGGGAGACTGGCCAGTTATAATGTTTTTCGAAAATATGATTATTTATAAGTAAAAATAAGTAAGTTCCAATTTCAAAATTTCCCTCCACATTTTTTGCGAGTTAATTCAAAGTATTGTGTCTCACTGAAATATGGATATGCGCCGGGAACATTTTAGAGCTATGATTTTATACGATTTCAAGTGTCGCCTGAAACCGGATGAATCGTACGATAGACTTCAAATGGCATTCATGGATGAAGGCCCTTCCAAGGCAACCGTGTATCGTTGGTATAACGAATTCAAGCGCGGTCGACCAACTTTGGGGGATGACGAAAGAAGCGGTCGCCCTTTGACGGCTGTTACCGAAGAAAACGTGCTAGCAGTGAAAAATTTAATCCAAGACAATAGGCGAATTACATATCAGGAGATTCAACACATATTGAAGATTGGATCGGGAAGCGTTCACGAGATTCTACACAGCCATCTTCGCGTGAGGAGGATAGTATCACGCTGGGTGCCGCACAACCTCACCGATGCTCAGAAGCAGGCCCGGGTGGAATGGTGCCGTGATATGCTTAACAAATTTGAAGCAGGCTCGTCTCGGCGTGTTTACGACATCGTTACAGGTGATGAGTCCTGGATTTATCAATACGACCCAGAAACCAAGCGCCAGTCGACTGTTTGGGTGTTTCAAAATGAGCCAACGCCTACCAAAGTGAAGCGATCTAGAAGCGGGGGTAAGATTTTGATCGCTAGCTTTTTTAATTTGACTGGCCACTTGGTATCAATTCCCTTACGGGATCAAAGAAGCATTAATGCCGAATGGTATACTACCAAATGTTTGCCAGAAGTTTTCTCTGTTATAAGCAACAAGCGACCAAACACAGGGCTCCGCGGGCTACTGCTCCACCACGACAATGCACCTGCGCACACCGCACTCAAAACGAGGGACTTCCTGGACAGCACGCCAGTCAAACTCCTGGGTCACCCTCCTTACAGCCCTGATCTAGCACCGTGTGACTTCTTTTTATTCCCAAAAATAAAAAATCAGCTCAAAGGGATACAATTTTCGTCGCCGGAAGATGCGCTGGCTGCGTTCGAGCAGGCTGTAAACGAGGTGTCTGCGGCGGACTGGAAAAAGTGTTTTGAAAACTGGTTTAGGCGCATGAATCTTTGTATAGAGGCTGGTGGAAAGTACTTTGAAAAGATTTAATAAAAATATATGTACGTATAGAACAATTTTTTTTAGTTTCGCAAAACTTTCTGAGTGTCCCACGTAACATACTCTTAAAGTTATCAAATAAAAGCACTGCGGTTGATTGTGTGAATTTGTGTGTTACATAATTACCCCGCAGTGTTTTACTGGTATATTTATTTTACTGTTTCTACTGAAACGAAAGGAAAACTTCCGTGACATTCAAAAAACAACCATAACATCACTTTTTAAAGCCCACATCGTTACATCACTCAAATTCCCGAATTTCATTCATCGCGCATTCTTCAAGTTGTTGAGCTTAACTCAAACAGCTGCGATAATCACCTTTATGACAAAGCGAACAGGATACAATCTTACACGGCACACTTGGCTTCCGGCGTTTCGTCTGATTGTGCCTTTTATACTGGAGTTTCCTGCGGTGAGAGGCAGATAGGTTCAACTGATTGTGTTGTTAAAACTGTATCTTGCTTTCCATTGTCTTTGCATGTGTGCCTATTGACGAATATGCAGCATTGATTTGTAGGAAAATATCAAGAAAGAAGTCTACATAACATCACGCCTGTATTTCTATAGCGGACAGACAGAGGTGTATGGTAAACTAACAGTTCTTAGTTAGATATTTTTAAGTCTCATGTACGGCGTTGTCGGTAGTCGGCGAAGACTACGGTGACGTCACGCAGGCCCCATGACGGGGCAGGAGAGCGGGGGGCAGGTACGGAGTGGAGAGCGCACAGAACAGCGATCGTACACAGCAAGCGCCGGCATTAGAAATAATTAGATTGGAACGTCACAGAGACACAGACTTTCGACACAGATACACTTTCGGAACTTTAAGAAAGCAAAGCTTTATGAAAATTGAAATTCAATCAATCTGTTTAGCCTTTTTTCCAAACTTTGTTAGGGTCGGCTTCCTGTGTAACCAGATCCTGCTGGATACCAGTGTTTTTCAGTGGTGTTCATTCGTTTGTCCCAAAAATGTGTGGTGCCTTTGAGGTTGTGCCGAATAAACGTATTTTCTTTTTTACATTTCTGGAAATTGGTTGCTTCATCATCATCATCATCATTGATTGCTTAAAATTCCGTAATAGAAAACACAAATAAAACATGGTCTAGGTATCAAAACCAGTCGCGGATAAATTTGAAAGAGAGTTACCGCGGCCCTGGCACAAGCAACTGAAGGAACAGGGGATGGTTTTAGTCAGTAAGTCTTCTCCCGCTTCACCCAGAGCGGGAGAAGTCATTGGATGATATCCCACCCAAAAAAAAAGATTTCAAAACTAAATACCTCAAACAAGCAGCCGCCATTCACGACTACTGAACCAATGAGCCAGAGACGTGCAAGTTTTCAATATTCGACGATCCTTCTTGGCTGCTACAGCCATTTATTATTTCGAACAAAATGTGTTCCAACAGTTGCCAAGGGATTACGTATGGCCTGTTACACCACATTCGAATTAGTTTCGATTAACTGATTTATTTAACCATTTATGCACACACACATAATATACAAACAAGAAGAAGAAACAGAAAAATAGGTACATAGGTGGTGCTTATTTCTATAGAAATCTCTTCCAGCATACCTGCGAAAGGAAAGATTGACTGATTTAGCTGATCAATGCAAAACATATTTCCTTTATTCTGGTAAATAGGGTTTTCAAGTAGATGAGAGTAACGGTAGACAGACGACAGAAAATCTGATATCAGTTTTAGCACCGAGTATCTTGTTGCCCAGTTACTGAATTGTGGAGGACGTTCACTCCATGTGACATAGTGGTCCCTATTCAGCTGCATGCAGTTAAACTTGTATCCGAACCCAACATAGGTCGAAAGGGCTAACAAGATTGATAGAGCCTTGCCGTATAATTGCTAAAAGCCAAATCTTAAATACACATGAAAAATTATTACTGAATAAAAAACATTCAGCTAAATGGTTTAAAATACAAATGCCTGCTTGAAAGGCCCATTAAGGTAATTCTTTTGCAACATAATCTATCGGAGTAAACGAATCGGTCCCCGGAGATGCAAATCAGTTCAGCGAGGGAGCAACCGCGGGGTAGAATTAAGCATTTTATATCAAAATGTAGATCTAACTTCTATTTTTATAATAATTATTTTGTTCTTTAAATACCATGATACCTTTTGACAACAGGTATTTGAAAGAAAATATTAAATTCCGTTAGTCTACAGCAATTTCCATAGAGTAGCTTATCACAAGCTTTAAACAGTACAGCAATTTTATGTTATTTTAATAACGTTCCATATTCCCTGCATGTTCACTGTGAGGTAAGAGGAAGTTCCATATTGTGCTTTTGTATTTTAAAAATATAATAAATTGCTTGTCATTTTCTCTCGTCCCGCCTCGAGGCATTCTCGATCCGTAAATTAATTCCATTTTATATAAAATTGAGAGCCGTTCCGTAAAATGATGCTGTTCAGGATTAATATTAGTAAAGATCTGTTATTGGATGCCCATAACTCGTATAAATAATCTGAGTCAAGGAGGGTACTTAATAATGTAGGAGCTGAACATTGCCAATAAAGGTTTTACAGATTCCTATTATAAGTAAGTCGATAGCTTGAGGAACCGCTTATTGACTTGTCAAGATAGAATAGGAAAGAAACAAAAGAAGAGAGGGAGATTTCTACCTAAAAGAACAACGCCTGTGGTGCCTGAGATCTCTCAAGCAGCGGACTAAGCTGTTTCTGATTGGAAGACCCAACTGGCGCTCTAGTTCAACCACGAATTAATCATTTCTTCTATGATCTTGATTTTTGCTTCCATGATTCGAGAAAATACCACCGAATTGTCTCTGAAGATCCATTGGATGAATGCAGCCTGCAGAAATTTGGCTGCTGGAATGTACTTAGATCAGGTAACATTAGAAGCTCGAAATACTCTTTGAGAAAGCCTTAGTGTTTTTTTGCACCAGACAAACTCGAGTATCATGACTCGAGGAGGTTATTTTAATGAATTCGTTTAAGGGCATTGAATTAAAGGCTGCAATATCAGGGTACATTTCGATTCAAATTTAATGGTGGCTCAAAATACTATGCAAAATGCGGCGCAGCAGCAAATTTTTGTAACAAAATAAATTCTTTGCCTTTCTTTCTTTCTTTGAACAGCGGTGGTGTTCAAAGAATAAAGTTGGAATGTACCTGTACCCAAGACACATTGAAATCATATTAGACTAGTGTAAAATTCTGTTGGTCGTGGCGATGAGCGAAAACGTCCAATTTGATCAGACATCGGGCAACTATTGCGGGCCGGATATAGTCGTGTTTGTGGCGGTATGTCCGGATGCCTGGCCGAGATTAAACATAGGAACATCGGGGGTTTTTTCCGTTCAGTGTTTACCTTTCTTCCTTATCAGTTTTACAAACGACAAACCGTGTGCCCAATGGGGTTTTCCATCGACGAAAACACAAATCTTTCATCGCTTATATGGGATGGATTTTTGCAAATTATTCCATTCACTGCTGTTAAATTATGAGGCAACCTTGTTAACAACATATGTTACTTCTAAACCCAAAGATTTCTTAGAACTTTAAAGGAAGCTTTGAAGGAAAAAGAAAAATATATTAAATAATTACGCGAAACTTTTTCTTTGTTGTCGTCGCCAACTGTTGTATTCGGGGGGAGTTAAAGAATAATGCAATTTTCCTTTATGTTTTGTAATACGATCTAGTAATCTTTTGTTTGCTCACCGATAGTTGAGAACTAATTAGCATTATATTTATTTTAAATAAATAAAAGTGAAAATCATTTTAAGACAAGCTTTTAATTAACAAAAATGTACGAAATGCAATATCGGTTTTCATTACAAATCCAATGAGCCCTAACACGATAGTGTTATCTTGTCTGGTTAAGGAGTTGCTTTGGCCACCTTCAGGTTGCATAATGTAATCAGCTCCATAGTACCATATTATTTCAATGTTGTCAAAGGTCATAAGGAAGCCAAGTTTCAGCTTAATCCGATAACAGAAAGTGCTTGAAAAATCGATTAATACCCGGACACACATGAATGGTAGTATAAACCTTGTTAAAGTAAACCCAACGAGAATATGAATAATACCTACTATGTACGATAATCAAAATATTATTCACCAGCCAGAGTCCAGTACATGAAAGCACAATTAACTAGGTATCTACTATCTAGGTAGTCTACAAAGGCGTACAAAAATAATTTACAGTACTAACTTTAGAAAGTGAGAACTTTAGAAAGTGAAAGTCTACACAGGCAGTGTGTGAGCCGAGCGATGGGAACAACATACCTATATCTGACCGTGTAATGAAACCTAATCGCCACCTAGTAGAACTTCGGAAGCTTTTCGCAAGACTTTCAAATCAATTGGTTTCAGTAAAATGTGTGTACAATAAAAGCTAACATGAATTATTTATGGCGAATTAAACATATTTAGGTTTATTATCTTGAGTTTTTTTTGGCCGAGCGAGCGCAAAGCGCGAGATAAGCGTCTCCGGTTCAGCTTGGACAAAAAATCTTTCGTACGTTCAGTTGTTCTGTTTTCCAGGTCGCATTTCTCAAACGATTCTCGTGAAATTTTGTGAGCAGATTCGATTATTATATGCAACTTTTTTGGTGGTGGGTAACCGGTACCCGCATTGTCGAGGCGGGGAAGCTCAGTAGCCGTGGCTTGGTCACCCATGGTGAAGCGAAGAGAGAGGCCGCTCTTCAGGGTTTTTGCCGATTAAGCTGACGACGTAGTGGCCAACAAGTAGGTTGCGGTGCCGCTTGGGAGACATTGCAACTAACCGATGACCGGCCGCGAAGTCGTATGGGAGGCATCGTGGCTGACGGCTGGAGGCCGCGGTGGGAGAGGAGTGCTGGTACTGTGGTGCGCCGCTCTACCTACCTCCCATGGCCTGGACGGGGTTTCGACCGTCTGATGGTGGACACGGTGGGGCTGGAGCTGCAGGGGAGGAGGAGTGTCGGTATCTCTTCCTTACCTCTGTGGCTGAACACTGGTAGGTGACAGGGCCACTGACCTGACACGTAACAGGGGGACCAAGGATGTCATACACGGGGTGGTCTGGCGCCCATGTGCTAGTTTGGTCCCTGCGCTGGTCACGGTGTGCAATGTGTTCTGGTGCGCCAGTGGTGGGTCGGTGGAGGAGAGTCCGGTGACGGAAAGCCGCGATAGGTTCATGGTTGAGTGCGAACGGGTGCCCGTGTTCTCGCCATAAGTGGCACAGGTGGAGGACACCATGGAGTTTTAGTGGGTTGGAGTCCCACATAACTGCGCTATCTCCCCGTGGTAGCGCAGTATGCATGAGGATTACAGGTTAACAACATCAATGTATGTCATCAGTAATAGGATTGTTAACAACATCAGCGCCCCTAACGGATGAAACGATATCTCGTCCATGGTACTGGCGGATTAATACTAATATTAATGCAAAAGTGTGTTTGTCTATTTTTTTTTTTTGTTTTTTGGACGTGCAACAAATTGATTAACGGATTTTGCTGAAACTTAGCAGACGGATAGACTATGAATTGGGTAAGAATATAGGAGCAAAGTTCCCAGGTTCGATAGCGGGCAGGTAATCATGTAGTATAATAAGTATTCAAAAGTATGTATGCCCAGCAGAGGTTCAGCCTACAAAACTACAGTTAACAAAGCCCCCACTTGTTTTTAAACTATGATTTATTAGGACCCCGAACAGGTGAAGGTATTCACGTCCCAATACTCTTAAAGCAGTTTAAAGTTGTAAATAATTCTGTTTTGGAACATGTAAAGACGAGAAATGAAAAACAAGAAACAAAAATTTCATATTATTTTCTGGCTCTTTAAAAATTACTGAAAAGTTAAATGGTATTTTGATTTGAATTCTACCAAACGTTCCATTGTAATGGATAGCCACAGAGTAACCGTCTGATCCTGTGCCTTAAATGTTGACAGACCAAAACGGCGTGTAGGTTGATCCATCAATAGTCACAGTTGTTTGGTATTTTATAAGGATACCTACACGGACTAGCGCTGCTAAACTCTAGTGGATTCCAAAAGACCTTAGAAGATGTTGACGAGTGTCGAGTAGCTTAGGTCCACCAAGCAACAAATTATATCAACATCCAAAATACAACTCTCCAGTATTCACTTCGTTATCGTTTTAATCACTTTCAGCAAAGGTACCTACATAATTAATTTCCTCTCTGAAACCTTATAGTCAAACTGAAGCATCGACACTTGTGTCGGTGTGTTTGTTGAACAGTTATGCTACCTTTACACAAAGTAAGATTGAGTTATGTCAAACGACGCTGACACCGTCAATGATATCAAGTTTTGATTTCTTAAATAACTTTTTATAGATCACTCTTTAAAATCTAACGCACAGGCGCGATTCGACAGTGTAACACGATTTAGTGATGGCATCCGGAAAACAATTTGAATGAAAACGCGGCAGGCGCAGTTGCCGGGATGAGAATTATCGCAAAATTAAACTGACAAATTGTCAAACGCGCGTTAGCTGCTGTCATTGATTGAATGTGTTTTCAACAGCCAATTGAATCACATCACAATTATGTCGATAATTTCGTTCTAGCGAAACTGGTGGTGAGTGTTGTATTGCCACGTCGTGCCTGTCCGTGGGAGCCTTTCAACTGACGTCCGCTTCGATTTTATAGACATACTCGTCATAATCATGTTTGGCATACAATATATCTTCTCTTCAGAGTTTTCATACGATTGATCTTGAATGAAACATACGAAACGAGTTGGCTCTAGGAACCGAACATTTCTTCCAATGAGAAATAGACGAAATCCGTCAATAAAGTGTAAGCTCGATTGCGGATGGAACAAAAACTAGGCTTCGTTTTTTTGGAAGGCAGGCAATTAGATGGCTTAGGTACTTACTGAAGCGAAGGTGTTACGGTAAAAATCCAGACCTGTATTATATAACGATGGACGAAGTTGGTGGTGTTAAGGTACCTTTACGGTTTTCACCATTTTTATATTGAGGCTTCTGCTTTTCCGAAAGCATGTTAATCCATCGGTATTACGGTCCTTAAAACGGTTTAAAAGACTCGAGATCAAAACTAATCAATTTATTATAATGGTGTTAAAGTAGCTTTAAAATTAACAAAGTTTTATGTATAATAATATCTCATATCATCGTATCCACCTGAACGAATTTTGGAAACGGTGGCAGAGTATGCAGGAGAATCTATATAGCCTGAGTATATGTGCAAAGACGGGTGAATTATCTGTACCTTTACTCTGGACCTTTACCCTTCTCAAATAAAACTACACCATTCGTCGTCGTCCCTTCACGCAAGTCGCTGGATACGAAGCCACAGGACCGGTTGATATCGTGATGCTTGGGGGAGACCAGGGGCCCTAGACAAGTGAAATTCTATCAACGTGTGAAAGTGTGGCGATAGCGATTGTAAAAATTTCGTAAATGTATGGGTATTTCAAACGCCATCGAAATATCACGTGATCAATCCCTTAAAATTTGGCATTCCGACCATTGCCATCGATGACGTCGAATGACACTTGTTGAGAGCCTGTATGCTTTGTAGTGGATGAGTTTCGACTGTAATTAGTATAGTGATGATTACCACCAACTTTGATCGCTCATATTATTGAAGTGGAAGCAGAGGCTTTAGAAAAGGGGCATTCGATGTGAGCAAAGGCTATAGTAGAAATGTCAAAATGTAAGGGATTGATCTTGATATCGCTTGTCAACCCGTTACAATTTTTTCGCTATCGTCTAGCATTCAATGATAGAAAGTCACTTGTCTAGTACCTCTAGATAACGTTACATCAATATTTTGAGGCGGTCCATACCAACTGGTTGTCATCGATCAACTGCAGTCTAGCTGCAACTTTAGCTCAGCTTAGCTTGTAATACGTGGCAGCGGAACAAGGTATCCATTTGCAGCATGAAACTAACGACGATCATATTGTAAGTTAGTAGGTACATAAACTCTTATAAACAAGCTTTAGAAACCTTAATAAATACTTCCATAAATACGACGACAGCAGACGATCAAAACACTTGAAGCATCAATCGCTTTCCGGTACCGTATCCGCAATTTCGGCGAATTTACTAGGGATCAGCAAAATATTTATTGACTTAACAAAAGGGAAAGAGAATGAAAACAATCGGAATTGAATAAATAACGCCTGGGTCCATTTTATATACATTTGCCAGCCGGAGTTTAGAATCAACGTTTTAGTAAAGGGTTTCAAATTGGATATTGTATTTCAGAAAATAGGAAACACAGCATTGGGTTGACCCATTTAAATCTTTTCGAACACTGTTTTGAACAAAACACTGGTTTTTATTATCTGTTATAAATGCGCGCCCTCCGCCTGCAACAAATGGTTTAATGATCTGTCTGTCTACACCGCTTGCTGTTAGCTGCGCTTGTTTTCTGGTTGCTCTACTTTATACTTCTATCCGTTGTTGCCTCCTTTTCTAAAACAACAAACTTTCCATGGGTACTGCAATAATGACTATCAATGTATATTATATAAGTACTCAAAATATTTTGAGTATCGATGGATGTATAATTTTAATGCTCCTCTTATTAAGTACTTCAAGCCATCTTTTCTCTAAATTAGAGGTGCGCATAATATTTCTCAAAGTAACACAATTTAATAGAAGGCGAACGTTTCTCGACACAAACAGAGTAAAAAGGCGGCGATCAGCAAATATTCACAAATTGACACAAGCAAATTGAAAACGAGCAGAAAACGTGAAGATTTGGGTAAATATTCCTTGTTAAGAATACACGATACGTATTTGAACGGTGCAATGTGATTTGTCGTGCCAAACATATGTAGATACAGTATACCTAGCAATAGTATTTTGACAAGACAAAAGATATTTATTTCAACTGGGCCACCAAGCGGCACTTTTGAATGTCACAATTTAAATTTAAATGGAATACAAGTTGATTCTACCGTGCATTCGGAAAGTAGCTAGTTATGGAGAAGAATGCACAAGAAACTTCCAAGAAATTATTAGCACAGTTACAGGGTATACTATCTGTTATGTTGAGAATTATAATATTTATATGTGGGTTTCCAAATTTAGACAAGTATTATAGTAAGGTACTATTTGCCCAAGTTTGGAGAATAGTGTCAAAAAGATATCATACCGGACGCACGGGGTCCCAAAGCTAACATCACTAATTTAGTTCAAGTAAATGTCACTAGATGGCGCAATATGCATCGATGTATTATTAAATTGTGTGTAAAATTAACATTTTCTAGAATTGATCATAAAATTTGTATGTTTTTTTTTAATCAACTGTCCTAAGCACAAAATTATGGAATATTGGGCCCTTAATTCACATTTCAACGATTACTTGACCGGATCATTTAAAATAGATGCCAAATTGATGGTCGCGGTTTTGAATTTCTGAGGCATGCCATTTGATTTTTAAATTTTTATTGTAACACATTTTGGTACAATGAAACTGTAAAAACGTGCAAAAAAAAACGATAACACAAATCGTCACTTTGTTTAAAGAAAAAAAATAGTCACCAACCGAGAAAACCCTTTTACTTGCTAGTCGCTGCTTACACCATCTATAGCCATATATAGACCGAAGTACTTATAAAAATAATCATCTTCTATCATCTAATCTCAGTTATCCGCGGTTTGTCATTCTACGATCACCAAATCATCTACAAAAGGTACCACCCTACACTTTCACCGGTTGTTTTTGAAAATCCCAATCTTCAGTTGTTATTCATGATGAAAGAATAGCTTTGGAGAAAGCATAGCAATATTAAACAGTACTTGATAACTCAAACAGTAAGCCGGTGTACAGATATGTATGTATACGGATAGGTATGTACGTACGGAACAGCCGAGAGGAAATATTTCAAACAATGGAGTCGTTTAGCTCAGTAATTAGCGATTAGGTTTCCCCTACCAAGCGTTTATTTGGTTCAGTTCACATTTCATCAATCATGTTCGAGTCAAACTGCCTGAAGCCTCATCATCTATGAACACCTTCAGGAACTTGTTACTGGTAACTTGAACCAAACATCGTATGTTGATTGCTAATTAATTGTGGACCTTGTGTAGGGAAATTATAAAGATGCTTGGCTTAAAATTCCACCTGTAAGCGTTTCCCTTGCAATAGAATGTCACAGGTGGCATCTTACAGTAACTTTATGTAACTTTTTAATAAGACTTTTAAAATTAAACAAAATTAACAAAACTTACTTTTGAACATTATTTTGTTACAAAATGTTGTTATAAAATTAAGCATTAGTCAATAAGTATTGGCAAAATGTCATTTTTACAATCTTTATAATATAACTTTGTTACTTCACATACTGCAGAAACTGCAAATTATGTAATCCTTTATAGGTACTTTTACAGTTATATTTTTTACAGCAACAGGTTCATAAATTCAATTGGTACCTCATCCTCTTAGAAATAAGTCCTAGGTGAGAGAATAAGCATGAAATAATTTTACCTTTGAGCGTTGGAGACCATAATAAGAAAACCCTGCTTAGTACATAACTGGCCACGGGTTGTAATAAACTCTCTTCTGATTAAATTTTGCTTGACTTATTACTTACAGAAATCGCTGTAAAATATATTAACTGAATATGTTTAGAAAAAGGATATTTTTCATAAATAACTAGAGTAAAGAGCAGATACCCATTTGATGGTATGCGCTTTTGAGTAGTTAGCAACTTAGTGCAATTAAAATTTATCTAAGTAAAAACCCATAATCTATGTCATTACATTTATAACCTTGACTCAGCATATCTCAATCAAATTGACAGATAGAACATAATTATTATAGCTTGTCAATTAGATATTTTCATCAAAAGAAATACGTATAAGGTCTTTGAAATTGACATGGTGACTAAGTTGAGTGGAGTTTAGAAAACGATTTTAAAATGATTTAGAGCATGGATATAAGTACAGATGCGTGGCGTAGCCGTGAGCTGCTAAGGTGCGGTTCCTTAATTTCTTAAGCCAGTTACGAAAATCTCATAGATTCGATTCCACACCTCTAGTAAGGGCCACAATTACCATTCGCCGGTACAAACGGTTCGTTAAGGCACACATGCAATTAATTTTTGAACTCGCGTTTACTACATTGTTTTCAAACGATTTATGATAGTTCAAACTCAGTATAAGCTGGCTGTTGTTTGCTCCAACAATATTTGTTCACCATTTGTTTCGGCTATAACTTAATTGAATGTTTGTTTGTTGCTTTCAATTCTGACGGCTGGGAAAGGGAGAGGATTTATTTTGTGACTGTCTCGTGTAAGATAAAGGTTAAAATGAAGATATTAGTTAGAATGGTTTTCTCAATTACAGTAGATTTTAAGATATAGCGCGAGGTTCGGCACATGTTTAAATTTACACGAAACGACTGAGGAAATCTCATAAGGAGAGTTCGAGTATGAGAATGTGAATGTGACTGACTATAAAAAGTAAGAAAAGATTAAAGAGATGGTGGATACGAGTATGAGATGACTAGACAGGAGTGCCTATTGAGATAACGACTAAAAGAGAAGAATAAAATTTACTCCAATGAGCAAAATTGCGGAGAAACGTCCCAAAATGTATTTCCACTGTGCAACAACTCTTGCGCTCTGATAGACCTCGAGAGAGACACGAGACTGCGCGAGACAAATAGACGCTGTTGATGTAGCTGAAGACTTCTTATCTTATCTTGTGGAGGGGCCTAGAAATAACTCAGAAACTTCGACTCATTGCGATCTTTTGTGGTCCCCTAGATTACTCACTCCTCCTAATCTCGTTGAAAACCTGCTTCATGATTTTTATCTTGTGGAGGGACCGAGAAATAACTCGGACACTTCGACCCATTGGGATCTATTGTGGTCAATATTCATTCATATTCATGAGTTTTACAACGAGATAAGGAGATATGAGCTCATTCGCTTACTAGCCAGTGCATCGCATGTGCACAGAAGGTGCTCCATGCGTTCCGTATGTTCCCCGCACAACCTGCACATGGGTGTCGCGGTTAGACCCTTCTTCATGAGCATGTCGTTGGTTCCAAAGTGGCCAGTGAAGGGTCCAAGCAGGTAATGGATTTGGCCCTGATCATATTTAAAATGCATTCCTTTGTCTTGAACGTAGTGCCCAGGCATTTCTCGAAGCGCTTCAGACTGGTATTAAACAGCCAATGTGTTTGTTGACTGTAGTCTGGTCAAAACACATTTAAATTGGAATTATCGATAGGAAAAAGAAGACAAAGTTGACGATTCTGTACAGTGTCGTCCCTGTCAAATCACAAACTTGCGATATATTATAGTGGCTACAGCATAGCTTCTTCCTGAAATCCGAATGCTATATCAGGCACAGATAGTGTACCAAATGCCACAAACAAGGCGTCTATCCAAACAGTTACGTTCGGCAGCCCACGCAAACTGTAACAGAAACTCGTTTGACTGCCAGCTTTGTCACAGATCACCCAACCGTTATTACGTCACTACTTACGTCACTGTTTGTGTTTGTGGTATCAGCCACGTCACAGGGAATCCTAGACCGGAGCTATGTAAAAGGTTACACTGTTAGCTGCCGAAATTCACCATTTGAGTTTGCTTGTATTCAGTGATAGTGATGCACTGGTCTAGTGGTCTCAAACAGGACTGCCGAGCTTGAGACCCTGGGTTACATTACGAATTAGGAATTGATTATTGTAACATATATTCTAACTACCACGTTTTAAGCAGATAATTCTGCTTAAAATGTGGTAGCTTTTTTTTAATTGATTTGTCAAAATGTTATTGATTTATTTTCTTTCGATAGATCTACCTTTGCAAATGGGAGTAAACTGTAAATCTTGACATTCAAAAGTATATTTATGCTCAGATTAAAATCAATTATTTAAATGTTGACTTTTACTGTTTTTTCATTCACATTCACATTCACAGTGAGACTATAATAACCTATGTCAAGTAACTGTCAAGAGGTGCGCCCATTGTTGGTTGAGACTAAAACATAACTTGTAGAATGTAGGTGGACACATACCCTTCTGACCAGCCCATCGTTAAATACAGGCGTGATGATCGAGGGACCAAGCATGCAAAATATTGTTGGTTAAACTTAGGATTTCTAGGCTGCGAAACATGGTAAGCATACAATTTCTTTTTCTCTCTTTACACAAATTTGATCACGTATGACTAGACTCCTAAGAGAGACACCCAAATCGCTTTGTTCAGTCCGAAATGTACTTATGAGATTGACATGCGCTACCGATATGTCAGATTTCAATCCCACATATTTTGGAATTTCTACAATGGGAATCACTGAAAGAATATTCTAAGGTCCACTGTGGTTGAGAAACCGCTGAAATAAATTTTAGATATATAATTTATTCGAATAATAACTTCCTCTTTGGGTCGGGCAACCGTAGCTGGCTTCATGATCAGTGATATGTGAACACACACTGAATTAGTGAAGTAACTCACGCACAAAGGTGTATGAGCGTGGCCGCCAGTGTATGATCACGGCGTGTGAAGTCATAACAACCACTTGTTTTGCATTGCAGTGTAATGTGCTCACGACTGTATTATCACGACAAATAAAACTCAAAAACAAAGAGGTAAGATTTATTTCCACTTGTCAACGCGTTGAATAATATGAAAATACGCGTTAATGAAAATCTAGTGTTGCCCTTAACCCGTAAGGTTGGTTTTCGGTTGAACTAATATTTTATTCTAAACTGTGCTCTAAGAATGAGGGTTTAAGGTTAATTCGTCATAATATTTGAAAGGAAAAAGATAGATTCATGATTTAAACTCGTGTACCTTGAGTAATTGCTTGAAAATGTGTGTCGCCGCACGCGAGGTTTTTGGTTTTCCGAGTCACTGCAAGTTTTGTGATCTAGAACAACAAGGCTTAAATGTAGCCGAAAAACCCAGTACGTACGTTTACATTAAGTATAAGTAAATGGAATGCACCTCCTCAGAATACCGTCTCTGATTTAGGTCGGGTTATACACAAAAGTCTAATTTTCTTCAATTCTATTAATATTTTTCTCTTTTTCAACTCGAGGTCTTTTTCCAAAATTTTCTGTGCTGCCAAACGGATTTTTTTCGCAATATTGAATTGTATTTCAATATCATACTTACACCAATTATTAATTATTATTGATTCGTCCAACACCCGGTGTGAGTGCGGTGCCCCTGTGGTGCCCTGTACAAACTGCCCCACTTGCTGGAGTGTCCTGGCTGTCCAATCACTTTCACCCTGGATGACCTGTACAGTGCTTCTGAAGCTGCAATAAGCGTGGTCACCTACTGGACCCCGACAATCTAATTCAATATGACTAGTATTTAAAAAATGTAGAATGCATTCTACGTGTGTGCGTCTCAAAGCTAATTTATACATACACGGTTATCAAACAACTATCGCCTGTCTGTCCGTCTGTATGTCCGTCTGCCTGTCCGTCTGTCTGTCCGTCTGTCTGTCCGTCTGTCTTTATGTCTGTCTGTCTGTCCGTCTACCTGTCTGTCAGTATAATGATCTTGTTATTCCAACAAACATAAAAAATATTATTTTAAGTGGAGTTATTTATATGGAGGACTTCTACAGAGCAAAAGTGGGTGCGATTAAAAAATGACCTACCCCATCGTTGCATAGAGCTCGTTAAGTAGATAAATGTTGTATCTTTTTTTTAGGTTAGGTTAAAACGGGCTGGTTGCCGCAACTCCACGATCATGCGCGTATTTTGCGTTTTATCTTTTGTTTAAAAAAATATTGGTAAACAAAGGTATGAGATGCCAACAAAGTTAGCTATTTGTAACAAAATTTTGTACCAATGAATTTTTTAACGTCAATGAAGTTCATAGGTCAATGAACTTCAAATTTGGTGATTATGTTAATTATTACGTACGTTTTATTAACAAATACCAATATAATGTTAAATCTAATTTATTATATTAATACAATCTCGTTTTTGCGGTTTGGTACGGAACCCTAAATGTGCAAAGCCTGACACGCACTTGACCGGATGTTTAATAAACTTGTAAAGCCGTGACATTTAAAGACCTTTTCAATTTGCAACTAATGACTCTCTCTCTCTCTAAAGGAGGACCCCTTCTTCTTCGTCCATTATCAATAAATTCAAAGTTGAATCAATGTCAAAATGAAAGCGAATTACGTAATAACGAATTGGTGACGCAATTAGATTGCTGGATAGTGCACGCAGCTTCTTTCCAACCCACCTGTATCGATCCCACCGCTACCCGTTGCAATAATAATTAAACAAGACCCTACGATAGTTAATTTCAAGATTTATTCGAGACAATCAATATTGAATAATTGATTGCTTTTCAACAATGTATTAAGGCTTAGCAATGAATTTAACAAACATTCTTAGATACGATTTCTATAACTAGATCTGTTTTGTTGATCGGTGTTTTCAGACATACTGCATACGTACATCGTACATCAAGGTCGTGAAAATAAGCAAACGACAATTTGTTGAATAGAAACAAAAGAAAATCACAATTCCTTGCGTATTGCGTTGGTACGTGTAAAAATATACTACATTTGCAAACATTAAAAATAATCGCGTCATAATAAAAATCAAAGAAATCGACAAAATTTATTGGAAAACGTTACTTATTTCAAACTGACATTTATTCCACGACGAAATCTCTAGGAGTGCCATGTATAAGTTAACCGTAGCATTGACTATTTTACAAATTTTAGGGAGAAAATATGCGGCATTTGCAGATCAAATAGTTGTCGAAAAGTACAAAACAAAGATTGAACGACAAGACGCAAACAAAGATGATATTCCGTTCGTGGTAATAGGGTATGGTTCCCTACGACCTAGGCCTCCATGGCTTAGTGTGTTCACAGCGTCAGTAATAGCCCAAGAATGGGTGATAACTTGCGGGCACTGTGTGGAATCTATAACTAATCCATACATCTGGTATGGAAAATTGACAGAACCTTCGAATGATTCAATCCCAAACTCACGTGTGCTGAACATCTACCTGCATCCGGGTTATCAAGTCTATCATGAGCTGGTGGGTCAAGAGGGGAGAGGGCGAGGACAGGGGGTGATGTTAATAGACAATAATATATCTTTACTGAGAGTGACTGTGATAAATCTGCAGCTTTATGGAAAACTGTTGACTGTTGATTATAAAATGTTGTCTTTGATAGGACTCCCTGTAAAGACTGTGTTTGGTGGTACTAATGTCATGGAAACGAACAAAAGGGGAAATGATGATAAAAAACATATACAAGTCGGTGAAGGTGTGGTCGTAGCTTGTGACGAGAAGATCCACGGGTTCGACAGAAATCTGCTGTGTGTGACACCGAAGAGCTCGAGCTGGGATCAAGCCACATCCGCAACTGACGACGGGGCGCCGTTGTTGTTTAATGGTGAAATCATCGCAATACGTAGTCATGATTTTAGAAACGGCACCATGGTCGAAATAAGCTATTCGCGAATCAGTCTTTACCTCGATTGGATTAATAAAACAATGGGAATGAATTGAAGGCATAATGCGTGAAGATGTCAGTACCAAAAGAGATTTTAGATGTTCGTTACACAATCGGTATCAAGAATAAATGTTTAGGGATGTTTCACATTCACACCTTCTTTCATGGTCCACACAACTGTGGCTTGGTTTTATTTGCTAAAGGAGGATTGATTTGATAGAAAGTGCCTGCCTGGAACCCAAGCATGTCATCTGCGGTGGCTACTTGAGCAGAGAGCATGTGCATCAGACGATTGCCATACCTAAGTTATTATTAATTGTATGTTTTTAATAAGCACTAAAGTAACTAATATATTGTTATTTACATTATATGCCAATGAGATACCCTGGGATCTTAAATCCTGTCCTGGTACCTTTCTATTACCTTTGCTTGGTACCCATATGAGACTAGCCTAGGTATCGCTGGCGTGACAACATTGAGGCTTTTACGGGCGATTGATTGGCGAAGACAAAACAGTGGGCAAAGAACGACAAGGTGGAGGAGACCTTTGCCCAGCAGTGAAGCAACATAGGTTGAGAATTACAATCATCAGATTTTTGGGAATGTATGTAACCAATTTCTTACTTCTAGAACTAGTTGCGATAGATTTGGGCAATCGTTCCGTTTTTAACTTCCAAGGAAACACGTTGTTTTTTTTACAAGCTGCGTTGGCGGAGTTATGTTAATTATTGATCAAAAAATTATGGACCCATTGATTGCTTCATTTTTACTTTGTCTCGAATGTCTTCATTCTAAACATTGTTTTTAGGGAACATAAATGATAAATGATTTTATTTCTGTTTTTTGGTTTGTACAAACATTTTTATATGTTGATCATATTTTTAAAACTAGATGAGGTCGGCGTTTCCTATCTGAATACTCTGAGAAGAACAGGTGTTAAACCCTGGTTTAAGGTTTAACACGTTAGTAACTCCAAATTCGCAAATCATCTTTATAACGTTGGTACTCTTGAGGGGCCGAGTAGTATTGGGGTTGTTGAATATAAAGAAATCTTGACAACTTTTTTTACATTGCCTAACTAAACCAACATAGCACATTACGCGCGCAAAGCTAAAAAATCTGAATTTAAAGCAGCGGGGCTCGTGCCACCCTTTGTTCACAAATGCTCGGTTATGTGTTATTTACGAGCGGCGTTAACTAGGGCACCTACTATGAGTTAACTTTGAGCATCGAGGGTAAACGAACTTGTAATTTTCCTTCTGTTTTTATTCATACCTGTCGACTGTATACTAGAATTTAGTTAGGATAACCCATTCAGGGTCGAAACCAATTTATTATAATGTCATTGGACTTACTCACTAGTTCCATCGTCTCACTGAAATAAAAATGTTGGCGAACAAAACTGAAATCGGACCGAGAGCCCCGCTGGGCTTTAGGCGAATGGTAGGCCCCATTACCTGTAACACACATTTCATGTTCCGCGCTAAAAATGGCGCTCCTGGCAATCATCGACCGAGCTGCCGTGTATGTAAATAATGGGCTTAGTTACGCAGACAATGGTCAGCGTTGCCTTACAAAACATCGCTAGATTGTTCTCTTTAAACATTCCTTGTGTGTAGGTTCACTAAGATGTATTTGACATAGTGTCGAGGAAGTCATTGCATTTGCTCAGTATAGGTTTCAAACAACTTTAGAGCTTAGTTAGAAAACTCAAAATGACGTTTAGACTAATCAATTCTTTGTTTAGGAGGCTCGATGATAACAGCCGTATGGATTGATCTTTAAAGTTAAGCAACGCTTGTCAAGGTCGGTTCGTGGATTGGTGGCCCATTTTAATAAACCGAGATTCCTCTGTGTCTCTCTGTGTCTTTTGAAGATCTTTGACAGTCGTTACGGATAGTCAGAAGCCTGAGATTTGACAACAGTCTTGCCAAGTGGTGTCGTGTTACCCAGTTACTGGGTTTGTTGCGATTAGATATGAAGTCACTCCATGTAAAATTATGGTAATCAGCAGATTGTACAATATTTGATGTGCTACCACAGTTTTACGCTCCATTTAAACACATACACTGTGCTGTTGCTTTATCCGCACACAATTAACCGATGCACACATTATTACCAGAAGAGTTGACCGCTCGCGTTTCGCACGTCTGCTCCCTTTGACCGAGCCGTGAGTTACGGATAGTCAATCGTTTTATAGTTGTCGAGAGGTGTTGCTGACTGATTATGGAGAATTATCCGATAT
The DNA here is from genome assembly GCA_949775005.1 of Orthosia gothica. Lineage (NCBI taxonomy): Eukaryota > Metazoa > Arthropoda > Insecta > Lepidoptera > Noctuidae > Orthosia > Orthosia gothica. Next base: position 1,933,775 of record OX459039.1, on the reverse strand, counting down.
TATAATACCGATGGTTTTCAAACTGCTGTAGGCCTATCCTTCGAGAAGTTGAAAATGCAATTGGTTGCAGGTTCGGCTGTTAGGCGCCATTTTGCAAACTTCTATCGGGAAACTTGTTTGTTAGTTGTACCAACATACGTAGCATTTTAGGGAATTATAATACACAAAAAAAATAAACTGACTTCCAAAACAAAACACTACAATGCGTTTTTTTTCTTCTTATAGGTAAAGTATATATATAGTCGGCGTTTTTGGTATCAATTTTTTTAGCCATATTTAATTTAGTTTATTTTTAGGTTTAGTTAGTGAGTAGTATTTGGTTTAAGTGTATATGTTTGCAGTCTTCGTTAATTAAGTATTTTATACACTGTATATACTTTTATCTTTGTAAATAAAAGACAGACAGACAGAGTTACTTTCGCATTTATAATATTAGTATGGATATAATTTTAAAATACGCATTATTAAGGATAACTAAAAAACTACTCGTCAAATTTTGATTATCAATTTATATAGGACCACATGAAAAGCACCAGCTTTAAAATAATAAAGAATCATAAAAATCTGTTTATAATTGGCGGAGTAATCGCGTAACAAACATACAAAAAAAAATCAGTTGAATTGAGAACTCCCTTCCTTTTTTAATACGGTTGAAAATATTATGATTTTTCATATTTTGTCAACAAAACGTTTCTATGGTTGATATATTCAACTTTTCTGCCTAAAAATAAACTATTTCTTAATTACAAAATATAAAGAATTTGTCCAACATGATAAATTTTGACATGTACTTATGCTAAAATAAACTTTGAGAGGATTTCAACTTCAAATTATCATTGCGGAAACCGGGCGCTAGTTTATTAGTTTTAAATCTTTTTTTAAGACTGCTTCTACAAAATATGCTAAAGGCATTACCTTGACAGTTGATAGAAGAAACTAAGCATTTTGAATGCACCCACCGTCTTTGCATAATAACCGTCATAATTTCAGCAGCCACAGGAAGCAAACGACAAAAACTTTTCTTTGCCAAGTTCCGCACGGGACATTAAACTCAGCCTCTTAAGCTCTTTCAATTCTAATACGCATCCTTATCAACCAATTGCATGGCACTTTGGCTCAGCGGTTCTGTGATGTCATCAATTGAAACCACTGAATTTAATGATTACGTCTGAAACAGTCGCCTAGCGGTTTTGTTTGAATTTAGAACTATTTTAGTATCAAGTATCAAGGATTTAGTTTTTTTTTCGATTTTTTGTTTGTGCCAAGATCGTTTTGGATTTAAATTGCGTTCCAACATCCTAAATGTAATAATTTTCATAAAAATTTCCTTCACTTCACTTGGCTCAATAACCGCGTTAAAGGAAAGTTGAGTCATAAACGTTAATGTCGATGAATAACTTAAGCGTTGAGTCGAGTGAAATAAATCATTTAGAACTTCAAAGAATCATTTAGGTCTTGGCATTATAGAACACAAATGGTTGGCAGGTACTATATGCTTACCTACCGTTGTATCTTAATTTCTCCTGGTATAACGTTTCCAAGAGTTCAATTCAGTGAGACCCGAAACTTAAGGATTTCATATGGAAGAGGATCCGTCTGAGACAATATTGTTCTTCAGAGCACAGGCATATAGAATTGTATTTGTAATTCAGAAGTTCCAATATAAAGTTTTCTTAGAAGTTTTAGCGTTTTTCTGTTGTTTTTATATTTATTAAGTTTTATGACTGTGACTGGTTAGACAAAGGAGTAGGTTCCCTATCCATTTTCATAAATGTTTAAGGCCCTTAAACACTAGCGGGTGGCAGCCTAGGCCGTACGTTTGTGTGGCAAGCCTGACACGGTTGGAAAATCGGCTTACCGCCGCCATGGCGGCCAACCGCGATGAAACGGCTTCAATCAGTTGGACCGCTCATGTACGTACACAGAGGGGGACTCTCGACTTATGATAATAAATTAATTTATAATTGTGTTTATAAAAACTTAGTCACAGTTACAAGTTAGTTTATTTTACTAAACATTAAAAAATATTACGTGTGGTTATTTATTAGTACTTTTACGAATTGTTATTTTACTCACCGTTGTTCTATAGGTAATAATATACGTGTATGTATTTTATTGTTTATAAGGCATATTAAATAAAGCCTGATACACCAAATAATACACGTAAATAATAACATAAGATTCATTCCTCTATTTTCGTAAACAAAGGAAGGCCCGCTGGTGGTATTTTGTTATAAGTGAGAGCCACTCCTTCATCTTTGAAGCACAAAATCTAAATCTAAATAATTTGGGAAGTACAATATGAACATTAAACAATTAGGTGGTGTGCAAACGCCTTTAACCACCCATGAACCACCACCATTGTGTATAAGAAGTGGTGGCCTGCGTTTGAAATTTTGTGGCGGTTAAGTGTGTACGATACCAGCGGTTGCATATAAAAAAGGAAAAGTGGCTAGCCGCGTGGTTAGCCAACCCCGCGTTAACCGCTAGTGCGTAAGTGGGTTAAGACATAATATTAGGTCATTACATATGAAATTTGTTTTCATAAGTTCGTAAATTCGTTTTGTAAGGGAGGAACATAAAGTCGTTTTTTTTAATATAATATTTTATTTAAACAAAGTGTGTACCATTGCTATCTATTCACTTTTGCCATCTCATAGGTAGTTCAGTGATCCCTTTACTAAAAAAATCATTCGGACGGGAATCAACAAAATCTTTGAAGGCACCTTGAACTGCCCCATCGGAGTTGAAATTTTTACCTTGCAAGAAGTTATCCAAATTTAAAAAATAAATGGTAATCTGTTGGAGCACGGTCCGGGGAGTATGGTAGATGTCTCAGACATTCCAATTGAAGCTCCTCTAATTTGGTAGCCGTCTGTTGTGCAGTTTGTGGTCTAGCGTTGTCATGAAGCAGCAGTGGCCTAGAGCGCTTGACTAGCCTCGGCTGTTTAGCAGCTAGCTTTGCCATCATGGTTTGCAATTGCTGACAAGACATCGTCTGGCCAGATTTAAGAATGCTGTAGTGAACGACACCGGCATTAGTCCACCAAACGCTAACAAGTATTTTTTTTTGAGTAAATTTTCGCTTGGGCCATTCCGATGAGCGTTTCCAATTATTGTACAGGATCCACTTTTCATCACAGGTTATGATTCGATTTAAAATCCCTTCATTATTGTGCCGGTTGAGTGCTGTAACGCAGCAGTTGACGCGCGTTTGTCGGTTTGCTGCACTCAATTCATGAGGTACCCACCTTTCAAGCTTTTTCGCCTTCCCAATTTGCTTCAAGTGGATTAGAACAGTTTTATCACTAACACCGCAGCCTGCAGCTAACTCGGACGTGGTTTGCGATGGATCCGCTTCCACAATAGCCTTCAATTCTTCATTATCAACTTTGGTCTCCGGCCGTCCACGGCGCCTGTTCTGCAGGTCGAAATTTCCAGAACGAAAACGTTGGAACCAAAAACGCACTGTGATTTCTTTTGCGACACCGTCGCCATACACATCATTAATCCTTCGAGCCGTTTCTGCAGCACTGGTGCCACGAGGGAATCCGTACTCCTCAATAACGCGATATTTCAAGTTTTCCATTTTGTAAACTGACTGGCGCAAAGAAAACAACCAAAAGAGGAAAAAACTAATGAATTATGGTTTTCCAAACTCAAAAGCATGAGGAAATAGCTGTATAAATTTAAAATTGGAATGCCAAACCAAAGAGGACATATTTGAAATCAAAGTGGCTAGTACGACAAAACGTCAATTTCATAGGTAAGGACCTAGTATATAAATAACATGGCATACTTTTGTTTATCCTAATTATATTTATGCATACACAACCTGTATATGCATAAATATAATTAGGATTAGGATCCTAATTACAGCTTACGCATATGTTTTTTTGTAAATATTAAAACCATACTAATATAAGCATAACATTCTACGGCATACATTTATTAACGCATAATTTTATTAAAACTTAATTTTATAAGCATAACAAATACGCATAATAATTAACTCCCTTAATGTTACATACATAGCTACTAAACTAAAGGTTAAAAAACCTATTTCAATCTAAGGAAACGATATATAGCCTCCCTCTGGCAACAACTAAGTTCACGTGCAATGATCTCCTGAACGAGATCGAATGTGATATCTCTCTGTGAATCGGATGCGAGGAAATGTCTTGACGTAACAAGAACAGTCAAACAAGGAGATTGTTATAACAGCAGTTAACTTGCAACTTTTCAATGTTGTGGGTATGCTGATTGGTCAAGTCTTTGTCATCAATGTTCTAATTATCTGAATCGTAAAAAGAGATTACGCACAAATAAATATTGGCTGCCTCTTTGGCGTAGGCGTCGCAAGCGCTAAGCATTAGAGATTCGATACCCAGTCAGTCCAACCTAAGTTTTATTGAATTTGGGAAAAATCCACAACTACACGTCAAAAATTTGGGAAATACTTTCTTTTGGGGATTATAGGCGTGACAATGATGAGTATAGATCGACAAATTAGTGGGAATACAGGCAATACACCGAAATATTATAACAAACTTTTTGTTCGACTGTACCTCACTGTAGTCGCAGGCTGGGGATGCAATATCAATTTTAAAGTCTACATTCAAATTCCCTGGTTGATTTGATTTCAGATTGATATCTTCTATTATATCTGATTTTAAAGGCTATATATTTTCTGAATTCGTTCTTTTCAGTGGAATATCTCAGAAGGATAAGATTTAAAACTAAAATGGCCATCGGTGGTCAAGAGCTGACAGTGTGGTATTTATTCATGATCTACTTACGTTTCATAACACTCCACAATCCATCTTCACATCTTTTGATATCGCATCAATTTGTGTAACTCATTTTTATATATATTCTTTGTATTATTACATCTGGAAAGCATATTTAGTTATCTCTGACTGTTTTAAATATCTAAACTTAAATTATATTCGTAATTTATAATTCTTCTTGTAATATTTTTCTACTGTGACGTTTTCGTCTAACATGACAGCTGTCTGTCTATTTTATTTTCTTAAAGCCATAGACATACCATAGGTACCATGGACTATAATACCTAGACCTTTCCTTAAGCTAGTTGTACATTATTGTAAGGTCAGAGCAGACTGACCCGCCTTTGTAAAGCCGTTTTTATTCGCACTGTTCTGATTGAGATTTGAATTTGAAATTGAGAAGAGATGGCAGATCGAATGAAAAACGGGCTTCAGCTTTTTTCAGTCTTAGGTCTGGCCTGAACGCCAAGAGTCTGTGATACCGATACAATGTCTTTTTCTATTCTGAAACTCTTTAAAACTGTGATTTACCAGCTCATGTATAACTATATTATCTGAAGTGCTCCAATAATATATATATTGTGTGTGATATACTGAGTATCATTTGTCTAAATCCTGCTATCAAGATGTGCCACTCTGGCACAAGGTGCACGTATGTACTGCGACAGACAGGAACCCAGCGGCGCGGCGCGGCGCGGCGCTGGTGCGCTCGCAGCGCGCGAAGGTGCGCTCGCAGCACGAGCTGATGCGCTCACAGCATGCGCTGGAGCGCTCGCAGCATGCGCTGGAACGCTTGCAGCACGCACTGGTGCGCTCTGAAAACAAGCGCGCCACGGCATCCCACCAGCCGTCCCATCACGCCGTGCCACGTCTTCCTGCCCGACCTGCCTGCCTTTCCTGACCGTATGCCTGTTACTCCGTCGTGGTGCCTGCTCACGTGTCTCTCTCGAGCATACCACGACGGTTTGAAGAGTTCCAGTCCGTCCAGCTGTCTGCCTTACCTGCCCGATTGCCTGCTTGTCCGTCGAGGTGTCTGCTCACCTAACCACCTCGGACATTCTACGACTTCCTGCCCGACCTACTGGATACCTGCCCACGTCGCGCGAAGCCGGCCCTTTAGTTTTATACTTCTTTATCCTTTATTTTTATAGCTTTAATTTAATTTTTATCTTGATTTTAATAACGTGGCTTACGTATAGCTCCACTGAGCTATACGTAACGCTACAACAGAGTCAGCTATTTAAGCAAACAGACTGTTGGAAAAGGTGGTGGTGGAGAGGACTGAAGCCAATTTACAATAGGCACAAATATTTATGGATGCGACCAAACATGGTATACTTGTTCTATCTCACGATGACGGGTTACGTTTATGACACCGAAATAAGTTTCATTTTGCTACGATTCATCCGTCATCGTGAGATAGAACAACTATAGCGCCATGAAAGCCGCCACGTCAAAGACGTCACACACTTCCAGCATCGGGCAACAAAAGTTTTCGGCGCGATTTCAATTTAACAGTCAGACATCAACCGTTGTGCAGTAGCCCGGACCAGACAATACCCATCTGGTAGGAGGATCCTCCCTTTTCAATGGAGTTTGCGGAGGTTTACACCCTGTTTCGTATAACTCTAAAAGTGAGGCCCATGACCTGGACTGGCATAGGTGGTAAACTGATAGTATCCAATATTTAATAAATATTGACTTATTTTTCTAGTATCTACAATTAGCTGCAGCATTTGCTATCACGTGAATTTTGAATCTACAAAATAATAATCCTTCTGTTCAACAAAAATACATAACTACTTACCTATTATTTTGCAATCCAAACAATCTATATATTACCTCTCTTGAGCAAAGGTTCCATAAAAATAAATAGTCACCAGTTCTCTAAAGTGAAATTACAGTTGGAAGCAAAAATGTTATTGGTAAGAATCTCGTGGAACTGGCATTCTGCCCAGCCCGCTTCCGTTTGACTGGTTTCTGATATTCATTTGGGAAGGAGTCCGTCTGATGAAGCGTGGGCTAGCCAGTGACGCTAAGCAATTTTAATGTTACCTTCCCGTAGGTACAAAGTTTAGATTTACAAGATATTTTACGTGCAATACAGTACTGGTTATTGCAATACAGTTATGGTCGAAGGGTTCCCTCTATCTGGCAGAATAATAATACTCCGAAATTTATTTGGCATAACACACTTGGCATAATCTTCTTTAAACGAATATTCTTTCGGCATATTTTTCTTTTAATATACTTATTGTTTGGCCGAATGTTTCTATGGCCGAATTTACAATAGCTTACTTTTAAGATGGCAGAATTTTATTTGGCATAATTTCACTTGGCATATTACGAAGATGGCAGAAATTCAGTTAGAATAATTATTTTAGGCATTTCTATGAAATAGTATTTTTAACCTTAAAGTAAAATTTTAATACTGTCATAAAAAGTCAATATGTTGTGTTAGTGACAGAAACGAATCGCTGCAAAACCTACTCCACGTAGTCTTGTCTGCCCTACCCCTAGAGTGTAATTTAAACCCGCGTAAGCGCGTAGGGGCGAGGCGGCCTGCGAGTTGAGGAGCAGGTGGTTTAATAACGGCCAGCAAGCCGAAGCTGCGGTGGTGAGCGTTAAAACCATCTGCGACGATAAGCTCGCGTGGGACCGCCGGAGCCCCGCAGCGCCGGTGCCGTGACAGAAACCATGCCTGCTGCATGCTGCATGCTCACTTGCATTCTTGCTTGCATGTTGCATGCTTGCTGCATGCTGACTTGTATGCTTGCTTGCATGCTTGCTGCATGCTCACTTGCATGCTTGCTTGGATGTTGCATGCTTGCTGCATGCATGGTGTATGCTTGTTTGAATGCTGCACGCTTATTGCATGCATGGTGTATGCTTGTTTGCATGCTGCATGCTTGCTGCATGCATGGTGTATGCTTGTTTGCAGGTTTGCATGCTTCATACAGCGAATTAACACAAAAAAAATGTGTTCATTCAATCTTTTATTATAGCAAAAATACAAAATTACTCTAACTATGCATTATCTGTATTGTGATAGATGAGTATTTCAATTAATATATGAAATTTATGCCAAAAGACGATTCTGACTGTGAATTTTCTGCGATATGATGGTTCTGCCTTTTAATGACTATCGATATGAAATTTATGCCTAAAGATGATTCTGACTTACAAAATGATGAGTTTGAATTTATGATAAATGAGTGTATGCCAAACGATTTTCTGCGAAATGATGTTTATACTATCCGTTGTTATGCATAATATTATTATGACATAAAAAGTTCTACTATAAAAGGTAGACCCATGGTCGAATGATAAATGAACCTCTCAAATTTTCAAGTGTCATCCTTTGGAATAATATTGAAAATAAAGTGTCAAAATAGAATTAAACGAGAAACATTTCAATTTATCTGTTTATGTGTTTAGTTGTGCACGCATCACGTAAAATGTACGAACTTTTATACATAAAAATTGTGCGTAACTTGAAGTATTACTTAATTTTTGTTTCATCGCAATCGGTTCTCTCTAATAAAAGTTAGATGAATTTAAAGTGTTCAAGAAGTAAAATATCACTACACATGCATTCCAGATACTCAGACAGTTGAAATCCATATTCGATAGATGGCGTTGTACATTTGACGTCATTTTCTGAATGGCGGTTTTAAGATTCTCGGCGGAAGAATGACACTAGAAAAAAATTGATAGGTAGCGAGGCAAGTAGGATAGACAGATAGGTGAGAACGGTAGGGTAAGCAGTTGACGGTAGCGAAGCCGCGTTCACAACTATTCATTCATAAGTACCTCGTCCATAGTACATTCGGAACATCGGAATTAATTAATACTGAAACCGGCACTATGAAAATTACTCGCATTGCTGCAAGTAATAACTGCACGAATACAGACTCCGTTTCAGTCCAAAATAATTCATGAAATCGTTCAACTGAAGTCGAGTGAACACGATGCAAGTTTCTAAGTATAAGCTAGAATAATAGTTGCTTCGTCTGAACGGTGTGTAGTTGGTGTATGTTGCATTAATCTTATTGTATGACATAAGCAAGAAACTTGCATCGTGTAAATAGGGCTTTACTCATGAGCCAACCAAAGTTCATTGGAAGACCAGCATCAGACAGCTTCTGTCTGGCAACATTCCTGCAATGGACCTTTTTAGCGCAGCCGTGGTGCACAGACTACAATGTATTTTTAGACTTTTTTTATATGTTTTTTTTGTGCAGTGCTGCGTCTAATAAATGTTTCCTTCCTTTCGTTTAAAACGTAAATTATTTGGTACCAATTTTTATATATGGTAGGATGAATTCTCTTAACTTGCAGCTCAAATTATATTTCTATATGTTTGTCAATACGATTCGGTATATAAATAAGCATAAAGCGATTTTAGGCTGTAAACTACATCTACTGTATTTCCCTGTGATCACGTCCAAGTGAAGCGTGATCCACATGATTCCTACAAGTAATTGAATTCAACCAATCATCCGCGGACAGCGTAGAGAAGTCAAATCTGTTTAGGTTTCCACTGGGAACTACGCTCGGGCCTCAAAAATTTAGGATCACGGTAATAGAAACAAGAATGATGGAAACACTTCCTCGGTCCAACTTTGTAACCAACATCCTTTCATAAAACATTCCCGGCGCGTTTTGGGCTCACAATTATAAATACGTCAACAGACGCACACTAAGCAAAGTATTTCATGAAATATTTATGACATCACATTCAGCTTAGAAAATTTCGGTCTTTTTTTTACAAAAATATGTTTCGCGTTTCAAATTAAATAAGGCTTTTAAGTGACTTTTAAAAGAAGCTCGTAATGTTCACAGTCTCTTTATAAAAAGTGAACAGGCTAGGGTATCAGTTTCAGTATGACAGGGTTCTCTTTATTCAGGTTGATGCCGAAGGCGACTAGAGGATTACTTTATGAGGTCGGGCTGAGATATTCTCTTTTCAGTAAATAATATAGCTACACACCTATAACTAAAGTCACCGTGTACCTGCCCGTGCCATTATTATCAAAGCCATCGGGCCCATCTTTGAGACCGAATATTTTCGAGTTATTAAGACTTTAAAAGATTTATTACTTTTAGCTCCTGTATAGATGAGGACAGCTAGATCAACACAAAACCCGATTTTCTAAGGATTAATTTTAATTAGTGTGTCACAAACCACTTTTTATACTTGCATATTTTAACTAATGAATGAAATATATAACTGTGTGTAAAACGCAAGCCTATCTAAGAACATAAGGTGTTTACTCCAAACTAGCTACTGCTATCGTCTTGGCTCAAATATACTTCCGGGATATAAAGTATTCACAGTCCTTCTCAAAGGTGTAATCTATCAAACATATCTACATTACATTATCAGCCTGTACTGTCCTACTGCGGGGTAAAGGCCCGCCATGCTTCCACTTGACTATAATTTCATTAAAAACGTAATAAACAAACAGACATGGTAATTTCGAATTTATTAATATAAGTATGGATATGTGCTGTAAATTTTTGAACGAGCAGCTTCAGTACGTTGTCGCCGGATCTACATTTCCTACACATAGGCATTATCGGTCAACCAGGCAGTTGGACGAGATAAAAGAGGTCATAGAGGCGACAACGAACATAAAAGTAAAAACCGGCCAAGTGCGAGTCGGACTCGCGCACGAAGGGTTCTAGTGGGCGAGGTACCACTATCGCAAAAAATGGCAAAAAAAAAAATCACTGTATGTATGGAATGGTATGGCAGCCCTACTTTAATATTTATTTTATTCTGTTTTTAGTATTTGTTGTTATAGCGGCAACAGGAATATATAATCTGTGAATATTTCAACCGTCTAGCTATCACGTTTCATGAGATATAGCCTGGTGACAGACAGACGGTCCGCGGAGTCTTAGTAATAGGGTCCCGTTTTTACCCTTTGGGTACTGAACCCTAAAAAAGGTCGTTTTTTAAGCGAGATTTGTTTGAATAAAAAATAGCGGAGACACTGTTAAAAGATGTATATCGTCATCTCCAACCGCTTCTGCAAATTTTTGTCATTAACTACAGCGTCTTGATTGTTTCTCGGTACCAGTAAAGCGCGCACTCAACAAAATTCTTGGTTGTGTTAACATTTGAATACAAGCCGTATCCGCGAAAATCGTTGCGTCGTCCACACCGGCCGAAGTACGCGCTTATATGCAAGCTTTGTAACGCTCGGCTCAACGTCCACATCACTCGAATATTCGACGTCGAATGCTGATCACTACACGTGAATGCTCTCAGTGAGGACGTTCCTTTAGACGAAAGCTGAACTTATAAGTTAGTCGCCGGAGGAAACGTTTCTGTAAGTGTATCGGAAAGAGACTCCTGAACGTGTTTCTCGTCCAATTTTTTTACAACATTTTAGAAAACTTATGAGCGTTTAAATGCAGATCTCGCATGATAGTTGTTAATCGTATATTTTCTATTCTGTCCATAAGAAAGATTATTTCAGTGAGGGTTTGATCTCAACAGCTCTAGTTATCCGACTTATGACAGGAAGGGTTCGCCTGAAATCTCTAGAGAAAAGTAAACTGACCTTGCCCATTGACCTCTCATCTCGAAGAATATCCTGTTGTGACGGCTTTCGTATTTGACATTGTGCATTCATCCCAAAGGATAAGACAACAATCCTGAAACACTCTTTCTTTATCACAATTTGGTGGTACTGTGAGGATTCTGCCTATAGTGTAAAGGAAAACCGTTTGTTGCCCATGGTCCACCCGCTTAGTCCACCTAGGTGGACTATGGGAAATTATTTTTGCCCATAGTTCACCTGGGTGTACCACGGGCAATTATTTTTGCCCATAGCTCACCTGGGTGGACCACGGGAAATATTTTTTTCCCGTAGAACACTGTTTATTTATGGGACATTCAACATCCATTAATTTGTAATGAGTTCTGGTCAAAACTTATATAATTGTGGAATCATCGATACGATGAAGAAGAAAATTCAAGAAGGAGCTACTTGAGATAATCTTCTAGTCGTCATCTTATTATCCTTTATTTAAATGTTTTCTTATTTATTACATTTCCATTTAAATATTTTTATAAAACTCATACATAAAATAAAAACAATATTTTTAAAATATAATAAATAAGTAGCCCACCAGTATCGGGAACAGGGTCCAAGCTACCGGTGGTCAGGGCTCCTGAGAGAGGAACCCCCTAACGATACGCGCTGTGTCCAGGAGTACCGCTTTCTGGATCAAGTCCTTGATCCAGCTGCCCAACGAGAGCCTCATCGGATGTACGTCGAGGCTCTTGGCTATTATGCCATTGGGTGTCACGACTATCGCCACAATGATTGCTGTATTCACATCCCACATGTCGATAACTTCGCGAGCCAGATCAATTTACTTACTTTTCTTATCTCGCCACCCTTCACGAGGTTCTCGTCATGGGGGACCGCTATATCAACAATCATTGCGCGACGCTCTAGTCGGTCTATCACCACTTTTTCAGGGTTATTGGCAACAATAGTCCTGTCAGTGATGATAGACCGATCCCAATACAAAGTGACCTTGCCATTTTCGAGAACTGGGTCGGGCTCATACTTATAGTAAGGCACTTCCGATTTCACAAGATTGTATTTAAGAGCAAGTTGCTGATGGATAATCCTTGCTACTAGGTTGTGTCTTTGCAAATAGTATCCGATAGCTAGACTAGAACAACCGGCGATAATATAACGAATGGATTTCCCCGGCCGAAGATATGCCCGACAGATGTCAATCGTGCCGTCCTTCACAATGTATTTCATCATTACTTCGTCCATAATCGCAAAGACAAAACTTTCGGTTTTTCGGTGTTCTGTACCTGGAACTTGTCCTCGACTGCCGGTAGAATTTCGTGGGGCTTTTCTGACGTTAGGCTCTCAGAATGGAGCGGGCCAGGGCCCAAACGCCTCCTCCCGGAGGCTCTACGCGGGGGTCGTGCGGTCCATGGCCCTTTACGGGGCACTGGTATGGGCGCGTTCCCTGAGGCGATGACCAGCCCGCCGGTGGAACGCGTCCCAAAGGGTTATGGCCATCCGGCTGGTCCGGGGATACCGCACGGTCTCCGGTGAGGCGGCGAACCTCCTTGCCGGATTGACGCCATGAAATCATGAGGCAAAAGTCCTCGCGCAAATATGGGAGTGGCGCGAGGAGGCGAAATGCCAGAGCGAAAGTCTCTTCAAGAATTCCGCCATTTTCCAATTTTAATGTAGCTTGTAGTTGACACTCGCAAGGTTAAGACGAATCGATTGACGTAAGAATCATCAAAATGGACGCGTTTGGTCTCTAGAACGCCACATAGGAACAAACATACATACATGGACTGGTAAACACATTATCCTCATTCGGCAGTCCGGTAAAAAAAAACAATGTTTGACGGTGGCGGTTATTTAGTTTATAAGTGTTTATGTTGTTGGCTTCCTGTACGCATTGGTGCAAACTGCTAGTACAGCAATCAATTGTTATTAAATAAATAAAAGGCAAGCCGATATAATTAATTCAGTTATTTATTTTTAATGTCTAACGTATAACGAGGTACAGCTATATAGATTGCAAAATTTTCACGCTGGCTTTAACATTTAATATCACTATTATTCTTTCGTAATGCTACGATAAAAACATATGGACTCTCTGGTGAACCATGGGCAAAAATAATTTCCCATAGTCCACCTAGGTGAACTAAGCGGGTGGACCATGGGCAATACACGAGGAAAACTCCTTACCTATATTAAGACTGGCAACAAATAACGTAGTCTTGAAAGGTAACTGAAATTCAAACATAAAATAAATGAAGAAAACATCTTCTAGGCTTTGTCCGTATATATAATGGTTCGCTGTGCTTTGATTGTCAATTCGATGGAAGCCGCCTAAGGGCAGTCATATTGTGGAATTAATACAAATATATTAGATAAAGTGATTTCTGAGTTTATTTATTTATTGGTAGCATCCTGGCTACGTCCCTATCTATATATATACTTATCCGAACATCAATCAATCTCTACTTTTAGAGCAGTTTCAATCAATCTGCCTAGCCTTTTCTCAACCATGTTGGGGTCGGCTTTCAGTCTAATCAGATTCAGCTGAGTACCAGTGTTTTACATAGAGCGACTGCCTATCTGACCTCCACAAACCAGTAACTGGGTAACACGGTACCGCTTGGCTAGACTGGTGTCAGATCTCAAGCTTCTGATTACTTGTAACGACTGTCGAAGATCTTCAAATGACAGCCGGGACCAACGGCTTAGCGTGCTTGCCGAGGCACGGAGGAAACTCGGTATGTTGAAATGGTCACCCATCCACGGACCGACCTCGTCAAGCGTTGCTTAACCTGGATAATCAACCCGTGCGGCTGTTATTATTTAGCCACGAGCTCCTTACCACTCTATACTTATCCGACATATCGGTGTTTAATGTTGTTATTTTAAGCCATTGTGTACTCCGCTGACAATGGCTTAAAACAGCAGTTCTAACACATTTCTCGATCTACATATTGCTATATTGCAAACTCTCCATAATAAATAGCGTGATAATATATAGCCTATACAGTGGCCAGACCATAAGTTAGGGAATATTTTGAAATATTTTATCTTGAGTATTACACTCTTGCGCTAAACAGTAGTAGGAAAAAAAAAACCATAATGTAACATTGTTTATCCCCCATAGTCATTTTCGTGAACATATATAGGGTTTTCAGACCTATATATGTTCGTTTTGCATTATTTTTGTTTTTTTTTTTTGCCTGGCCCGCGCTAAACTATAGTAGAAAACCCACAAAATGCAAAATTGCTTATCCCCCAAGGCAAATAGCGTGATTATTTCTAAATATTGCTCCGCTCTCTAAGGAATGTATGTACAAAATTTGAACAGAATCTGTTTAGTATTTTTAGCAAACGGAACAAAATCTAAATAAAAAATTGTTTCAGTAGCTTCATATACCCCGTAGCTTTTACTTTTTCTCTTATTAATTCAATGTAAAGATCGACGACTCTTCGATTTTTAAAATAAAAACTTTGTTTTCAGAGCAACGCAATCGTATATTTGAACTTCAATTCTTTCAAAGTTTGGAGATATTGTCTTATAAAACGACATTTAAAGTAATTTATTTAAATAATCAATTCCTTTAGGCTTTTTACATTATCTAAATGAATAAAAAATACTGAATATCTACTATCACGGTGACATCTGTCAACTCCAAACTAGAATAATGCTGCCTTGCCCACCGCCTTGGCTGTTAGCGCCATCTGGCGAGTACCTCTATAAGTAAATGGCCACTGTTTTACCTGCAGATAGATATTGTACAAATTAAAGAAACATACTAGTTTCTTTACATATGTACAGATAGAATATTCTTTCTTGAACACATAATACAAAAAGGGCTTGAATTTTAGTTCCCTTATTCACAAGAAGTAGCAACGTATTAGGTACTTCAAAATTCCACTGATTAGTTTTTGACAGTGGTTTTACCCGCGAGATATTCACCAAATTGTCCCATAAAGACGTGGTATCGGAACAAAACGTATGAAATCTCCTAATCCATCCCATGGTCTAATTGTTTTGCCAAGTTTAATCGAAATCCATTTAGCCGTTGAGGTATGATTGAAACAATCATATAAACAGACTTTCGCATTTTTGATATAAGTAAGTAGAATTTTCATAAAGGTTTTTTTAATATTTGGTACTGATTTATTTTCAGTTTTCTAAAGATCACAAAAATACTTGAAAAAGGTCAAAATACACATTTTTGTTACCAAAACGATTCCCCAAAATGAAAATACCCAATCTTCATAAGAATTACTCGGGCA
The DNA here is from genome assembly GCA_949775005.1 of Orthosia gothica. Taxonomy (NCBI): domain Eukaryota; kingdom Metazoa; phylum Arthropoda; class Insecta; order Lepidoptera; family Noctuidae; genus Orthosia; species Orthosia gothica. Next base: position 1,918,153 of record OX459039.1, on the reverse strand, counting down.
GCTCGGGTTTCGTTTTCTTAGAGGGCACAACAAATTTAATCAAAAGGAAAAGTGAGAGGAAATACAATTTCCTTTTCCGACGTGGGTCAAGTGTACGTATAGGCAAACAGGAAGACTCGCCGCTACCAGGCATTCAGCGCTCGCAGGAAATTACTCTTTGTTTCTTTATTATTCGCAGCGTGTTTAGTGGGTCACTGGAGTAGCTGGGGATTGGGTATAATGGAGAGTTTCGGTTGAGAGTCGGTCAAATGTAAGGGCTGGTGTACAGTGAATATAAACGTGCATAACTTCACGGCTGTATTCCCAGAAAGGTTAGGCAGAAGAGAATTTATAGTACACCCACATTTCACCACATGTCACTAGTTATAGAGGGCGATCCTTTTGCCATTACCCAGACTCATGTCCAGACTCCAGGCTGCTACTGAGAAATTCCAGATGGGAAATCCCAATAAAACTTTGCCCGACCCAAGAATCGAACCCAGGACACCATGTTTAGCAGTAAACACTTGTTTTGCTAGAGCAAGACTAGACTCATCATTCATCATCCGATCCGTCATCATCATTTAAGCCGAAAGACATCCACTGCTGGACATAGGTCTTCCCCAGGCGTCGCCACATTGACTGATCCCGTGCATCTTGCATCCAGCGCCTTCCCGCAACCTTAACCAGGTCATGGCCAGGCCAGGTCCGGTTCGCGGTCGCCATTCCAGAACTTTTCGGCCCCAACGGCCATCCGTTCTGCGAGCAATGTGCCCTGCCCACTGCCGCTTAAGTTTGGCAATTCTTCGGGCTATGTCGGTAACTTTGGTTCTCCTGCGTATATCATCATTTCTGACGTGATCACGCAAGGAAATTCTGAGCATAATCCTCTCCACTGCCCTTTAGGTGACTTTAAGCTTTCTGCTAAGCCCCATTGTGAGCGACCACGTCTCGGTCCCATAGGTGATCACTGGCAACACACACTGATCATAGACTTTTGTCTTGAGACACTGCGATAAATTGGACGAGGTGATGCCACGCAACTTCCCAAACGCCGCCAAGCCGAGTCGGATTCGACGGTTAACTTCTTTCTCGAAGTTGGACCTACCCAACTGGACGGTTTGTCCCAGGTAGACATAATCGCCTACAACTTCGAGTAGAGTCTCCGATCTTGATAAGAGTGGGTGTTACATGGGAATTCACCATGAACTTGGTTCATTCAGTAGACTAGACTCATTCTGACTAAAATTGGTAGTTTTGACTGTATTTTTTTATAAAACTTAAAAGTTAATTTGACTTTTAGGCTTGCCATGAATGATGTTTTAACAACTTGCACTAATTTTTAGTTTTCGTACCCTAAGGGTCCAAAATAACCTCTTTTGCTGCCACTAAGGCGTCCGTCTGTCGTCTGTCACACAGGTATAGCCAAACGGTTGTCTTCAAATTTTCACAGTTTATGCATTTTTTTTACCCAAAGTCATTCAAATTTTCAAAAATATTTTAAATGTTTTTAAGGGGGCTCCTATACAGCACAAGAAGGGGACGGGGCAATATTGACCGGCCCCATTGAGTGCGGTATAATTGAGTAGATAAATGCTGTATTTTTTGTTTACAAAAATATTGTAAAAAAAGGAACGAGAAATCACCCAAGTCACCTTTTCTACAAGATTTTTTAACTTCCCATTGATGAACTTCAAATATGGTGGTAATGTTTATTATTACGAATATTTTATAAACAAATACCAATATATTGACAAACAAGATTTTTTTTTGACATTTCCTAAAATTTCCTATTAAACCAACTTGTTTTTGCGGCTTGGTACGGATCCCTGAATGTGTGAGTCCGACACGCACTTGGCTGGTTTTATAAATTTTGACCAGAAAGCTAAATAGTTTTTTCAGGTCAATGTGAATTTGAATATCTTGATAAGACTGATAAAACCTTTAAAATATTTAAGGTACTGAAATCTTCTTTTATACACGTCTTCTAAATAGAAGACTTGCGAATAAACGAAAGATAAGTAAAAACTCCGTAAGCAAAATGCTCTTGAAATTTACCAACACCGAAACATAAATATGAATTCAAAATTACAAGAAACAGGGTCAACGAAACCAATCAACTAAAGTAGCAGAATCAAAGTAGCTGTCACTGGCATTTATGACAGCGCTCCTCAAATACCAAGATCTCGTCTTCAAAGAGGGTTCCGTAGATCGTTGATATGACTGTTTGCTTGGGCTGCTTATAGCCGCTCAGTTGGATGTCGGGATAGCAAATACGGTTATATATAAGTATTAGTGTTTGGATAAGAGATTGTGATTTGACATCTATGGTTAGAATCTTGAGTGAAACGAGGAAAGGATTATGGTGGTGTGACTGAAACTTAGGATTTTCATCTTTATGACATTGCACATACATAGAAACAGATTTTGCAGATTGACATTATATTTACACGTCAGACGATTGCAAAATAATTTATCTTGAAGAAAAAAAACAAAACTCTACTTAAGCCTGAAAACTTGTTACACTATGGCATTTAATTAGGATTTAACACGTTCTTAACTCCAAATTCCTAATTCAGAAACCCTTAGTAAATAAATAGACTATAACAAATAAAACTTTCGCAAATTCGAGTAAGCCAATCAATTACTGGGAAATGTTTAGTTATCTGGTTAACCTTGTTTAGGATATTCCAAGCAAGGAGGAATCTCTTACCCATCCTTAGAATACCGCAACAAGTACAGCTTAACCTCACAGATAAAACACCTTGTAATGGGAGAATTGATCCAAAAATTTACTATATTTTATTCAGGCTCTGCAGGCGAAAACAATATTCCTTCAATGTATCTTACAAAAAATAAATAACACGAATATTTTAAAGAATCCACGGAGTGCAGATTCAAATGCCGCCATCATTTGTCATTCTCATAAAAACAGCTCAGATTTTCATTTCCTGCATTAAATGTGGATAAAAGAATATTAATGGCACTGAGTTATGACGACCGAGGGACTCCACATCGTGAACAACTGCAACACTGATTGGAGAAACATTCTTGGCAATTTTTTTATTTATTTTTTTCATTACTATCTCGTATTGCGTAAACAACTTAGGACTGATTTCACCAATTAAACTAATCGAGATTAGTTCAACTAAACTCAGTTTATGCAAATACAGCTTTCTGATTGGTAGTTTCTCAGCGGTCTCATCCAATCAGAACGCTTAAACTGAAATCATAACATATGAGAACATCACGCCTGTAGTCTTTAAAGAGTTGGACAGAAGTACACCAACATTAAGTCAGTTATTTAAATTCTCGGGGCAGGCTGCGTATCTTGTAAGATCAAAACGATAGTGATTTTTGCGCAATAATTGTCCTAGGTGTAATAAGTGCCTTCAAATACAGAAGTTTTAGAGCTTTGGCGTTTTTTTAGAAATATGTGCATTGGATAAACAGCGAGCGATAGCAAACAATTGTGTAAGACCTACCTATAATGTGGGTAATGCCGACTTTTACTACACATCAAAAATGTACAGAGGTACGTGTATGAGAATATGTGCCTGAATGTTTAACCAAAACTTCAAATCGAGGATAAACCTTGTCTCAGTAATATCAGTAATTGACTTAGGTCCACATGCACCAAAAACTTAAGAGTCAGTTGCTAACCCGAAGTTAAATAACAAGTATCAACACCGTCGACAACGATGTGCTGTTGACTAAGTTTGCGGCATTTGGGTTTACGCCGCACCTACTGAAATTTTTCGCGAGTTACCTTAGTGATCGCCGGCAGTACGTCGATTACGGCGGATACATCTCCAAGCCATATTTCACGTTTTCGGGGGTGAGTCAGGGTAGCAATTTCGGTCCATTAGACTTTACTCTAATGGTCAATGATCTCCCAGAGGTCGTAAAGGAGGCGAAGTGTTTGCTATTCGCGGACGACCTCAAGTTGTTCCTATCGGTAGCAAATACTTTGGACTGTGAACGGCTTCAGCAGGATATTGATAGGGTGGTGCAGTGGAGTGTAGATAATAAGTTAGGTTTTAACGTTTCCAAATGCAGCATAATGAGCTACACTCGCGCGCGGGAACCTCTGCTGCATCAGTATGAGATGGAAGCTGTGGTCATGTCACGAGTCACGCATGTGCGGGACCTGGGGGTGGAGATGGTTCCGGAATTAACGTTTCGTGAGCACATCTTAGATATCTGCGGCAAGTCCTTCCGAAATCTAGGATTTATACTCAGACAGTGCAAGGACTTTCAGAATACGGCGGTGGTTAGAATCATGTACAATGCGCTGCCGTACGGAGCCGTCTTGAAACGAGTGCTATCGTTTGGAACCCCCATGAGGCTAAATACAGTATCATGGTGAAAAGAATCCAAAACAAATTCACTCGTTTTTTGTTTTTGAAGCTGTACGGTGTCTATCCCTTCTTCCCACTCATGTACCCTAGTCTCTTCGTAATAGGTATGGTAGGGTACAGCAGGTTGGCGGTGCGGAGGGACATCGCTCTGTGTAGCTTCGTGTTTCGGGTGCTGCGCGGCTGGCTTCACCACCCTGATTTGTTAGCGGAGCTGGGGCTTTGTGTGCCGCCCGGCTGCGGGGGCGCGCGCCGCCCCACGCCAACCCTACTGGAGCAATCCTATAGGACTAACCTGAACAAGTTTGCCCCCTTGTCACGCGCCATAAGATTTTTAAATATTATAGCAAAAGAGTTAGATATATTTCACTGTAGCCTGATGAAGTTCACAAAAGTAGCACTGCAGTGCATTGAAAATTTTGAAAAATGATTTTAATTAAATTTTTAGTTGGATTATAATGGTATTTTAATTGTATTTTATTGTGTTTAATTGTATGATAATTGAATTTTGATTGTATTAATAATTGTATGATTGATTGTATTTTAATGGTTTTTTAATTGTAAATTTTTATTGTATTTTAATTGTATTTAATGCTATTTTTTATTGTATTTCTATAATTCTAATATCTTTGTGGTAGTAACATCGCATTGGCGATATAGCTGTTAAGGTGTTACTTACATAATTTTGAATAAATAAATAAATAAATAATTGGCCTGGGTCAGCTACTAACTCGGAGTTAGTAGGGTAACCCAGGTTGGCGCAAGCGGGCCTGACTTTCTGTCTAAATTCTAAACATCACGTGTTAAATCACTCTTAAGAATATACCATGACAAAATAACTCCACTTTACCATTCACTTATTTTGTCCCAAAAATCCACCATCTCATGAGCAAAACCACGAGCACAGCTAGTCAGTTAAATTACAATCCGTTGGCCACATAGGAACCAGTCACGAGTTACTAAACAGATTAACTGAACTATCAATATATCCTACTAACAAACACCCCTAATTTTCATCCCTATAACGCAAATTAGGCATAAGCTATCTGCATTCCACTTGAATTGATAAATTCATAATATTATGGCTTAACTTGACATTGTGACGAGTGACGTCACAGATAGTTACCATACATAGGTGTGTGAAGTTGTTAAGATAGGTACCTATGAAAAAACGGTGAGAATTGATTTGAAATCGATTTTAATATTTTGTGAAGTTTATGGGTATATAACATTTTACCACTGAATGCCTTGAAGGGTTATGTATGAATTAAACTTCATCAACTTCAAGACTTTATGTCGTGGTGCCTCAGTGTCTAAGACCTCGCCTGTCGAGCTTGAAGTCATGGGTTCAAATCCGGGCAAGTACCAATGTGACTTTTTCAAATTCATTTGTACTTTCTAAGTTTATCTTGGATATCACAGGCAACGGTGAAGGAAAACATCGTGAGGAAACCTGGCCTTATATAGTTAATGTAAGTCTGATATAGCCAAGTCAGAGACCTGTGGGATTCCCAGAAGCGGCTTTATTAACTCGGACAGCACAAGTGGCCACACCTCACATGAAAAAGAAAGAAGAAGATCAACTTCAAGCGTTACTGCCAAGCATGAGGATTCGAAGCCCGGAGTGCCTATTTCATTTTTCTATATGAGATATCTTAAATGCTGCTTCTGGTGACTGTATGTGTGCCAGAATGATGGGTGTACATGTTCTAATCTATTAACCTATTTATTTTCAACCATTTTAATCTAGTGAAAACAACATCTATGAATCATTTTCTTTCTGTAATACCCTTTAACCTCTTGTGTGCTTGAAACCTCTTGCCAGACACATCATCATCATCATCCTCATCATCAGCATTTTTAATGTTCCCACTGCTGGGACAAAGGCCTCCTCTCATAGAGAGGGTATGAGCTAAAATCCACCAAGCGGGCCCAGTGCAGATTGGTAGATGTCAAATGTTTTTTGACTTTTTGGTTCTAGGACATGCCGGTTTCCTCACGATGTTTTCCTTCAAAGAGCAGTGGGGATTAAATAATTTACACTAAGTAAAGCACCTGCCTGGTTTTGAACCTATGACCTACAACTTGGCAGTCGCGGCTGTTACCACAAGGCCACCTCAACTCTACTGCGCCAGATACAATGGCTTGTTAATTGTTGCAGTTATAACGACATTAAACTATTTAAGTACGTCCTAACTATTCGGAAGTACAAGATTGATTGTGTTGTATAGGAAGCTACAAACCAATTAAGTTCCTAGGGAACGGAGCGATGTTATCGCTAATAGCAATATCTTCCCGACAGCCGCGAATCTATTGGTATCTAAACTGAACGGAATTAAGCTGCAATTGCAGCTTGTCTTGTCTCTCCTCTCTATTAAACCACAAATATCAGCACAACAAATAAGTTAAATTGTTTGTTGTTTTCGAAAGGCCTAGAGCTCCCGACAAGGTGACATTCTAATTGCGATTAGCGATTGTCGAAACGCCAAAAGATTGGGCTTGCCGTCCCATCAATCCAATTCTAACCCCAGACGGAAAAAGAGGGGATTTATAAGTTTGAAGTGTGTATCTTTGTATCTATCAGTAGCGTCATAGCTCCTAAACAGATAAACCGATTTTGATGACTTTGTCGAAAGTTTTCTTAGTTATATTTGATGAAAATCGGTTTAACCATTCAAAAGTTATGCGCATTTTATTTACTCTTTGAATCGGGGTATTTTTATAAGGTTTCGTGTTGTAAATTACGCGTTTCGATAGTTTTTACTAGTTGTAGACACGCTTCGAATGACTATCTACAGTGTGGTTTAAAAAGCCTCAGGGTTTATATTTTTTTAAATTTCCTTTTAAAGTTGCACTAGTCGACGGCATGAACTATTTTGTGCACGGGGTTACAATGCATGCTATCTCATCAGACAACACGTGGATAAGATATAGATGCTGTGATGAGCAGTAAGAAGCTAGTTCGCGTACGAATACACACTTTTACAAGTTTGTAGCGAAATGGATGATGATTTAGGATGAAAACGAGCGCGCGAAATTTTATAAGCTGATCTTTGGGAGTATGGATGTCATGGAAAAACGACTAAATGTATCTGTACAAAATAAAATGATTTTCATTTTTAAACTACTAATCTATCCTTGCATGGTGACCGTTTTGCAATGTACCTTCTTCTTATGGTATTTATTTGCAGCCAAAGATGCGTTAAAATAAGTGTTTAAATAAGGAACATTTGACGCTCATACCTTTTTTTTTGTTTATACTTTTTGTTTTCATACAGGGCTAGATAATGACGAGACTAATTGTTTTTTTATTTTGAACGTACACCGTCAGACAGTGGAGTAATAGCCAGACTACGTTTGTATGGAAGAATGTTCGACTAGGGCAACCTTATGTTTCGGTTATTGCTATCTCTGATAGAATGTCGCTTTCTCTAGAGGCTAAAACAAATCCCTAAATGTCGCTGTTTGGCTTCTTTAATGATTCCTGTGTGTTCATAATCTACTAACATCGTCAACAGAACAGTTGCATGACATGGCGATTGTGGTGAAGAAAGGAATAAATATAAATGGGAACAAGACGAAGGAGTATGTAATGATCGTAGGAGATGGCGTTCGTAGTTTCTGCCAACCCCTATGGAAAAAGACGTAAATTTATGTACGTATGCGTATGTCCCGTGAATCACGGTAGCAAAGTTGTGGGCAAAGCTTCTCTCCAATATACACCTTACACACTAAGTAATATCTCACTAGCTTTACTTACCTTCCTGTCTACGTTTCTGAAAGTTATGGCGTAATTATAACACATATTATGTATGTCGATGGCAGTTGCCTTCAATATAATTAAATCAAATATGGCATATTGTTATTCTTATTACCTATGTGTAAAATAATGTATCTGGCTGGGTTTTGATAACAGCTGTTGATCAAGTGATTCATACCGTCAACTTTTTACGAAATTCTGACATTCATTGGTTTACTTATGATGTCGGTAATCCAACATCCATCTAATCTTATCTCAACTAGCTAGGGTTGGTTGCCAGACTAAATGGACGGAGGTACCAGTAGATATTTTACATGGACTGCCTATCATCCACCCCCAGAACCCAGAAACTGGGTTGTTGATAAAAAGTGCGTAAAAAATACTTAAATTAATAGCGTGATATTGCAATCAAGTATTGAAATGAATTCTAAATATATACACATTTTTATGTATTTTATAAAACGTTAAAACGGTCCCTCCAAAGACTGCCTGGCAGATATCGCTGTCGGCGATAAGACCGCCAAACTACCCACATAATTAAGAATGCTGTAAAAGAGTTGTGTATAATAAAGAATAGATTACCACACATCTATTAAAATGATTCTCGTTAACCTTTCCAAATAAACAAAATAAATGCTAGTCTAATACAAGGAGTAAATGTAACTACGGGAATACGTTTGTGTTCCCGTAGTTTACTCCTTGATAGTAACCTTAACCGTTGACCATTTATAGCTCTATTTGTGTTCTATAGAGGAATCCATCTAATATCCACATTTATTACGGAACCCACGCAATTTCCCACTAGCCTACTTGGACGTCATATATCAGGATCGTATACATCGCGAATCCGCAATATATATGAGCTATAATTATTTTACGACAGCACAGCTAACAATAAAAATCTGATAAACTGAAATGTGCATTTATCGCAAGGTGATCGCGATAATTTCGTATTACGTATTGTTTTTGACAGCAGAGCGACAGCGATCGGCGAGCAAATGTGGCTGTCAATTTGCAATTACTTTTTACCTTGTTGTTGGTCGATTGCCAATCGCTCGCTGATGGCTGAGTAGGTACAGAAGTTTTTGAGTTTTTGGCGGCTTTTTTCGTATTTTATTTTGTGGCTACTTTAATTATCCACAAATTAGAATAATAATATAAGAATAAATATTGAAATAACAAATTCCTAGTGAATGTTGTAAATGTAAATGACAAATTGGTGTTGTTTTGAGTCTCTTATGTCTACGCAACTGGACTATTTGTTGAATCATTGAAACAGAAGTGATCACGGTAAAGTGGAGGATTTTTTTATATACAGTATAAAAAAATCCTGTGTTGGCTATTTCAGCGAAGCTTATATATTTACTACTAAATTCTTACAAACACATGAGAATATGATAAGTCCGCAATAAGTATCTTCTATTATATTTTTTTTTATATGGCAAACACCGATGTCGACTATTCTGCCAATGTCTAAATTAAATATGAAAAATCTTTTTTACGTTTCATAGCTCAAATACGAGATAATGTAGTCTACTAATGCGGTATCGATTCGATTTCTTAAAACAATCGACAATTCGAAGAAATTTAATTTTATTTTACACATTGACATATAGTTCGGTCGTTGCCACCGCGGACGACCGACGCGCGCATAAATGTATCTGCGCACACGCAAACTAAAATGGCAGAATCGAAAATTATAATTAACGAGTTTCTAACATTCGTGCAAAATAAGATAGATTATATGGACGAGCTGATTGTAACTCAAGTATGTAACAGTAATTTCACCGAAAGCGAGATTGAATTTGGCAAATCCGTGCTATTTAGTGCATTATCGCTAAAATGTGTGCAGAGAAAAGGAGAAGATAAAAGCAAGAAAAACATTAGAGATGTGTTAAAAGCCTTCAAAGAGTCTGATCCATCGGTACAACCAGTATTTGTGGCGAAAGATCTGAACCGACAACCCCCCGTAACGTTTGACTACATAGATGTGTCTCGGCTCCTAAAGGAACTTCTTATCTTGAAGACCGAACAGCAGAACTTGCGCGAAAGCACAGTCTCCAAAGAAGACCTGAGTACTTTCCAAAATAATATTAATACGGAATTAATCGACATGCGAATCAGCATTGCGAAGAAATCGGAACTTTACCACGTTAAAAATAAAGGCGAGAATCGAGCAAAGACAAGGGCATTGCCGCCGGTAGAACAACAAACAGCTGCTATGGAGTGCGATGATAATGTTCAACTACCTTCAATTTGCGCTGAGCGAGAATGTGAAACACAAACATCGACTGAGACGGTCACCGACGCGCCGTCCTACCGTGATATTGTAAAAAGTGTCGCTAAACTGCGCACTAATGAGCCACTCACAAATAACGATGGGTATACTTATGTAGAAAATAAAAAGAAGCATGTTCGCAACAGGAATATGCGTGGAACGGCGTCGGCATCAAGCCGCTTGATAGTAGCAGATATACCGGATGCGGTGTACCTATCCAGACTTAAAAACACCACGACCGTTGAGGACATTAAAGAGCATATACTGTCATTGGGTGAACAATGTATGGATGTTCAAATACTACCTCAGAGACAAGAAACTAGTTTCCGTTAATTTAAGATTATTGTATCGAAAAGTAAGCTGCCTACTTTTTTAAGTCCAAATTCTTGGCCGAGTGGCATTATATTCAGAAGATTTCGTGAGCGTACAATTAACGTAAACAAAACAACATAAACATTGTGTAGTATGTACCTACGTATTCCGAGATGGTTTGTCTCTCTTCTTTTATGTGCAAATATATACGTTTCGAAATTATTATTATTATATGTTTTTCAATTGATATTTTTGTTTAAGTATGTGACTATCGAATAATTTTAATGTTTTTTTTTTACTTATTTATTTAAGTTTGGTTTACTTATTTATTTCTTTAGCATTCTTGACACAAAACAAGTGGCCAAGTACTCCCTTCAAACTACACACGACACGTTGGGCAGCCAATTGTAAGAAAGTATTTTTCTTGCCTTACTCACCAACTAGCTCAAGGGTAGGTGATCAGCATGAGACTATGTAGGATATGGTTTCGCATGAAGTTGACTGAAGTAAAAGTCTCACAGTTTGGTCAACTTATTTAATTCTTGAACATACAATCCGTCATCACAATTTCTTGTGGTTAAACAAGTACAATGAAACTTACTTTTATTTGGGATATAATTTACCCATTATTTCCAATACCGGAGGTATGATATCTCAAGCAGTATCATTCACCTGGGAAGCTATAATCAAGCCTCGTGCAAGCTAAAATATCATTTGTGTTCGGTACCAAATGCTGGAGCTCAACGGCTGTTTTCTTCAGGAGTTGTAGTCATATGTGTAGTTGTGGTTAGATATAGTTGACCATTTTCTTATTTATTTATGTACTAATAAAAATTAATCCTAGAGTGCCCTGCCAAGGAGAAGAAATGCATTATGAGCATCATACACGCTCATGCTTCACAAGCATGGAAATTTAGTTAAATTCAACATTATACTCACAGCTATTGCTGACACATTTATTATTTATATTTGGGGCTTGTTCCCTGCCGCCTGCGAGTCATTTTATTAACTTTTGTGAGCTCTTATTGGGATGCAAAGTTTACAGGTGTATTCGCTCAGTAACTCCAATGAAAAAAGAAATGTCATTCTTGTCAGTCATAGATATTGAAGTTTAACCAATAGACTTGACATGTCTGGTTTTTCTTTATGTAGATATTTTCAAGAAGTTAATCATTTATTATTTTAGTGTTGAATTGTGTGTTTGTTGAATTAAATTGATACACACAAATTGTTATTTTATTATATAATTTTATATAACTGCAGATAGCAACGCCATCCCGTATCACGCAATGATCAACTGGTGACACACCCATGCCAAGCTGGTTCTCATCTTTAACACAAGATGTCGCTTTGATACAAAAATAATCGTTACACCCTTGAAGATATAAAATGATATTCAGCAGCAACAGCTTTACGCGCTGTCGAGATAGGGAGGAGTCTAGGTATGCAATGATTGGTCACCAATCCACGAACTGACCTCGGTAAGTGTTGCTTGCAGTGCAGTGTTTATTTAGTCACTTTAGTGAAAGTGAGCATAAATATTTAATAGGATGAACGGGTGTTCAGTGTGAGTTTCCACGAATACTTAGTTCCAATTGTTTCCAATGTAGTTAGTATCGTACACTCCGCTGAAAGTTCACCAGTTAACGCCATTCCTAGTTTATGATCAGTTCGTTATAAAGTTATGTTAGGGCTTGGTTTTCGTTAAGTAGGAAACCACAATATGCATAATTACTGACATACAATTTAAACGTAAATAGTTAAAGGAAATTAGAAAAGTTGCCCGATAATTGAAAATTGTTATAAAATAATTCTCATGACCTCATTGGAGAGGAAGGCATCTGTTGAATCAGATAACAATCCTAATACTATTAAATACGACTGTTTTTAAGGTTGGATGTTACTCTTTCCTGTTATAACTACAGAAAGGATCTTATTTATACATTATTTATATCCATAACACTATCCCTATCCTTATTTACAATATTTTTTACAAAGGTATAATTATTTCTTCAAGAAATCTCTGTCAGCATACCATACATAGGAGATTTTAAACAAAGATAATGTGTCTACATTATCTTTGTTTAAAATCTTCCTCTCCGTGTGTAGAGGGGAATTAAAAGAAAAGCATATTAAACAATTCACTATAAAGTAGAATACAATATATAACTAATAAATATGTACCCTCATACACATGAATGCTAATATAATAAATATTACATAATTTAAATACTAAATAACAAGAGTATAGATAGTTATGATAAAAAAAAAAGAGTGAATAGGTTTCTTCTAGACAAGTGTGCTACATCGTCGACCTATCATCGCTTACCATCAGGTAAGATAGTGGTCAAGCGCGAGCCTAACAATAATAATAATACTTCACCGGCCGGGAGAATCTATCCGTCACATTATCTCCGGTTGTTCTAGTCTGGCTAACGGAGACTACTTGCATAGACACAACCTTGTAGCCAGGATTATCCATCAGCAACTTGCTCTTAAATACAATCTTGTGGAATCGGAAGAGCCTTACTATAAGTATGTGCCCGACCCAGTTCTCGAAAATGGCAATGTCACATTGTATTGGGATCGGTCTATCATCACTAGTGGTGATAGACCGACTAGAGCGTCGCGCAATGATTGTTGATATAGCGGTCCCCCATGACGAGAACCTCGTGAAGGCTGAGAGAGATAAGAAAAGCAAGTATCTTGATCTGGCTCGCGAGGTTGTCGACATGTGGGATGTGAATACAGCAGTCATTGTGCCGATAGTCGTGACGGCCAATTGCATAATAGCCAAGAGCCTCGACGAACATCTGAGGAGGCTCTCGTTGGGCAGCTGGATCAAGGGCTTGATCCAGAAAGCGGTACTCCTGGACACGGCGCGTATCGTTAGGAGGTTCCTCTCTCAGGAGCCCTAACCACCGGTAGCTTGGACCCTGTTCCCGATACCGGTGGGCTACTATTTTTGTATTTTTAAATGTTTTTTATTTTATTTTTTATAGAATAATATTTAAAAATGTAAAGATATGTATATATAAAATGAATAAATGGAATAATAATAAAAAAAAACAAAAAGAAAGAAAAGGGAGTCAGTAATAGCATGACAGGGGAGAGGTCGGTATGGATGAAGAAAAGTAACATGGGATAAGAGCAGGAAGATAATGATGATATGTAACTAAGACGGAATGGAATGATAGTGTTCTTTCACTCTCTTTTAAATCTTGTTGAAACTTCTCAGGATCATAGCGTATGCACCAGAATAACACACATGCTACTTAATTTATAAATACAGATGTACTTATTCCATCCGGGCGGCAACTGGTAAATAAATAAATCTGTCGGAAAACTCATTTTCACTGTAACACTAACATCAAAAGCTCAAAATACATATTAATTACCGACAAATTAGTGTGGACACTGAACTCATTATAACTGTACCTGTTCCTGTACAAAATGCTGTTCAAATAATTACAACGTTAGTCATTACAACATTTTGAATTCTAAACGGTTATTTTCTTTGTTTATTTAGTTTTCTTCGAGACAGTTTAGATAAAGGAAACCTGGATGAATTTGGGCAAGGCTTTTGCCCAGCCGTGGGAGAGTGAAAAGACAATGTATGCAGGTAATTAAAATTTCTGCCTTGAGTAATGATTGTTGTTCGTATGGTTTTGGGTTTGATCTCCGAACTGGAAAAAAATTATAATAAGGCCCCTTGACAAAGTGACATTATATCAGCGATACATAACGATTGCCAAATATCCAACATATATTCGAGATGAAACGTCTTAGTGTTAATCTGATATATAAACTATGTTTCTGTAAACTTTCATCAAAATCCGTTTCAGTAGTTTTTGCGTGCAAGAGTAACAAACATTCATCGATCTTTACAAACTTTCACATTTATAATATTAGTAGCACTATACTTTGAACCTGTAATCATGCCAACATCTTTGTAGAATAGACCAGGGTAGAAGCCTTTAAAAATAATAAAAAGTGACAAAAAATAATAGTAGGTTGAAACCCATGGCGAAAGAAGAAGAATATTATAAAAATGAAAGTAAAAATAATTTACGAGCGATCTGAGGTCGGGAAGGGGAAGGGGGTGAGTTTTTAAGGGTGAAAACGGTTTATCTCGATTTCCGGCAAAACTACAAGTCCCATGGAAAAAAGTTAAATGGCAAAGTTGAGATAATAAAAAGATCTAATACTTTTGAATTTACACTTTTTTCACATAACCTCAAAATGTATGTGAAAAATTCAAATAACCAAGTTTTTGGTTTTTTTTTTATCTTTTACAATTTTTTTTTTGTTTTCACATAGTTTGGTATTTATATCCCAAACACACCGTAATTTTTTTTTATTTAAAATATTAATTTTTCACCTTATTTTGACTTAATATCGAAAAAACTACCCTAATTTTCAATCGAAAATTCTCCTGTCAAAATATCTGCTTTTTTTTAAAAGTTGGTGGGCTTTTTGTTCGTTGAAATCTCTACTTTCTTATGGTGTAAAAAAAATACATTACTATGGTAAATTTTCTCAGAAAATGCAAAAAATAAAGTTAATATTTATTAAGACATCTACAATATTTTGAGTAAATTGTGGAAACTTCTTTAAATTATATGCGTAGATGCCTATTTATTGCTATTTTAAGTTAACTGATATACCTGAGTGACCTACGGAAAATTTTAGCCCATCAAAAGGTATTTTATAGAGAAGTAGGGAAGGGACTAGGAGGTCTGGGCCTTATTACCTGTTATTTCGTTTTTAAATTAAATTATATTTACCATAGTAATGTATTTTTTTTTCACATACATTTTGAGGTTATGTGAAAAAAGTGTCAGTACAAAAGTTGTAGATCTTTTTATTATCTACAACTATGTCCTTTGACTTTTTTCCATAGGACTTGTAGTTTTGCCGGAAATTGAGATAAACCGTTTGCACCCTTATAAACTCACCCCCTTCCCCTTCCCGACCTCAGATCGCCCGTAAATTATTTTTCCTTCAATTTCTGGTATATTCTCTTCCTTTTTCAATGGGTTTCATCCTACTATATTTTTTTTCCTTTTCAATAATTATCGACCCTGGTCTTAGAGTATTTAACCTATGGAGATGGCATAGCTGGGCTTACCCCTCTGCCAAAGTAGCTTGGCCATATGACCATACGCGTTATATAAAACTAGTTCATTCGCCGACCGCCGCCATTGTGTATCGTATTGAGTCGCAAGTAAGTTCTCCAAAAAAATAGTTAAATGTGCGGTTTCCTCTTGCAAAAAGCTAGCTGCCACTTTCAATTTGCGAAGCCATGGTGTTTCCTACCACATATAAGTATAAATTATACATCAACATAGTTTTATTTAAGTACAATGTCGAAATAATGGTTATTGCCTTTACGATAGAAAAATTCAGTGGTACGTTGGTAGCACAAACGCAGTACAGGGGCTGACAGGGTAGCGATGTGCATAGTGCTGGGACAACGTGAATGAATGATTGATAAATTAAATGATTTTTTGAATCAGTATGTTCAGTATCAAAATAATTTTGTTTGTATATCTGGACAAGACAGGTTGAACTAAAAAAATATTATTTACAAATGTCTATGAGAATAGATTTAAATTATTTTCTTTTAAAGTTTTAGGGTAATAAAAAGTAAGTTTGTTCGTTTCGTTAGTGAGTTTTTCAATCATTTTTTAACCCCCGACAGAAAAAGAGGGGTGTTATCAATTCGACGTGTATTGCTGTGTATCTGTGTGTCTGTCTGTGGCATCATAGCTCCTAAACAGATGAAGCGATTTAGGTTTATGTTTGAATTTTTGTTTGATACCTCTATCGAGAGCAGACTATCGCAGCCATGGTGGTTACAATGCCAACCCCACCGCACATCAATTCGAAGCCATATACAATTGCGAATGCTAAAAATACTCAAATGTTCTTAAATAATTTTTAACCAAAAAAGTTGATGTTGACATGTATATAATAAACTGGTACATTTCAAAAATCAGTGATTGCCTCTAGTCGTGATCATTGAGACATGTATATGAACTAGATTATGGCTGTGAAACCATATGTTTATGATAAATTAAACAAAAAAAATTGTAGAAATCAGTAAGGTTTAATAAAGACCTTACAATCTTTTTTTTATAATTTTTAAAACGAGCAACTTACAGAGTTGTATGAATGATATAGAACGAGTGTATAGGAATGAAGTACATCGAAGAATGAAAGTTTAAGAATGAACAGCGAATGTGTCGTAGACACCATACACGTATGTTTTCCTATCTAAGATATCAAACTAGCTTAGCTAGGAAACATCGTACTCAAATAGTTAAAAAAACGAAAAACTGACGTGATAAAGTGTTACATAAAAAAGTGTCAAATAAAAGTCTATCCGGTTGATTGTATTATTTATTATTTACGTTTTCTTACTATTTAACACGTATACATAAGGTCCGTATTAAATAACGGAGCTCAAGTATGAATCCCGAATGCCCGAACCTAAATAAAACAAAATGTCAGTGACATGAGTGACAGTTTCATACTATTCTATGCTGAAACCTGTAGGTACTATAGTTTATGATTAACATTGTTCCAAGACGTATGCCACCATTTTATTAGGTACTATCCCCAGTTCGTCTACCATGCATGGAGTATTTGGATATTACATTTATTTGTAACGTCATTCATATAGGAAAGACACGGGTCCAACAATATATAATATGTAATTATGAAATATTATTAACTAAAAATAAATTCAATCGTTCTTTTTTTAGTGCATCTTAAATTCTTTCCTACCTTTCTTACCTACCTACGTAGTTTAGCAGACCACAAATCATATTGCGTATTTTTTTTTATTTGTGAAATTAATTACTTAAGTTTATTATTATTTAGTATAACAAAAATAAAACGAATTAACATTTTGCTCAATCATTCATGCATTAAAATGAATTTCCAGTCATTCTTTGTATCACATCACTAGCACTTTGTATTTGTTGTCATAGGATTATTGCATAGATACACACAAATATGTCAATGTATGTGTGTTTTTTGATTGTGTGATTATTATTTTTTCGTGTGCGTTTGTAGCAATAGGATGCATGTATCTGTGAGTGATTGTCATTTTTTTGTAGTGTGCTATATGTGTTTTCCTCGCCTCCCGCAGAAAGTGGCAGAAAAAGTTGTTCGGTGATTCGCGGCTTGCCGTCTCCATAGGTTAAATGCTCTAAGACCCTGGTCTAGAATACAAGTTTGATATTACGTATGCATGTTTTACCTTAGCGTAGGAAATATTTTATAGTACTTAAACCACGTAGCTTGCTACATTGTAACATATATTCCGTTACGGGTTAAATGCAGACATTAATTCTAATTTAAAGCGACGCAGAGGTACTTCTACCTACACGACTCCTGCTTTATACAGAGATATGAATTTTCATTATTGGTAAAATTGCTTAATGGGAATTAATGAGGATATATTTTATAGCCTGGCGACTAATGAAGGCAGGTAACGTATTTCCATTTTTATTTGTATTACGTTCCTTTTCGTATTTTAACGTAATAAAAAGAAGATAAAATAGACTGGCCTTTTCTTCGGCCAAAGAATGTACATTCCCATTTAAAGTAGCAATGCTGCCAGTATTCTGGAGTCTGGACAACTTTCCCACTGACAGCGATGTGGACTATTTTTTTGCCCCTTATGCCCGTTTTATTCGCACTTTTATATATCATTTTATAAATACCTATTTAACAATCTTGATCCTGGATCCCAGAGTCTTCTGGGATCCAGGTCCTTTGAAAAGCGTGCAAGGGGCCGAAGACAACTCGCAGAGGTTTTGTTGAATAATATGTACCATGATATTTGACAGTGATATTATTACACTATATGAATATTTCAATTATTATCAGCAGTGGAGGCCCAGTGGTAACGGCCGCGACTTACAAGTTGAAGGTTGTGCTGGGTTCGAACCCAGGCAGGCGTTTTACTTTGCGTAAATTATTTCATCACCACTGCTCTCAAACCGGTGAAGGAAAACATCTTGAGGAAACCGGCAGGCTTATTACGTATGAAACAACAATTAGCAATATTTGCGCAGAGATTGTAGTATAATCGCGCGATTATCGCTTTACGTCAAAAAATTGGAAGGCTTATTTTTGCGAAATAATTGCTCTTTAATCGCGAATCCGCATTATATATGAGCTATAGCCCCACCATAATAATTTTACGACAGCACTGCTAACAATAAAAATCTGCTAACTGTAATGTGCATTTATCGCAAGGTGATCGCGATCATTTAGTAGTACGTATGGTTTTTGACAGCAAAGCGACAGCCATCGGCGAGCAAATGTGGCTGTCAAATTGCGATTACTTTTTCCCTTGTTGTTGGTCGATTGTCAATCGCTCGCTGATGGCTGAGTAGGTACAGAAGTTTTTGAGTTTCACGAAAAAACCCGCCAGAAACTCAAAAACTTCTGTACCTACAAGTTTTTGAGTTTCTGGCGGGTTTTTTCGTGTGTTATTTTGTGGGTACTTTTATTAGCCGCAAATTAGAATAATAATATAAAAGTAAATATTGAAATAACAAATTCCTAGTGAATATTGTAATGACAAATTGGTGTTGTTTTGTGTCTTTAATGCCTTCGCAACTGGACTATTTGTTGAATTATTGAAACCGACGTGATCTCGGTAAAGAGGAGGAATTTTTTATACTGTAGTGTTGGCTACCTCAGCGAAGGGTAGATATATATGTTTACTATTAAATACTTACAAACACATTAGAATGTGATCGAGTCCGAAATATGTATCTTCTATTATATTCTTTTTTTACATGGCATGCACCAATGTCCACTATTCTGCCAAAGTCTAAAGTAAATTGAAAAATCTATTTTACGTTTCATAGCTTGCATACGAGATGATGTAGTCTATTTAGTGATGTCCTAATGCGTTATCGATTCGATTTCTTATTAAAATCGACAATTCGAAGAAATATTAATGGATTTTACACATTGACATTTTAGTCATCCAATTTTTCAAATCAATTACTATATTATGTAAGTAAAATTAAAATAGCCAATTGTCACTGCCGTATGTTACTTTACACAAACACTTTACTTCTGCGAATATAAATGTATCGGAATATTGGAGCTAAATAGTAATCAAATTGACTATTGTAAAAAAACAGCCTCCACGAACTATTGCTCTTTCATAAGTTGGTTAATTCATCAAACGATACATTTTATAAATCATCGGACAGATAAAATAGCTTCTGTTAAAATTTACTGTCAAAAGACGACTTAAAGGCCTCAGTAGCCAGGTCACTAAAGTGATCGCGCAATAATTGTACAATTATTGCTACTTGCTGTTCCTTACGTAATAAGCCCACGGAATGTCTTAGAACCAAACATTCAAAGACATGAGACATCCACCAACACGCTCTGTGCCCTCGTGGTGGATTAGGGCCCATTCCCTCTCTCAGAGAGGAGACGTGTGTCCCAGAAGTGGGCACATTATAAGGCTGATGATGATGATGATAATCAGTTTTTACATAAATGTACTAATTTATTTGTTAGCATATATTATAATTTTAGAGTTCTCAGTATACGAGGAGGCCTTTGCCCTGCTGTGGAACAGTTACAGACTGGCATTATAGTATTATTAATTTTTCATACTCAGAAAGAACCGTTAGATTCGTTATACAAATTCGGTAGGTATTTGTAAGAAATAAAAGCCCTGTACGAAAAAACAGTTCTAATGAGAGTTAAAATGTCGTCTAAATAATCGTGAAAGAAAGTAGGTACTTAGCACCCTTTTGTTCACTTATGTTTGAGATTACAAATAAATGCAATCTAGTTTCATAACTGAATATTATAAGATAGTATCGTAGGAGAGCAGTGTTGGCCCAGTGGTACCGTCCGCGACTTACAATTTGTAGGTCGTGGGTTCGAACCCAGGTAGGCGCTTTCATCAACATCATTTCATCCGAAAGACGTCCACCGTTGGACAAAGGGCTCCGACGGATGGGCCGTAAACCACCACGCGGGCCTAATGCGGGTTGGTGAATGTCAAGTTTGGTTCTAAGACATGCCTGTTTCTTCACGATGTTTGCCGTCACCGTTTTGAGAGCAGTGGTGATGAAATTATTTAATCAAAGTTAAGCTTCTGCGCCTGCAATGGGCGTCATCAGAAGGCTCAAAGTCACCCAAAGGACAATGGAAAAGACTATGCTCGGCGTTTACTTGCGTGATCGAATCAGAAATGAAGATATCCGCAAGAGAACCAAGGTTACCGACATAGCCCAAAGAATTGCCAAACTTAAGTGGCAGTGGACAGATCACATTGCTCGCAGAAAGAATGGCCGTTGGGGCCGAATAGTTCTAGAGTGGCGACCGCGTTTCGGAAAATCGAAGCGTTGGAAGGCGTCCATCTAGGTGGAGCGACGACCTGGTCAAGGCTGGGCAAGTTTGGTGGATGCGAAACGCACAGGACCGCTTGGAGGAGGCCTATGTCCAGCAGTGAACGTCTTTTGGCTGAAGTGATGATGATGGGAGAAGAGCTTCTTGCTATTGAGAAATTATTGATGGAAATATTCAATATATCGCTCATTTGGAGAAACGTTGCTATTTTTCAAGTTTTCAGGAGAGTGATTTAAGGTGTTCTTTTTAGATCTTTGCGATTGAAGTGCCGCCTACCGATAAATTGACTGAAATTGATTTACGTCTTTGTTTCTCCTGACGTAAATACACTTTATAAGCGCTTTGTCAGGTTTAACAAATTTTTGGTAAAAAATTAATTTACGTCAAGGTTTCTCCAAATGAGCGATATGTGTATTTGGTCTTTATAATGATAGTCAGTTACAGACATGTTTTTCTGGTAGATATTAGAGAGGCATGTTCCTTATTGGAATGCATAGAATTTTACACATACATACATATACTTACGCCTTTTTCCGATGGCGGTAGGCAGAAACTACGGTCTGTAGTGCCACTGTTACGTATATGAAGCAAAAGGATTACCTTCATTTTCATTCATACAGCAAGCATTTTTTCATTTATTTAAACTTCATATACAATAGTGATACATAGGCGGACTTTATGCCACAAGGCATTCTCTCTATTCTCTTTTTTAGGGACAATAAAAGGAATAAAGGCAAAATTGTAGACATCTAAATTGTTTTCAAAATTGATTAATACGAAACAAATAATACAATTTTGATAAATTACTCGCAGATAATAAAATACTAGATATTATTTAAAATCTCAAAAAGTTTTCTCTATCACTTTGTAATCGCTCCAATCTTTCAAATATGACCCTCATTTTATCAGCTTAAGTTAGAACTACGCTGCATTTAACACCATGGTGGATGAGTTAGCTCCAACTTTAAATTACCTCGTTGAAGTACTAAATGGGAGCAGAACTTGGAATAGTTGGAACATTCTCAAAGACGAGAATCATCCTTATCTCTGAACACTGACTTTAATGAGCGGTTTCTTTAGCTTCTCTGTGGCTGCAATTGCGCCCTCCTTATTCTTTCAAAGGATCAAACTTTTAAACTGTTTGTAAGTTATGGCTAGGTCAAAAGCCTGTCTCGGCAGTTCTACATACTACGTATTTATAATAAACTAGCTGACACCCGCGGCTTCGCGCCCGTCAAAATTATAACCTATGTTACTCGGGAATAATGTAGCTTTCCATAGGTGAAAGATATTTTAAAATCGGTCCAGCAGTTCCGGAGCATATTCGGTAAAAGCTTTCCTCTTTATAATATTGTATGATGATGATAAATAATCCACATTACACTATTTAAAAAATTGTCGGCAGTCAGAAGCAATCCAATACGAACTTAATATTATTACTTACTTATTACTACTTAAACACTTACTTATTTGTCAAGTTAAATGTAAAATCGCACTAATGCAATAAAGTTTTTTGACAATGCCCCACGTATTTATAACAAAGTACATAATATTATTAAAACTATGACTGCATTGAAATTTAAAAGGACTCTATCGGAAATATTAATTTAAAAAGAAGTTATTACATAATTGACGACTTCCACAATAATTAATCACTAACTGATTGACATGCTATTGCATAGACTATATTACTATATTGTGCTATTGTACAATTTGTCATTTTTATTTTTATTGTAAACTTTTCATCATGACATTATTGTATTATTATGACATTTTTACTGCAATTCAAACGATTGACATTATTGTGTACTATTTTATTATTTTTATTATTTAAAATGATAATTCTATCATTTAACTATACTTCATAAAAGATAGCTTGATCTCAGCGACAGCTGTCAGTATCAATACAGTAACAATAGCGCTTGACACGCTAACATTACGTAACAATTACGTATACGTCAGTATGACATAAGTCGCAGAGATCAAGCTATCTTTGAAGGTTTCGATCTGTGGGATAGGAATAATAGTTAGGGCTGTGTTGTGTCATGCTGTGATGTATGGACGGTATGGACAAGGTGTCCTTCGGAATGTGCCGGAAAGAATATTCTTGTAGATTAAGCCAACCTCTATAGAGTGTTTAGTCTATGTAATACCATGTCTTTAAAATAAGATAATACTTTTTTATTTCTGAGTATGGAGTTTTAGGTTAGCCACGTATCCATGAAACACGTGAGTTATTTTCTAAGACGTGTTTGTTTTGTTAACATCAGGAGGTGTTCAGCCAGGGCTATCTGTTCGGTCAGGGCCGATTGTTTGGCGTAGGCTGTCTGCGTGAGGCAGGACTTCGTGTTGTGGAGTTGGCTGGCTGGCCCGCGCCCCTTCCAAGTGACAGCCATTCCGTTTTCATTATTTTATCCTTCATCCCTCAACTTGAAAATACCTTGACCAGCCAACTGCTACCAACAACCCTAATTTAACTTTTAATACATTTTCATTGTGACGTGTTTCGGTGAAACAGCAAAGTAAACCAATTGTATACTGGGATCTTGCACTTTATTTACCCGAACCCGATCCAACGTTACAAAGTGTGTATGCATGTGTGTTCCAGAAGAAAACAGACTATTCTGATACACAAACCACACGCCAGTAAGAATAAGCACATTACAAAATTACAGTAAGATAAAAAGCTACGACATTCCCCACTCCCCAGTATTGCCTGGAGAGGCGTTAGCAAGACGAGCGTCAGGGCAATATTGCGCGGGAGACACAAGTTCTAATGACGTAGAAGCTTCTTAATATCAAGCTATAAAACTGCTCTGCCATGTTCGTTGTGAGTTAACTAGTGGCAGTTCGCGATGTGGAAACGGTCACAATGTATGAATTAATTTTCACTTTGGCTGGCTCGCGTTTGACCACTGTCTCACTTGATGGTAACCGATGATGTGATCGACGGTGAAGCACGGTTACCTAGATGATTTAAATGTTGTGATTTAAGAGTATGCTGGAGATTCTTGCTTGTTTTTCTCCAGAGAGACCTACTTAGGATTTGGAACTAGTAAACCATAAGTATGATTTTAGCTTCAACTATCTTACTGAACATTCAAAAGTAAATGTTACGTGATATAAATACTTCGAGTTTCGGTCCAGTGTTGTGTGTCATTGAAGTTCATTCACTACATTAACAGTAAAGGATAACGTTGAAGATGCCTTCCTATGAGTACTCTGAAGGCTGAAGTGACATAGACATATCTCGAAACAGGACAAAACTAAGTCACAGTCTGCGTCTGTCCACGTCAAGTCTGTTTTATCGCTGAACATAAACCACGCAACGGATTTTGATACAGTTTTTACGAATAGAAGGAATTTGACGACACGGTTGGCGTAGTGGTTGAGCGATCGGCTTCTGCGCTGCGTGTCGCGGGTTTGATGCCCGCACGAAATACATATTTGTATGGCCAACAGATAGTCGTTTCGGATCTGGATGTCGTGTGTATGTCATTTTAAATGTTTGTAAACGCACCTACGATACAGTATAATTGCCTAATGTGGGACAAAGTATAAAATAATATATATATAACTTAAAGTAATCACAGAAACTTAAGTGTGTATTATCGAAAGCTACACGATCATCAACCGACGAACTTTGGAAAAAGTTGAGGAAACAATTTGGTCGCTCTTTTATAACGTTATTTTTGAAGTTTCTCTTTGAACGAATTTTCACATCAGTTTTGAAAATTGTTTCGTTTAAAGCGCACGTGAGGAATCTTTCACAGTTACACAATGGAAAACTTTTCACTAGAACAGAGGCCGCCAGCCTTTTTGTCTCCTAAACAACTTGCCATGTTTTTAGTTTTAGGTAGATCAAATCTTGTTTACCTAATATTGTTTTTAGGCACATGCAACTGCTTTAAAATTGTTTTTTACACTTAGTATAGTGCTACTCACTTTGAATGATTAAAATTTCCTACAATAGTGAAGTGTAGTGTGAAAATATTTTGCTAATACTTTCCTCTAGAAGACTCCGGGTATAAGTAGATAAGATATCTACTATTATTTATTGATGCACTTTTCTGCAGACACAATATGCATATCAAACAAAGTAAAAAGTTATAGCATAAAGAAGAAGATACAAATATTTAGTAGTATAAAGTAGCTAGTTATTGTATCGTCATCGTAATCAAACCCAGGATAAAATAGAGCCCAGTGCCTGATATCTAGTTTTTTCGTAATTATTATTTCGTCGTCGTAATCATTAAAGATTCATAATTTGAATATTCAAACATGTAGTGATATATCGATGATTTTAATAATTTATCCGGTGTAATTTTGATACGTTGGAACTGTAAAACATCGCATTATAGCTTAGTTTTCATGATCGCTAAGACCACGACCTATTCAGCACACCTATTTAAAAACATTGTAAGAAGGTGATATCTATTTTAAAGGACTTTGACTTTGACTGCCCAATTCCCTGGGTACTTCTAATAGATCGATGATGTCATTAATGTTTGACGTCCTGGCAGTTCTATTCTGAATCTAGGTCAATTTCGCCAGCTTACCATTGTTTGTTCTAGCACTGTCTCCAGAAATACTAGCTACGCTGTACAAACACTGGCTCGCTTCGGGTGTTTATCTAAGGCTTGCTCCCGCGCTTGTTGACTCTCGGGACTCGGGACTACCCAAAAGCAGTACCCAAAAACTTTTAAAATTCTGTTTTAAGGATATTAAAAAACTCCCGCAGTAAGTTTGAATAATGGCCGTCCTAAAGTTTTGGCAGTTTCGATCGTATTTCCTTGATAAGTATCACAGGACAAAGTTTTGAAAGTAAAATTTACATTTTTGCGGCATCGGTGTGTTCAGCTGTACAGTGGGAAACAGAAAAAGTATGAAGTAAACAAAAATATCAGAACGCTAGAGGAATTGTTCAGGCGGAGGTGCTCACAGGAAAAGTTGTTCGCGGTTTTCAATAGAGTTTTCAAAAGGTTTTAGCAGTTTAATTTTCCAGTTCGAGAGATGAATTTAATGTAGCATGATTTCAAGGGGCTGTTTAATAAGCAGGTAGGTTACAACGTAACTCAACATACCTACACAGCTGAAGATCAAAAATATATGATTTACTAGATCAAAATTGAGGTTTACAGTAAATCTGTCGGGTATAAATCGAGCTTTTAAGGACTGTTTTCATTTACTCAAATCGACACAAAAACATTTTCAAACGTTTAAACTCGGGAAAAATATATATATAAATCGTTTACGAGCGGTTCAGGCTGAACCATGGCTAAACAATGCGCGCGTGTTCTATTGTTTTTGGTAAAGCATTCTTTATTCAACGTGCACAAGGTTGCTTGCTTTGACATCATGACGACCATCTTTATGTAACTCTGGTTATTTTTTTGAACAATTATTTTTTGAGGCGCATATTATATTTTACCGTCTCTCTGCCAGGGCCATTTACGGTTTTAATTCAAGGATGACATAATATTATAGAGGTTTTGTTTTAATTTAGGCACAGATATATTATGTTCTCGGTAACATATCATAAGATAAAGATAGTATTTCGCGAAGTATCCAAAGAGTTACAGCTATAGTGAATAGGTGTTCTCGGTCTAGGCATATATATATCATATTTTGTTAGGATTAGTTATTTTGGACAGTACTATTAATATTTAACAGTTGCTGTTCTTGGGTTCTTTTAGATTTCTGCCGTGATATTAAGATCTATTGCTCTCAAAACCAACGTCTATTCCCAGTATACATTTTTACCCGACTGCGGGAGGATTATGTTTTTATTTTCGGGGAGAGAGAGGGAAGGCGCCTGGGATGTTGAGGAAAAGACCAGGGGGTTTCGGATTTTACCCCGGTGATCACCATCAGCACACGGAACCCCGTGAATTTTAAATGAACGCTCTGGAACCCCCTCTGTGTAACGCCTGTTAGGGCACATGCCTGAGGAGACTAATAATAAGCTCATCCCTAAAAGAATTATTGGCTGGTATCGCAAGTGCTTCAAAGCCTTCTTAACAAATAAAAGCAGGCGTGATTGCACGATGAATACTTTACTTCATCTGAACCGTTCACAGCCTCCTCGCACAGGCTGAATATTTCATACGTTACTTCATCTTTTTCATTATATTGAGCAGAGCTGCATGTGTGCTGTACTAGTCGGCTGCGCTTCGAAAGGAAATTACAATAAAATGTAAAGTTACGTTACCTTCTCGAGAACATGTTATGGACCAAGGGATCAATCGGGGTACTATATATAATGCTCGGGTACTATGAATAATGTCAAGTCAAATCAGGCTACGTAAATAATAAATAAAATATTTATTGTGCTTCTAATTTTTACAGTTACATGAATATGTCATGTATGCATGTACTAGCTGCTAGGTGTTACCCGCAGCTTCACACGTGTTAATTTTGATTAAACTAGATTTTATAGATTTAACAATCAATTCTGGTCGTCGACATACAAAGAGAGAAAAAACCAATGTTGCAGTTTTAGTTTTAATCTAAATCGGCCCCGTGACTCCTTTGATTGTTTTGTGCTATTCTTCATAGTGATGATTTGGCCATCCACGCCCACTTGGAAAACTCAGCCTGTATAGGTACAGGAAAAATTAACGTAAAAACGATTAACTTATTTAATTGAAGACTTTGGTCAATACAGGTATAGGTTAAATAGTTACAAAAGGAAACAATTAAATTACAGTCATAGGTTCTGATTTGCTGCGAATTGAAGATACCATTCTGTTATAAATTTGATCTCAACATTTTAGGACGCAGCTATATACTATGTTGTTTGTCCTTTCTTTCGGTGCTAACACATACACATTCTGGGCCCTGGATATATGCGAACATCAGCAGCTACATGTAGCTGGCCGTGAGTAAAGCATGGCTTTTCCAAATGCACCCCTGCTACCCTTGAGAGCTTTATTAATAGCAATAGCAAAACTAAATTAGATTGACAACTAGAGTCTTTTGAATTGAAATGGTAGGTCAGTGGGGATTATTGGGATTTGACGTATGAACACGCTTTCCCATTTTCTCATACCTGTTAATACATTGGCACCTATTATATTTTTTTCTTTGTGTGTATTACGTTGCTTCATCCCATTACATAATCTAAATAAATAAGCAGATAAAGTTGTTGTTGTTGAATTAGGTAATTTACCTATGTTTGCAATATTTGTAAGTACGTGAGAACCATGTTCCTATTTATCAAGTAAAGGAATTTACCTGTTAGTGCTTGTAATTCTCTCATACTTATATGTAGTATAGTAGTGCTGGGTTCATCGTCCTCACGTATATGAATTTATTAATGTATGTACTTATATAAATATTGTATAAAACTTTTTTTTTAAACAGTAAGTATGGAGTTTCTTGTGCGTTCTTTTCCATAACAAGCTACATTGCCGAATGCACGGTAGAATCAATTTTATTACTTTTAAATTTTAACGTTCCAAAGTGCCGCATAATGGCCTACTTGAAATAAACACATTTGACTTTGACTTTGAGATCTTAATTATTTGTTATCAAAAACATGCCTGGAAAGTTTCAACCAAATTAAGCCTCAATTAAAAGTTTCATATAAGGTACTGCTTTCCCCATTTACCACCTTAAAATACGTATTTGCAAAAATCCTTTCTTAACTAACGTTTACTATCTATAAACTACTACCTGCCGAAATTCAGCTTATAAAGAAAATTTCTACATCTCATTTTTACAACCCCAATCCCCTTTTAGGCCTAAGTAAAAAAAAAATGTACTTTAATAATTTTTTTCCGAAGTATTTCCGCAAAGTTTGAAGCAAATCAATCGCCATAATAAGAAGTTTCATACAAAACTAATCACTCACATTTCTCCCTTTTCGATTTTTATGCAGAAAGAAGTAGCCTTTGTCCTTCTCAGGGTCTCAAACTATCTCCATACCAAATTTTATCTAAATCGTTTCATAAAAAGATATGCGCGAAACACATAAGAAGTAGTTGCATGATAAAAAGTTACATACAAAATTAACCCTCTCCCCATTTCTCCCGCTTCGTGTTTTATGCAAACAGAAGTAGTCCATGTCCTTCTCAGGGTCTCAAACTATCTCCATACCAAATTTCATCTGAATCGTTTCATAATAAAAAGAAGTTGCAGGATAAGACGTTACATAGAAAATTAATCCTCCCCCCTTTTCGCCCCCTTCGTGTTTTATGAAAAAAAATTGCCTATGTCCTTTCCCGAGTCTCAAACTATCTCCATACCAACTTTCATCTAAATCGGTTCAGCGGCTTAAGCCATAATAGGAAGTTTCATACAAAGCTACTCTACCCCCCATTTCTCCCCTTCATGTTTTACGTAAAAAGAAGTAGCCTAAACCAACCTTCATCTGAATCGGTTCAGCGGTTTAAGCGTGAAAAGGTAACAGACAGACAGACAGATTGACTTTCGCATTTATAATATTACTGTGGATTATCGTATGAATATTGTGTGAATATCGACCGATTAAGGTACACTTGCTGTCACCGAACAGCGGACAGAACAGCCCTCCAAATTACTGAAAATCCTAATTCCATATGGAATTAGGATTTTCAGTAATTTGGAGGGCGAGTATTAAACGAGTATAATAATATATTCATCATCACATCATCATCACATCATCAGCCTATTAATGTTCCCACTGCAGGGACACAGGCCTCCTCTCTGTGAGAGGGAATGGGCCGTAATCCACCACGCGGGCCCAGTGCGGGTTGGTAGATGTCACATGTCTTCGAATTTTTGGTTCTAGGACATGCCGGTTTCCTCACGATGTTTTCCTTCACCGTTTTGAGAGCAGTGGTGAAGAAATAATTTACACCAAGTAAAGCGCCTGCCTGGGCTCGAACCCACGACCTACAACTTGTAAGTCGCGGCCGATACCACTGAGCCACCACAATAATATATTATACTCGTTTTATTTTAGAAAAGTAGGAAGTACGTAGGTACTAAGTAGAAAGGCGGCCCTGCTCGCTGGAACAGGACAGGATTAATCACGCCATGCAGAAACAGGAGATACTTAGCGGAACATAATAATAATTCCACTTTACTTATGTACTTTTTAACATTTTAAGTTGTTTGTGATTTAACTTTTTGTTGTAAATTAACTATTCGGCGTGGATGAAATTGTATCCCACAGGCGAATTCCGGATAATAAATTGGTTAATAGTAAAATCTCTGTGAATGTGTGATTTACAAATACGTTCTAACATGTACGATTGATGTTATAATTTGGTCCATTTACCCAAGAATAAATTACGAGTAAATTAGGAACTTAATGATTTTGTCGTAAACCTAAGTGTGAGTTAACAATAATAACAGAACTTCACAGTAACATAACTCATACAATTATTTTAAAAGCGAAAGTAACTCTGTCTGTCTGTCTATCTGTCTGTCTGTTACCTTTTCACGCTTAAAATGCTGAACCTATTTAGATGAAAGTTGGTATGGAGATATTTTGAGACCTGGGCAAGGACATAGGCTACTTACTTTTTCATAAAACACGAAGGGGGAGAAATGGGGGAAGGGACTTTAGTTTTGTATGAAATTCTTAATAGGGCTTTAACCGATTTAGATGGAATTTGGTATGGAGATAGTTTGAGACCTTGGAAAAGACATTATTTTTGAATAAAACTTTAAGGGACACAGGAGAGAGTTAATTTTGTATGTATTATAGAATAACTTATTAATCGGTAAGTGTTCTTAAATTGTGTGAATAAGTAACACGGTTGGTTATCATGCAGATCTGGACTTGCGTTATCTAATTAGAATGTTTGTGCACGTGATCTTCCTGGTGGAAAACGAAGCAGTTAAGCTAAGCACGTAAACGATATAATTGCAATAACTTAAGTGTGACCAATATTAGTGACAGTCTCACTTGCCAATAGTTTCGCCAGCATTTACACGATCAAAATTGAAACATAACCAACAAACATTTTTTACCCGACTGCCGAACGAGGCTAATGTGATTTTCAGTCTATGTGTGTATGGATGTTTGTTCCTATGTGGTGTTCTAGAGACCAAATACGTTGGCCGATTTTGATGATTCTTACGTCAATCGATTCGTCTTCACCTTGCGAGTGTCACTGGCTACATTAAAATTATAAAATAAGAAAAGCTAATTAAAAAAAATATATAACACTTAATGTTTAAATGTTCATAATTCGAAAAAAAAATTTAACTATAAAATCTTTTTAACAAACTTTTTATCCTAAATACAGACAAGATAACACAAGATGAATTGTTACGATTAGCCTGCAGTTTCCTCTTCAGAACAGGATAAAGTTATTTAACAAAACAGGCTTTATCAATTCACAACCGAGTGTAAGGCCGCAAATTAGCTGAAACATTGCCAAACAGCAATTTAAACGACGCGTCCTTATTCTGAAAGTTTGCTAAAATACAGTTTTATTTGAACAAACTCGTTCAAATTTTAACTCGTTGCGAATGCTGTTTCAGTTTATAATTGTTGTTAATAACTGTTTGTGGACGGTCTTTTTTTACAGGAATTAGTTGTGGCATCAAATAAGAGGGAATGTTGAATGGTTCTTGTTAGTTTGGGATTATAAACTGTTAAGTTGTCTTCGATTTGCCTAGCGTTTTTTTTTCGTGTTTTGTATTAAGTGGTTTTTTTTTAATTTTAAACACATATTTAAGCGATCTTATAACCGGCTTGGATGTATGACTAGATGTATCAACTAAACAAAATGAGTATGTCAGGATCGTAGCAGGTGGCTCTCTGTAACTTCTGCCTACCTCCATGGTAAAAAGGCGTCAATTTATGTATTATATGCTTTCATTAGAAAACAGGTCATCCATAGAATAATAAATAGGTATATCTTTTTTATTTTTTTTAGAAAATCTTTTAAAGAGAAGGTTTTTAAGGTTACACTAGTCGAAAATTCTTCCGTACAAACGTAGTCTAGCGATTACTCCACTGTTTGACGATGTACGTTCAAAAAAAAAAAAAACTCATCATTATCTAGACCTGTATGGAAACAAAAAAAGTAAAAACAATATACATTTGAAAGTTATGAGCGTCGAAAGTTCCAGATTTCAACACTAATTTTAACGCATCTTTGGGCGGAAATAAATACCATAACAAGAAGGAAAATTGCAAAAAGGCCTCCATTCAGGGATAGATTAGTAATTCAACAATGCAAATAATTTTATTTTGAAAATATACATTTAGTGATTTTTCATGATATCTAGATTCCCAAAGGTCTGTTTATAAAATTTTGCTCGTTTTCGTCCTAAATCATCATCCTTTTCGCTACAAACTTGCAAAAGTTCTAATTCGTACACGAAATAGCTTCTTACTTCTTCTTATCACAGCATCTATTTCTTTCGCACGTCTTGTCGGATAAGATAGCATGCATTTTATTTATATTATAACTTACAATTGATAAATTGGGATTCGTTAAGTGAAATGCAGGATTCTAGTTCTGCTTTGGTTTGTTTTTATAGTCTTGTGAATGACACTATTGATCTATGTGCAACTGGAAGAAAAGGGTAGTAGGTAAAACTAATAAGTCTAGAGTTTACCCAGAGTGGTACACGTCTGACTTAATATGGGTCATCAAACGAAAGTGGAGAGATCACAAATTATTTAAAGTAACGTCATCGCCATCATCGTACCGGTCAATAGTTAAACGTAAAATCACTTCAGCGTATCAGGCTTACCAAAATAAATTGCAACTAAATTTTAAGGATGATCCCAAATCATTTTGGAGCTTTGTTCGAGCAAAGCAATCCAGACGTAATAAGCCCCAAATCACATGATGGCATAGTGTTGAGGGAGGAGGAGGTTGCTGAAGGTACCTATTTCCACTCGGTGTACAGTGGGACGCGGCCGACGTTAGACCCGGCCGCGGCGGAGCGCGCGGGCTGTGGAGCGGGCTCGGCGCGCGTGCATGTGGACCGCGTGAGTCAGTGGGAGTTGTGCGCGGCACTCCAGCGGCTCAAGCTAAAACAGTCGGTAGGTCCAGATGGAATACCACCTTTTATTGTCAGGGACTGTAGCTCAGTATTTTGGAAACCACTGCTACACATTTTCAATCTGTGCTTACAAGAAGGACACTATCCAGATCAATGGAAAATGACGCGAGTTATCCCGGTACCAAAGGGAGGTGCAGGGTCGGACGTCGCTGGTTATCGACCTGTGGCCGTACTGTCAGCGTTTGCTAAGGTTTTTGAATCAGTGTTACACAAATCCATTTACACGCAAGTAAACCTTGTACTGCATGATGCTCAACATGGATTTCGTGGTGGTCGGGGTACGGGCAGTCGTTTGTGTCGTATGTGGCGCCAGTAGTGGACGCTGGTGGGCAGGTGGACGTCGCGTACTTCGACTTTCGGAAGGCTTTTGATATGGTGGATAATGACATTCTATTGGCTAAATTTGCTGCGTTAGGTTTTTACACCTCATTTGCTAAAGTTTTTGCGAGTTATCTTAGTGAGCGCCGGCAGTACGTTGAGTACGCCGGGCACAAATCTAAACCATTTTATACATTTTCGGGGGTAAGCCAGGGCTGTAATTTGGGTCCACTGGAATTCATTATTATGGTTAATGATCTCCCGGAGGTCGTGAGCAGTGCAAGGTGTTTGCTATTTGCAGATGATTTTAAAGTGTTTATCTCGGTAGCGAGCGCCTCGGATGGAGAGCGGATACAGCGAGATCTCGATAAGGTGGTGCAGTGGAGCCAGGAAAACAAACTGGTCTTCAATGTGACCAAATGTTGTGTGATGACGTACCGTCGCGCGCGTGTCCCGCTACAAAATCACTATGAGATGGACGGCATAGTGATGCCGCGTGTCACGCAAATGCGGGATCTTGGGGTTCATATATGGTGGCCGAGCTGATGTATCGCAACCACATTATAGATTTGTGTAGCAAATCTATTAGAAATTTAGGTTTTATAATACGACAATGTACGGATTTTAAAAGTGTAGCAGTGGTAAAAATACTTTATAATGCTTTGGTTCGTAGTCATCTCGAGACAAGTGCCATTATATGGAATCCGCATGAGGACAAATATAGTCTTATGGTCGAAAAAATTCAAAATAAATTCACGAGGTATTTATATTTGAAGCAATATGGGGTTTACCCATTCTACCCGTTGATGTATCCGAGTCGGTTTGTGTTGGGCATGGTCGGGTACGCTAGGCTGGCGGTTAGGAGGGACGTCGCTTTAGTAAAATACGTAGCCAGAGTGCTGCGCGGACTGGTGCATCACCCAGATGTACTGGAGGCGCTGCGGCTGCATGTCCCAGACGGGTATGTGGGTGCGCGCCGCCGCCCCACTTTGTTAGATGTGCCATGGGCTAGGACAAATTTATTAAAGTTTGCCCCTTTGTCAAGGGCCGCGCGTATTATAAATAATATGCCATCGGAAGATGTGTTCCATAGCCTGCCGGATTTTTTGTCAGGAGCACAAAGGTGCATTGAAGGTGGCATACAAATTTGTAATGTTTCTTTTCTATTTTAATTTTTATTGTTAAATTTATATGTATATATATGACTATAGTGTATATAACATTATTTATTTGGTATAACATCGTCTTGGAATTCTGTAAGATGTTGTACTTATGTGTGTAAATAAATAAATATGTCATTTCATTTATGAAGAAATTTTAGCCACCAGTTTTCCTGTGCAAAAATATTTTTAAACATCCAAGTCGCTTTGGAGGAGTATTAAAACATAGCGAAAAAATGTCGTGTTTTTAATAACTTTCACACGAAAAAAAACCATGTATTATAAATAATGTACATGAGTCAAACAGACATTTATATTTTTTTCAAACCTTAAACTAGCAGTTACTTAGGAGTATGCTTTAGAAAGTAACCGTTTTACGGCACTAAATATGACGGCGGAAGGTCCTTAGCTGTGGTTGCTAGCAATGAACATTTAATTCCTTTTCCTTTAATTTAATATTGGGTATATAGTATGTATTTATAAACAACAGACACTGCCTCGTTAGTCTAGTGGGTGTGTGCATTTATTTCTATTTAATTATCGAATATTATATTTATATTTCAATTCATTTTAAAAGGATAAAACAATTCCTTAAAACACTAGGAAATGATGACGAGTGAGAGTTGATCTAATCAACTCCAGTTACTTCTTGAGTTAAAACTATCTGCCAAATTAGTTACTTGTATTTATATTAATTCTTGAATGTATATTCACTACCTGCAACCACTGTCTTTGATCTCTTTACATTAGTGTAAAGAGTTTCTGAAACAAGCTTTAGTTAATTGTAACAATTTTGTTAATATCTCTTTAGTTATATTTTATCCTTCTAAACCACTTCCAAGTTATAATCTTACAACTGTGAATACCAAAACAAAACCATAATTTGGAATTCACGTGTAATCGGTGAAAAGGTGTCCAAGTCAGGATTAGTCGAGCCTTACAAATTTGTGCGGCTGGCAGGGACACAGATTATCCCCAATCAAAGGAGCCTTTAACTCTTAATACAGGGCATTTTAGGAAAAGCGAAAAATTTATCAGCCTAGGGTTATTTAGGAACAGTCACTATTGCAAAGTTCATAATGAGGTCCTCAATTCCCAAAGGTATGAAGGGTATACTCCGACATTTCACAGATCAAGTTTAATGCCCCTATAGTCCAAAATATCCAAATATAGGTACACCGGCAGAGGTTTAACTGATACTGTTCTGCTTTATCCATCGAGCGAAAAAGGCACGATGTTATTTAATGATATTATGTTAAACAGAAGTCACGTTTCCGCTTGCTAATATAAATAGGTGCCTACTTATTTAGTGTACTTGGATTAGAGCTGTGGGCCGTCTTATATTTTGTAGTGAAGCCGACTAGTTTATCGTTCACTAGCGACCCACCCCGGCTTCGCACGAGACAATTAATTATATACACATACCTTCCTCTTTTATCGCTCTTTCTAATAGTGAAAACCTGTATCAAAATCCGTTACGTGGTTTCGAAGAAATTACCGGCGAAACAGGAATAACGTCGACAGATGTGGACAGCGATTTATTTTTTACTATTAACTGGTCAAGGGCTCAAGGGCTTAAGATGTACCATCACGCCTATGTTCCTCGAGGGTTAGGCAGTGATGCACTTATAGTAAACTCACATTTTGCAAGATATTTTAACCCAAACATATTAATATGCGGGCCAGTCTATAGCCATCAACCGGTCACAAATCTAGGCTGCTAAATTCCGGAAAAACCCAAACAATTTGCCAGATTCGGGAATCGAACCCAGAAACTCAAACTCTGAAGTAGCGCTTGCGTTTTTAGGGTTCCGTAGCCAAATGGCAAAAAACGGAACCCTTATAGATTCGTCATGCCTGTCTGTCTGTCTGTCGGTCTGTCTGTCTGTCCGTCCGTATGTCACAGCCACTTTTTCCGAAACTATAAGAACTATGCTGTTGTAACTTGGTAAGTTGATGTATGCTGTGAACCGCATTAAGATTTTCACTCAAAAATAGAAAAAAAACAATAAATTTTGGGGTCCCATACTTGAAACTGAAACTATTTTTTTTTCCATCAAACCCATACGTGTGGGGTATCTATGGATAGGTCTTCAAAAATGATATTGAGGTTTCTAATAACATTTTTTTCTAAACTAAATAGTTTGCGCGAGAGACACTTCCAAAGTGGTAAAATGTGTCCACCCCCCCCCGGTAACTTCTAAAATAAGAGAATGACAAAACTAAAAAAAATATATGATGTACATTACCATGTAAACTACCACCGAAAATTGGTTTGAACGAGATCCAGTAAGTAGTTTTTTTTTTAATACGTCATAAACCGTAAACCGCAATTTATCAAATACCTATCAATTTACCAGGAACCCTTCGTGCGCTTCGTGCGCGTTATATTACAATTGAATTGCAAAGTCATATATTTATTTTGTAGTGTACCCGACATGTTATAAAACTATACTAGCACAACGTTACCAACAAGCACCCAAATATAACACCACGTCGTCGGCAGCAGCCAGCACTGAAGCGAAGTTAAAAGCTTTGTAACTCGATTAAATTAAATTATATTAGTCGGCAATCACGACCGACTAACTTTATGCCAACTTTCAACGGTGTTATGAATTGTAATTGTAAAATGTACTATTGGAATTAGAGGATTTCGTTACCGGCTGCCAGGAAACCAAATAACGCCTTTAATGGCGTCTCAGTTTCTGTCTTCATACTGCATTCTCTATAACATTTCATGAATATTTTATTAATTAATTACTTATCTAGATAAAACTTAAGTTAAAATGTTATCTTAATTTATCTAAAAAATTACCGGTTGTTATATCATCATGAATTAATTCGAATTGACGTTTTAGAATGTCAATCGATCTATAAAATTTTCTTGTCGCCGATGTCACTCATTTTTTTTATAACCAGTGTCGTTTTCCATTAAAGCTAATGTATTTATTAACCACAAAAGTGACACATTTTTTTTCTTTATATTTTTTGAGTTACGCATGCCAGCCAACCTTCAACCGAACAAATAATTGTTCAACCGAACAAATATTCTAATTTCGGTGGCGTTCACCGTAAAAACACTACTGAGATCTGTTATCTTCATTCTGCCACCAAGTATTTTCCTTATATTTTAGAAATATGGCAGTTTTTTGGGTACCGGTTATTCAAATTTTATGAAACTAACACCATCATTAAATAGATTTTCAGGCAATAATGCCAAACCCGTACAAAGGCCAACAATTCTGCGTGCAAGTCACCTTATCTAATTTATATTCTCTAATTTATATTGTCTATATACAGCATGTACATTTTAGTTTCAAAACTTAGGACCAAAAGCAGTCCACGAGGGTATGTTATCATACCCTCGTGGACCTACTGGTAGGACAAAATATTAGGACCACGAGAAAACACCCATTCTTCGGGCTATGTCGGTAACCATGGTTCTCCTGCTATTCATTTCTGATTCAATCACGCAAGGAAACGCCGAGCATAGCCCTCTCCATTGGGTGACTCGTTCTGATGAGGCCCATTGTGAGTGACCACGTTTCAGTTCCATACATCATCACTGGCAACACACACTGGTCATAGACTTTAGTTTTGAGACTACTATACCGGTAACTGTGGACCTATCTATATCAGCAATTGTGTAACCCAATACCCTCGGCAAGACTGGTGTCAGATTATCTGGGTTATGATGTCCTGTCAAAAACTGTCAATAATAATAAATCTTGCTAAGATGTTACTGCCCACTGCACTGCAAAGGCTTCTTTCTTCCTATAAGAACATTAGCATTAGGTAGAAGCATTAATCACCAAGCATGCTCGCTCAAGACGGGTTAAGCATGCGTCCAAGCAAGAGTCGAATAATTTTTGGCAATAGGTACCTAATTATTTAAAGAGTATTTGTCATACTCTGCAATTTAGGCTGCGGGTTCTCGTTCACGATGTTTTCCTTCACCGATGTCATCGATGTTCAAGATAAAGATAAAAACCTGTACTTATTAATTGTACAAAATTGAGACTCGGCTGGATCTACAAAAATGACAGTCGGGACCAACAGCTTGCCATGCTTTTCGAAGCATGGAGGAGTCCAGGTAAGTAAATAATGGTCACAAATGGTCACGAACGGACCGTCTTCGGCAAGCGTTACTTAAGGTTGCCCTAGTCGACGGCACGAACTATTTTGTGCGCGGGTTAAAATGCATGCTATCTTATCCGACAACATGCGCGAAAGAGATGGATGCTGTGATGAGCAGTAAGAAGCTAGTTCGCGTACGAATTAGCACTATTGCATTTTTTTGCGAAATGGTTGATGATTTAGGACGAAAACGAACAAAATTTTATAAACAGACCTTTGGGAGTACGGATATCATTCAAAAAACGACTAAATATATATTTTCTAAAAAATGATTTGCTTTGTTAAACTACTTATTTAATTTATCCCTGTATGGTGACTGTTTTGCAATTTTAATTCTTCTTATGATATTTATTTCCGCCCAAAGATGCGTTTAAATAAGTGTTGAAATATGGAACTTTTGACGCTCATAACTTTCAAATGTTTTTTTACATTTTTGGTTCCATACAGGGCTAGTTCCATAATGAGACAAATTGATATATATTTTTTTATTTTAAACTTACATCGTCAAACAGTGGAGTAATCGCCATACTACGTTTGTATGGAAGAATTATCGACTAGGGCAACCTTAAACTTGGAGGTCGACCCGTGCGGCTGTTGTTATTAGCTCGAGCCCTCAGAAGTTTAGCGCACAAACAAATTGGATACATATACATACCTCTATGTATATGTATATCATCAACAAACATCGTGTCGGCGTGTCATCGCAATTTTCTGGCTTGTTTCCTCCGTTGACTGGCGCTGGTAACTGGGTCACTCCGGTGTTCGCCGACTGCCTCCAACTGCCGCTTCTGAACACTTTTGTTCAGTAACCTCGTTAAGAAGTGAACTGTGATTTGATTGATGAGCCTGTTTCAAAGTTATAGGTAATAGGAGTAATTTATGGAATTAATTGAGAAACTACGTATGCAGGCGAGTTTTCCAAGTGGCCGTGGATAGCCAAATCGGAAACTATGAGGAAAATTGAAAAACAGTCAAAGTAGTCTCGGGCCCGATTTTGAAGCTATCTAAAACGGCATCATCGGATTTATGAAAAATCTATATTTCTGGGGAGGTATCGGACGCGTTGATTTTAAATAATAAAACGCACGCCATTTTATTAAACCAACCGATAGTGTCACTAACAAGGATC
The DNA here is from genome assembly GCA_949775005.1 of Orthosia gothica. Taxonomy (NCBI): domain Eukaryota; kingdom Metazoa; phylum Arthropoda; class Insecta; order Lepidoptera; family Noctuidae; genus Orthosia; species Orthosia gothica. The sequence goes on along the minus strand of OX459039.1, from coordinate 1,878,297 downwards.
AAATTCTGCGAAGTAATGACATACGGCAAACTTCAGGCAACAGCTCAATTTTTCAACAATGTAAAATATATTCTTAGTTCTGAATCATGTCCACCATCTTCATTAAAATCAGCTCGGTATGCTGATCACTCTTAAAGTCAACACAATAAAACTAATTAGTATCAACAAGGCCACGAGGAGCTACATTTGATTGCTAGGCCGGTAAAGTTAAATTGAGTTTGGCAACATTGTTTTAGATACATGGCAGTTTTGGCATTTGAAAATTTTTGATTAGAATTCAATATCAAAGCAAAAGGAGTACCTATACCAGTGGCGTTCTGTAGTTTCAGCCTACCCCCAATGAAAAAGGCGCCTTATAGGGAACCTCAAAATACGTTGAAGAGTTATTAAAGTTAATGTCTAAACCAGCTTGTAAATAAAATAGCAAACTAAGACCGGTCAGTGGCATTACGTTGCTTTCGACTCCCTCTAAGGTCTTCTATAAGATAATACTTGATAGGCTGTCGAAGGTGTTGAACCTCTTCTGCGCGGGGAGCAGGCGTGTTTCCGTTAGAGCCACACATGCACGGACCAGATCAACACTCTTCGTATCATTCTCGAGCAGGCAGCAGAATGCAAAAAGGGAATTTTTTCTTAATTTTGTCGACTTCAAAAAGGCCACTGATTTTATTATTATTTATGTATATACGTTGAAGTGGTCCAGCATATGGTCCCGCCTGTTAGACATTGGAGTGCCGCCAAAAATAGTCTGTCTATTGGAGAGCACTAACAGGAAATATTCCTGCAAGGTATCTCAAGAAGGCCCTATTTCGGAGGACATCGCGCTGCACGCCGGTGTCCGCCAGTTCTGTCTTCTTTCACCCCTCCTTTTTATAATCGTCCTCGAGAATAATAATAATATAATAGAATAATAAGAATATAAATAAGGAATATATATATTCCCTCTCACATAGAGGAGGCCTGTGTCCCAGCAGTGGGAACATTAATAGGCTGATGATGTGTGTGTGAAATAAGGAATCTGTTGCGCATTTACGATAGCAGGCGTCGCGGGCCAGAGTGGGGATTGACCAACGTCTTGGAAGGGCTGGACTATGCTGATGATCTATACACACGCCGACATGCAAGCTTAACTGAACGACCTGCGCCAGGAGGCAGCGAAAACTGGGCTCAAAATTAACATCGGGAAGACCAATACGAACGATATCGATCGGCACAGAGGTTGTGGAACGCGTCAACAAATTCACATACCTTGGGAGCGTCGTGTCAGAGACTGGAGGAACTGAAGAGGATATCACATCACGGATCGCCAAAGCGCGAGGTACCTTCGCACAGCTGAGACCTATGTGGCAATCACGGAAACTACCCGAAGGGTTAAACTCAAAATCTTCGAGTCCAATGTCAAATCCTTGCTGCTCTACGGATGCGAAACGTGAAAGGTAACAAAGGACATCTCACGCTAAATCCAGGTCTTCATCAACCGATGTCTTCTTTGCATCCTTGGAATTTTCTGGCCCGTGATCTCTAATGTAGAGCTGTTGGAAAGATGCTATGAGACCCCAATCGACCGCCAGACCATGCGGCGTAAATGGTGTTGGTTTGGTCACACGCTCCGGAGGGATTCCGATTACATTCCTAAATAGGCCTTGTATTGGAATACTCAAGGAAAAAGGAAGCAAGGCCGTCCCCGTCAAACCTGGCAACGCACCGTATTGGCTGAAGTGACGAGTATCGGAATGACGTGGAGCGAGGTGAAGTGCGAAGCTCAAGACCGGTCTCGATGGAGACTACTTTGGAAGCCCTCTGCCCCAGCAAGGGACCATAGGATCTTAAGTCAAGTAAGACCGGTCCAATGGTGCTCAAGTAAGTACTGAAAAAATAACAAAGCAGGTGTATCTATTCATTTATATCCTTTCAAAAATATAACATGTAAAAACACAAGTCTCGCGGCGCAGTTCTTCAACCGAAACAAGTAGTGAGATCGGATGTAGAACCAAGTTGGATAATTTATTCAGTAGGTACCTTAATAATTAGGTTACCAATAAAATAAATAACGGCTTTGGTTTTACTTTTACATAAGGGTTCGACATGAAATTGAATGGCTTCAAGAAAAGTTCCTGCCTTTGTTTGCTCGACAAGTTGGTGGAACTACCGCGCGCCGTGCCCCCAGATTTTCAGAGAAATAAATTTTAGGTTGCCAAAGGATTGGTTGCTTGTTTTAACAAATACAGGGAAAGGGTGTAGAAAATAAGAGACTATTAAATATAATAACCAACAGTTGAAGGCGGGCCAGACTATACTATTCTATTATAAATTCATACAAACAGTGCCGACTAGCTGATGTAAAATGTACACTTGATATACGACTTACCTACTTATGAAGCTGAGTCGTAAAAGCCGAAAGAGATGACTGTTTTATTAGCGCACTAGGTTGCAGTAACGCAGTCCCTTCCCCAGTAACGTTCATGTAATATGGACAGAAACAGCTGGGATCTCATGAGAATTTTGTATCTTAAAAAAATATTGGTACTTGGAAGGATCCTGGGATTATTGCTAAAATATACGTGTACTCCTACTCTGTTCATTTGTTCAATATTGCGTTCATGTCACAGCGTTTGAAAAGTTGTTTCAGTTGTATTTCATGAACGAAATGTAAGGCTCAAAAGATTATATTGTGTGGATGGCTCTAGCAACACCTTCACAGAGTACACTGGCGAGGAACAACTGTTCGCTTGTCAGACAGTATATATGCATAGTGCGAGCGAAATCAGGTTGTAGTTGACGTATTAAATGTATTGTTCAACTGGTTTGTAGGACGAATTCGATTGGTGTGCGTTTGTGGTTTAAATAAATCTTTAGAGAATAGAATTTATGACTGCAACATTTTCAAGTTAAGTCCAGCACCAAACGACTGCACCAAGAGCCCTTGGGGCCGTTAGGGCTCTTTCAATTTAGACGTGGTTATAACCCTTTTTACCCCTTTTAGGGATGAAATTCAAAAAGTCCTTAAATACGTGTTTCATTATTATTTAAGAGCAGAAATACTAAAATTTCAAGTTATTTTTAAAATAAACAATTTATTTTTCATACAACCTTAAACCTCCGTTTTTACCGCTTTTAAAATCCTTAATTACGTATTTTTTTATTTTATCTAAGAGCATAATACCACATTTCATTCATTTCAAATTAAAACTGACAGAGTTTCATACAAACTTTAACTCACTATTACACTCCTTTAAGGTTTTAGTTTTGAATCATCCTTTCTTAAATGACACTTACAGTATAAAATTAACATCCTCTCAAAATTCTAAACTACTATCATTAGTGGTTTAGGCTGGGCGTCAATATTTCAGTCAAGACATTGCCTTTTACATATATATCTATATATCATCTATAGATCCTGAGTCGCCTTTAATTCGCTCAAAGCCTGACAGAGTTGGTCTCTTCTAGGCGAGCCTGCGCGCTGCGAGTCATTATCATGATTAAAGAGAAAAGAGAAGTGGTTGGAAAATAATAATGGATTGAGTAACAGATCATTAGTTGAACGGAAAATAAAATTTAGATCGTAAGGAAAGACGTGCTGTCGTTTTCAAGGACATTGACATGATGTTGTAGACGGCCTTTTAAGAAAGAAATCTAAAATCTAAAATTATTAGGACAAATTCAAATCAACTGTTAGCTGCAGTAAAAAGATAAGAATAATTCTCTCAAAAGAATTTATCTCCATTCCATGACAGATTTTGTTGAGCTCGTCTATCGTTCTCATTGTAATTTGCCGGCCAGCAACAATTCCTCATGTAAATAGTGAAAGTCAGCGAGTTCCCCTCTTTCTGCCCTCTTTCATAAGCGTGACTTGCAGTATAGTGGACTATCCCGGGCTTAGGCCCCCTCTCACCAGCTCGTAAATTATTTAGGGGTAATAATTTCCCGTATAACACAGTTTCGTAAAGAAAGGAGGATTTTGTGTGAACTATACTGTCTATACTGCTGTACTGCAGAGTATTTTTGGTTTATTGTGAATCATATTGTTGACCTTGTAATAATAATCTGAATCTTATTTTTTCTATCCTTGGTTCTTGCCGTTCTTGCCGTAGAGGAGCTCGTGGCTAAATAATAACAGCCGCACGGGTCGATCAGCAAGGTTAAGCAACGCTTGCCGAGGTCGGTCCGTGGATGGGTGACCATTCCAACATAGCGAGTTTCCTCCGTGCCTCGGAAAGGACGTTAAGCCCGGCTGTCATTTCAAGATTCTTGACAGTCGTTAGGATTAGTCAGAAGCTTGAGATCTGATACCAGTCTTGCCAACGGGTACCGTGTTTTACCCAGTTACTGGGTTGTGGAGGTCGAAGAGGCAGTCGCTCTATGTAAAACACAGGTACTCATTTGAATCCGGTAAGACTGGAAGCCGACCCCAACATGTTTGGGAAAAGGTTAGGCAGATTGATTGATTGGTTCTTGCCGTTCTTGGGCACAAATGTTATCTTTTGTTTGAAGGAGATTGGCGGACCCCGATGTTTTTTTAGGCAAAATTTTCTTAACTTCCAGCATAATTAAAACTACGTAAACAGTCACGTGGGTTGTTATTAACCCCGGACGCGTCCTTCAAGCACAACCGCACTTTATCATGCATCGTTTGCGAGTCCATCGCACAGGTTACGCACTTTTGTCAGCTACTAGGAGAACAGGCGTTGTAGATTCAAATTTGAATAACTTGTAGAAGTCTAAACACGGTATGGGTCGTGCAGCACCCTTCGCGACTTTTGAAGTCTTTTTTTTTTAATCTTTGTTTTTAGTTTGGGGGTTTTTGTCCACAAGGATACGCCAACACCATTGTACCTTATATAAAATATTGCACTAATGCACTTTACAATAATTTTCTAAAAACTACTCATACTAAAAAGAAATATAACATTACGGGTTTGAGATTACTGCCAGCCTACAAAGTTGTGTTGCTAGATGAGACTTATATGATAATATCGTCTGAATTAAGCCAATATCTAATCTGTTCAACCCATACTCTCTCTCTCTCATTTTAAAGTTTCTCTCTCAATCTTAATTTTAACACAATTTATCAACAAATGTTGTACACGTCCTCGATTTTATTACAAGTAATGCAATTCGGTGATTCGACTGTTTTCATTAAGAACGCAAACTTTGGCGATGGATAGTGCCCCGATCAGAGTCTTAATGCTATTTTCACATAATATCTACATAGTTTGCCATCATCAAATCAGAGATAACGAGGAGGTTCATGCTGAATGGTTTTATACCAATTTCTTTTTGTTTCCAATTTTTTATTAAAATGTTTTTACAGAACTCGTGACGTTTAGTTTAAATTTAGGGATCAAATCTAAGTAGTCTGCACAAATATATAATCTCATTTCCTTCTACTGCTGCTAATTTAGATATTCGATCAGCCTCCTCGTTACCTTTCACACCAATATGAGCCGGAACCCATTGCAATCTAAATTCAACACCATTTTTATTGAATTTATGAATGGTACTAATAATATCTTAGGCTATTGATCAGGCGTATCGAGCCACGAGTTGCAAAACGCTTTTTCTGTCAGAAAAAATAACAATTTTATTTAATCTACGTTGATTTGCATATGACTTGGCTTGAAAGACTGCAACACGTTCCAGCGTCATGATTGGTACACAAGCATTTTTTCATGTATAAATTTTGATGGAAATACCCAACCCCCTGTCCGTATAGAATTTATGGAAACCACTGTATTTTAGATGTAATTCCTCTTTATCATAGTTTTTCTTTTTTACTTTTTATAAAAAAACATTGCCTCACACTAGGAATTTCTTCCAGTATCGTGGGTGCGTTTACAAACATGTAACACAGGTCAATCACCTAGCATAGGAGTCAGGGAATACATGTATTTGTATGTTTTTCTTATGTAAATAAAGTTATTATTATTATATTATATAAACTCACATACACAACACCCAGAGCCGGAACAACTATCTATAGGTCATACAAATATTTGTTCCGTGCGGGAATCGAACCCGCGACTCGAAGCGCAGCAGTCAATCGCTTAAGCACTGCGCCAACCGTACGCCTTATTTAATAGAACATTAGGTTCAAATAAAGTTTTACTACCTGTTACGCATTCTAGATCACTTTTAATATGCTCTTGTAATTCAACGGCTGATACCCAGATATTCAAACTAAACATCCTAAGCGTATCTGATGAAGACACTTGAAATGTTTTTACATCATTAAATTTTTCGACGAGTAGGAGTTTTTTTTGTTCTTCTAGTATTGTTCATGGCAAAGCTCGCTCAAATCACATATCATATCTACAGTTGTATTATTAGACCAGGAAATACTTGCCCACATAATTTTATAGGATGTAAGGATCGTAGCAGGTGGCGTTCTGTAGTTTCTGCCTACCCCCATGGGAATAAGGCGTGAGTTTATGTATGTATGTATGTATCATTTTATAGGCCAAGTATTGTCTTCTGAAAAATAAGGACAATATACTATTTAACTCGCACTCCATAACATGGATAGGCGTACTTTTAATTTTATCTAATTTGTCAGTATGAATCTTGGCGCCACAATCATAGATGAAGCTACCGTAATCAAGCCTACTTCTTATTTATTAGATATACACACTACGTAAATGCTTAGTATGTACTCCCCAAGTACTACCAGCCAATACTTTCAAAATGTTATGATTAATAGTTAACATACGTTATCACTACGTCATATTCCTCGAAGGGATGGCACAGGCGTCTACCAAAAAAAAAACTTAGTAAGGTGCGAGTCTATTGCTAACCTACTGAGCTGAAATCCAGACTCCAAGTCGGTATCGAGGCATTCAAGGTGGAAAAACTTCTTGTCACGTGAAAATCGAACCCAGGACCTGATGCACAGAAGTACCCGTTTATACTACACAAATGAGGAAGTGTATGTAGTAAATTGTTTGTTTTTACCATAATTTTATCGTTTAAGTTGCCACAGGAGCGCTATTAGATTTACTTTATAATGCCAGGGTGTTATATCCGTGAATGTTATACCGGAATAGTTGAACATAAAACAGGAGTAAACTACTAACTGGAACTAACTACGTCGTATATATTAATTAAGTGAATTAATACACCAAACTGAATTTACAGCTTGCGGTAGTTGCCACTTACCGCTGTATTGTCTTTACCACACAAACGTGATTTACTTTTGACAAGACTAAACGTTACTTGGCCTATCAAATATTTGTGTCATTTTTCTCTTCATTTCTTCTGTGTTTTTTATTTATCGATAGGCTCGCGTTTGACCACTATCTCGCCTGATGTTTGTTTGTCTCTTGGAAGTGCGGTGAGCGGTCCATGGGTCACCCCCTGCCCGCGGGGCCATACCGTGGCTTGCAAAAGTGGACCTGTCTCCAAGTAGCCATTGAAGGTTGCTGTAAAATGGATAGCAAAATTATTCTTCAGACTGTGTGTGTCATTGTTAATATGTAAATTATCTGTTCTAGAACCAAAAACTCGAAGACATATGACTTCCACCAACCCGCACTGAGCCCTCGTGGAAGATTAATGCTCATTCCCTCTCTCACAGAAGGCAAGCCTGTGTCTCAGCAGTGGGAACATTAATAGTATGATGATATTATGTAGGCGCGCCGCGGCGCCGCATCTTCACGATCGCAACACCATGGCGTTCGATCCCCGCCAGGTGAGATCTCTAGTTGGTTGGAGTAAACTACTCGAGGCAGCAGGCACGAATTTCAGATGCTTGCAGGTTAATCACTCATAATCGTTTAGTCCAGGAATTGAAACCGTTACGCAAACAGGAAAAAATCAGACAAGGTAATTCTTCCTCTTGATTTGTCTACTTTATATATTTATCTACGTAATTTATCAAGGAGATATTTTGCTTTGGTAATAATCCAGACTAATAATATCATCACAAAACAAGCTATTATCATCCATTTCATTCCTCCCCTATAAGCTATTTCACTTTAAATGTCTGCCCCCAAATGTGTTAGTGGTGTCTCGATTTCTTTTCCTTATTTGCTCTCTCGCTCTGTGCATCTCCAGATGTATTTACGACCACATAGTGAAGGCTATGGCAAACATTTTGTGTTGTCCCCTCTGGCTTTGATTCTTGGGGTTTGGTCTGAGACATAGGCCCAGCGATGGCGACAGTGGGTAGGTACTCGTTTATTTTTGTAGCCTATAGGCTCGCGCTTCACCACTATCACGGCTGGTGGTAAGCAATGATGTGGTCGACAATGAATCATACTTGCCTACAAATAACCTATTCACTCTTGAATTAAAGTCCCCTAGATTGTAATGGTTGGAAAACACAGGGCAGGGAACGCCTCTCCTTAGCTGTACACTTGAAGCTCTGAATCTAGATTTGTAGTCGGTTGAAGGCTAATAAGTTTGCCCTCGTTACATGGATGTTAAATGTGTATTAATTTAGTGCTAGATTAACCTACGTCCTCTGCCTATACCGTCGGGAAATGCAAGCGTTATGGAGATGAATATTTAGTCGCTTATGAGCTAAATTCTCATCGAAGTGTTATTCAGGCGGCGCCGACGCGCGATGATAGAAGTTTGTTCGCTTGTTATGTGTGTGTATGAGAAAGATACCATTATTATCACACTTTCTGGGACAGATAATACAGCCGGTAGATAAGGCTAATTTTTTCACTGTTTTGGTTTCTTTTTTCAGGGCCAAAATGAGTTTCGGGAACAACTAATTTTGGCATGAGCATGCTTGAACATAAGCTCAAAAGATTATGCTTAATTGTCTCCACTACACATTCGTACTCTCTGCGAGAGAGAGTGAACCATAAACCATAAGATTACGAGTTTATAGAAAAGACAGATTCCGATTTCGAATTCAGAAACCGGTATGTTAAACCTCTAAAACTGTCGCAATCGCAACGCACAAACGGGTCAAACACATTACTCACACAATAGCATATTGAAACGCTATTACCTATAACATCAAGTCAGCATGCATCAATCAGCTCCTATTGATAATTTACTTGCGAGCAGATCGGCCCGGGCGAGGTCTGTTCGCACCTGATTCGCCAGTGATTAGTTAAGTACATAGCACCTGCAAACAGGGCTTAAAGCTGTCATGCTTCGCCGCCTAAGTACATATAGTGTGGTCGAACTGTATTGGGAGGGAATTGTAGTGTAACTATATTATTTGAAATTGGTTTACCTATCAATAGTATAAGTTAAGAACTATTTGGTACACGGGGTATTACTTGTAGTTTAGCTTAGTAATCGTAAGCGATACTGCGCAGCACGAGGTCCTGGGTTCGATGCCTGAGTCGGGCAAAGTGTTATTGGGTTTTCCATTTGGAATTTCTAAGTCGAAGCCCGAAGTCTGGACTTGTACCCGGTTATTTATTTATTCATTTCAATTACTCTTTGTACATCATTTCAAATACTTAATTAAAAATAACTACCTATATATACACTCAAATAAAAATAAAATAAAAATACGAATAAAAGGGCGGCGGTCATAGGGCGTCATAAAATTCGTCCACATCGCTGTCAACGTGAAAAGTGCCCAGAACGCTGGCAGCATTGCCACGTTGGATGGCAATGCTGATTCTCTGGCCAAGGAAAAGCCCAGCCCTCTGGTCACGTGAAGAGTCGACTAACCGTTTGCTTACGTCTCGAAATACACGAAGAGCACTCGGACCCCATGGACTTAATGTTTCAACCCCAAACGGCTCAAATATATAACTTCCAATAAGGTTGTTGTATTTGCGCCGTTTGAGGTTTTCTGCACCAGCAGCAGCTGCCCGGTTATTACATGGGAATTAAACTTAACTGTTGAATTGTGCGTGTACTGTAGGTTAACCTCTGCACAAACCTTCGCGGAATCCAAGGGTTATGTACAAAAAAGAAAAGAAAACAATCTCTTAAGTTGCTTCAAAAATGAGATAGTTTCATGGATTTTATTTTTTTTATTTCTTTTTCGCCACCTTCTGGGAAGTTTTGTAATGCTGGGTCTTCCAGCACCAAAGTCGCCAGTTGAAAAACTTTCAGCCTCTTCGGACATCCATTCTGCGAGCAAGTGGCTTAAGCAGATTTAATTACTCTAATGTAACTAGGGTTGCCAGATGGTCGGGATTCGTCTGGAATCGCCCGACATATTAAAGGGTCTCTAGACTCACGAAAAAACTCAAAATCTTCAGACTAACAAATTCTCGGCAAGTTCTGTCTTTCAGATCATTTGTGTTATCAGTTCCTGGGCTGTAAACAATGCTTTCTGAGAAAGGATATTTAGTTTGCTAAATAATTTATATTTCAAAGAGAGAAATTGTATGGCCTTTGATTGAATAAAAGCTGAGCTAGTAATTAGACTGAACTTTGAAGTAAATTGTTTGAATTTTAAATATTTTCCGAATCTATATAATCAATTTTTTATTTTTTTATTTCATATAGGCCTACATGGGCACTTATAAAACGTCGACAAAAGGTGCACGGTTCGGGTTGGTCGTTTCCTATGGAGAAGAACCGGCAAGAAACTCCATGGTTACTCTTTTAAAAAAATGGATTGGTTTTACAATATTTCCTTGTTACAGCATTAGCACTTAGATATGTGGGGACAACGTAGGCCCGACAATAAGCCGTAACGAAAAACAAAAAAAAAGATTACATACTATTTAAACAAAAGAAAATAAAACGAGTTACAAAGTTAACAAATGTTAACAAGCATCTAGAAGGCCTACAATGTTCACACATTTACAAAACAATCGGTAAAGGAATCTATACAAAAGTAAAATAAAAAAAAAGACTAAATCTAACATGTGGCACAAATATTGTTATCAGTGCTGTAACTATTCTTAGCCCTGTTATGAGTACGTGACTAGTGCTATCGCGCATCACTACTAAATAGATAATTACTCTATGGTCGAAGATGATGGCGTTGGTTGTCTCTGGCGTGTTGAGTCCTAAGTTCCTAACCGTGTTATAATATGTTTAATGTAAAATGTTACTTTGATCTAATAAACGATACCAGTTCTAATTACCTAAGTCTTATAAGTTATTATCACCGACCACAACATGGTGTCAGTAATTGGGATCGCAATCTAATCGTCATAAAATACAAAAAGTTCAATACCTCCAAGTCAGCGTCATGTCTCAAGAAAATCAAAAGCCCAAGAAGCTTTCTGGAATGTCTAGTCCGCAGCCCATGGTGATGAACGGCAACTTGGCTCAACAATGGAAAAAATGGGTTCAATCATTTAAATTTTACTTACGTGCGTCTGGCATGGATGAAGAAAGTGATGGCAGAAAGGTAGCTTTATTTTTACATGTCATTGGTGAAAAAGGAGTAGATATATTCAACTCGTTTGGCAAAGACGAGGATAATGTCAAGTACGCTGAGCTCATAGAACTGTTTCAAAATCATTTCGCTCCAAAAGCTAACCTTACTTATGAGTGTCATAATTTCTTCACATATAAACAGAATGAGGATGAAACTTTAGACGACTTCGCATGTACACTAAAATTGAGATCACAGAACTGTGAGTTGGGAGAATTACAAGAACGTCTGACCAAAATTATGTTCATATGTAACATGCATCAAAAATATAATTACATCAGAGAAAAACTGTTGTTCGAAGATAAACTTGACCTTGATAAGGCCCTAGAGATGTCAAAAGCCATGCTTGCTTCAAGGCATCACACAGATCAACTGGCAGCAGAACAAAGTTCAGTTCTTTATAACAAAAGTCAAATGTCACGCTCAAGATCAATGTCAACGTCCAGAAGTGCTAGTCAACAAAGTCATAGTCAACAGTCAAAGGAAATTTGTTCAAGGTGTGCTCAAGTGCATCGGTATAAGTGTCCTGCATTAAGTGCAAAGTGCAGGAAATGTGAAAAACATGGTCAATTTGCAGACCGTTGTCGGTCATTTCCGTCAAGGTCGGTAAAGTATGTACAGTCAGACAGTGATGTACAGCAGGAACAAGAAGAACTGTTCATAGGTCATATTCAGTCATCTACTCTGTCAAGTGAATGGACAATTTATTTACAGATAAATGGATTACAAATACATTGTATAATTAATACTGGCAGTGATGTAAATATTATGTCAAAAAATATTTATGATTCACTTAATATTAAAAATTCATTGAAAAAAACTGTTATAAAGATTAAGTCATATACTGGTAATAGTCTAGAGGTATTAGGTCAACAAAACTTGAAGTGTAAATTCCAATTGAATAATTCTTATATGACAAAACAAATTAATTTTATAATTGCAAATGTAAATTCTCCAACAGTGCTAGGTAAAGCTACTTGCTCAGAAATTGGGCTAATTAAAAGGGTTTATTGTGTAGACACTACAAGCATGCAAACATCAGAAAGTGATGTTGGTCAATTGTCTAACATTAGTCAGTCAGAAACAAGTCAAGTACTATGTCCTAATGTCACAAAAAGTTTGTCAAGTCATTCACAGTCACTTCCATTACAGTCAAGTCAGTCACAAAATATAGATTTAAATAAACTTGTTCAATGTAATAATTCTGTTTTTACCGGTCTTGGTTGTCTTCCTGGTGAGCTTCACATAAGTACAAATCCTGAGGTGCAGCCAAAAGTCGATGCTCCAAGGAAAGTACCATTTGCACTACATGATAGACTTCAACAAGAGCTTGAGAAGATGGAGAAAATGGATGTCATTACCAAGTTCACAGAGCCTACTGAATGGGTAAGTTCATTAATTTTAGTTGAAAAGAAGAATGGCCAATTAAGGGTATGTTTAGACCCCCGTAATTTAAATCAGGCAATTAATAGGACACATTATCCTATTCCATCAGTGGACATGGTTCGTGCCAAGGTAGCAGGTGCAAGATTTTACTCCACCTTGGATGCTAGCAGTGGATTTTGGATGTGCCAACTAAGCGAGAAGAGTTCTTATCTCACAACCTTCAATACACCTTTTGGTCGATACCGCTTTAAGCGTCTCCCATAAGGAGTGAGCAGCGCTCCTGAGTATTTTCATAGAACCATGACTGAAATGTTTGGTGATATATATGGTGATATACCAGGGGTGGCAGTATATAGTGATGATATTTTAGTAAGCCGACAAACATTACAAGAGCATAATGAGCGTCTTAAAAAGGTCTTTGAAAGGGCGAAGGACTACAACGTCAAATTTAATAAAGAGAAATGTTCATTTGCCAAGGAGAGTGTTAAATATCTGGGACATATTTTTTCAGCAGATGGAATCACAGCTGATCCAGATAAGGTCAGAGCAATTAAAGAGATGCCATCTCCGACCTGTCTAAAAGATTTACAAAGATTTCTAGGCATGCTTAATTATTTGAGTCCTTTTATAAAAAACATGGCAGTTGAAACTGAAATACTTCGTCCATTATTAAAAAGGTCTACTGATTGGCAGTGGACTGCCAACCATGAAAAAATATTTTGTCATCTTAAGCAATTAATATGTCAAGTTCCGGTGTTGTCACATTTTAATGTGCATGACCCTATTGTCCTACAGAGTGATGCTAGTAACAGTGCTGTTGGAGCGGTGTTGTTGCAAAATCAACATCCTGTATAATGCTTCAAAAACTTTAACAGATACACAACAAAAAATGGCTCAGATAGAGAAAGAACTCTATGCAATCGTTTTTGCATGCATTAAGTTCCATCAATTTATATATGGACAAACTGTAACTGTAGAGACAGATCATGCTCCATTAATAACATTGTTTAAAAAACCTTTAGTCGAGGTTCCAACACGTCTACAAAGAATGATGTTAAAAATTCAAGCTTACAGTCTAAATGTTATTTACAAGAAAGGTATTCACATGTACATTGCTGATACCTTGTCAAGGGCAGCTCTCTCTGAAACAAGGGCAGATGAATTAGATGATGATGTCATTGTCCATGTAAATTTAATGATTAAGTCGTTACCAGTCTCTTCAGAACGTCTTCAGTGGTTGATTGTAGGTACTAATGAAGATGAAAGCTTGCAGATTTTGAAAACATACTGTAAGGAAGGATGGCCATCAAGTAAAACTCAAGTGCACAAAGATGTGCATGAATTTTGGCAATATAGATTTGATTTGCATTCTGAAAATGATTTGATTTTTAGAAGTAACAGTATAGTCATACCTAAAAAATTGAGACCTGATATTTTGAAAGTAATACATAGTGGTCATTTGGGAGTTGAAAGATCAAAAGCGTTTGCTAGAGGACATGTTTTTTGGCCATTTATGTCAACAGATATAAAAAACATTGTTCAGTCCTGTCATACGTGCCTGTCACACAGAAGTTCAAATGCTCCAGAACCACTTCATCCACATGATGTTTCATTACTACCGTGGGAAAAAGTTGGTGTTGATTTAATGGATTATAAAACTAAAAAATACATTGTAGTACAAGATTATTACTCAAATTATATTGAATTAATGTCGGTGGCAAGTACTAACGCCAAAACAGTAATTGTTAGTCTTAAAAGTATTTTTGGTAGACATGGTATCCCAGTTGAGTTATTCTCAGACAATGGACCCCCATTTAATTCGGCAGAGTTTAAGAATTTTATTTTTGAATGGGGAATACAACATAATACGTCAAGTCCCTATATACCAAAGTCAAATGGGTTGGTAGAGTCAGCAGTAAAGATATGTAAACGTTTACTTACCAAGTCAGATGAGTTGGGCACAGATCCATATCTAGCTCTACTTCAATTCAGGAATACACCTAGAGGAAATCTACCATCTCCAGCACAATTGTTAATGTCTCGATCACTCAGAACGCAATTACCAACACTCACAAAAAACCTAAAACCAAGAACAGTAAAATTTGAAGACTATATAAAAACTAAGGAAGAAAACAAAAATAAAATGAAAGGATACTATGACAGAAAGACCAAACCATCACCAGAATTACAAGAAGGAGAAAAAGTATATTTTAAGAAAATGCCAGACACTCCATGGATTACGGGCACTGTAAGGTCCAAGTGTGATCAGCCTAGGTCTTATACTGTTGAAGGTTCTGATGGATTTATAGGAAGGAGAAACAGACAGCATATTTTGAAGCTTCCACCATCTCAAACAATATCTCAAGATGTGTTACAAAAAAGTCCAAGTCCAGTTAAGATGTCTCCTAAGTCAGACAGACAGACAGTAACACCGTCTATTGAAGAGCATACAACTCCAGTGCAAATTCGCACTAGATGTGGAAGAGTCATAAGACCACCAAGACGGTTAGACTTGTAAATAAAAAATGTTTAATTAAGTAGATGTTTATTTGTCTAACAATGACTGTGAAAGACTGTTAATTTAGTGATGTCTAGAATTGTCTAAAAGTCTTAGTTATACAAAGGGCCATCTTTTTTAATTGTTTAAATAGTCTGGTTAAGTTGTCAAAAGTTATTGTTAAGAGTTTGGTTGATTATGTAAACTTTGTCACGCAGTAAAATTATAATAATTTAGCTTTTTCTAAATAAGGAGGATGTTATGAGTACGTGACTAGTGCTATCGCGCATCACTAGTAAATAGATAATTACTCTATGGTCGAAGATGATGGCGTTGGTTGTCTCTGGCGTGTTGAGTCCTAAGTTCCTAACCGTGTTATAATATGTTTAATGTAAAATGTTACTTTGATCTAATAAACGATACCAGTTCTAATTACCTAAGTCTTATAAGTTATTATCACCGACCACAACAAGCCCTTTGGCTATGAAGATGATTGAAAACCATCGTAAAAAGAATAATCAAAATAAGGAAAAAAAAAACCAAGAATTAATGAGATTGAGAATAGTTAGAGACAACCACATATTTGTGCCGTTTATGAGTTACCAGGGAAGCCGCATGCGCAGAAGGAGCTAAAGCCAAATCCAATTTTTATCTTCAACGTAGTCCTTGATTTTATAATATGCTTTTTTAATAAGGTCACGTTTGATGTAGTTTTTGAACTTTCCATCGGTCAGTTCTATAACTGACTTTGGCAACTTGTTATAAAAGCGTATAATGTTTATATAAAAAGACTTGCTAGTTTTTGTTAATCTGAATTTGGGTATTACAATTTCGTGCTTACTGCGTGTATTTAAATTATGTAAGTCGCTTCTAGTTTTGAAAAGCCCTCGATTTTTGCGGACATATAAAATACATTCCAAAATATAGAGTGAAGGTAGAGTCAGTATATCGATTTCTTTAAATTTTTCTCTAAGGGACTCGCGAGGACCCATTTTGTAGATTGCGCGGATTGCCCTCTTTTGTAAGATGAAAATTGAGTCAACATCAGCTGCTGATCCCCACAGCAGAATGCCATAAGACATAATACTGTGGAAATAAGCATAATATACTAACCTAGCTGTGGCTACATCGGTTAACTGCCTTATTTTCCTTACTGCATATGCAGCTGAACTTAACCTACCCGAAAGAGTTCTAATGTGCGCGCCCCACTGCAGTTTTGAATCGATAGTAATCCCTAAGAATACAGTTTCAGCTATAACTTCAAGACTTTTGCAGTCAAGATTTAAATTTAGGTCACGTTGTGGTACATTTGGTAAAGAGAACTTAAGACATTTAGTTTTTGTCGCATTCAGTAAAAGATTTTTAGCTGCGAACCATTTTGTGAGAATAATAAGACTTTCGTTGACATGTAAGACATCCGTATCTTTCCTATCTATTTTAAAAATTAGCGAAGTATCATCAGCAAATAGAATTATATCCGATAATTTGGCCATCATAAAAGGGAGATCATTAATGTAAACAAGAAAAAGGAAAGGGCCGAGAATTGAACCTTGGGGCACGCCCATCTTGACTAGAGACCCGGAGGACGTCACCCCATAAACATTCACTTTTTGCTGTCTGTTTGATAAATATGAAAGCACAAGATCAGCAGCTTGTCCTCGAATTCCGTAGTGGTGTAATTTACAGATCAGTGTGTTGTGGTCGACGCAGTCGAACGCTTTTGAGAGATCACAGAAAATGCCAATGGCATCCTGGGACTTCTCCCAAGATGCCAAAATGTGACTGATGAGTCTTACTCCCGCGTCCGTTGTCGACCTACCTTTCGTGAAACCAAACTGCTGACAATGCAGGATATCATTTGAATTGAAGTGAGACAACATCTGATCCAGCATGATTTTTTCATAGATTTTACTCAATGCTGGAAGCACGGATATAGGTCTATAATTAGAGGGATCACTCTTACAACCTGATTTGAAAATTGGTACTACTTTGCTGTGTTTCATTAAGTCAGGAAACGTGTCGCTGTCCAAACATTGATTGAATATGCCTGTTAGGACAGGAGCAATTGAGTCAATAATATCTTCAAGAACCCTAACGGATATCCCCCATAAGTCTTCAGTATTTTTTATATTGAGACTTTTGAACACGTTTTTAATTGTATCAATACATATTGGTTTAAATTTAAAGGTCGGTATGTCTTTGGTAAAGTTTTCTTTAAGAAGAGCTTCAGCTAATTTAGATGAGGAGGGAAGAGATTTCGTAACCTCTAACGGAATGTTGGTAAAGAACTTTTCTAATGTCTCAGCGACTTCTTGCTTATCAGAAATGGTTTGATTATTTATTTTCAAAGACAACTCATTCTGATCGCGTTGTTGTGTCTTTCCAGTTTCTCTATTAATTAATTGCCACACAGTTTTTATTTTATTATTTGAAACACCAATTTTGTCAATTATTATTTGAGATTTTGCTTGAGCGCAGACTCTTTTAAATATTTTGGAATAGTTTCTAACATAAGTGTGAAAAACTTTATCGGAAGTCAACGATTTTTCGTAATATAAATTATATAAGATATTTCGGCTTTTTCTTATGCCCACAGTGGCCCATTTACTAAATTTTGATTTGGAATTGTTGACTTTAACTGTTTTTACAGGACACGTTTTATTGAATTCATGGCAAATTGTAGAAAACAGCGTGCCGTAATTTATATTGGGGTCTTTTGAATCATAACTGGCGTTACAAAGGTTACTAAAAACGTTATTATTAAAAGAATTTAATTTATTTTTAGTAAGAGGTCTTAGTCGAATTGATTTAACTAGGTTTAATTTTATATCCGACTCAAAAGATACTAGTTGACCAGTATGGTCTGACCTAACGCCACTTATTACAAACGAATCTTTTACTTTACAATTAGTGAATACATTATCTATGCACGAAGCTGAAGTTGCTGTTATTCTTGTTGGTTCATTAAATAAATATTTTAAGTTGAATGATTTGAACAATGAAATGAGCTTACATTTTTCAGGTGAATTGACTAACAGATCTATATTTAAATCACCACAAACAAAGACTAATTTATTATCTCTGAAAAGTTTACATAATAATTCTTCCATTGAAATTAAAAACAATGAGAAGTTTGATGCTGGTGGTCTGTAAACACACAAGATAGTATGCCCCTCGACCTCTGCACATGCTACCTCACATAAGCGATCAACAGAGTAAGCAGTGATATCCTTCCTTTCCTTATATTTGAGATGACTGTTACAAAGTATCAAGGTACCACCACCCACTGTGGATCTGTTGTACGCGCTGGCAACTGAAAAATTATTTACATTAAACAACATCCTATCTGGTTTTAACCAAGTTTCACAAAAAACATAGGATATCCATGTGGTATTTATCTACTAACAATTCCACGTCTAAAATTTTGCCGGAGAAGCGATTTATATTTTGATGATATAGTAAAATATTACTATTCGTATTCTCTTTTGTCGGCTCTTATAGTTTAAAGGGTCTACAGTAGTATTATCAGAAAAACTGGATAATACTGTTAAATCACTAAACCTAGTTTCAGTTAAATTATCAATAACTGCGTGTATATTAAAAGCTAACAATGTAGCTAATAAATGTCGGCTATTTTTGGGCAGAAACATATGTTCCCGAATCAAAACAAAATCACTAACAAAATAGTTGGTGTAAAAAAACAATAAACGGTCACTATGACGACAAGATAAAATATGCATCAAGTTATTTAAACTAGATATGTATTCATTTTCCTGAACAAGTAACTTGTCAGAATAGGGCAATGCACATAGTATCAATTTGCCTAATCTTAACTTAAGTAGGTTATCAATACCATTAACTATGTCCCTTTTTCTTACACTAAGGCTATTTCCAAAAATAAGAACTACAGTAGTTTGCTTATTCAATTGTGTCTGTTGAATTTTATGAATAAGCTCATTAAAATGCAATTTATGATAACAATGGTTCACTATTGTATGTATAGAACGGTTATTTAACAAAGATCCAAAACCTGTTCCGAAACTATCAGAATATACTAAGACATTACTTTTGGAGGGGTTCAAATTTGTTGCAGTATGATCGATGGGTAAAGTTATAGGAGCAACATGTTGTGAAATGAGAGGTGGCGGAGCGGCAGCACAACTACAGATGAGGTTCTTAGTCAATGACTCATACCTCTCTGCATCGCTCACTTATCATCTGTTGACTACATTCATATTTACAAAATATTTCTTTTAGTGTATTTTCCCTACTCAATAACTCGCTTTGAAGATTCTGAATGTCAACATCATACATTTGTGTACTAGTTTCTAATTTACTATTACATAAAATTAATTAATTTACGGTTTTATTCTATTTTTAACTAACTTAGTACATCATTTCAAATACTTAATTAAAAATAACTACCTATATATACACTTAAATAAAAATAAAATAAAACTACGAATAAAAGGGCGGGGGTCATAGGGCGTCATAAAATTCGTCCACATCGCTGTCAACGTGAAAAGTGCCCAGAACGCTGGCAGCATTGCCACGTTTGATGGCAATGCTGATTCTCTGGCCAAGGAAAAGCCCAGCCCTCTGGTCACGTGAAGAGTCGACTAACCGTTTGCTTACGTCTCGAAATACTCGAAGAGCACTCGGACCCCATGGACCTAATGTTTCAACCCCAAACGGCTCAAATATATAACTTCCAATAAGGTTGTTGTATTTGCGCCGTTTGAGGTTTTCTGCACCAGCAGCAGCTGCCCCAGCACAGCCCGCCGTGCTAAGAAGATGGGATGGCGCAAGGGTGTCGACACATGTTGCATCCCACACCAAAGGCCTACCCACCTTCCAAGGCATTATGGTCATCCCGTCTGGTCTCTTCCCATCGTCGCGCGCCAAGCCATTGGGTTCTAAAACAGCTGGCACCCCGGCGGTGACAAGAGCCCGACGTATGATGTCATTAATGCTGGCGTGCCGTGCTAACCGACCAGCGCTTCTACTGCAGGATAGGCCATGGTGTCCGAGGCGGTCGACTGCTTCACCACATTGACAACGATGTGGAGCTCCGCTGGGAGCACCCAAACGCAGACAAAAAAAAATTAATTGGTTTTTTAAGCTTCTGAAATCTCTTTTAAGGTTAACATTATATTTGTAAACACTTTGAGTTTTTAAAAGTTTCTTGTATTTCTTAATACTTTTATTGATTTTAATATATTTCTTAATTTTATTATGACTACTTAGAATTGGACATTTAGCAATGGTATCATCCCCTGTTAGGTCTATGGTAATGGTGGGCCGCTCACACTCCAGTTTCGATGCAGTATTCATCAGCTCATTGTACAGGTTACTGGTGTTAGAAACCTCTTCGCTGACTTTCAGCGAGTCGATGGAGGTAATAGTGTTATGAGCCTTGCACAATTCTGCTTCTAATACAGATATACGCTTCAGTGCCTGGTCATGAGTGTCATGGCACTGCTGAAAATCTGACACTAGTTGACGGAGATGGTGATGCTGTTTCAGTATATCCGTATGCTGGGAGTGTAGTTCTGCAAGCTGGTTCTTGAGTTGAGTGTTTTTGTTCACTATTAACTCTATTTCAACTTCACTTTCTTCTCGTTCCCGCAGTAGCTTGCTGCACACATTTCTGGATAAATCCAGCTCCCTCAACGCTGCTTTCAGTTTGTCACTCAAGTCACGAACGGTAGCTGCCCGGGTCATCATATTGACTGCTTTTCTTAGGCGACACCGGCAATGTGACAAGAAATAGCTGAGTATGTGAAGAGAATACTGTGCCAGTTGAAAATTTGAGAAAGCAGGAGGGGTTTTAAAGTTAATAAAAGTAAAATGTTTGAAAACAATAGAAAAGTTTCAAAGAAAAAATATTCTAAAAAATTATGGAGGTATATGAGAAAAAGAAAGAAAAAACTAAGAACAAAGAAAAGCTATTTGATTTAATATTCTCAGACTTAATATTACAGGTTATACTTTAAGGAAAGACTTTATTAAACTTTGGTTCTTATTGTTAGATTAGATATTTGTATATGGATTGCTAAGAACATTAGTTTTAATGGTAACAAAGTCTATTTAAAACGCTTATGACCTATGGGGTTTACCTATAATATTTACACTAAATTAAAGATATATTATGTGTGAAGTAGGGTTTGCAGTGAATGTTTGGTCTGGACAGGTGTTTTCGTCCTCGATTTTGTTTCCACAATTTGTCAAACAAAATGAGACATAAACGTAGCCGGTGTGACTGGACGTCCGCGTCGCTCAGAGCCCTGAGCAGTGTATGAGTGGTGTATAGTATGTAAATAATACAGCAATAAATACGTTATTCAAAACAAAATACTCCCCCGGTTCGAAGAATTCAAATCCACAGTTCTAACGTTGACAGCCGGTACATGACTTCGTGAAATATCAATTGTTATTGAGTTATTACAATAAAAGTGGTCACAAACACTACGTGAGTCACATATAAAGGGTTTTTAACAAACTAAACACAATAAAACAATAATTTTAAAATAAATTAGTTACGAGGCCGTTTTTTGACGACCTGTCGCCAGTGTTGCCAGTGGTTCGGTTCCTATAATACCAGGTATAAACCCCATAATCTTTGAAAAATAAATAAAGTGTTGGCTGAAAAGGATGTGCCAGATCGACCCTGCAGTCTCATGTTCGACGAAATGTCAATTACGCTACAAATTCTATTTAATGCTCTTAAGTATGAACTGGAAGGGTTTGCATCAAATCAAGAAAGATTATTTGCTGACCATGCCCTTGATTTTATGGTGAAGGATTAAATGATCTAAATTGGTGGACTCAGTAAAGTCCAATATCAAATACATGTGGCAAACTAAAATTAAGTCTACTTACCTAAATTGGTTATGTGTCATCAATATTATATAAATCTTTTTTAACCTATTGATTTAAAAAATAAACTTTTTATTTGTAATATATTTTTCTCCCGACAACAACCCCAAAATCCTGACATTTTTCGCCAGATATTTTAGTCTTCCGATTTGGCAACCCTAGATGTAACTATATTATATAGTTATTGCTCAAGATATCACAAAGTTTCGACTTATTCTAAGACATCGGAGGCTCTAGACGATTGTCATTCGGTGTCAGCGATGGCGATAAATTTTAAACACTTTCAAATCGCTATTGCGACGCTTTCCTTTCTCCGCCATTATCTTATAACTTGGTCTGCTATTCATTTCCCACATTCTTTATATGTTTTGTATTCCCACTGGCAAATTTCCAAATAGCGCACACAACCTTGATTCGCGTAAGAATATTACATTAAGCCTCATATAATCCGTAGTGCGAGCTATTTGCTGTTTTATTAAGTAGCTCTCTTACTGCAGCATCCGCAATCCTGATGGCTGTTGCTTTTAACTAATGAGATGTACGATATGGTTATCCTTCTTCCTTATTATTATGTTATGATTGAAGAAAGCTAAACTTAAGTGGCAATGGGCAAGGTACATTGCTCGCAGAACGTATGGTCGATGGGGCTGAAAAGTTCTGGAGTGGCGACGGCGTACTAGAAGACGTAGCGTTAGAAGGCCTAGCACTAGGTGGACCGATGACCTGGTTAAGGTTGCGGGAATCCTCTGGATGCATGACGCACAGGACTGATCATTGTAGCTATACTTATTTCAGCAGTGGATGTCTTTCGGCTGCAGAGATGGTGTATTTCAATAGAATAATCAAGGATAACAAAGAAGTTATGTAAAAACGAGTCTAGTTTTTGCCCAGATGATGGTATAGGCAGGCACTATCCTAATAACTGGGAATTATAAACGTTACTTGCGGTAGGTATCTATTCTAGCAGCTTTGCCTTACCCTTTGAGGAACACAGCCATGATGTTATGTTGTTGTTTCTAAATAGGCCGCCTAACAACAAAAGCCTTTAGAAAACCAGTTGAAATAAATACAAAATTTTGTAGCAAGTTACCAACAGTTAATTAACTTAAAACTGTAGCCTGAATGCGAAATTTAGCTTACGAATATATATAGGCTAGTATTTTAAGTTAGCAACTTTGAGTTGGAGTGTTTTATGAAGCAGAAACTTAGTCGCGTACAGTTGTCTGATGAAAAATGATGAAGGGCAAAGATGAAAATATTTAGCTTAAAGATAATGAAATTACCTTTGTCTTTGTAGAAGGTAGTCGTCGATAATTTGTTGAACTTTGAACCTTTATTCCGTTAAGATGCGTTGATCTTAGTGACGTGTGTCTAAATATAGGCATGAATAATTTAACAAAAAATAATAACTGATTTTTTCCGTCTTGGAACTTAATTAAGTAGGTATCGTCAATTAAATTTCCAAGAACTTATAATCATAATCCCTGTTTTTGGAACTGAGTAATATTTGAAATAGCCAGATCGTCGCTGAAAGATCTTGCGATCGTGTCAGCCCTATTATAGATAAGTCGCAAGTTAATGAAAATTTAAAAGTTACTTGCGACTTAATCTATTCGTTTCTAAAATTGGGAAACTTGACGGCGTAAGTAATTGTGGGCGGAGAGGAATACTGTTTTTTTTTTTGCCTTTTCTTCTAATTACTTCTCCCGCTCTGGCTGAAGCGGCAGGAAGTGTCAGAGTTTTACTGACTAAAACCCACCACTGTTTATTCAGTTACTTGTGCCAGGACCGCGGTAACTCACTTTCAAATTTATCCGCGACCCAGACATGCGTCGGCCCTAGCGGCGGACCCCGTCAGTTTTTCCTGACATCTCTTTGAGGAGTGCGTGGAACACTGCGCGCCGTTGATTTGGGTCTGTTCCTTTTTTTTTTTTTTTTTTTTATGTAATAGGCTTGCGTTTGACCACTATCTCACCTGATGGTAAGCGATGATGTGGTCGACGATGGAGCACGCTTGCCTAGAAGTAACCTATTCACTCTTGACTTAAAGACTCCCAGGTTGTAGCTATCGGGAAACACAGACTCAGGCAGGGAATTCCATTCTTTTGCTGTTCGTATAATAAAAGTGTTCCCAAAACGTTTGGTGCGTATGGGTGGGATGTCCACCATGTATCGATGACGCATCGCCGTACGTCTTGTAGTCCGATGATGGAACGGGCTAGGAGGAATCAGTTCATGCAATTCCAACGCACACTCCCCGAAATGTAACCGATAAAAAACCGACAGGCTGGCAACTCGGCGCCGATGTTCAAGGCTCTGGAGCCTAGACTCGACCAGTATCTCATTGCCGATAAGCCTCTTGGCTCGTCTTTCGATCGACTCGAGTGCATCCAGCTGGTATTTGGCAGATCCGTCCCAGAGATGAGAACAGTACTCCATGCATGATCTGACTTGAGCTTGATACAAGTTAAGCAACTGCTCTGGGGTGAAGTACCGTCTCACCTTCGCAAGAATCCCCAACTTTTTGGCAGCCAGCTGAGCTTTTGCCTCAATGAATGGACCAAAATTGAGGGTCGATGTCAACGTAACGCCAAGAAGCTCAAGTCGGTCCGTTATCGGCACGGTCACATCTCGGAAAGAAGGAGCCGGGTGGAACTGGCTCCTTTTAGCGGAAAAAAGACACGCCTGGGTCTTAGCAGCATTGAAACTGACTAGATTGGCATCGCGCCATTCGGAGACTGCCTTCAAGGAAAGATTCAAGCGCCCAACCATGGCCTCTCGCAGAGACCGGACTTGAGGCCCAGTAGCGCGCGCGTCGGAGACGTATCTCTCAGCAACAGTGCTGTCGTCCGCATACCCAAAGGTGCCGGGTTTTAGCAGATCGTTTATGTGAAGCAAGAACAATGTTGCTGAGAGCACCGATCCCTGAGGAACCCCGGCATTAATATCCAGTTGGTCAGACGAGCGGCCATCAATAACTACTCGGATGGACCGGTCCCTCAGGAAATCTGCAATCCAATCGCACAGACCACTGGGCAGACCGAATGAAGGAAGCTTACCAATAAGGCTTTCATGCCAGACCCTGTCAAAAGCCTTCGAGATGTCCAGGGACACGGCAAGCGCTTCCCCATGCCTCTCGATGGCCTCACTCCAGATGTGAATGGCATACGCTAGAAGATCCCCAGTTGACCGATTTTGGCGGAAGCCATATTGGCGGTCACTGAGGATGTCATTAGCTTCTAGGTATGCCAGTAGTTTAGAGTTGAGTACCCGTTCCATACTCTTGCAGAGGATGGACGTAATCGAAATGGGTCTGTAGTTGGCCGGGTCAGCTCGATTGCCCTTCTTGGGCACAGGCTGAACGTTAGCTTGCCTCCAAGCATTCGGCACTTTTCGAGTCTCATACAAAAGGCGAAACAGGCGTGTTAGGATCGGAGACAGTTCAGGCGCACAGGTTCTCAGAACAATTGCTGGAATCCCGTCTGGGCCACTAGCTTTGTTCACGTCGAGGTTGCGCAGTACCCTACGAACGTCCTTTTGATGGATGCGAATGTCCGACATACTCGTCTCGCATCCATCAGGAGAAGGAGGGGGCCGCGCATCACCAGAATCCAGACGTGAAGATTCCGCAAATAGCGAGGCAAACAAGTTTGCTTTCTCCTCTGCGGTGTGGGCTAGTGACCCGTCGGGTTTCAGCAGTGGTGGTAGTGAGGAACGGCAGAAGTTCGATTCAACCGACTTAGCCAGGGACCAAAACGCTTTACTACCAGCCGGGTGTGAGGCAAGTTTGGTCCCAATACGGCTTATGTGGTCAAACCGGGCTCTTCGCATCACCTTCTTGCAGGACTTGGCAGCCCTATTGAAGGCTCTCTTCAGCTGACTCACGTCGCTTGCTTTGCGCGTCCGAGCGTCGACCCATGCCAGGTACGCCTCATGTTTAAGCGAGTCAGCGCGTTTGCACTCGGCGCCAAACCATGGCCGGTCAGCGCTAGACATTGCTACGTCAGAGAACAGAATGTAGGACTCCATTCCCTGACGCAACACATCCGTCACGGCGTCCGCGCACGACGAAGCATCAGCCGAAGCGAAGCAAGTGGGCTGCCAAGGATAAGATGCGAAGAAAGAACGCATCCCATCCCAATCTGCTGACTTGTACCGCCAAACCCGCCGTGCGCCTCTTGGGCTAGATCCTTGGGTTCCTTATCTGTCAGCGAGCTACACGCGCAAGGAACCGTACTCGGCCACCGTAAGCCCGCGCTTACGGTGGCCGAGAATCGGCTTGTGACATGGGCGGCGAGGCCCGCCATATCAATTTGTCTGCCTTGCCCCAACTATGTATTTTGGGGTCGGCTTCCAGTCTAAGGAATACAAACTCAGTTTTACTCATGAAACGGAACAAACTTGCTATGTTAAGATAGACAGATCGTCCTCAGCAAGCGTTGCTTATCTATGAAGATCAACCCGTGAGGCTGTCATTATTTATCCAAGAGTTCCTCTTTAGAAGCCTACCGTGACAGCGTAAATAAAACAGGTTTGAGAGTTTGCCGTGTTTATTCAGTATTTATTCCCATATTAAATAAGTGTTAAGAGGTACGTGGTGTTGCCTCCGGTAGGATATTTATAAACCCTTGGTTAGGGCTAGGTACAGCCGGGTTCGAATTACTGAATTGTATTGTGGCGCCTTACAGGTAGTTCATACATGGTTTTGCTATGTCACCGGACAATTGTAGAAATCATTAATTTATGAAATATCTCGAGATTCTAAATTAATTTCAATCAATCTGCCTAGCCTTTTCCTAACTAAATTGGGGTCGGCTTCCAGTCAAACCGGATTCATCTAAGTACCAGTGTTTTACATGGAGCGACTGCTTATCTGACCTCCACAACCCAGTAACTGGGTAACACGATACCTCTTGGCAAGACTGGTGTCAGATTTCAGGCTTCTGACTATCCGTAACGACTGTCAAAGATCTTCAAATGACAGCCGGGACCAACGGCTTGGCTTAACGTGCTTTCCGAGGCACGGAGGAAACTCGGTATGTTGAAATAGTCACCCATCCACGGACCGACCTCGTCAAGCGTTGCTTAACATTGAAGATCGACTCGTGCGGTGAACTAATCATTTCAAACAGATTAATACGACCAATCAGTGCACCAGTCTACAATCTAACTGTTTTGATGAAACTGTTATATTGTAAACACGCCTCTCATTAGTCGGTTTGGTGCCAGTATTTACACAGCTCACGTGAATTTCATAGAGTAACAAACTAAATGGACTATTTATGACTAGGGGGATTTTAGTACGCGGATTAAAAACCGCGCCGCGTGCTAAGCGCACTGCGGTTTTTAACCGCACATTTAAAAAAAAATGAGTGTACTGAAGTGATCTGTCAATTGTTGAAATGTTTACAGAATCGACTGGATATCATTCCGACCAATGATGTGAGGGATGACACACTTCAAGTTATAAGTCAAGTGAGTCTTCAAGGTGAGATGTCTACTCTGCCTCAAACTTCGGGGAGTACAGAAGAAGTAATGTGATGTCAAAATCAAAGTCAAATCTTTTATTTCAATTAGGCAATTATATATACTTTTGAATGTCAATTTAAAGGTAAAAGAAAGATTCTACTGTGATAATTATATCTACTTCTACAGCTGTAATAATTATATCATTTCGTAATTTTATATGTTGGTTATAGTTTTATTTAAAGTTGAGCTTATAAGCACAGGTTTCCTTTTTCCTTCTCGATATTTTATCTCGTTATGCCGCCAATATGTTCCAACGATCTAAGATTGATTGATTTAAGTATAAAAATTATTGAAAACCTTTGATGGGAATACAGGCACTTATTAGTTATTTTTTATAGATACGAAAGAAGCTATTGGCTGAGATAATTATAGCACTACTGAAGTACTTTTCTTCTTAATTATGTCTTCATATTTTCCTGGAGAGTTATTTGGAATAGAATAGAACAGAAAACAAGTTTCCAACCTTGTTTGTACTTTTTGACTGTGTGCCCTGATACTGTTGTGTTTTGAATGTGTTTGTTGCTGTTGTGTCGTGTCTGCGTTGAATAAATGTTTTCTATTCTATTCTATTCTAAATAACATACTGTAACTTATCTTAGACTTAGCCTGCGCTGAGCGTGCCCACACCGAAAGGCTAAGGCTGTATTTTACATTTACACCTAGCTTTACGTTTTTTTAGCGTTACGAAAATATTTCTTGCAAAATATTATTATATATATTGGAGGCCAAGGGGCTTACATTACCTCAAAAATACAACGGGATATATTTACGAGCCCGCCACATATGTAATCGTCCAATTAAAATCACATAATGGCGTCCGGAATGAAAAAGGAAATCTGCCGGAACTGAGTGCTTACATTCATTTTCGAATAATTGAACATCGTTTGCGCGCCGTATGTATTTATGCTGTGTAATTGGATCGCGCGCTTGGAGCTCACCGGGCGCGCATTTTCCTCCTCCAATTTTTAATAAGCCGACCTCGGTATTGGCAGCCTGGGGCTTTTGGTGTTTCGTACCAGTCAACGTCCCGTGCTCGTCCTGCTCAAGAAGCGAAACACATTTAAACATATTAGTGTTATATATTTTTTAAATCACCTTAATACCCCTTATTTTTATACTCACACGATGGGTTTGGAAGAAAAAACATCGGGCTACCACAATATGGCGCCCAAAAGCTGCCATTTTTATATTTTCCAATTTTAATGTAGCCAGTGACACTCGCAAGGTTAAGACGAATCGATTGTCGTAAGAATCACCAAAATCGGATAACGCGTTTGGTCTCTAGAATGCCACATAGGATCAAACATACATACACACATAGACTGATAAACACATTACCCTCTTTTGGCAGACGGGTAAAGAGACGTCAACATGAAGAAAGTCATGCTGTGCAGTCGGATGATACATGGTTTTGATCGGTCCGCTCGCGATTATACGTGTTATTTATTTTTGTAAACACTTATAAAACTCTTTATTTTGATACTCACACAAGAATAGTATAGAAGAAAAAAAATTTGGGTCCCCGACATTATGGCGCCCAAATCCCACGATTTTAATTTTTTTCAATTTTAGCCAGTGACAATCGCAAGGTTAACACAAATCGGTTGACGTAGGATCATCAAAATTGGGCAACACTTTTAGTTTCTAGAACGCCACATAGAAACGAACATTCATACATAGACTGATAAACACATTATCCTTCTTTGCGTCTTGCAGTCGGGTAAAAATACGTGCGCGAAATCGCCTAGCATACAATTAAATTTTGTATGGCATTCATCCAGTTAACTACATATGCTTTCAAAAAGAGCCGCATCAGTGAACGAGTGATTCCGTGAGTGGATGATACGCGTAGCCTTTGAAGGCACAGTGCAAACGATAAAAAATAGAAATGGTCCTAGTTGTGTATTTTTTACAGGAAAATCGCTCTATTTGATTCGCTTGCGTAAACTTGTCCATGAGGCTTCAAAGGGCAAAAATAGCTAGGTGTATACGAAGAACTTGTATTCTTTTCAATGCCGTGTTCATATGCAGCGATGCTGTTCCCGACGTCAAAGTAAAGGGCAGGTTAGGTTGTCTGTTGATTGACTCAAAATGTTAATATCCGTTGGAAATTATTGATAACATTTATATAATAATGCCAGCATACAGATAGTGTACGAGCATTATACAATCACCACGCTCGCTTAAGTCTGGTTGGCGATGACTAGCTTATACAGGGTGGCCAAAAAGTCGTGGATCAAATGCAACTAGGGGTTAGATGGGGTCATCAGCTGCAAAAAAATGTTCTACGGGAGGTCCTTAAGGTCAACCCCTGCAGAGTTATAATTTACCTGCAGAGTTTATTTTTAAATAGGCCTAACCGAGTTTTATGGTTGGGTTAACTTTGGCTATGCTACGAATTATCGTCATCGAAAGATATCAAAGCCACGCATAGCCATGCGTAATATATTTTTAGAACCCCTATTAAATGCGCCAAAACTTGTAATACAGGGTCACTTTTCGGTAGAGTATTTTTTTTGACAGTGGGGTCCGAAGTAAATAAAAGTTATGATTTGAGAAAACAAAAAATCGCAAAGCTTAATATTATATTCAACACACCCAATAAACAACCATAAATAGCATGTTTAACGCAAGGACTCATCAGTACCAATCTAGTGAAAATTATAAAAAAGTTACGGGATGTATATTTTTTCGAAGTTTAATTAGAATTAGTAAAAAAATACAAAATTGACAATTGCATTTTTCTACAGTTAACTACAATATTGATCAAATTGCGCGGAATTGATACAAGAAGCCAAAAAAGTTATAAAATTGCAAATAGGTTTTAATACGAGTACATAAATTATTATCATCATGCTATACCTGCGAGGAGCTAAGCAGTCAATCATCAAAACATTATAAGACCGTCTATTTTACACACATTGTCAACGGCATCCGTAACAAAGCAACGTTTAAAATCGTACGTTGAAAGGTTTTAACCCCAGCTTTCGCAATTCTTTTTCAAGTATAATTAACTAATTTTATGATACCACTTACGAGTATCTAATATTTCCAAATAACAAACATTTCTGCATACTTTTTATTTTTATGGCAATATGAGAAATTACTATTGAAATAAGCGGCAGAGGAAAGGCATATTATGGCGGCTGCATCTTAACTATTCCTCTTCTTTATATTTTAGTTCAATGTCCTAGCAAGTCGCAATTGCCAACGACACGCGGGCACTTAAAATCCTATCTTAGGGAGACATTGCAGGAGCGTTTTTTGAATTTGGTTTTTTGGACATTACAACGCACCAGCAATGTTGTATAAAACGGCGTGCTGGGGTTATCAGATACTCTTTGATTGGATCTCTTTTATCATTTTTGGCCTCAGATCAAATAAAAAGTCAAGATAGAACGTTTCAAACAACAAAGTGAAGCTGGTTCAAACTATGCCTTGCTGTATAAATACACAATTACACGCACTCACGTACAACGAAATTACCCCTTAGCTTGTCAGTTGAGCTTTATTATTTGATCTGAGAGCTCGAATGACAAGCTAAGGCGTAATTTCGTTGTACGTGAGTGCGTATAACTGTGTATTTGTACGACAAGGCATAGTTTGAACCGGCGTCACTTTGTTGTTTGCAATGTTCCATCTTGACTTTTTATTTCATCTCAGTTGTTAGCACACCAAAGTAAGTCTCTTTGCTAAGTACAAATTGCGTTCACGTGGCTGTATAACCATAAATGCGTTTACCTTTCGGCACAGATGATAAATAGAAAATCGGCGGCAATGTTGAAAATTCGTCTTGATTTGTCATTTAATAAATATAAATTTAATAATTAAAATGAGTTCCACTTCCAATAGTTCAGAGAGTGAAATGGAGATTGTTTGTACTCCACCAGATTTAAGATCAGAAGCCAAATTGGCAATGGAAAACCTGCTTCCAGCGAAGTAAAAAAAAAACCGGCCAAGCGCGAGTCGGACTCGCGCACGAAGGGTACCGTACCATTATCGCAAAAAACGGCAAAAAATCACGTTCTGTTTTTATGTTATTGTTGTTATTGTATTTGTTGTTATAGCGGCAATAGAACTACATCATCTGTGAAAATTTCAACTGTCTAGCTATCACGGTTTATGAGATACAGCCTGGTGACAGACAGACAGACAGACAGACAGACGGACAACGGAGGCTTAGTAATAGGGTCCCGTTTTTACCCTGTGGGTACGGAACCCTGAAAATACGTGAAAGTATAGGAACATTTTATGATTTGGAAAAACGATTAAAAAGTGAAAATTTTCTCCGAAACATTATTTTTGGCGTATTTTAATGAGATTGCTGAAACTAAAAAACCATCTACGTTATGGGCAATTTAGCCCATGCTGAAATGTACAGTTCATGTTAAAAACGGCTTTACCTTAAAAAAATATGGAAATTTCTCTACTTTTTATTTCCCTGCATTTTTTTGAGACAAACACTATATTTGCCTCGGCGGAAATGGCAATTGCCTGTCTCATATTAGTGAAGTCCTCGCCTACGGCTCGGCCTTCAAACTCATACTCAACCTGCAATTGCCTATTTCCCGGCCTTTGCAATAATGAACTATTAGGTGCCTGCATTTTGGATACAGTAACAAGTACAGTCCGACAATGAGTGTGTTATCAAGCGCCGACTAAAAACACACAATTATTGCGAGGCTCCCAGGAGTCTTATTCCACTTTGTGAAAAGTCTGAAATAACTTACAAAGTGTCTTTTGATAGATATTTTTTATCTTTTTTTTAAACATACAAATTAGTCCCTCGCTTCTTACCCGCGTTTTGTTTTCATGACAAATTAAAACAACAAAAGGCTGTAATTACTAAAGCTTGGTACTCATAGATATTAAGATTAAAATACGGTTCGCCGAAGTCGGGTAGATATTGGTTTTTGTTTCAATATGTGAGAACTGTAATACATTGTGTACGAGTGTATTACTAAGCTTGTTCGTAGTCGTACGTTGTACACCATTATTTAGGAATGGCTACAGTGTAGAAACGCCATACTAGTTGTTAAGGCGCCGATTCCCTTGAGTAGCTGATTTTAAAATGAGAATCACGTCTAAACGGCTAGTCGTAATTTATTGGAAAAAATATATGTTATATGAGACCATTTTCTTAATAATTTCATCTGAGCAAATTTTGAGTTTTATTCGTATACGTAGTGTAATTAATTTGTAAAGTTATGTCTAAAACGGACAAAAACACGACAATCACACCAAAACCGCTGGGCGTATTTTGATGAAATCGACACCATATCAAAGACAATTTAATTATCTACATTTTGATCTGAAGCTTTTTTTTTTAAAGTCAAAGAATAATAAGGAAAGTACAAAAAACTACAAAATTTTGGGTCGCGCCGGTGTGAAACGAGTGCGCGTTTTGTTCCCTCAAGGTCGTTGGCGTTAGTCGTCGTCTTAAGGCGCTTTGTATCATTCTGTCGGTGACTTGCCTTAACTTCGTTTTATGTTTGTACACTCAGCTTTATTTTGACGTAGGTATTGTTTTATGTGCATTTAATTAAGCTTCATTGTGGTACGTTTGTGGTGCGTTTTGTTTGTAGCATAATTAAAGTGCACTGGTTTTCTAAAGTCAGGGCAATTAATTGTTTCCCGGTCTTGTCAGATTGTTTCGTTTATTTGATTAAAATAGTCAATCTCTTAAATATTCCCTTGCCCCTGTTCCCAATACCAGTAGGTCATATTTTATTTATTTATTAAAATGATTGATTATAATTATAATGTTTTAAATTGATTAATAATCTTAAATAATAATAATAATTTTATTATTAAGTTAGTACTAAGTATGTAGGTTACGTATATAAATATATATTTGCTGTCTTCTGCGATTAGTGATTTAGCTGCAGCAGTGGTTTCGACATTTCATGGCATATAACATGGAGCGGACGTGACACTCTTGTTTGTTCTCTGACTAATGTTGTTGGCTGTCTGCGCTAAGAACCAATATTTACAGAACGCAGAATGGTGTTTACTTACGTGGGCTAATAATGTGCCTGTTACGCTCATATGATACTAGGTATCATATGGTAGAAAATCATCTGATGTATGGATGGCGATAGGACATTATTTAAATTTTGTAATCTAACGACGCGACGAAATCATCTCGGACATCATCATCATTATCACGGGAGTCATCATCATCATCTTAACGAATATCATTAACATCATCTCGAACATCATCATCATTATCACGGGAGTCATCATCATCATCTTAACGAATGTCATTAACATCATCTCGGACATCATCATCATTATCACGGGAGTCATCATCTTAACGAATGTCATTAACATCATCTCGGACATCATCATCATTATCACGGGAGTCATCATCATCTTAACGTTAACATCATCTCGGACATCATCATCATTATCACGGGAATCATCATCTTAACGAATGTCATTAACATCATCTCGGACATCATCATCATTATCACGGGAGTCATCATCTTAACGAATATCATTAACATCATCTCGGACATCATCATCATTATCACGGGAGTCATCGTCATCACCTTAACGAATGTCATTAACATCATCTCGAACATCATCATCATTATCACGGGAGTCATCATCATCATCTTAACGAATGTCATTAACATCATCTCGGACATCATCATCATTATCACGGGAGTCATCATCATCATCTTAACGAATGTCATTAACATCATCTCGGACATCATCATCATTATCACGGGTGTCATCATCTTAACGAATGTCATTAACATCATCTCGGACATCATCATCATTATCACGGGAGTCATCATCTTAACGAATGTCATTAACATCATCTCGAACATCATCATCATTATCACGGGAGTCATCATCATCATCTTAACGAATGTCATTAACATCATCTCGAACATCATCATCATTATCACGGGAGTCATCATCTTAACGAATGTCATTAACATCATCTCGAACATCATCATCATTATCACGGGAGTCATCATCATCATCTTAACGAATGTCATTAACTTCATCTCGAATATCATCATCATTATCACGGGACTCATCATCGTCATCTTAACGAATATCATTAACATCATATCGGACATCATCATCATTATCACGGGAGTCATCATCATCATCTTAACAAATGTCATTAACATCATCTCGGACATCATCATCATTATCACGCGAGTCATCATCATCATCTTAACGAATAACATTAACATCATCTCGAACATCACCATCATTATCACGGGAGTCATCATCTTAACGAATGTCATTAACATCATCTCGAACATCATCATCATTTTCACGGGACTCATCATCGTCATCTTTACGAATATCATTAACATCATCTCGAACTGATGTTAGTGATAATGATGATGATTCATCATTATCACGGGAGTCATCATCATCATCTTAACGAATATCATTAACATCATCTCGGACATCATCATCATTATCACGGGAGTCATCATCATCATCTTAACAAATGTCATTAACATCATCTCGGACATCATCATCATTATCACGGGAGTCAACATCATCATCTTACCGAATGTCATTAACATCATCTCGACTATCATCATCATTATCACGGGAGTCATCATCTTAACGAATATCATTAACATCATTTCGGACATCATCATCATTATCACGGGAGTCATCATCATCATTTTAACGAATGTCATTAACATCATCTCGAATATCATCATCATTATCACGGGAGTCATCATCATCATCTTAACGAATGTCATTAACATCATCTCGTTGAATGGATCTTTTATCGTGCGGGTCGGATTCCAGACGAATTTGATGCGGATCTATGCATGCCGTTTTGTGTTCTTGGGTTAAAAGTTGTTGTATCTAGCCTTTTTTAGGGTTCCGTAGCCAAATGGCAAAAAACGGAACCCTTATAGATTCGTCATGTCTGTCTGTCTGTCTGTCTGTCTGTCTGTCTGTCCGTCCGTATGTCACAGCCACTTTATTCGGAAACTATAAGAACTATGCTGTTGAAACTTGGCAAGTAGATGTATTCTGTGAACCGCATTAAGATTTTCACACAAAAATAAAAATAAAACAATAAATTTTGGGGGTTCCCATACTTGAAACTAAAACTGAAAATATTTTTTTTCATCAAACCCATACGTGTGGGGTATCTATGGATAGGTCTTCAAAAATGATATTGAGGTTTCTAATATCATTTTTTTCTAAACTGAATAGTTTGCGCGAGAGACTCTTCCAAAGTGGTAAAATGTGTGTCCCCCCCCCTGTAACTTCTAAAATAAGAGAATGATAAAACTTAAAAAAATATATGATGTGCATTACCATGTAAACTACCAGCGAAAATTAGTTTGAACGAGATCTAGTAAGTAGTTTTTTTTAATACGTCATAAATCGTAAACCGCAATTTACCTAGTACGGAACCCTTCGTGCGCGAGTCCGACTCGCACTTGGCCGGTTTTTTATTTAGGCTCTTTTAAAGAATTTATTTTTGAGGCAGTAGTTTTAAGGACTAAGACCGAAGAAACGATGTATGCGTAAACAAAACAAAAGGAGAGTTTGTGGGTTGTAGCAGGTTACTCTCTGTAGTTTCTGCCTACCCTCATGGGAAAAAGGCGTCAGTTTATATATTTTTTTATTTGTTTATTCAATGATATTTTAATACAGAGGTGTTACTTAATTCTAAACTCGCCAAACTTTTACGTTTGATGTATGTATTCTAGTCTAGTGCTGGTTTAATTCTGTTTATTATTGTTTTTGTAAGAGAAGGTAAAATGAGAAGACTCTTATTATAAAGTTTAAGTGGAAAATCCTTTAAAGTTTTACTGTTAACTTTCAAAACACGTAAAGCACTTAAGTTTCTGAAGCGTGATACCAGAGTATTACGTTACTTAAACTAATATTGCAGAGGAATTTTTCAACGCCGTATTTTAACATCATAATAACATCACGCCTGTATTCCCCGAAGGGTCAGGCACAGTACACACACATTTCGTCAGTTGTGTTGGTGTTTTTAGACTTAGTTAGGATTTTTTGTTAGTGTGGATACAGTTGTACTTATTTAGGCATTTTTTACATTGCCACGGCTTTGCATAGACAAGTATACACCTAAACATTTCGCGTTTATCGTTCTTTGTTTTAGTGAAAACCCTATAAAATCCATCGTGTGGTTTAAAAGTTAGCAGGGAATTAGGCAGAGGCGGACAGTAACTTTGTTTTGTACTTAATTACTACAAAATATATACAAACATTCACAAAAATACACACACATAACACATACCCACACCACGCACACTCACGGCACCACTACTCACACTCACATTGTGATTTGTGGCATTAGGATACTTACTGTGTCATTAATTTTCCAGATAATTTTAGTTTAAAACCGTCAATCCCTTATCTATATTAATATTTGTTATGTTATCCCTGTTGTTCATGAGGTCAGGACCTGGTGATCTGCAATACAGGCTAACACCTATAACAGACACCAGCCTAGCGAGCATGGGCGTACCCAAGACATTTGTGACATGACATGATAAATTATGTCATATTTTACAATTTGTCTTAAATGCTAGCACGGGTCAAACATGTGACATATTTTAAAGGCGCAACATGCCTTTCTTGTTACTGCCCGGCGAGCACCTACCTACTACCTACCTACTGTGACATGGCTTGAGTCACACATTTCATCGCAGTTTGGGCGATAACGCCATTTTGTCCTAAATAATAGCACCGGCGGCGTGAGAAAATTTCCTGACGTTTGTTTGGGACTCATCGGGTCTTAATTGCTAATACGGGTGCACCCATTTTGTCACAAATGTCACATTTTGACAGATGATTTAGAAAAATGTATCACTTTCGTTCGGAGGTGGTGATAAAATTTTATAGTTGAAAAAATATATTTGCCTTCTAATTACGGCACCAAATGGCAATAAATTCATTTTGTGTGTATGGTGAATTGGTGATCAATGCTTATTAATTAATTGAAATGTTACAGGATTATTAATTAATTTTATATTATTACTTTTTCATAAATGTATTTTTTTTATTGTTGTACTTATTTTAATTATGATTAGTTTTATAATTTTTTTTTTTTTTTTATAATTATTTTCTTTTATACCATATTCTTCTTGCTTTCTACATTCTTAAATGTTTAAAATATACAAAAAACATTTAAAATATAAAAAATAGGGGCCCACCGGTATTGGTCCAAGCTATTATATTTTTTAGTAATTATTAAAATTTTCACAATAAATATATCTTTCTAACAAACACTTAATATGTTATCAAACAAACAAAGAAAAATAAAGTGTGCATAAGTCTATGGTCGTGGGTCAAATAATAATTTATTCCCAACAAAATTAAAAAGTTCTTTAGCTGTATGAACGGCATACTTTTTTACGTATTATTTTAGTTGGTCGTCTATTCAAATTATGTCGCACTATGAAATCAACAACAAGAAAAGCAAGTCGCGCCTGTAAATTATGTCACATGGTTGTCCCGTGCTAGCATTAAAGACAAATTGTAAGACATGACATATTTTATCATAACTTGTCATGACCGAGTCGAAAACCAAGCAAGGTAAAAAAAAAAAAACTTATAATTCATGTTGGGATGCTGCTAACATGGGGATAGCAAAGGGGGGGGCTAAATTTTGGTTATTTTTGGCCTAGGACATACCGTTTTCGAGATATCATTTTGGAAATATGCAAAATAAAATAAGATACGGAGGCCCATAATTCGGCAACAGTGCGTCGTAGGGCTATGCTTCTCAGAACATTAATGGTTTTTATGGCCAAGGTTAAACCGAAACTGCAATAAAATTGGGAAATTTCCAAAAAAGAAAAAAATAAACGTCAAGAAGTTATGCCACAAGTCAAGAAAATATCTCACGCCGCCGTACTAGCATTTAAGACAAAATGAGTTTATCGCCCAAACTGTGATTAAAAGTGTGACTTAAGCGATGTCACAGTAGGCCATGCTCGCTGGGCAGCTTCGCACACTCACTTGATTGCAAAATGTTCCCCCTAAATTGAATTTATAAATTGTTCCATGGTCTTGTTTTTGCGAGGAGAAATAAAGATTATGATAATTGTTTGGCTAGCTCTAGGTGAAAAATGTTTGAATGGGGAGGCCTTTGACCAGCTGTGGAGAGTGAACGCCAATAAAAAACGATATCTTCCCAAAAGTAAATTAAGTACGTTTCCTTGTATCAACCAAATGTAAGTTAGAGTAAAGTATATGTTGTGAACCTCGGCGAGCTCGTAACATCGGTACTCAGTTGATGGACTAGTTAACTTTGCGCAAGTTTCGAGTCGCTCCAAGCAGTTCGCCTCGACTCAAGTTACTAGGCTTGCAGGATACTTGCCGAGGCTTTGATATAATATTATAACTTAGTGTTTCTTCTAAAGTATTAAGGTTATTAAGTACAAAAACTCATTTGAAGTTGATGTTAATCTGCGACATAATGTTTTAAAGGTTAGACTGATTAAATCCATGCTGCTCTGGCTCCTGTAGTATCCAGTACTACCTACTTAGAAATATAATTTGAATTAAATTTGACATTCATTATTATTTTTCAAGCATTTATTGGAAATTTGTAAAAATATTCATTTGAAATAAATTACACAAAAATTATTTAATTTTAAATGCACTTTCAACGACAACAATTTTTTTTTACCAAATACTTAACATAGCGCTAGATACCACAAGTGGGCTACGCGCTACGTGCTACGCCGTAGCTTTCTACGAGCCACGACCGCTACGCCGCTACGACAAACGCCTACGTTTTCAAACCTGAATGTTAGAAATATCTGTATAGGTTTACTTGCCACAGTTTTCGTTTTATATTTAACTTTGAAGGAAGAATCAAGAGTTTAAGTCAATATTTGTGTGGTAGGCGTGAATAGACAAAACTTTATTAACAGTTTCCCTGTCCAATGAATCATATATGATTCATTCTATTGTTTTACAAATTGGACAGTGACTTGTTAATTTGGCATTCATAGTTAAGAATAAGGCCACTCCTACACATTTCTAAATAATGAATATGGCAGTGGGATTTGAATCCTAATGGCATTGCCTTCATTGAGGCCATTGGTACCGTCTTAGTTGCTTACTGAGGTGAGATAGGTCATATCATCAAAATGCTATGAAAGTATAAATATTGTCATAGATGACTGTGATAACAATATGTACGGCGAAGCGCCTTCGGTTCATTGTGGACATCCTTCCCATAAGCACGAAATGTTTTGGGAATACTCATCGCACGTACAGTTGAGGAGTGGAATTTTATTACCTGCCGGAGTCTTTGTTTTCTGTTGTTGTTCTTTGTTCCTGGGCATTTTCAGCCAAGAGTGAATTTCTTTTTTTTTTAAACTTTGCCCCACACTAGAAATTTCTTCCTGTATCGTGGCTGCGTTTACAAACACATAAACTCACATACACAACACCCAGAGCCGGAACAACTATCTGTAGGTCCTACAATTATTTGAACCATGCAGGAATCGAACCCGCGACACGCAGTGCAGCATTCAATCGCTCAACCACTGCGCCAACCATGCGCCCAATGAATGGGTTACATCTAGGTAATCGTACTTTATATAACTGTTATATGTCCATGTTATTACTGAAGCGATAACTTCGTTCAGCTCGCATGATTTTAATCAGCAATATGTACACAAATTGTTGCTGCTCGACAATACAGAGCGATGTCAAACAATTAAATGTTACACATTGTTCGAATATTTAATTTTACTGAAGACTCAATCAATTCGTCAGGTTGTTCGTGTGTGAAGTCTTATTGGAATCGATTTTGAAGGTATACTTTACCGGGGAGTGTAAATAAAGTATTTGAATGGCTTACAAGCCAAGGTATCTGATGGTAAGTAGTCTGCGCTACCTATGGACATCAGGAGGTATATGCAGATACTTGGTCATTCCACAGACAAGCATATACTTTACCGGGGAGTGTAAATAACGTATTTGAATGGCTTACAAGCCAAGGTATCTGATGGTAAGTAGTCTGCGCTACCTATGGACATCAGGAGGTATATGCAGATACTTGGTCATTCCACAGACAAGCATATACTTTACCGGGGAGTGTAAATAACGTATTTGAATGGCTTACAAGCCAAGGTATCTGATGGTAAGTAGTCTGCGCTACCTATGGACATCAGGAGGTATATGCAGATACTTGGTCATTCCACAGACAAGCATATACTTTACCGGGGAGTGTAAATAACGTATTTGAATGGCTTACAAGCCAAGGTATCTGATGGTAAGTAGTCTGCGCTACCTATGAACATCAGGAGGTATATGCAGATACTTGGTCATTCCACAGACAAGCATATACTTTACCGGGGAGTGTAAATAACGTATTTGAATGGCTTACAAGCCAAGGTATCTGATGGTAAGTAGTCGGCGCTACCTATGGACATCAGGAGGCATATGCAGATACTTGGTCATCCCACAGACAAGCATATACTTAACCGGGGAGTGTAAATAACGTATTTGAATGGCTTACAAGCCAAGGTATCTGATGGTAAGTAGTCTGCGCTACCTATGGACATCAGGAGGTATATGCAGATACTTGGTCATTCCACAGACAAGCATATACTTAACCGGGGAGTGTAAATAACGTATTTGAATGGCTTACAAGCCAAGGTATCTGATGGTAAGTAATCAGCGCTACCTATAGACATCAGGAGGCTTATGCAGATACTTGGTCATTCCACAGACAAGCATATACTTAACCGGGGAGTGTAAATAACGTATTTGAATGGCTTACAAGCCAAGGTATCTGATGGTAAGTAGTCTGCGCTCCCTATGGACATCAGGAGGTATATGCAGATACTTGGTCATTCCACAGACAAGCATATACTTAACCGGGGAGTGTAAATAACGTATTTGAATGGCTTACAAGCCAAGGTATCTGATGGTAAGTAATCAGCGCTACCTATGGACATCAGGAGGTATATGCAGATACTTGGTCATTCCACAGACAAGCATATACTTAACCGGGGAGTGTAAATAACGTATTTGAATGGCTTACAAGCCAAGGTATCTGATGGTAAGTAATCAGCGCTACCTATAGACATCAGGAGGCTTATGCAGATACTTGGTCATTCCATAGACGAGGTTGACACTGTGTCATGCACCTGTTATTACACTAGTAGCAGTGACTGACTTTCTGCCATTTTATTTAAACTTTTGTCTAAGACACGTTAGACATTTTCGCTCGTTCCATTAAAATCCCCTAGACCAGTCCCCCAGAGGACTACACAGCACTCAATGTTCCACTACGATGGCCTAGGGGATCATATAAAACTCTAATTTCATTTTAAATCCTCTAATTGTTCGCTGCCTCAACCGACGCGAGACCATTTATGTCTTCTGTTTAATTGTTTTACTATTGTGACTGTAATTACGCCAGATGAGTGCTTTATTGTATTGAAACCATAGATGGAAAGCTATTTACAATTATGTTAGTGTGGATTGAGTGCTCCTTTTTAAAAGTTACTTATATTATTACGAAATCAAGGATGAATTTAAGAAATAATTGTGAAAACTTCAGAAGAAAAATATGGAATTAATAGATAATTCTAAACCTAAAAACTGCAAAAGTATGTGAAGTTCTGGTTACAAAATTAAAAATAATGTTAGAAGATGGTCAGTTTATAGTGAACGTGGCAGAACTACAAATGTTGCGGAAAACTGGCATACTTCTTTAGCCCCGTTGTGATTTCAAACTCAATGATACGATAAAGTGACATTAAAAAGAGACAAACACATATACATCTATCACATATATTAACGTACGAGAGAATGAGATACACAGTGTTTTTTGTTCCAGTTTTTAAAAGGTTTCGCTTATACCGCGTGTGAACTGCTCACATGTTATTTTACTTACTATTTAAAGCAGCAACATGACTATAGTGAGCGCTAGTACGCCTTCGTATTAGTTCCTCAGGTATTAAGAATGTTCCTCACAAGTGTAATGTTTGTGGCAGTACTTAACTTAAATAATAACATAATCGTGGCGGGTAAATGTGGTTGTGGCTTGGGGCCATTTATTTATCAGCAGAAGCTTTTGGTGGGCCCTTGTGTGCACAATGGTGGGCGATTGTCGACTTTGTGTGGTCAACTTTTATTTTTGTTTCGAAAATATATTTTGTACCTACGACTAAACACCCACTAACATTTTTGAAGTAGTTTTGTGCAAATTTTTGAAGAGTTATGTATTAAATTTCTGCATTGAATTAAATTGAAACGTTATGGTGTTCCCACACTGCTGTTAAAAGTGTTTACAAACATTATCTAACACTAATACGTTTGCTAACAAATATTAGGAATTGTTACATTCTGTTAGGAATTGTTAGATGTTCTGAGTGCTCCTAGACTGGCGGAAAATAAAACATTTTCCATCAGTGTTTGCTCGGCTCGCAGTTTGGATTTATGTCCCGAGGCGTCTGTTTTATTCGTTACAATTTTTTAACTAACAATTTTGTGTTTACTTACATAACCTAACATAAAAACATTTTCTTATCATTGTGATAAATGTTTGTTTAGAAAATGTTTACTAATTTTTGTAAACATTTTAACACCAGTGTGGGAGCACCATGAGCCTACTATTATTACGTGACTAAAGATTCAAACTAAAAAAGCTTCAGATTCACAAAAACATTTCGGAGTATTTCTGATTAGTAACGCGGGAATCGTTAATAGGGTTCCATCAGTTCTACTCAGTGTAATGCATGTATTATGTAAAATGGTTAATTCAATTTAGGCGTGAAATTACTTCAACACGTTGTTTAATTTAGTGAACAAATGTCAGGCGGCTGGTGTAACACGTGTCTGCGACTTTTGATAAGCTCTCTCTGAACGAGACACACTCGTACAAGTGTGTTTTTTTTTAAAGCAGGTGTAGCGAACAGATATATGTTTTGTGTCCGCACCGCGTTGTTTGTACGTTAGCTCTTATTTTTCATTATTGTATTGCTTTTTTGGGCGGTCCTTTTGAAGTGTATCTTTTAAATACACGCCAGGCCCACACATTATCAAATAGGTACATTCGTATTTTTTCAGTAACTACCTTTGAGTCATATGAAAAGAATTTATCTCTATTTTTGTTGTTTATATTATACATTGGAATTTGGGGAACATTCGGAAGGTGTAAATAAAACCAGTAATACAGTACAGCAAATGTGTTTATTGGTTACCAAGTGTATTAAATATATAAACACTGGACAGTATACAGTTGCCTGGCGCTTTGCTTAACGGGGAAGACAGTGAGGGAAGAGTGACAGTACCTCCGGAGAAATACAACCTTCGGAGGGACGAAGTGACAGAAGTGAGGACAGTGATACCTTTATCATGAGCTGGAGCAACGCGCCACACAACAAGCGCACTCGTCGGAAATTCGGTTTCAAGCTCATCGTTTTGTGTAATGGACATTAAATAAGATGCTTTACCACTGAAGTCGTAACAAATCATACATTTTGGTGACGTTAAAGTTACAACATTTAATATTCGTCAACTTGTTACGCCATAGCAAGCAGTACCTACTTCGATCTTAAAGTGAACCCTTTTAGAGCTTAATGAAGTTTAGTTGGATGGTGTTCTTTAATGCCCAAATTAAATGGAGAATGAAAATTATATTTCGTTTCGGCTGGAGTGGCCGCGGTTTGATGCGACGGTCACAGGCCACAACGTGGTCACTCTCAGGCAAACGGTGGACTGTCATAACATTACTTAGTAAGTTGCCTGTAGTATCAACTCAACGTTCAACAGCACCAAAATAGTAAATACACGTTTACACCGACAGTGCGCTCGACAGAGATTATATGTTTGTACGTAAAATAACGCCAGATTTTAGAAGGAAATCCTTAGTATATAGTCCAGTATAGGTTAAAAATCGTTCAGTCACAATTTATAAGAAATAGTCGCTCTTTCACATCATATATTAAAGTTATATTTAAATATACATTAAGAAATTCACAGCATTTCATTTTTTAAAGTGGATGGTTTTATTGTCTGAATGACAAATTAACTGAATGAAACTACGGGTTACAAATATTCATTTCATCCTTTTCGAGGCATTGAGAACCTTTTAGTACAAAATTATAAAAAGAAAAGTATTGGTATCAGTTTTAATATCAAACTGTATAAGAAGTTATAAAAAGTTTAGGTCATTTTGGCACAACGCTCTTCATCACAAGTTTAGACCTTACGCTACATTGTATACTAGCTTTTAGCTTACATAGTCGAACAGTGCCGGACAACCTGGGCGGTCCGGCGCCGCGAGGCTCAGTTGCTCTCATTCCTAGCTCAGCTCTGATCCGCTCGCATTTAATGCTTGCAAACTTGAAAGTGAAA
Organism: Orthosia gothica; assembly: GCA_949775005.1. Lineage (NCBI taxonomy): Eukaryota > Metazoa > Arthropoda > Insecta > Lepidoptera > Noctuidae > Orthosia > Orthosia gothica. The sequence goes on along the minus strand of OX459039.1, from coordinate 1,833,325 downwards.
TGAGGAACGAAGTCAACATAGCGGAAGATAGTTTGTTCTCAATATTTGAGGGATCTAAGTAGTTCGTCTAATGCTGTCTTCGCTCGACATCCGTTTCAGTTAAAGCCTCGTTTACTCTAGTCCGACTTAAGAAGAACACAAACTAATCAAACCATATATTTTCACACAATACATGTAAAAAGGTGTTAACTTATATGAATAACATATATTATAATAGATTTACTACAAAAATTACGAACAAGCTGTGAAGATAGAACGAACCCTCGGTGGAAACATACGGCGTCAAAAAACATGACGAATCGCCAACCCGTATGCTTCCAATTACATACAAATAGCTTTCAATTCCTTACATGTTACATGTACAGTTTAACATCAAACAATACGAATCCAAATATCATAACTTCCAAACAATGTATTTAATTAGTATAACGTTTTTTTACAAATTTATTCTCTAGCTACGTCCCTAGATCGAACCTTTTATATTTTATTTTAAATTACAATAGTAAAATAAAATATTTTTGTTATTTTCTCTATTTACCCAGTTAATTTTACTTTCTCTCGCACTAGAGCCGCCCATTTAATTCCAATTTTGAGTTTTCTATCTAATACTCCTCTGATAATGCAATCTTGGGAAAAGAGAGTGAGAACGAAAGAGAGGAAGTCGTATTATCAGTAAGAGTGGAGTTGTGAGGAGTAGAGTGATATGTGAACGCAATCTACTCGCTCGTAAAGAAGGAAGAAGTGCACAGTTCACATTGAGACACCTACTTACCATGCAACTACAACACTTATTACATATATTTTGATTATCTAACAGTTACCACATATAAACTACTGTCATATTTCACAAGCATTCGCGCAAACACCAGATATCCACACGGAGAGAATCAGTAGACGACCCACATTTGTGGCAAGCTAGAACACATAGTATGATGGTAAGCTAGACACCACAGTAGGTACACTCGTGTAACAATGATGTCTCTCGCTCGCTTGTTAAATCTCGCAAACTTACTTGGCAGCGCCTGATATTGCAGCACTAAACTTTACCAGAACTCTAACTTACCTACGTTCTCAACTTTTATCATTTGCTTCAATTAAACATTGAAATTGTTTTTCAAGTACCTGAGCAACTTGTTATGGTGCATTGAAAATATGTTTGATTTAAATCACGATGCGATCGAATAAAATGTGAAGTTAAATGGATAGTTGTGATTATTATCAAACAACTTACATTGGATCCAAAAACGACACTTTCGCTTGGATTAGATTTACTAATAGCTATGACTAGTCCTAACTAACACGTGCTCGAAATACTAAATATTGCACATAAAGTACGCAAAGTTTATATATAAATCGTGACACATAATTAATTGCAACTAGTCTATAGATAAATTGCCACTCGCTAAACGATCGCTATGATTTCGAATAATTGAATCCGGCTGAAATTGGATATTGACCCCCGGGGCTTACTGAAACTGATCTCATGCAGGAGTTACTGACGGGTTATTAAAATGGACCAAAGTTTGTATAAATACACGCTTGATATGGAAATTAATACAAACATTTTAAACTGTTTCTAGGCTGAAAAAGCCGTTCTGGTCAGCGATATTAAAATGTTCCCCAATATTGGAACAGTGGTTTCGTTTTTCATTTTAATTTTAATAATAAATATAAGAATGCAAGCAGGTTAGGTCTTACTTGCAATTAATTCGTTTAATTGTCTTAAACGTCGCAGCTGGCATAATAAAGAGATCTTCCGCTGAGTTTAGAACTGAGCTGCGATTAATTTATGAACTTTGAGCTGTGAGCTCTCTTGTTCGAAACTTTCAGAAGGTAGTGGTGATAGTATTATCTTTGTAACTGAAATGTCGATTTGATTGGCTTTATTTATTTTCTCAGTGTTTATGAGATTGACAACATTTTCGTGGTAATGTGTCTAATATTCCATCTCCATAATAATCTCAACGCTTATGAAGTATGACAGCAGCTATCTTGAATAATAACTAAACAGACACATATCGACGTGATGACGTCATCGGTTAAAGACTCTCCACACTTGTTCCGTTGTTCCGGGATTTGTTCGCGCGTGATGTTTTTTACAATAATTTGTGAATACTTGTGAACATAATCAGCCTTCATTACACAGGGTAATTATTTAGTTAGAATATATCAAACTATAATGATGATATGAAACAAATAGTTTTGGTAAACAGTAATTAATGAATTATATGCATTCCATTAACGAGTTTCGAAATCATATCGTTTTCAATTAGCAAAATATCCTATTCTATAACATTATATTGGTTCGATTTTAATTTAGAGGCAATCAGTTATTCAAAACACAGTTTTGCTATTTAACTAATTATATAGTGATAACATGCTGCATTTATACTGAGCATGGCTTCTGCAGGAGTGAACAACTGGACAAGTGTGGAGCGTCGCTCATTGGTACTCAGGCATATATCATGTTAAACACGCATCAATTGGAATCAAACTGTCGGATTGAACTCTTGGTCCGGTCGTATCGGCCGCGTCGCCCGCTTCACGCAACTGCCGATTCGATACATTTCTATATTCCAAACGAAAATTATTATTTCGTTCGTAGCAATCATAATTTGTGTCAATCAATTCGAGCACACGCTCAAATATTTACAGGGACACATCAAACGGGATATGAAAACGAGACACTCGTCAGTTTCACTCGGCACTCGAGTTCTATATAATTGTCGAGGAGTAGTGTTGTCCAATCTGACTGGACTACGTAATTATAGTGACATTACTGGTTATTATCGGGTAATCCAAACGAGATATATTGAATAAATATATTTTTCTGGTTTCTTTTTTTTCTGGTTTTGTTTGCAAACAGAATTTTAGAGTACGTTAACTTGATATTGATGGGTTGTTTAAATAGATAGGTTGAAGGTCATTTATCATGCATTTTAAAGCGGCTAATTTGTTTGATCTAACGTGCTCCTGAGCAAGCGGGGCTGGCACACTGGATAAGGCAGAATTTTAGCCTCGTAAAATGTGTTAATGATATGCGTATGATTAAAACGCCCGCGAAATACCAATTGGTGTAAGTGTGAGCTATTGAATAAGTACAACGTTTCTATTAGTGCTGATATAGTACCCCTGAAGTTAATAAATAGAGTGAAATAACCTATTTATGAATTTCAGGGGCCAACTGGGGGAATTCTCATATGATGGATGCCCGCAGCTTTAACCAGGTAATCTGTTCACCTAGTGGGAGGCCTTCATTTCAGCCCCGTCAACTACGCGTTCTGTGAGCAATATGCCCAATGTCACTTAAGATTGGTAATACTTCGGGCTTGTCGGGACAGGACAGGTCGATGTGACGTCACCAGGGCAGGCCTATGTTCAGCAGTGAACGTTTTACCGATCTCCGAAGACAAACCGCAGAAAGATATAGATCCAAACGAGATACAGAAGACTGTTGGACATGCAGAGCAAGTATTGTTTGATGTAGTCGATGGGGTCGCTCTCATTGTCGTCGTGGAATGTAGGAAGATGGATCGGGGCGCAGTCGCCGCCGAAATCTGTCGACACCGCGTACCTTGAGTCAGTCATGATCGTATTGGCGATAGACTCAAAGATTGATAGAATAGCTTTTGTGCAACTTACATAAGTGAAAGCTGTCTGTCAGTCTCCTCGTTAACAATTAAAAATCGCTCGTTTTTAGGTTGGTTTTTGCACCGCTATTAATGATTGATGAAGTTGTTCACTCAACCACTCCAAGTTAACATTAAACTAAAGAATACAAGACAACTCTATTCAATTATTCATACAAAACATCTCGTCGTTTGTCAAAACATTTCGAAGATAATACCGTTTGATTATGTCACTGTTTTACTCAGATATTAAATAGAAATAAAGTCCGAATCAGCAGTCGTGTGTTGCTGTTAGGGGCGATTTACACGTACTCGGTGTAGAACGCATTGCTGGTGCAGTTTCCGTTGTCGTTGGGCGAGTCGGGGTGCTCCTCCGGCTCCACTCCATTGGTGCGCATCTCATCACGGACCTGCGCCAATAACCATGACTTATTACTTGTAAGTATTGCGGCTTGAGAGAGTAGCAACTAAGTTCGCCAAAGTCTTGTGAGCAGCAACATTGTGATAAACTGAATCTGTGTAATGAACATGCAGACTTGTAGATACTATGTCTCGGTGTAAATTGAGAGCTGTGCAGAATATTAAGACGTAACCGTCGGGTGTGAGTGAATGTTCTGCTGGAATACATGAGAAACTATTGAGTTGAAAGCAGTGGAGCACGTAACTTGAAGTGGACAAAGTTTGAAGGTCGGAATTGAGAGAGCGGATCTAGGTTCACCTGTGTTCCAGTGATTTCTGCAAAGTTGAATGATTTTAGTCAAGGTACACTATTACCTTATTCCTGGCCAATGATTCATATATTACTCACGTGATTGTTTAATTATTGTGACTGCTATGTGGATAGTGAACCTATTAATTTACTTATCCTAGTTTCAAAAACCTTAAAAGTTATGTTGCTTTAGATACCTTGCACAATTCTGATACTTAATACATCTTCGAAAGTTCATATTTAATTTGGTCGCTATCAATATCGAGTGCCTGGTATCTGTTAGTTCGCTAGCGCCTGCACCTCGCTTACATAATCCGAGCAGAGACAATAATTCACGAGCTCTATAATAACTTCGCTTCGTCGGCACTACTTCCCTTTCGGTAACTGATTTCATGTTACAAAGACGCTACACTGAATTACAAAACCATAATAATACCAGACTGTTACTGTACTACTACAAGACAAGGCTTTTTTTAGAGTAGGCACGAACATTTATCGCCACGCTTGCTCAATACAGGTTGGCGTTTACATTTTTTTTTACAACTCAGTATTCAGGAGACATATTGCTATGGGCCACACCTTTTCTCGACCATGTTTTAATTGTCCACTAAAATATGAAAGTAAGAACACGCAGTAAGTGTAAAGACTCACCTTCTCAACCTGGCGCATCACGCGCAACATGTTCAGGCCAGCCAGGTTCTTGAGTTCCTGCACATTCCACTGGCCGGAGCGGAGAAGCTCAGCGAACAGTTCCGGGTATCGGGATACGTCCTCCAAGCCACGGGGCACCCTGCAGATGAAAGGTTCAGATTATTCATATTATTTAGGTACGAACAAAAGGGGAAAATTCAGTTTACCCGAGGATCGAATGTAATGGCGTGAGGTTGAAGAGCATTCTTCAAGTCATTCTCTAGCATACATGATTGCATGTTTTTTTTTGTATTTTTTTTTATTTGCCATGTAATAATTTAAATGCTGAAGCAGCCCGCCTGCCGGTTTTGCATTCTTATGTTTTAAATGTTGTGAATTTAGTCGGCATCAATTGCCTCAGCAAAATCTTTTTCATCTGCCCATAATCGGTTAGATTCTCTTAATATTTGTCATGGTTGAATTGGAATACTCTCAGTAAATCTGACAGTATTCCTGAGAAAAAAGATGTTATTCCTAGGATGACATATATAAATTACGATGAATGGAGAGGCAGACTAAAACAATTGGAAATATCATCTCTCACAAGTCATCCAAGATTGTGAAAAAATGGAGGTAAAAGAAGAGACGATGAAAAATCTGCACCAAATAGTAGTTTATGCAATGGTCATATAACAGGCGTTATTAAAACACGAGCGTAATAATATTAACACGCGAGTGTTTTAATACCTAATTATATGCAACGGCATATAATTAGGTATTAAAACACTACGCGCACAGTTGAAATAAAATAAAAGTGTAAAAAGAAAAAATATGTAGTATGGCGGGCAATTTAGATTCTCATTGCACCATGAATGTCAATGTCAATGAGCCCAGTGCCAATAAATTAAAAAGTAAAAGTGTGCTATAAAAAGTTATTTTGGCTCACTTTCAGAAGCTATAGTTATGATTCGACAATCAAATCTTTTGCATAGGCATATTTCTGTTACGCGGTCGTGACTTTTGTTTACGCGCTCGATCATTAGTTTTGCAGTTTAGTTTTAAATTTACAAGTCAGTTTAAAAAAGTTTAGTAGCAAGGAGTTTTCATACATATAATAAAATGGGATAGATTTTATACGAGGAAAAATTAATGAGTCCGTACGTCTTAGCATTGAATTCTCAAAAGTCTTTTAGATGGTTGTTTAATATATTTAATTAACAGTTTTAATTTAATTATTTTCACATCAACATTTCTCAAAAATCGAATAGGCTGTATAGGCTGCTTTCGTTGTAAAAAAAATATGTCTAGTTGCAAATACGCGCCATTTTGTGAAAATTTTAATTTCATGTGTGGTAAATTGATTATCTTTTTTATAATGAGTTCAAGTACAAGTGATGAAATAGAATTAACTTTGCCCGATATTCTAGCTGAGGCAAAATTTTGCCCCGAAAATCTCTGCAAAGTTATATGGCGACTTACGAACAGTATATTATGGACAAAACAAATTTAATTCTTTGATTTCTTTTTGCTATTTCCCACAACTGTATTGGAAAACGTCGTGTGATACACGGGTGTGTAGGTTATTGCACCCTTGTATCACAATGTACTATTATGATGCAGTTGTTTGACAATCGAAGGAAAATGTTGAACTGTAATAGTTTTTTTTTTAATTTTACCTATCCACGAATATAAAGTACGTGTTTATGCAATATTTTTTGAATTCATATTTGGAACATTACGTTGTGAGTAGATAAACTAATTTATAGGAACAAAGCCGACCGAGAAAGAAGAGCCTATAGGTTATTAAAAAAAATAGGAAATTGCTTAGCAATTTATTATGATATCGACAAGAAAGGAGACTTTCAGGGGGAACAAGCCTCCTTTTATACAATTTTAGTGAGAGAGAAGGTAATCAACAGTAACATTGGCTTACCTGTTCACGCCGTCGAAGTCTCCACCGATGCCGACGTAGTCAGCGCCGATCATACGCTTGATATAGTGGAAGTGCTCTGCGAACAAGCAAACACTTTCAAATTGACGCATACTATGCAAATCAATGTTCACTAATATTCTTCACGTTTATAATGCCTTTATTTGAAGTCCCGGACTAAAGGAGAATAAAAAGAGTTGAACAAAAAGAAAAGCTTGATCAACACAAGTTTTAGAATCCTTTTAGACAAGTTATATTGGCAAGTTCTAATGTTTATAGTTTAGATACTTACAAAACTGAATGTAAAAGTAAGATCGAGCAGAAGTTATTGTCACCAACCGTAGTTGATAAAATGTTGGGATCTGGCAGATGAATCATATGGGTGGAACTTTCAGCAGTCTAGACTTGAGATGTTGACTTATATTGACTTGGAGATTACTAGCAGCTTCAGAGACTGGATTGGTGATCCACTGGACGACTGATTCAGAATTACGAACGTTGCGTCCGCGACTCTTTATAAAAAGCAAATAGACGCGTTATGGCTTCGAGAGACGCGCATGCGCAAGGCTTGGGCAAGGCATGTTGAAATGTTGGTTAACTTTTTCTATTGTTTTTAAATAACAAAAGCAATTTTCCTTTATTTTCCAAGTAGATGGAAAATTACAGGGAAAATATATTGTGTGGTTTGGAAGCCAGGTAGTTACAAAGTTGATTGTTCACTACTAAGAACTGGTACAAATATAAATACAGACAAGTTTTTGATATAGACTTGATATGGGATACAGACAAAACTTGTGTTGTAAACCAAAAAAATGTCGTTTTCTGTCACAAATTGTATCGTATCCGGCACAGAGCACACACCCGGCCGCACATAACAAGTTCAGTTAGCGCCGGAGGAGCCGCAGCCGGACCGGCCCGACACAATGCCGTGTCTGGCGCCGTCCGGCCCGGACAGAGAGCGTTGTTAGCGTCGCGTGGGAGCCCGGCCATTATAATAGTATATGTGATATAACTGAAAACAGATGCCTTACAATAGGATACGATACTACAAACTTGCTAGTATAAGAAGAATGTCTCTCTTGACTAAAATCGTCGGGTATCGAATATTTGCGTAGCGTTGTGTACGAAGGGTTGTAGTTGTTACCGGATGCGGTTTTATATCAGTATTTTACATGCCTGTCTGATCATCTGGGTAACAAGAAACCCCTTGGGAAGACTGGTGTCAGATTTTCTAGCTTATGCTTATGTCTACAAATGGCAGCCGGCAACAACGACTTAGCGTGCTTTTCGAGGCATGGGCTCGGTGTGCAATAAATGATCATCTATCCATGGACCAGTCTCGGCGAGTGATGCTTAACCTCGAAGATCGACCTGAGACCCGAGATAAATGACATTTTACCATCGAAAGCATGGGGATAGTGATTGGAAAAATGACAAAATATATGGAAATGTCAAATGCTAGCAAAGGCCACGTGATCAATCCCTTACATTTTGGTATTTCGCCATTACTTACATCGAATGACACTTGTCTAGCGTCTGCCCAGCTTCTTTTAGCTAATTTTCCGACATCCAACCGGGATGTTTCTCGTAATATTTATGGGTCTATCAGTAGCACGCTCGTTGGCCGCTGAGCCAGAACTTGCGAAGATTTTCGGAAGTTAGTATTCCGTCATGGTCCGATGGGATGATACTAATAAATCAGGCACAGTATACAAATCGCACGCTAGCTAATACCGGGGCTTTGCTTGTGGTGTTTTCTTTTGGGTAACTCTTTTTTGCATGGAAGATCATAGTGGTTTTGCTTGTGTCGCAGTTATGTAATCAATTATATAACCCCTTGTTATTATGGAAATTCATGCATTTAAATCACCTCAAGAAGCATTATTCGCTTGCCTTACGCCCATATTTCAAATGTTTATACTCGACTCAAACTTAAAATTTGCGACACCTATCAATCAACTGTCAACCAATTACAACTCTCGAGTTTGGCATATGATTCTTCAGCTTGACATATGTTTACACAATAGACCAAGAGGCCAGACGCCCCAGACGTTGCTGAGTTCTTTCTATACAAAATGTGTGGTCGCTATTGAATGAAAATGAATGTCCAAGTTAGCAAGTACGAGTACGTTCCAAGTACATGCTAACACTACTCAATTCCACTGATTTTGTGTTAAAAGAGTTCGGTAACGTTTGGGGCGTCTAGGATCTTGAACTTGAGCACGTTAATGTAAAATAAAACAAGCCAACCAATCACAACTGTCCATTGTTAGTTTGAATTGATTTGAGCATGAGCATCTGGAATACTGGCCTTAATCTCTATTTAAGGTATTATATAAATGCAGGTAAGTTTTCGACTTCCATATTTTTCTATTATATATCTCAGTATGTACCCCCTTCCAAGTCAGATCAACTTTCACATAGTTGATCCATAATTTTGTTGGTCTTCCTTACCCTTAAAGCCATCAGAAAATTCTTCACGAAATTGACTACAACCCATTACTTCAACAATTTTCTCATGCACCTCAGAAAAAATATACTTTGTAAATTTTTGTACCAGGTCAGTGCTTGGTGTAAGAACCTAACTTACAGAGTTACAGATACGGGAAATCAAACTATCCAACAAACATTCTTTGGTCGTAACTATCTTAATATATTGAAATAATAGCGAATTCCGTCTCCAGTAGACGCAGCCTTTATACATCCGTGTACATTGTATATTCGTGAACATTGTATGTTATATGATGTATTTGGGTATTATGCTTAAACTTTTGGAGATTACTTACACATCTGATAGCACTTATATCAATCAATATTTCTTTTTGGATCAATGTTTTGCTAGTTTGGTTGACTTTGATTAATTTGCTTTCATCCCTTATAATCATCTCAGCTTCTTATTGCTATGTTCATATACGTATGTAAATAAAGATTTTTATATTTTTTTTTGTATTTTGGAGGTTGTTTGTTTACTCTAAACGCTTTTACGTACACGTCTTTTTGCCTCATTCTCACATATATATATATGTAATTTTCCGACAAGACTGATGTAACCACATACTTGTAATTAAAAATTATTGATGGAAAAGAGTGTCCGTGGAGTTTCTTGTACGTTCTTCTCCATAGAGACCTACTGACGTTAGCAAATATGCAACGATATTCATTTTTGTTTTTTTCTGTTGACAATTCAAAAGTACCATAATGGTTTAGCTGAAATAAAAAAAGAAATACAAATAAAAAAAATCTATTTTAACAAGTTTTTTAGCTTACCGTGCATTGTCATCCAAACCAAACGTGTATGAAAAATTTCCTCCTAATCGGTTCTTAATTCAGTTGCAAGATTTGACCCGAACACACCAAGTTAATAAAAAGCTTGTAATAATTTGATTTTGATTTCATTCAATTTTCATATTGGTGTTTTAGAGAGTTCTGTACCTCAAAAGAAAACAGATAACTTCGTTGCATCTGTATGTCTATTAGTCTGTTAAGTTTACAACAATTCCCTAACATTTGGTGCATATTAGCCTGATGTCATGTGTATGTGTCTTGTAGATAAGTAATGCGAGTTACAAAAGAAATCGCCATGTGTAACAAATAAAGTATTTTATCTCAGTAACCATATACTTATTATCCAAACAGTCATATAGACAATGATCACTCTTAAGGTAATTCATAGTAATATAATTGTCCAATTAAGCCGCTTGACGAAGCAGCTGAAAGCGCCACAGTACAAATGCATAATTAAACGACACCATCCATCACTATAATGACCGCGAGTTAATCCGAGAGACAATTAACACCAATGGGATCATTCTATCGTAATCCGTTCAGTCTGTCAATATGTGGTTGTAGCCGTTTCTGGATTATGTAAGCTGGCTCTGACGAACTTAGGCTCTATTAGAGTGCCGTTCTAATTCCTATGTGCGATAGTGATTGTCGAAATGCCACAATGTAAGGGATCACGTGACATTTCGTAAAACTTAAAGTTGCTTGTAAATCTCATACATTTTTTAATAATCGTTACGTTTGATAGACTTGATGACTGATGGTAGAGCTGAGTGGTGCCGATCCATGCGTCATGTTCGTGAACGGGTGCTATCAGTTGGTATTTATTATACTAAGCTGCCTCGGCCTATTATTATATTTTCTTTAATTGTTGTCTATCTTTTTACATCGGTCTCATATATATATATTTTTTTTCAACAAGAATGATACATCATTCTTGTTGACCACCAAAAACTTGTAACTAAAACTGATGGAAAAGAGTGTCCGTGGAGTTTCTTGCAAACTCTTCTACATTGAGACCCATCGACGCTTGCGCATTTGCAACTAGTCATCTTCTTTTTTTTTGTTTGACTATTCTAAAGTACCTCCAAGGTTTATTTGAAATAAACCTTGTTTTGACTGTCAGTCAAAGAGGCTCTAGACTGAGGTAGTTGGTACAATATGTTAAATCCAGGATACACCTGTAATTTCTAACAACTTGTTTATAACACGTACTTTTTTCTACATGGTTTCTCACTACTGACGGTTGTCCGTTTTCTTTGTCATCCATACGTAGTCATGGAGTCTAGGGTGTTTTCGTCATCGAATTCGAATAAACAAAAATAAAACACAAATAATAAAACAAAACAATAACCCACAATTTCTGGGAAACCAAAACTTGAAAGCATTCAGTTTTCCATACTGACGGCCAAGGAAAGTTTAAGTTAAATTGTGTTACTCTGAAGTATAAACAAACAAATTGTTTATACTAATGTCGCTACTGAAAACATGTGGTCCCATTCCGCCAGCAAATAGCGACAGACAGAGTTAATATTTTTTTTAAATTGAAGTGAATATTCTTTAAATTGAAGTGAAACCTCTAAAAAGTTCGTTATTATTCGAAACTTCTGTTTTGTGTCGCCAAGGTGCTATAACAAAGAATTTGTTTGGAAACTTGAAAGAAACCGTAGCAAAAATGTTTGCTAATGTTTGTTTTTTTCTCGTAATTTTCCGTAACCTGTACCTACCTTACTCGTCCATTTGGAAAAGTAGCTTGTTATGGAGATGAACGGACAAGAAACTCCATATTTACTCTTTTAAAATTTGTTTTTACAACATTTACAATATATACATTAATACATATATGTGAGGACGATGCACCCAGACTAACACTACTGTACTACGTATAGGTATAAAGTATTACAAGCACTAACCTAACCTAACAGATAAATTCATTCATTTGATAAACAGGAACCTGGTTCTCTCATAAAAATATTGCAAACATATGTAAATTACCTAATTCAACAACAACGGAACAGTGTGCGAGAACAAACAGAGAAACGAAATAAAACGACATTATACCTAACTTGAATACATGCGTGTATAAGCGTTAATTCTTATATTTTACAGAGGAAAACATATAACTACATGTTGATTTATGTTTAGGGGCAAAACCATAACGTATTTACAGGACGACAGTAAATATTTGAATCCATTGGGCTCATGATGTGTGAATGAAATTAATGAACTCCAGTTTTATGAAAGGGTTTATTACTCTAATAAATCCCGAATATGGCTGCTGTTTCATACCTGGCCAGCCCGTGGCATTACAACGTGTGGGTAGTGCCACTGAGATCCCATTGTATAAATATGCAGGTATTTTGTTTTTGATGAAACTTTATTTTTAACCCCCGACGGAAAAATAGGGGCGTTAAAGTTTGGTAAAAAACCAAAAGTGTTGATATCACAAAATGTAGAAAAGTTTGCAAATGAAGCCCCCGAATCTAGGGGTTGATATAAATAACTGACCTTTGACTTTTGAAATGGATTGTTGTGTTGCTGGCTGTGCGGTCTTATGGTTTCTGGGGAGGGGGGTTGGTCGAATGTACACACATTCGACCAACCCCGCACCACACCTGTGTGTTGGTGTATCTATCTGTGGCATCATAGCTCTTAAACCGACGAACCAAACTCGCTTTTTTTTTGGTTGAAATTTATTTATTTATTTATTCATCAAACAATTTACATTGTGTTCGAATTCTACAACATAATTACATTTGAGATACAACAGAAGCAACAATCAAATACAAAGCAATCGGAACCAGTAACAAATAAAAAAAATACTATGTATAAATCAAAAACCGTTTACATTTAAAACCATAAAAAGCGCAAAAACATGTCTATTCCAATTAAAATAAATCAGCCAAGAATTAAATGTTAATCAAATAACTGTTCACATGTCCAACCATAAAAAGCTCAGAAACCTAAAGTTAATAAAATGAGAATTGGTTTGTTGAACCAATTTTTTTTTTTGTAAAAAATGAAAAGATCATATATAAGTTTCCGTACAAAACTATTTTTAGTTTTTTTTTTTTCACTTTAATTACAAAGTAAAATCCAATTGAAAATATATTTTTGAATCCAGTACCGAAAACACCCCGATAGTTTGCCGAACAAATCCGAGCCCGTGTGACGTCACAACGTTCATTTCTACTCATTGTAGCACATAGCTGATACATTGTTTTGACTTTTAACCGATTCAATATTGTTATTATCGTCAATATATTGATGAATATCGAATTTATTGATCATAAATATCGAACCTTAAAAGTTATCGTGCTTGCTTCGTACCATTATGTACGAATACTACAAAAAGATCCCAATTATATGTGTTTCGCGCAATAGCCTAGTACCTAGCAATCTACTAAATTTAAGCAATGTTCTATGTCTAACAAAGTACTTAGATAACTAATACTAAAAACATATACACTTTAACACAAAAACTACTCACTAGCTAAACCTAAAAATATACTTAACTAAAATATGGCGTCGAAAAACTCCTCCCCATCGTTGACTACTGGTAATGTGCCCAAAAGACTGGCAGCATTGCCACGTTGTATGGCAATGCTAATTCTCTGACCAAGGTAAAAGCCAGCCCTTGGGTCACGCGAAGTGTCAACTAGGCGTTTGGCAAGATCTTTAAATAAAGCGTGAGCACTCGGACCCCACGGACCAAGAGTTTCAACCCCAAACGGCTCGAAAATATAACTACCAATGAGGTTATTATATTTGCGCCGCTTGAGGTTTTCTGCAGCCGCAGCGGCAGCGCCAGCACAGCACGACGAGCTAGGAAGATGGGATGGCGCAAGAGTATCGACACAAGTAGCGTCCCACACTAAAGGCCTACCCATCTTCCATGGAAACAAAGACATCCCGTCCGGTCTTTTGCCATCGTCGCGTGCCAGGCCATGGGGTTCCAATACGGCCGGAACGCCGACGGCGACGAGAGCACGTCGGATGATGTCGTTTAAGTTTCCGTGACGCGCTATGCGACCCGCACTTCGGCTGCATGAAAGACCGTGGTGACCGAGGCTGTTGACAACTTCGCCACAGTGACAACGATGAGGAGTACAACAGGGAGCGCCAAGACGAAGGGAAGCAGCGAGGCGGAAAGTTGTGTCGTCAAACAAGGTGCCAATGTTCGACGACGGAAGTGCGTGAAGCCAGAGGCCCGACTCCCACTCACCCACAGCCAGCAGGCGAGCGCGCTCGGCAGGAGAGGCAGAAGTGGAAATTTGGTGCTCCTGAACTGCTCTGCAGAGCGGCTCATCCCACCGTCTCTGGGATGATGGGTAGTCGGGGAGATTACAATTGGGGCAAGCGAGTCTCCAAGCATCAATAGCCTCGGTGAAGCACGGCACATCAAAATTAATCAGTATGGGTGCTAGGATATTCCTGATTAATTTCTCAGTACCGTGGACCGAGGATATAAATGCCGGTAAACTAATACTAGAAATTTTGCGGACGCCGAGGCCTCCCATACGGATGGGAAGAGTAGCTTGTGCCCAAGCTCGGTCGTCCATGGCCACATTTAAAATTAAAGTTAGTGTATGACGGATAATTTGGTCCATTTTTTCTAAAAGAGGAGGGTGCTTCCATAGATGGGAAGCACGAAGGAAATATGTTAATTTGGGGCCAAAACAACAAAAACGAATTATGGTGATAGCCGAATGCATGTTAATTTGCAGCAATCTTTCCGAAATATTGTTAAAATTTTGAATTTTTTCCTCAATAAAATCGGGAAAGGAGTCATCGAAGACTGGGGACCCGAGGAGACGAAGAGAGCTTTTTTCAATAATTTTGATTTCGGGGGCTATTTTATTGAATTTTGAAAGTGTCATTTGTCTGTCGGTACTGTCAGATAAAAATAACTCACATTTAGAAAAATTTAGATCTAGTCCTATAGAATGTAGTTGGTGTTTTAAAAATTGCAGGTCATCTAAAACTGTGTCTACATCGCCTCCCAGGGTTCCATCATCGAGATACCAAACGTTAAATTTTGAATTTAGTTGTCGAATAATTGGGTGGAT
Source organism: Orthosia gothica (assembly GCA_949775005.1). Classification (NCBI taxonomy): domain Eukaryota; kingdom Metazoa; phylum Arthropoda; class Insecta; order Lepidoptera; family Noctuidae; genus Orthosia; species Orthosia gothica. The sequence goes on along the minus strand of OX459039.1, from coordinate 1,818,076 downwards.
AGCCAGACTGAAGATCACTGGCCCCAGAGGGTCACCTTGTTGACAGCCAACAGCGGATTCCAGAAGGTTGTCCCGATAAAGTAATTTAGATGGATGCCTATAACATTGCCAGAGAAAACTAAAAATTTGAGGTATTTCTTTTTTAGTTTCTGCCAGCAAGGTGTCCCTATTTACCGAATTAAATGCATTTTTAATATCAACCTTCAGGATGACCTCTCCTTTGCCAGAATTTAGGTAGGTAGATAATGCATGTACGGCAGCCTCACAGCCCCCTTTGGAGCCGTAACCAAGCTGCAGGGGCTGAAATTTATCCGAAACTACCTCACCATACAATTTACAGCAAATCTTGGCTGCCATACGCCGGTAAGTAGTTCCTACGGCAATGGGACGAATCCCGCCATCCCTCTTGCGCAGGGCACATAAATTGGCCCCGTACAAGACGTCGATGACGGATTCGTTTACCTTACCGGACAGCATAAGGTTCATCAGAGCCGTAAGCTCCTTCGAGAGCAACTCACCAGCTTCCCCAGCGCCTGAACACATAAGGTCCTTTAAGTGCTGAGGACTCAGGCCGTCGAGGCCGCCAGCAGAGCCACTCCGGAAGGAACACACGGCTCTGATCACCTCTCGACCTGTAATGGTGAGGGTATTAATATCAGGATCGGGAGGGTCAGGAAAAGAAAGACCATCCACTGGGGCAGGGTGTTTGCTCTCCAGAGCTGCAAGAGTATCTGGAGAACACGGTGCCACCACATCACTACTAAAAAGAATCCTGGCTGCTCCGCTAATATCACCTTCCCCTAATTTCGATTCGACCAGGTGGGATATACCTCTTGAAGAGGTAAACCTCTGTGTCGATAATTTTGAATCCAAATTATTGGCCGAAATGTTACAATTTTCTTTAATTTGTGAAGTTAATGTCTTTTTGCTAGCCAAATTCTTTTGAATGTTTAAAATTCTGTAAGGGAAGGTGAGAAGATGTTCCCAAGCACTTTGTGAGTTCTCCCGGACGGCTAGGCGGATGCAACCTGCAAGATGTTGTGCCACTAGAGGTCTAGCGCCGCGGGGAACTCGTTTTAAAACCGGAATAGAATTTTGGAATTTTGATAGTTTTTTCCAAAAAGGGTCAAATGTGGATGTAGCTGGTGTAGGAGGTGTAATAACAACAGGGTCTGAAGTGGAGGCATTTTGGGGCTTATGGGCCTTCCCAATATGCACGTTCAGACCCCGCTTACCTTTAAAAAAACGTGCCTGGGTGCACAGAGGACACCATATGTCTAACTAGATTCCAATTATAATGTGTTAATTCTGTTGTTATTTTGTTCTAATTTAGTATTAGATTCGTATTAAATTCTTACTTTGATCATTAAAGACAGATAATAGTAAATTTTTAAGGGAACTTTCGAGCAAAGTTGACATTGTTGTATAATTACGTAACTTGAAAATATGATTTTTTGTTTATGGTGATATATTCATTATTTTATACTTAAATGACAGATATAGACGTAAAACTAACATTTCTGTTTGAATTGTGAGAATCGATCGACGTATTTAAGAGATATTTACTGAAGAATTAGTGTAACGAAAATCTAAGTACCAAGTTAATATTTTTACGTTTCTGTTCTACAAACTTTTTAGTGTTTGTAAATATATAATATAGACATTAGTGTTCAATATTATTAAGGGATATTGTCAATCTGCCTAGCCTTTAACCCAGTAACTGGGTAACACGGTACCCCTTGGCAAGACTGGTGTCAGATCTCAAGCTTCTGTCTACCCGTAACGACTGTCAAAGATCTTCAAATGACTGCTGGGACCAACGGCTTAATGTGCTTTCCAAGGCACGGAGGAAACACGGTATGTTGAAATGGTCACCCATCCACGGACCGACCTCGTCAAGCGTTGCTTAACCTTGATGATCGAACAGTGCGGCTGTTATTATTTAGCCACGAGCTCCTCTATTAAGGGATATGTAAATAATGGGCATTACCAAAAATTTTATGTGTATGTGTATCATATTTAGTGGTATCTAATGAAGTTTTTTGTTAACCAAAGTCAAAGTTTCGCGCCAATCGTGTTTGTTTACTTTTTATTTTACACCGATATCACCTACCTATATGTAAAAACGATTACATTATGACAATTATGTTTCCTAATGTACCTGGTAAACAACATTATCGAACACCGGTCCACTCTCACGTATTATTTATTACGACTACTTTATTTAAGCTCAAAACTTCCAATTCGTCCATCAGGTGGGTATATTATCGACATTAGCCTTTATAAATCCTTTATCACACATGACTAAATAAAATTTGTTGTTTATTAATATTTTTGCACTAATTTTCGGCTATTTTTAGTCAATCTACGTGTAGTTGACACTATAGTATCATGATTTCCTTGAACGTTATGACGTCACCAACATGGCGACCAATTGTGGCCCGTTTATAGTCACGTGGTTCTATTCGAAATTTTATCGATTTTCAATTGCTTATAATAAATTGAAAAAAAATATTTAAGAGTTTTTTGAAACGACAATATAATTTAAGTTATGTAAAGTTTCGAAATAAATTTAAAAAATCGTCATTTTTTTTAAATTCAACAACCCAATTAGATGTCAAATTGATACAAATTAAATGTCGACTGAAATACCGTAATATCCATAATTATCCATAAGTATCCAAAATAAGTACATAAGAGTCAAATGCAAACTACAAGTCAATTAAAATTAAACACACATTAAATAAATTAAAATGTCAATACAATATCAAACATATCACACACAATTCATCTGGCATCAATGTCAAAATCTTTCATCAATCTTCAATGAAATTAAGGTGACTTTATCGAGAGTGTTGTTAACTATGTTTGATGACTATCGGTTCAGCCGTTCAAAAGTTATGGGTTGTTTTACTGTTTGAATCGGGGCGTTTTCGCAAGATATCGTGTCATAATAACGTATTCAATAGATTGTCGATCGAAGCGTGTCCACTTCTGGATAAATTAGTATTCAGTAAAAAAATACGGTTCTCGTAAGTTAGGCCACGAGAGTAAAGCTTCGAGAAAAATTGTAATTGTTACAGCAATATGTTGGTAGGTAAATGCTTCACTCAACTATCAGGTAGGCAAGCTTGCTGTGCATCGTACACCATATCGTCGCTTACCGTCAGGTCAGATTTTTGTTCAAAACGCATAAAAGATAGTAAGCTGACAGCTTCTGAATAGGCTCTAGTTAACAAATAGGTCTACAAACAGCCCGACCAATTGTTTATACTCACTAAATTCTAAACAACCATAAACTCGTAAGATACTACACATAAGGCTTCAACTCTAGTTTGAACCTCAGTTTTAAACCCAAACCTCTGTTTATAACTTAGTGATAAAGTATAGAGCAAGTTTGTATCTCAAAGTTTATGTCCAACAGGTCCAATGGTAACATTCAGAACTTCTCAGATCCCAACAAACTAACACGAATTGAAGAGAGATGGACACACTGTGACGGTAAAATCCATTACCAAAAGTGACTTAATTCTTTTATTTATTTATTATGTACTTTTTCAAAAATATATACATTTTTTCTTCTTTTCTTCTCATGGATGTTTTGCTCAAATACTATCATTCTATTGTAAAAGGATATTATATCTCTTGATTGAATTTTGTTCCTGGAGGCCAATTATAAGAGAACTACGAGTATATTGCACGAACACAGTCGCACTATCTCTTTCCTTTCTCTAATCGTCCACACAGAAGAAAAAAGATACACAAAATAAATAATTAGGTACCTACAAACTGTTTGTTTCAATACGGTGTGCAGTTTTAAGGGATTAAAACTTCTGCGGTGTCTGTCTGGTGGCAGTGCTCAAGTTTAGCCCAAGTTCGCGAGTAGCAAAACAAAATATTTACTGCCAATAATAATGTGGTATCGGCTTTGCTTGCTCCTGTATAGTTCGCGCCAAACTTGTTGGCCGCCTTGAAGTTGGTTACAAAGTTGCGCAATAGTAAATCTCTTACAAAAACACACTGCGCCGTGCTTTGCGCATCGGAAAGCCAACTTCAAGGCGGAAAAGAAGTTTGGCGAGAAATAAAGCTAATGCTTCTCATTCAGAATGTAGGTAGATTCTATTCTAGTTTGAGATTTGACACCCCGGTGCGCTGATACTAATAAGGGAATTAAGAACTCTGCATAGAGGACCATGCTATATCTGGAGCCCTTGACAGCTCCAACTTTCGCCACCGTCCTAAATATTTGCGGATTTCAAGCTGTTATACAAACGTTTCTTTATGCAAAGGTTGCAAAAAAATTGTGTCCTTGATTGTCACCTCACTTCCTTCTAACCAAAGATTGCGGTAAAGATAAGCTTTATTGTGTTACGAATCGAATACCGTTGGAAATTCGACGGCTTAATCTCCGGCAAAGCAAATAAGCACGCACTAATTATTACCCTTACAATAGTCCGTGATTAAGTACTGGGATCCCGGTTCTAAGTCGTGGAAATCTTTGCCCAACTGTGGGCTTAATGGGCAATTACGAGGTACCTTTGTATAGGCGTGTAATAGCGTGTTGCGGTCTAAATGCGATGATTATGTAAATGTACTCGTGTGAGTTAATTTTCAGTGTTATTTGCGTGTGGATTGGGTTGAGTTTTGGGGAAGGTTTGTAGTTTTATCAGATTAATCACTTATTTATCACAGCCCTGTTAAGTGAAATGACTGTCTGCGATTGCGATTGCGTGGGGTAAAGTTATCATGATTTGCTCTATTAGCGTTTATGATCGTAATTTTTATAAAACAGTAAGTAAGTAATAGTGTTATGTGCATTTCCCTAACTTCTTTTTTCGTGCCAATGTGCAATGGTACCTAAGAACATCTTTAATTTTCTTGGGCTAGGTGTGTCAAGGAGGTATGCGGTACAGGTAACGCAGCCGCTATTGAAAAGGGAGGAAACTCCGACCAGACGAGTTTTTGTATCCGGTGGGCAACTGCCCCATGGCTGCTGCTGGGATGTTATTATGATCAATTCCCGTAGTGAACTTTGATAGCGCGATTATAATTATCTCGTTTTGTTGTATCATTTATCTAAGCAATGTAGGATTTGAGTTAATTCAGATCTTTTTCGTGGATCGTAAATTGTAGGCGCTAAGAGGTCTCGTTTCCCTGCCTCACATTATAGAGGTATCTTTACATTGACACAAATTTCTATCATCCTTGATGTGTTAGCAAGCACAGGCGAGTAGAGACCTGCTGACAGTGGCCAGTGTAGTGCATGTGCCAGCCTGTGAACACATCCCAGCAGTACAACACTACAATCCTCTTCAATATGATACTACAACTGCACTCACCAGCGACGTCGGAGATGGTAGCGTTGGGCGCACACTTCACGAAGTCAGGAAAGAAGTTCACCATGATGATGCCGTTATTTTCTTTCTGCAGATAAAGCATTAATTAGACTTTAGATTACGTTTTCACCCGTAATACAACTATACAAGGGTGTTTGTGTATTCGATTCTTATGCTCGTTTATTTATTCATAATAATCATTGGGTCCAGTTTTATAACGTTCACAAAACACGAAAACGGGTCAGTGCACAATTAGTCTTAGTCTTCAACTTTAGAATTTTAGTTTTTTCAAACTTTCAAACCCTTATGAAGGAGCTCATACTGCCACCTTACATTTTGTTACTAGCAAACAACATTGCTGTGTTCCAATTTGAAGAGTATGGGTGTCGTTTGTTAGTTCAGGCACATAACGCTGTTTTAGTTTTGTTTCTGAGTTGCCAACTTATCTGCATGCTTCTGGTATTACAGAAGCTCATAGGCGCCGGTCACCACCACTACTTACTCTTAGGCCATTATTTGCCATACAACAAACAATACACTCATCTGGCTAAAATTGGCAGATTCACCCAACCATAATGGGTATGACTTTCACTATAACCTGAAGGATATGAATACAGGAATTTTACACTGAGTGACAGTGTCTCTGACAACTACAATACTGTTAATTGGGTGCCTCTTGCTATATCAGAAACAAATTCTCAAATCCAATACAAACCAGAGACTGAATGATGTCATCAGGCACGTTCCTCTTGTGGTTGCAGAGGCTGTAGACGGAGGAGTGGCTGAAGACCACGGGCGCGCGGGACAGGCGGATGGCGGCGCGCGTACTGTTCTCCCCCACGTGCGACAGGTCCACGATCATGCCCAGCCGATTCATCTCGCGGACTACTTTCTGCAGACAAGGATGGGGTGTTTGCAACTATGGGTCGTCTTACGGTGGGTATATATATGTCGCTAGCCGCAAGCATTTTGAACCGTGTTAGCATTTTGTTTAAGTTTGCTTGATTTTTTTGTGATAGTGTGACGGGCTCACTTCTTAGGTAAGTAAGTAGTTTATCGTACATCCAAGAAATCGAATGTAAGATTCTAGTACTAACGTATTCACGCGTAAATCAAAGACTGATATTGAAAGTAATTGATTATATTCAATAACAAAAATAATCATATTTCTAATGAGTCTACAATATTACACATGAAGACGACAACACATTATTGAGACTCCGTATAGCAATATATAAGCAAAAATATACATACAATATATTACCATAGCATGTAATATATTTACATGGCATGTTTCTTCATAAAATAACAGGCACGTCTCACGAGGTCGAGTCACACGGCACGATATTATATTTGCGAATATGTTCAGGGGTGATGTTATTCATGCGACTGCAATGAATCTCGCATCGGATTGGATATTAGTTCACGTGGATGTCGGCGCGAGATTCAGCTCGTGTGAAGCGACCTTTATGCATTAATACTCTTTCGCATCGCTGCGCTTTGATTAGATGTTTTAACAATATTCTAATAACTAGTTTAACAACGTTCCAATCTGTCATGCGTATTACAAATACTAAGTTGTATTTATTAATTTTACATTTGATGGTTTGTATTAATTATTTATAAATTAGAGTAAATAGTAGATATAAAACTAATGATGTTGTATTATGTAACAATAATAACAGATTGAAAACTTGCACCAGTTTCGTATCAACGACTGAAGGACCCAGTGCCTAGTTATTATTGTACAGATGAAAAATATTTTGGTTGCGATTTGTCTTGTAAGGATATATTACATCTTATTTAGCGAGGTAACCCTATTCTGTATAAGTAAGTATGAAAATGAAGCAAAACTAGTGTGTAAGGATCGTAGCAATCGGCATCCTGTAGTGTCTGCCTGCCCAAGCGAGAAAAAGGCGTCAGTTTACGTACCTACGTACATCATAATACCTATAGAAGTAATAAAAGAGAGTGGTATTTTAATTTAGCTTTAGAGGTTGTAAATATTAAAACTAGAAATAATATTAATTGAGTATTTACACGGAACGTCCCAAATGGCGGATTTCTGAATTGAGTATACGGAAGGAACGCGTTGAACCGTACTTAAATGCCAAATTTTTACACATTTTTAGGCTAAATTAGAGATTGTCAATACTCAACTTCAAATACTTAAATTAGATATATAGAGATAGAAATAGAGGGTAAAACAGCGATGAAATATACACGTTTAATATAAATCCTCATTCCGGTGACATCCGTATTTCATAGCGCACCTCTCGACGCGGGAACCTTCCCGCTTAAATGTTCGGCCGCCATTTTAAAAACCCCATTCTAGTCACATTTAAATTGCGTCCTAAATCATCGTTATGTATTTATTGTATGGTCAATGATGTGAGAGCAAGCGACTTTGAATTAATATGTGGTTTGTTCATTCTTGCCTAACTTTCCGATAGATTTGAACCATCCTCGAAGGCAACGGCGCGGGGAGCGGCGTACGAGCGATGCGCACCAGTCTTGCAGTGCCCGTGCGTCTGCTTTGACGTAGTGTTGTGCATTTTATTGTTAGCTATATAACGACGACGTTTAAAAATGCCGAATAAATTTTTATTTATACATTTTTAAGACGTTGTCGTCGCTGTTTAGAAATTTATTTCGCGAACTGACGGCCGCGCCGCTGCCCCCGCACCGCTATCGCTGACTTCAAGACCGAGGTCTAATTGAGCTGTACAAGCCAGTAATTGGGGAACACGACACCCCTTAGCAAGACTGTTGTCAGATTTTCTGGCTTCTGACTATCCGTAACGACTGTGCAAAATCTACTAAGGTCACGACTATCATTAGTAACGTAACATGCTTTTTAAGATACAAAGGAGTCTCAGAATGAAATTAATCCTGACATCGGCAAGCGTTACTTAAGGCGGTACCCCGAGCAAAACGCCGCGCAAGCCGTTTTTTGTGCTGTTTTTATGAGCTATCTACTCGTTATTTAAAAAGAAATATCAATTAATAAAAATACATTAAAATTCTACATAATATTGATTCTAAAATGGTAGATTTAGTTTTTTTTTATATGTTGTATATATTTCACTAATCTCCTTACAAAAAAACATAAAAATGAGAAATAATTATTGATATTATGCATCTCCTCGTAAAGTGTTCATTAATTATTTTTTGTACTAACACTAATGGATAGACAATTTAATAACGAAGATTTTCGTAGTTTTTTTTTTCAAAAGACCATTAATCGATTTTATAAAGATTTTATTCTAAAATCTGGGCGTATTCACTACTGTAATTCATGCGCCACCAGTGCCGCTAGACCAATAGGAATGCTCATATCGCATGACGATTTTTTGGTCAGGGTACCGTCGTAAACCTTGAAGATCCACCCGTGAGGCTGTTTTTAAACGGTTTTATTGCTTACCAAGAGTTCACAAACATTTTGCTTAGATATCCCATTATTTTTTTTCGAAATCGAATGTAGAGACTACAGATGTACCGAGGGCGAAATAATTTAAAGTTTCTATCCAGCACGTGCCAATGCAAGTACTCTATGAATGTCTAACAGGAAGTTTTCCTCCGGCGTTTCTGTTTCCAGCACACACATACATTTGACTTTTTAAACTACCCGCGCGTTGTTTACTTAGGACGGAGAGCTGAGGGTATTATTTCAAGCATTGTGGCGACATCGTTGCAAAAGTTATTGTTTCCTTCTTTTACATTTTTGAAAGCGTTGACTTGAGTTAAAGTTTGTTTATTTAATTTGAGAAGATGGAAATCGTTTGTCAAGTCACTTGGTGTTACTTCTTCGTATGAGAAAACAAAAGCGGCAAATAGCAAAGTTTTCATCGGGATTTGTTGAAAATGTGGTTTGAACCTGTACAAACTTCGAACTCTCCACACTGATTCCCATACTAAAAAGTTATTAATTTATTTCACTGTGCTATACATTATTAAATGAATAAAAAATCTATTGTAATTTAAATCCTTTGATCCCAAGCTTTTATGCGAATAAAATTTACAGTATTTTTAGTAATTGTTGCGAGAGAACAATAAATAAAATAATGTCGATCACACTTTCTCTTATAATTTGATTTCGGTACTCTTAAGCCTATGTGGCTGCTTATACCCACTGTTGATGAGGACCTCCTTCAGACAATCAAATATTTTCCCCTCGACTTTCAATATTTTAAATGGAAAATTCATTTATACAAAACGCGGGCTTCGTGCCTTATAGCGAGACTTGCATCTTAATTGCAAGTGCTGCAAGATATTTCGATTTATTGTACCGTTTTAAGTATTATTATGCTCATACAAAACACACGTTTGTATTTGAAAAGGTTTTTAATGAATGTGCATAAAGTCAGAACGACTAAGTGTAGGCAAAAGATACGACGGAACACAATTTGGAGATAAAATGTTATGAAATGCTCCGGCGACAGTCTGCAGACTATTCTAAACGATAATATTATTTGGTCTCAATGCAGTCCGACAGTCGACAGTCGCACTTATTTTTTTGTATTTAAATGGCGTCGCCGGTATTTATGTAAATGTTTTCACTTTGTTCCAGTGAACTAAAGAAAGTCAGTTGCAATTAGTATGCTTTATCTGTTAATGACTTTTTTTGGGATGGTATTAAAACTACTTACCTAACAGTTAACAACATGGTCGTTTTTTTGTAGGTTACCTACTGCTAATTGTTAAACTGAAACGACCTAAAAATACATAGGTAGGTGGGGAAAGGCTAGACAGATTGTCTTTTATACCTAAAATGTTCTTACTAGAGGATTTGCCTGTATTTAGTCATTTTTTCATTAGTTTTCCAAGCTCGTCTACTTAATTATTAGCCACCTACGACCATCTATTATTCTAATGACCTTATCTTTTGACACGCAATAATTTCATTTGTAAGAAATTGTACCAATATATTCTAAATAGCTGCGGAGACGCCGTAAATTCTGGAACTTGATATTAATATAGCTCCGTAGTTGTACTGCTAGCCTGGTACCTACGCTGCCTCTGTGGAGAGATCATCGATTAACTATCAACTTAATTGATGCCATTCATCACTACGACTGTCTCGCCAACACATTCATCTTCCTAAATTCTAACCTAGGGCTGCCATACGCGTTCGTATCTTTGATTGTTCAAATTACATTATTTTGTTCTGTTATGATATCGCCTCTAAATCGGAACATTTAATCGCCTTTTACTTGAAATTGTAAATAAATAATTTTCAGTTTTCATTCAATACAATTTTGATGTCAAAAACAAAGCAATTCCCGGTATTCCCTTAAGAATTTAACAAAAAGCTCTCTTCAAAATTCTAGAGCAAATTCTTACCGTCATGTCATACGTAACTGAGACACAAGCTTGCCAACCCTACTACAATAACAGCAATAAGAAACAAGAGGATTCCGTTCTAATTACATGAACGACCGTCTAAATCATCTGCGTAATGCTGAGCTTACACGAACAGCGCAAAACATGTCTGAAGAGGTCACGGGCGGCGGTGAAGTGGGAAACGGACGTTTTACTTTGGAGCGTTGTCTCCGAGACTATTTAATAACATGCTAATGAAAAGCGGTTGATGGCCAGTGATTATATTTCAATTTTAGAACGATCAAAATGGCGGCCCTGTGGCAGACCGGTTGGCGTTTTACGAGAGAATTCGGAGCGGTCCCAAATGTTACTCGGTTTGAAGTGGCCTTATTGTTATCTTATTTGTTGGGCAGACAGTTGGTATTATTAAGAGCTCGATGTGTTTCGTTACTACTTATTTATCGTTGTTATTATGGCACTTAACTGTTTTATGAATGACCGACTTTTTAACCAACTTCCTTTATTCTTGTCTGGAATAGTTCAAGAATGTTCTCTATTTCATGCTCTGCTGTCCTGATTGTTTTGTCTCTAGCTTTATTAAGGGAGTCGCCTCTGATATTGCGTCCTGAGTAGCCCTGACTAATTTGGTTGCGGTTTGCAAGACAATTTGCAGTCTGAGCTACTCGGTGAGTCCTGGTTCCATATCTCTGCGGTAAACTATGAAGTGTCTGTTACTAGCATGCCAGTCACGTTAGCTGGAATTAGATGATTTAATACTTGCATTTGGAACTGATTTTAAAACGTTTTATGTATAAGTAGGCTTTAATATATAGGCTCGTTATGACAAATAGTCAAATATTTTTACTGAAAGTTTTGCCAATACCTACTATTCCTATGGGTAGTATATAAAGGAATACAACTACATATTTGTATTTATTTACCTGAGTAAACTGGCATGCCTAATAGAACTAGAATAGGCTTTATATTTCACCATAAAAATAACTAAGTAAAAACATCCCTCAAAAAATAGAATATAAACGGGAAACCAAATCAAAAATGAAATCCTGAATAAACTAGCCACCACAAACAACTCGTTCGAATCGATTGAATAGTCCCGAGCGGCCCACGCGTAGAGGCGTATAACAGGCGTAGAGGCGGCTACACTGGTAATGCAAATAGAAATCAAGTAATTAGTTTCAACTAGTTTCAACTGGTAGCCGCTGGAAATGGAACCATTCGAATTAGCTTGGTTAAAGGAGCCTTGACAAACTGAGATGTAGGTAGATACTGTTTGTTCTTTTCTCGTTAACTTGATTAACTCGGTTGATTTGCATTGGTTAATTAACTTAGTTAGTTAAGGATAAGGTAAAGCTTAGTTGAGGTTTAACTTTATATGTTCCTTTACTGATCTATTTAAAGTGAATACTTTATTGGATTTCTATCGTGTAATACTGTGCAGGAAATTAATAGTTTATCATCTTTGGGAGAATGCAAAATTCAAAGAACTTTGGCAGGCTATCGGGAAGGCCTTTGCCTATAGGGTCATTGGGCAAGCATATTCAGGGTGAAAAGTTAATAGTTAAGTAGGTTCAACTTGCAAAGAGGACACCGAGAATATATCTAAAAACTTCAGTTTGGAGCCTTGTGCTCAGGGATCCACTTTCAGAATTCCAAAAAAGGACTCTTAACGTGCAGAGCCGGTAATTTTAATTTTATCGAGTGTGGCTTGATGTAAAACGACGAAAAAAAGGCAAATTAGACGAAGAAATTGTGGACTATCCCTCTCGTGAATGTTCGGGCGGTCTTAGAACGGTTCCTACTCACGGTTCAAGGATGAATATAAATTATGTGCATTTATTAAAGGGCTACAGGAAAACCTTGAGCGAACCTTTAACTTGTTACGAAAACGCCAATAGTACTATGAATATAGACCTATCCGCTAAAGATAAATTACCTACTATCCAAAACGGCCTGCTGCATTAATTTGATTTTCTTTCAATTAGGACTGTATAGAAGAAAATTGTAAGCGTTTATTATTTATTCCATTAGTAAATTTTCTGTCATTTTAATACCGGTGTGGTCTGAACGTACCCTTAGGATACCTAATGAAGCGGTGTGACTGCTAGGGCTGCCGCGATAAATAACCCTACAGGGCTACCACGCATCTGTTCTACTCCACCTACTCCAGACATAATTCCAACATTCCTTACAAAACAAATCGACGTTTTCATCCCTCCTTTAACAGTGGCCTTGCAAACAGATACTCGCGTAGCTCTTACAACACAAACAATAAGGTTGAAATTCGCTTACCTCTCCAAATTCGGTCAGTCCATTGGCCACGGGCGCTTCGTTCGATGAGTCGGCCCTGAAAGGAAGGAATAAATGACGCAAAAAGAAAACAAATGTACAAAAAAAAACAGACACATATGTACAAAAAAGATACATTCGCTATTGTTCATTCGCAACGCTTTCCTTGGCAGTCGTCCGTATCGCAAGATGTTGAAGTGCAGAAGGACCGAGATAACAAGCTCATGCCCACATCAATAGAGGCGATATCAAACTGAACGAGATCACAGTCGCGCACTCGGAACTATTCGCAAATAGTCGGAACTGCTTGCAGCCATATTTCTTTTGTTTCAATGTATTGTGTGCGCGAGCTTGTTATCGAGTATTGTCTTCAGTTAAACTTCTGTTTTATTTTCTTAATGTTGTAGAGCATTAGTCTAACGGCTAGGCTTTTCAAAATAGTTGGCTGTTCGCTAAGTATAGAGAAACGCTTTGGCCGCTCGTGCATGCACGAATTCCGGGCAAACCCTTAGGGGAAATTATTGTGTGAATAACAATATTTTGTCGTTTCTGTATGTGCTGCCCCCAATTAACTTTTACAACGTGCGTGCTCAGTAGACTGTGTGGGATTAAGTTTACTGTCCATTTAATTATTATAAAGCCGGTACAAAGTAAGGTTTACACGGCCGGACCTTACACAGAATCAGCTTATCCATTCAGCCGGTCGATTCTGTAGAAATCTCAGTAATTATACCTCTGTAATTCTGACTGACTGTCGACCGATGCTTGGGATTGATAGCGCATATTACTCGTATATTTATTATTACATTTTTGGTTTTATAGAATGCCGGTTAAAATGTTAATATATTTATTAGGTATCAATTTCCCAGATCGCTAATAGAATTTCACTTTATGTATTCTAACATAAAGTGATATTCTATTAGCGATCAAGCTCAAATGTTTGTACTTGACACGCGGTATCGATATGTCACCATCAGTCCTATTCATTTTGAAAATTGTATGTCGTTTTTGTGGCGAATAAACACTTTTTCTTTGTTCTTTCTTTCTTCTTTCTATTTTGGCATTTCGAGAATCGCTTTCACTTGATAGAATAGCTAAACAAAGTAACTGTCTAGACTTCAATAAACAGAGTACAAAATAACGTAATAATATAATTGAAATGATAAATTAATCAATTTAAAAAGTACCCCAGCCTGTGTACCTTCATGTTGCATGTAGTTTTAATAAATAAATAAATAAAAAGGCACTCGGTTGTGAACGACAGTTCCGATTTACAACACTTGCAATATTGGTTATCTTTGGTATTAGCTAATTGACAAGAAGAGTTCACCTTGTCATTCTGTTAATGAAAACAATCGGTTCATTTGGTCGTGATGTGATAATGTTCCAGAATGGGTTAGGTAAATATGCTTCTGTGTATTTATGAGAAACAAATATTGTGCTACATTGTTATAGCAACATGTTTCTATGTTTAAGAACTTGTTGCTGGTTGTTGCTGGCACATTTCAATCCAAATATGTTGCTTGCATAATTTGCAACAATCAATGATGTTCCTGAAAAATGTTATACAAGCCATAATGTCCTTTTACCATGCGAACATTAAATAATTTTGGTCAATCTAACTGAGTAATTGAGCATTTCAGGCTGGACTTTTGAACTACAGCCAACTCCCATGCCGTTGGACTATTGCCGTTTTAAAATTATTACACATTTTATATCATTTGGATAAGAAAGATAAATCGAAATGTAACACTAAAAATCTATTGCATAATGTTTTTTAGGTATCGTCTTTAAGATCCAAGCGGTAGGTAGGTACGGTTACACAAACTAGATTGCCTATTGGAAGACAACATAAATAAAACTCTGTGACAGTTGGTCGGCTTTTACAAACTTCGAACTTGTACAAACTCAGAACTAACTCGTCATCGACAGAGAGACCTATCTATCGTTGAATTAAGTAGTTTGTAGGTGACTGTCCTTCTTCCGTGGCCGTATTTGATATAAATTTTATTGTTATAGTTATAAGTTTATTTAGTATATCCCTCAAAGTGTCAATTTCCAGACACAATAGAAATTACCATTGTTTTAATCCGATTCGGAAATATGGACAGTTGAGCTGATATTTAGTAGTGTGTATTTTGGTATCAAAGAAAATCGACAAAGCAATGGCATCCGTCCTTGGTGGCAATGTCAGTGCCGCACAAAGCATGTCTGCACCGGTAGTTCATTCTCTATGTGACATGCGACGCTTTCTACCATGGATGTTTACAACACATTACATCGGTAAAGTTCTTCAATGGTCAAAGGCAGTTTTGAATTTTTTGTGACATAAAGAGAGCCACAACAATTTCAGTTGAATTTTTCTTTTCAGAGTAAACAACATAACATAAAATAACTGGCGAAACGTGGGTGTACTGTAGGTGCCTAACCTTTCGAGGAAAACGCATGTGATTTTTAGCTATCTTATAGAAGAGAAGATATTTTGTTTTTGCTACAGCAGGTTACTAAACGGGTCGGTTAATTGGGCCTCAATTTTAACACGCATCAACAGACTCCAATCACAGGCACCCACACGTGTTAGGATCAAGGCTAACCAACGCTATCATTGTAACATACACCGGCTTTCCAATTGAATCTGAGTTCGTTTGTCGCTGCTACCGAACTATACGAGTATTCACTGCTCGAATATCCGAACCTAAAACTAACCCCGAGAGTCCAATCTGTACCATCGTAAATTAATTCAGCGGGGTTGATCGCTTTGATCTGGCACATGGCGGACAAACTAGTTACAGCAATCGAGTTAGGAGCTACCAAACGTGCGATGTATGTCGAATTGAAATTAATGTGATTTTGACGTACCACTCGAGGCGGTGTTGGTGTAGGGTCTGAATACAGTTAGTAATCGATTAGTTAATTAATATTTGAAATTCCGATCTTGGATTAGGTAATGCCGTTTTGTCCTTTCTATCAAGTCATGCTGAAGATAGGTCTTAAGATTTTTGTTGTATAAATATTAAATTAGCAAAGTTCTTGGTTATCGCATTGATCGCATTAAGTTGCGAGATTTTTTTTTGAGATTTCGAATGTTATTCTATGAGCAGCATGTTAGGCAGATTAATAATAATAATGTAATGTACCTAACTAATCAAGTCTCTCGACTTAGCACACGGGGTGTTGACATGTCGAAGGTAGACTCGACGATACTTGTGCTTGTTGTCTTAACGGTCTGTTGGCCAATAGCCTCGACGACCATCTGCCGAGGCTGTCTTTGCTCGGTTGGATTAAGGGCCTGATACAGAAGGCAGTACTCCTCGGTACGGCTCGCATTGTGAGAAGGTTTCTCCCAACTAGCTCATAGACTATTATATGCGGATGTCTGTTTTCTAGATGGAACGGAGGTACTCCTAAACAAACTCGAACGACTGCAGAACTTGTGCATCCGCTTTATTTTTGGCCTCCGAAAGTACAAACGACCATGTGTCGGAATTTCGGACCAGATTGAAGTGGCTGCCGATTCGGCGTCGGCGAGATACCCATATTCTAGCCCTTCTCTATACTATCCTGCACAATCCTACTTGTCCTCAATACCTTCGCGAACGGTTTGAGTACCTCATCCCGAAGGGTAAACCTTGTCGGTCGGCCACTTCGCTTCTCCTTCGTACTCTGCGTCACACTTCTAGCCGCTGCGATGGCTCCTTATTTATTTATTATATACTTTATTGTACACTACTTAAATAATTACAGGACTAAACATTTATAAAAATAAGTGTACAATGGGCGGTCTTATCGCACAGGGCAATCTCTTACAGACAATCTTTGGATGGACTGAATGAGACGAGATAGACATAGGGCTGTCAGTGTACAAAAACTACATAATATATTAGATAATATTACTTAGATATAAAATAAAATACATACATTCAGATAAAATAATATACTAACAAATATCAAATATAGAACAGAGAAATGAGAAGAATAGTTACAGAGAAAGGAAATGCTGCTTCACCATTCTTTTAAATAAAGGTTATGTTTTGCGCACGCCTTACCTCAATAGGTAATGCATTCCACAAACGAGCTGCTTGAACCGTGAAAAATTTCTCGAAAAAGGATGTGGAATGCATACGAATGCTTAATTTTAGGTTTTCCGTTGATCTCAAGGACTGAGAATGTGTGTCACAGAGGAACTGAAAGCGTTCTTTAAAATAAAAAGGACTAGAAGGATTAAAGAGCACATTATATAGCAATGAAAGTATGTAGGCATTCCAGCGAAGGCGAATAGGAAGCCATTTGAGCTTGGTTATAAACCACTACCATATAAGGGTATAAACCATGTACCATATTGGTTTTAAGTTAGACAAGCAATAATACTACTGAAAAAACCACATACAATTTCGTGCAGTTGTTTTTGCGTCGACCGCGTACAATCATCCTCCGTGACAGACAAACAAAAATTCCAAAAATATTATTTATACCATTCCCCCTCTAAAAAGCTTATTTTATTCACTGAAAACAGTGAATAAAAAGCACTTTTAATCACTGTTTTGGTGTTTGAATTTGGAACACACCAATGTATTAGACGTCCATCTCAATGCTATGTAACCTCCTTGCGCCTCCTTGCGCAAAAAATACTCGATACACAAACTCCTTCTTCGATTTAAAATTTGAGTTTGTTATTTAGGATTTTATTAATGATTTTGATTTTAGTCTAAGATATTTATTGAATACTTGTTTGGATTGTAATTCTAATATTAAAATTAATTGGTATTTAATTAATTATAATTATGTAACGTAACGGAGGTGGTCACTGGCCCCTGAGACACAGGTGCTGTTACCTAGCTCAGAGGTCAGGGTTTCACATTTTAGTAAATTTTGAAGGTAATAAACCATTTATTTATTACTCGTAATATTCCTTGTGCTTTTCGCTTAAATCTTTCTTTTTCTCGAAGTCATGGTATAAAATATAGTATGCAACTCTTGAATAAAACGGATTTATATCGAGGGCCATGAATCACTCGCGTCGCTCATGATTCTAACACTTGAATCACTCGCTATGCTCGTGATTCAATCATCATGAATCACTCCCTACGGTCGTGATTCAGTCGTTAGAATCCTTCACTTGCTCGGGATTCATCTATGGCCCTCGCTTTAAATCCGTCTTTTATTCACTAGTTGCATAATATACTATTTCGGCATCTATTACTGATATAAAGACGCCCGGTTAAATTTTTCTTAAATATCTTCAATACACAGACATTGCCGAGTTACAATTATTGATATTACTGCACCAGAATACGAATTTTCAACAAGTTCGATAAAACTCTTGCAATGAGATCACAGAGAGAAATGCAAGGGGAAATACACTTAGAAAAAAATCGTAAGGCGACCCAAAGCTTTATTGTTCTTAAAACAGCGTGAGTAAGATTATTGTAGTATCAAAAAACACTTAATAAGACCATAATGCAACAATTGTAAGGGTAAATCATCTTCCTGCCCGTGTCCTATTTTACTTGGGGTCGGTGCAACACGTTTTCCTCTCCCATATTGTCCTGTCCCCCGTCACGCTATCACTGACTCCCTTTTCTTTCATATCACTCCTCACACCGACCATCCATCTTTTCTTTGGCCGTCCCCTCCGTCTCCATCCATCCACATTTATGTTCATAACTCTTTTAGTAACATGCGTTTTACCCCTCCTCATCAAATGACCACCGATTTTATAATTGGATTTTATAATGTAATTGTAAGGGTAAATGCTCCAACAAAATGCGCCCAAATCCACACTTATAAACTTTAGAAAGTGTACTATTAAAGTAAAAAGAAGATGGTCTTAGGAGACTTGTTCAACTTGTTTCTTGTTTTTAGGCGCATGAATCTTTGTATAGAGGCTGGTGGAAAGTACTTTGAAAAGATTTAATAAAAATATATGTACGTATAGAACAATTTTTTTTAGTTTCGCAAAACTTTCTGAGTGTCCCACGTACATCGCATCTGAGGCGGGTCGCGATGTCGTATGGGAGGCATTGCAGCTGAGGGTAGGACGCCGCAATGGGAGAGTAGTGCCGGTATTGCAGTGCGCCACTCTTCCTACCTTCCACGGCTTGGACGGAGTCGGCACCGTCCAGGCCGCAGGGGAGGAGGAGTGTTGGTATAGCGTTGGCCGCTTTCCCTAGCCCTTCGGCCAAAAAATGGTAGGTGGCGGGGCCACTGAACTGACCCGTCACAGGGTGACCAAGGGTACCATACACGGGGTCCTCTGGTGCCCGTGTGCTTGTGGGGGTACTTCCCAGAGGAGGCTCGGTCGGAGAGACGGACAGCCGCAGCGGGCTCGAGGCGCTTGTAACATGAGACGGACCCGGAAGCTGTATATAACGGAGATGAATGTTTACTCACCGTATTTTGGTAACCAACCGATTTCCCACAACTAGGCTGTTGCTATGGTACAACGTATGCTATCAATTTAGGTCCTTTAAATTAAATGGACAACTGTTAACAAGCATCGCTGCAAAATATTGTAACATATTTTTAGCTTTGTATTTACTTCAGGAGCTCTTTGTGTGCATGAAGTTTTGTTGAGGAAATGTCTGTCAGCAATCGGAACCCGAAGACATGAAAATGATAAGTATATTGTAAAATCTTGGAAAATTTTATACTCTGACATTTTCATCTGATCTGACATCTGTCTGTCTATTTTATTTTCTTAAGCCATAGACATAACATACCAAGGACTAGACCTTCATTAAGCTAGTTGTACATTATAATATAAGGGCAGCGGCAGAATGTCCCAATCTGTAAACCGTTTTTCATTCGTTCTGGTCTTGATTTCTCTTTATGACAGTACGAGGAAAAACGGGCGTGAGCTTTTTGAGTTGAATTCTGGCGGTGAACGCCGATAGTCGGTTGACTTCTTAGTACTACCAAGTGTATAATCTTATCTGAAAAACTCTTTATACTGTAATATCTTCAGCCTATTAATGTGTATAAAATCTTTGAAGTACTAGTATAGTAGAGTAGTATAGTATAGTATTACTTATTGAGTCTGAAACTTGAATATGAGCATTTTTACTGGTTCATTAACCTCGTCGATCATCGCTTCATATAAAAGGGCTCGTTGTTCGGCGTATGAAGTCACAGCCTGGCCTCCACACCCATAGTTGCCTGCGTAACTACCTGTGTTACTGCCTACCTGCCCGTTAGCCTAACTATTAGTTCAGTTGCCTTGACCATCTATCTGTGTGCCTGCCGATCCGTCCTGCTGCCTACTCTACAGCCTACCTATCCGATTGCCTGTTTGTCCGTCGTGGTGTCTGCTCATCTGCCTACTTCGGGCATACCACATCTTCTTGCCCGTCGTGCTGCCCGTCCTGTGAAGCCGGCCCCTTTTTAACCGACTTTCCAAAAAGGAGGAGGTTATCAATTCAACTGTATATTTTTTTTTTATGTGTGTTACCTCAGAACTTGTTACTGGGTAACCCGATTTTGATGATTCTTTTTTTATTTGTAAGCTGGTGCTTGTCATGTGGTCCCATTTAATTTTCATCAAGATCTCATGAAGAACTTGGAGATATACATCAGAACTCTTCAATTAATGACGGCAAATCACTCGGGATAGCTGCAATCGCATTTCTGTTTATATTTTACACCATTTTTTTGATAAATGATAAATGATTTTATTTCTGTAAGTTGGTTTTTACAAACTCTTTTACATGTCGATCATATTTTTTTAAACTAGATGAGGTCGGCGTTTCCTATCTGACTACTCTGAGAAGAAAGGCAGAAACAAACTCAGAGGTCACAGTCTCTTTTAAAGTCGTGACAAAATCTTGGTTAGATCATGTGAAGACCATGTAGACAGATGTCTGAAATGGTCTTTTGAGGAAAGAACCAGCCAGATTGAGTGGACCTGTCCTGACTGGACAGGTCCACTCAATCTGGTGCACGCATTTGTCAATAACGGAGCAGCTCAACTCAAAATTTAAGGAGCTCAACGATTCGACGAACAATACCTAAGACAGGAGATTCGGGTAGGCCGCATAAACTACTCAAACTGCCAGACCATGATTAAAAACTAAGATAAAAAAAACAAAAAAAAAAAGATCCACATAGTCTTCACATTCACAATAATGAAAATAAAATAATATAATACTTTAAAAAGTAAATATTCTTGTCATTGCAAGAAAAGAAAAACAAAAAAAATATCAAAATTAAAAACAAATTAATTGCAGCAGCTCAATCCCAAGCCTTTTTGTTTTTTTTGTAACAAAACATCACACTAGTACACTCTAAAGGGGTACGCCGGTGTAAACAGTTCAACTTGGTATACTCTTATTCCACCGGTTTTGTTTAAGTTTCATGTTATTGGGTTAATCTATTCTGGCTTCACTTTGGGCATTATTGGTAACAAGCCTAAATAACTGGTCCATTATGTGCCACAACTAAAAAGTGAAAAAAATCTTTTTTTAAAATTACAACCGACTTCCAAATAAAAACACTACAAAGTGAAAAATAACTTCAATTTCGAAAGTCGGTGTCAAAAAACGAAGAAACGAAAACAAGAACACCGACTACGTTAAGCTCGTCCTAGCTCATCATCAACTAATCTAATCAGAATATTTCAGATCTTATATTATTTTCTACTGCTTGTATTTCAATACATGACGAGAACAATTGCAGAAAAATACAAGCCTTTAACTTGTTACAATATATTACGGACACAAACGAAATTTTCACACCTTTCGTATCGATAGAGAACTGTCGTGGAGTTTGTTTCGAGAAAATGCAATTTATGTGTCGTCATGGCAGGAAGACTGAGTACAGTATACTGTTACCATTGGGAATAGATCGCAACAAGACTTGCTTTTACTAACATAGATAAATGGTCCTTATATTGGCGATGTAGTGGTTCCGATTTTAGCTTAATAACATTAGTTATATAACCTTTCCCAGTGTCTCTCCGTAGGAACACTAATAATATTTTGTAATTGGTAAAAAATGTAGACTATCACGATAGATATTGACTCAGGACAGTTAAAAATTCAGGAGAACTCCCAACGACGACGAGTACAGTCGCGACCTATAATACTAGGCTATTGTTTTATAATTATTAGTGTAATACACTTATTGTAGAATCATAATAGGTCATATAATAACTACTTAGTGCTTTGGAATAGGCTGGAATCGAAAAATTACTCAGTGAGCCGGCAAACGGCCAGCGTTCTTTTTACGTGACGGGAACTATACATGCCTGTTACCTGGCATGAAATCACAACCTATGGCTAAACAATCTTCCAGGAAGCACAAAACTGCTCACTTGTGCTACGTATCTTGAAAAACGATCTCATAAACTGGCACACGTACTAACAAACAGCTCTGCGTTACAATCGCGTACGTTGGAGAACTATCTCTTATCTACGTCGGAGCAGCTCGTACACGGTGCACCTCCACTACCTCCCTCCCCCGTAGGTACACGTGCTCACGTATCTAGTTGATTTAGATCGCACATTTATTGCCGCCGTGATCCGTGACGAGGTGACAATTGTTTTTGTGCGTGTGTGCTTGTTTCAGGGTGTCGGGTTACAGTGACGATCGTGTTATATTGCGGGTTGGTATTGATTTTATAGAACGTTAAGGATGTATTTGCTATATAGACAGTAAGATTCAACCTATTACATCGAGTATGAGCAGAGATGATTTGAATTTAAGGCGGTACCCCGAGCAAAACGCCGCGCAAGCCGTTTTTTGTGCTGTTTTTATGAGCTATCTACTCGTTATTTAAAAAGAAATATCAATTGATAAAAATAAATTAAAATTCTAATTAATATTGATTCTAAAACGGTAGATTTAGTTTTTTTTTAAATATTGTATATATTTCACTAATTTCCTTCCAAAAAAACATAAAAATGAGAAATAATTATTGATATTTTGCATCTCCTCGTAAAGTGTTTATTAATTATTTTTTGTACTAACACTAATGGATAGACAATTTAGTAACGAACATTTTCGTAGATTTTTTTTCAAAAGACCAAAAATCGATTTTATAAAGATTTTATTCTAAAATCTGGGCGTATTCACTACTGTAATTCATGCGCCACCAGTGCCGCTAGACCAATAGGAATGCTCATATCGCATGCCGATTTTTTGGTCAGGGTACCGTCTTAAGTCACCTTAGATTAATACTGCTCCAAGGCAGGCATCGCTGTGGTTGGAGACAAGTCTGCGAGGCTGAAGTGGGATTGGGCGGGTCACATTTGTAGGATGCAGGAGGATAGATGGGCCAGGATCGCCACGCAGTGGGTACCTGGAGACGGACGTCGTAAGCGAGGCAGGCCTAAAAAACGCTGGCGTGACGATCTGGACTCATTTCTACCGAATTGGCCGGAGAAGGCAGGAGACAAAGTAGCCTGGAAAGATGTGGGGGAGGTCTTTGCCCAGCAATGGGACAATGTGGGCTAAATAAAAAAAAATGCAATAATATCTCGTCACAAAGAGTTTTTAGGTGACTTATCTCATTATAATTATTTTCTAAATCAACGAAATTAATGTTGAACTGCCTGAAACTGAAATAAAACTAAGGTTGGATTGTCTCAATCATTAAAATGTAGTAAGTTTTTTTTCTTTTTTATAAATTATAGGCTTGCGCTTGACCACTATCTCACCTGATGGTAAGCGATGATGTGGTCGACGGTGAAGCACGCTTGCCTAGAAGTAACCTATTCACTCTTGACTTAAAGACTCCTAGATTGTAGCTATCGGGAAACACAAACTCCGGCAGGGAATTCCACTCCTTAGCTGTACGCATAATGAAAGTATTTCCAAAACGTTTAGTGCGTATGGGTATGTATGTGTAGTAAGTAATGTAATGTCTAAACGTAGCATATGGTTGCCGAATTACACGTCAGTGGTTGAACTACTAAGTGTTACCAAACTGTTAGGTTGAACTACTAAGTGTTACCAAACTGTTAGGTTGAACTACTAAGTGTTACCAAACTGTTAGGTTGAACTACTAAGTGTTACCAAACTGTTAGGTTGAACTACTAAGTGTTACCAAACTGTTAGGTTGAACTACTAGGTTTTAGCACCTTTTATGTCATACCTTTATCATATACCGAGACTGTATTTTTTGTGGTATGTCCTTATATTATTATATATTTTATTTTATATATTTGTCGCATCAGATTGGCCGATTGATGCAAACCATCGGGTGGTCAGGATGTATTCCCTTAGGTTAAGACATCTTGTGTGGACAGGTCGTTGGGTACAATCGTGAAAATCAAATCACAGAAGTTATTCGATACAATGGGTTTATTTAAATAGTCACAACTCAGTTACATTTTTGCTTACTAATATTACGGATCGACACTGATTCTACGACGTGTTAGCTCTACGGCGTTCAGTACTCAACTGCCATATTTTATGTTCCCCACCACGCAAGTGGTTAGAAATAGCGCGCCAATGCGTAGTTATTCTTGCTTTGCCGCCAGATGGCGTGCTTGCGATTTGTTTTAACGTCCGTACTATTGACTAAACCCGACATATTAATACCCACCGTATGGGTAAATGGCGGACTCCAACCAACTAAAACCCCACAGTTCAAATCACCCATGTGTCAGGGTACCCTGGCGCCTTTTGCGCCATTTTGCGCTATGGGTGCGGTGTCAGTAAATTGTCGATTTCTCGGAAGTTTTGAATGAGAACCATGTATGAAACTTATGTTGTTACAATCTCTATGAAATAAGCTATCATATTTCAAATGTATTTATCCAGTTTTACCTTGTAAGTATTGGTAATTGTTGTCTAAAGTCAGTGTAAGGGATTTTTTTTCCAGTTTCGTGTATAAAAGGAGATAGAAATAAAAAAATGAACCATTATTTCATAAAGTTTTAATTTTATTTACAGGAATACACCCTATTTCACAATAATCAATCAAAATAACACACCTCCCGATACATTTTTTCATCCCACGGGCATTACAAACTATTAAAAAAAAAAAATAAGGCAAATCGGCAGAGTGGACAGTTGCTGTTTTTTTTATTCGAATTAGTTTCGTTACCACTACAATTAAATGCATTATTTATGTTGTTAATTAACGTAGCATTGTAAATAACAACAGTTTGATATAGTCATATTTGCAAAAATAATATATAAAATATTCGCACGCGGAAAAAAATAAACAACAATGTCGGACGGCGTTCGTTGAAATACGTATATCTGCTGGAATTTAGGCCAAATACAAAAAAAAACTATTAAAAACAGTTCAAAACTTACCGTTCCATATTTTTCCAGCAGAAAACAATAGCCACACAAAAAAAAAAATTTGATCACAAAAAGTTTGAGCACGGCCCCTTGTGCTGTCAAAAATGGCGACCGCCCGGTGCACAGATTTAAAAAATAAATATTACGGTCTTGGGCGGATCCAAAGACCAGCGGGGTATTTTTTTTTCATAATTGTCTATTAAACTATCGAATGAAACCAAGATTTGTGGCGAATATTCTCCTTACTGACATATTTCAAGCCAAAAACAAGAACAACCCTAAAATGTCAAAAATTGGCAGAGAGGCAGACCGGACAAATGAGCGACCGATGACAGCTGGCAGAGAGGCAGAGTGGACAACGAAAGGGCAACTCAACACGAAGGGAAAAAAAATGCCTGCTACGTAGATTACTGATACATTGCCAAGATACATTACATACTTATTTTAACAAGCTATCAAACAACCTGAAACCACTTAGCGTAACAAGGATCTTTATTACGCCATTTTATCCGCATTTAAAAATTGAGATTTTCATTTTAACGAGGGCGGAAATATTTTCCTTCAGAAATTCATGGCGTGTAAAGCGTGTTACTTAATAAATGTAAAAAGTATCGTATAGCGGACAGTGGAGTGCTCTGCGAGGAGAGGCGGGCGAGAATTAATTGCTACTATATCGTACGCGGGCAAGACTGCCAGGGATTATAGAAATGATGATGCGGCAACGAAGAGGGGGCAGGAAATGTTGGGAGTGGACAGTTTGAAAGTTAATGGATAGGCAGAGAGGTATAAGGATGGTGAAAATATCTGGTTTAATAAAAAAAACATTGTGCAACAAGCTCTCAAAAGAGAACATTCATGGAAAAACTAAAAAGCCATTTGTAGTTCATTCTTCAGATAATTGAGATTTGTTATTAGGTTTGGGTTGATAAGATTAACACACTACGTCAATTTGCCTTTTTATATAACTGACAAAGAATGAAAGTTATGATTTATATGAAAATAAAAATATTTATATAAAACAAAAATCTTTGATAGTCAGTTTGCTAACCAGTCTTAGTTTCCCTATCTTGTTGAACATATCACTGTCTTTCAAAACGAAACACCATGAATGTCACTATGTTTTACATTGTAGTTTCTTTTAAATAAAAATAAAATGTCTAGGTTAGTTTGTCAGCTCATGCAGTCCGTGTCACATCGCTCGGCGTGGCCATCCACTGTCCACTCGTCGGCCGTACGGCGCGCGGCGCAGCCTCAGTGAAGCGCACTGATTGCCTCAATTTCACCCTTTAACATTTCGTCCGATAGGTTTAAACGGAAAGGTTGCATGAAAAATTGTGCAGTGTGCCTGTGATGTGCTATGGAGCGGTGCATTATTCCTGAGTGGTGGTAGGTACATTATTTAATGGTTTTCACTTTTAAAAGAAAGGACAATCAATCTGCCTGGACTATTTGCATCAGATGCATTTTTTAAATACATAGAACGATTGCCTATTTGCACGTCACAACCCAGTGATTGGGTAACTGGGCTTTTAAGCGTAACAAAATTATTCCTTAAAGCGCACCCATGATGAAAAATAGAGAAGAGTATGATGGATTCATTAATGATATCGATAGACAGTTTTAAATCAACTGTCCTACTTGTATATTTATTAAAACGGACTACCAGGCAAACATAAATTAACTGGAGCTACTTGTTTAACCACTCTGCTCTACAAGATTTTGACACATGACATTCCAGCTGAGTCGACAGGTTGTTGCAAATTACGTCATGAAATTCAGGAATTTACATGAACTTTCAACATTCGAATTTATTCAGAAAAATAAAAAAACTTATTTTATGGCTATTTTACACAATTTATTTCTAAAAAATATCTTTATTTACATGTTGAGGTCAGTTTAACCGTGTCAGTGTACTGCAAAATGTGTACAAAATACGAATTACTACACCTTTCCAAACAGTAGACAATTTAGATTTGCAAAAAATATATGCATAAACAACGTTTTTGCTTGCGAAAATGATGCAAAAGGACAACATAAAGATAGACTCATTTTATTTGCGTCCTTATTTACCTAAGCAAAATTTTGCTTAAAATTTTGATGCAACGTTGCATCAATATTTCTTTGGTGTTGTTATTTTATGCTGTCCACTCACGCGTCTCATCTATATCTATAAAAGCGAAAGGTGAATGACTGACTGACTGACTGACTGACTGACTGACTGATCAATCAACGCACAGCCAAAACTGCTAAGCCTAGAAGCATGAAATTTGGCAGAAAGGTTCTTCAAGTGACGTAAGTGTGCACTAAGAAAGGATTTTTGGAAATTCTACCCCTAAGGGGGTAAAAAGGGGGTTGAAAGTTTGTATGAAAAATCTAATTCCTTCGAACAAAATTCTTGAAACATAGCACAAATAGTATTCTCAGTAAATGATAAAGATTGACATTATTCGTTTTTCGAAACTACCCCCAAATGATGAATTAGGGGGTGTTGAAGCTTGTATGGAAAAATCAGATTTCTTTGATCAATAAACTTGAAACTTGTCACAAATACTTATATAAATGAATAATAAAGGTTGCTACTATTATTTTTTGAAACTACCCCCAAAAGACGATTTCGGGGTGTTAATTTTTTTTTGATGAATCTTATTACTTCAGTTAATAAACTTGAAACTTTACATAAATACCAATCTAAATAAACAATAAAGGCTTTAACTGTTGGTTTTTCGAAACTACCCCCAAAAGATGATTTAGGGGATGTATTTTTTTTTGAAGAATCTGATTTCTTGGGTGAATAAACATGAAACTTGACATAAATACCATGCTAAATAAACAATAAAGGTTTGTAACACACCTCATCATTACTATAAATATTAATATTTCTGTTATGTATTATATAACTAGCGCCATCTGTGCATAAAGTAGTAAACTGATATGGATTACGATTCCTTTGTGGAACGTAAGTTATAGAGGACTCACTTAGGCAACTTCATCGATGGTATTGTAAGTGGTTCGAAGTGGAACCACTAGATGTCGCTGTTTATTGACAGACGTTTTCTAGATCGCGGTGTTAAGAATTACCGCCAGTTAATGACTTCGACAGATTATTGTTGTTCGTCAACGCTATTCCCAGCTAGCAGTACGGTGCGTTTACGGATCCTCGTCCTAATTGGAAAGGTCACGTAGGACGCCTATGTTAGTTGGTTCTGTAGCCCGTATCCTTACCATAAGGAATATATTTTTTGGATTAGAGGGCTAAGTACCCCGCCTTCGTCCGAGCGGACTTGGCTGTGTGTGTACTACGTCCTATTATACTTATATAAAGTAATGTGACAAAGTGTATCTGTTGCCCTACTTGAAATAAAAACCTGCAAGAATCTCGCGTGTTTTCTTCATACGTGTGACGTCACGACAAAACTTCCTACAAACTGGCGCCCAACGTGGGGCAAGAAGACGACCCAAAGTACGTCATACGTTCCGGACGAAGCACAACAGCAAGTGTTAGTAGGAAAGCAGAGAAGCCTGTTCTACACTAATAACTCGCTACCACGACTGTGTTGCGGTAGGCAGACGAAACAAAGCCCTATACTCTCAAGACCGATGCCAGTAGCTACGCACCTGGAGCAGTTCTGGTCCAGGGGGAGATGGAAGATGAGCATACCATTAGCAAGCAAGCTCAGAACCCATACAACCACTTCGATGAAGAGGACGCCCCAGGAAGAAGATTGTTGCCGACAAGCCTTTACCTGGAGACAAGAGAGGACGCGGACGTCCTCAGAAACAATAACGCCCTATTATTCAGTCCTTCACGCCGAGACGTCTTTGAGGACTGAGGGGGAGATTGTAACACACCTCATCATTACTATAAATATTAATATTTCTGTTATGTATTATATAACTAGCGCCATCTGTGCATAAAGTAGTAAACTGATATGGATTACGATTCCTTTGTGGAACGTAAGTTATAGAGGACTCACTTAGGCAACTTCATCGATGGTATTGTAAGTGGTTCGAAGTGGAACCACTAGATGTCGCTGTTTATTGACAGACGTTTTCTAGATCGCGGTGTTAAGAATTACCGCCAGTTAATGACTTCGACAGATTATTGTTGTTCGTCAACGCTATTCCCTATAAGTATCATCTGCCCAGTAATAACAAGTCATACCAAATCCCTGATAAGAGTGGAGCAGCACGGCTTTCAGGAAGGCAAATCGGTTTTGACTAACCTTGTCGCTTACATCACGCCTATCATGGACGGAATTGATGGAAACCAGCAGATTGACTCGGTCTACACTGATTTTGCTAGCGCCTTCGATTGCGTAGATCACAAACTACTTATTAGTAAGCTGCAAAATCAGTGTGGTATTTGTGGTTCGATGCTGAGTTGGTTTGAATCATACCTCGAAAATCGTGAGCAGGTGGTGATTTTGGCCGGACACGAGTCTAACAAATACATTGCCACATCCGGAGTACCACAAGGGTCCCATTTGGGCCCAATACTGTTCTTACTCTTTGTCAACGATATCGTGACTCAAATCCACCATTGCCGTTGCTCCCTTTTTGCCGATGACATGAAAATCTCACGTCGCATCAGCTCAGTATCTGACGCCAATATGATACAGGCAGACCTGGACCGGGTTTATGAGTGGTATTGCGTCAACAAAATGAAGCTTAATGCGTCAAAATGCCAACATATTCGCTTTACACGAAAAAGAAAGGTGATTGAGACGGGCTTTCGCATAAATAACGAGGAAATCGCTGTTGTACCAGAAGTTAGGGACTTAGGCGTGATTCTGGACTCTAAATTAAGTTTTATTCCTCATTACAGCAGCATGGTAAAGAAGGGTGCAAAAATGTTGGGTTTCATAAAACGCAACACCAAAGACTTCAAGCATACTGCCTCTAGGATAACATTATTTAATACTTTGGTGCGTAGTGTGCTTGAATTCGGCAGTGTTGTCTGGAACCCACACTATGCTGTACACTCTGATCGTATCGAGTCGCTCCAAAGGTCTTTCACAAGGCATCTTGCATTTGTTACCCCTGGTGTCAGCATGCGATGTTCATACGAAGAAAGACTGTCTCGTTTCGGGCTATGCACCCTTCAGCATCGCAGACGCATGTTGGACTTGCTGTTCCTCCAGAAAATTGTGCGGAGTCCCACATCGTGTGATGGACTTTTGGAGCGTATCGGGATATGCGTTCCTAAATTAAATGCCCGGCGAAAATGTAGGAACTTGTTTAATACCCCCCAACAAAAATCGAATCTTGGGATGAATTCCCCTATGACAAGGCTTCCTTCAGCGTACAATGCTTGGTGTGAGCTACTTGATCTAGACATACCAGGCCCCTCAGAAAGTATTGCGAAAAAAAGTTTTTATATATGGGAGACTGGCCAGTTATAATGTTTTTCGAAAATATGATTATTTATAAGTAAAAATAAGTAAGTTCCAATTTCAAAATTTCCCTCCACATTTTTTGCGAGTTAATTCAAAGTATTGTGTCTCACTGAAATATGGATCTGCGCCGGGAACATTTTAGAGCTATGATTTTATACGATTTCAAGTGTCGCCTGAAACCGGATGAATCGTACGATAGACTTCAAATGGCATTCATGGATGAAGGCCCTTCCAAGGCAACCGTGTATCGTTGGTATAACGAATTCAAGCGCGGTCGACCAACTTTGGGGGATGACGAAAGAAGCGGTCGCCCTTTGACGGCTGTTACCGAAGAAAACGTGCTAGCAGTGAAAAATTTAATCCAAGACAATAGGCGAATTACATATCAGGAGATTCAACACATATTGAAGATTGGATCGGGAAGCGTTCACGAGATTCTACACAGCCATCTTCGCGTGAGGAGGATAGTATCACGCTGGGTGCCGCACAACCTCACCGATGCTCAGAAGCAGGCCCGGGTGGAATGGTGCCGTGATATGCTTAACAAATTTGAAGCAGGCTCGTCTCGGCGTGTTTACGACATCGTTACAGGTGATGAGTCCTGGATTTATCAATACGACCCAGAAACCAAGCGCCAGTCGACTGTTTGGGTGTTTCAAAATGAGCCAACGCCTACCAAAGTGAAGCGATCTAGAAGCGGGGGTAAGATTTTGATCGCTAGCTTTTTTAATTTGACTGGCCACTTGGTATCAATTCCCTTACGGGATCAAAGAAGCATTAATGCCGAATGGTATACTACCAAATGTTTGCCAGAAGTTTTCTCTGTTATAAGCAACAAGCGACCAAACACAGGGCTCCGCGGGCTACTGCTCCACCACGACAATGCACCTGCGCACACCGCACTCAAAACGAGGGACTTCCTGGACAGCACGCCAGTCAAACTCCTGGGTCACCCTCCTTACAGCCCTGATCTAGCACCGTGTGACTTCTTTTTATTCCCAAAAATAAAAAATCAGCTCAAAGGGATACAATTTTCGTCGCCGGAAGATGCGCTGGCTGCGTTCGAGCAGGCTGTAAACGAGGTGTCTGCGGCGGACTGGAAAAAGTGTTTTGAAAACTGGTTTAGGCGCATGAATCTTTGTATAGAGGCTGGTGGAAAGTACTTTGAAAAGATTTAATAAAAATATATGTACGTATAGAACAATTTTTTTTAGTTTCGCAAAACTTTCTGAGTGTCCCACGTATTTCATGACCGCCCCACTCAGCTCAGACGAAAGATCTTAGGAAAGGAAAAGAAAGATGTGGTCTGTGTGAAATGATAATTTGATTTTAATACAATTATTTTACAATTATTTTTATTCTCATTGTTTTAATTTAATTGATTTGTAATTTTTGACTCACGATTCTTATTTTTTATTTATAATTTTTACTGTATTTTTGCTTATTTTATAATTACTTTTTTTTTCTTTGGTAGATTTGATTTTTGACATGTGATTTTATTTTTGAAAGTGCTGTGCACATCTGTTATTGACATAGACACTAGAATAAGACCCCAGAAAATGTAATATGTCCATGTTTGTGTTAGTGTTGTTGATGTGCCTTGAATAAATAAATAAATAAAATAAATAAATTCCCAGCTAGCAGTACGGTGCATTTACGGATCCTCGTCCTAATTGGAAAGGTCACGTAGGACGCCTCTGTTAGTTGGTACTGTAGCCCGTATCCTTACCATAAGGAATATATTTTTTGGATTAGAGGGCTAAGTACCCCGCCTTCGTCCGAGCGGACTTGGCTGTGTGTGTACTAAGTCCTATTATACTTATATAAAGTAATGTGACAAAGTGTATCTGTTGCCCTACTTGAAATAAAAACCTGCAAGCATCTCGCGTGTTTTCTTCATACGTGTGACGTCACGACAACACTTCCTACAGGTTGTCATTATTATTTTTTTGCAACTACCCCCAAAATACGATTTAGGAGGTATTACAGTGTTTTGCAAAAATCTGATTTCTTGGGTCAATAAACTTGAAACTTGACACAAATACTAACCTAAATGAACAATAAAGGTTGCTATTATAATTTTTTGAAACTATCCCCAAAAGAAGATTTAGGGGTGTTATTTTTTTTTTGAAGAATCTAATTTCTTGGGTCAATAAATATGAAACTTTGCTTAAATACCAACCTAAATAAACAATAAAGGTTTTCATTATTAGTTTTTCGAAACTACCCTTAAAATACGATTTCGGGGTGGTGAAGATTTTTGATTACTTTTACTGCACATAGCTTCTTATTAAGATGTAGGGGAGCACTTAGGAGGGATTTTTGGAAATTCAACTTTTGAAGGAGTTAAAAGGGAGACATTTATTTGTATGAAAAATCTTATTCTTTGGGCAAAAATAATAAATAACGGCCACCAGTCAATATGCATTTAAGCGGATGTTGCGACATTATTTTCTACACCATTAGCAGAGTCTTCTCAATCACCTTTCTATTAATTTATATATGTATTTATATATAAAGGTATTTATTATAGAAAATATATATGTATGTTTATTTTAACTACAATATATACATTATTATTCAATTTTACTTGTGTTTTTTTCAATTTTTATGCACCTGCCATGTTATCTCTCCACCACCCTTGGTTGACTGGTAGAGAATGCCTCAGGCATTAAGTCCGCCTATGTATCTGTATGTTGCATGAAGTTTCAAATAAATAAATAAAGGGTGGCATCATTAGTTTTTCGGAATTATCCCCAGAAGACGATTTAGTGGTGTTAAAGTTTCTTTGAAGAATCAAATGGCACTAATACGGGGAACTACCGAACTGGACCGTTTGTCTCAGGTAAATATAGTTGTGAGTGACGTTTTAGTGTGTTGCGTAATTTACGCTGTATTAGGTTTTGGTGTTGTGTCGCGTAATTTACGCAGCAATCGTTTTCATACTAAAGTAATTTTTGGACCACCCGAAATTATGCGTCTCAAAAAACCCGACCAGTCTTCTGCTCCTTCTATACATATAAAATGCTAAGTGATGAATGATAAGTTTATTTAAAAAATAATCATATTACTTGGGTTAATAAACTTGAAACTTAAGCAATAAAAGTTTTTATTATTAGTTTTCAAAACTGACCCCAAAAGATTGTTTTTTTGATGAATCTTACTTCTTGAGTTAATTAACTTTAAACTTGACATATATACCAACCTAGGTAAACAATACAGGTTGAAAATTCTTAGTTTTTTTAAACTAACCCCAAAATACGGTTTTTTTAGGGGTGTTAAGGTTTTTTGAAGAATCTTATTTCTTGAGTTATTAAACTAGAAACTTGACATAAATATCAACTTAAGTAAACAATAAAGGTTGTCACTATAAGTTTTTAGAAACTACACTCAAAAGTCGATTTAGGGAGAGTTAAAGTTTTTTGAAAAATCTTATTTATTGGGTTAATAAACTTGATAGTTGACATAAATACCAACCTAAGTAAACAATAAAAGTTTGTCATTATATTTTTTTGAAACTACCCCCCAAAATAGGATTAAGTGGGTGTTAAAGTTTGTTATGAATCATACTGGACAAGCTTTCGTTTTTGATGTAGGGATCTAGGGGAGCACGAAGAAGGAATTTGCGGAAAATCAAACTTTCACCATCATCATCATTTCAGCCAAAAAACGTCCACTGCTAAACATAGGCCTTCCCCAAGCGCCGCCACACTGATCGGTCCTGTGCGTTTCGCATCCACCGGACTCCCGCAGCCTTGACCAGGTCGGACTTCCTAATTTGCGTTTTCCGGTTCGCAGTCACCACTGAACTGTCAACCTTTAAGGGGGTGAAAAGGGGGCAATTTGTTTGTATGAACAATCTCATTCCGTGGAGATAAAGTAAATAATCAAAATTTACATAAAAGATTTTTTAAAACTACCTCCCCCCTGAACGGGTTAAATGATTTTAG
This sequence comes from Orthosia gothica, assembly GCA_949775005.1. Lineage (NCBI taxonomy): Eukaryota > Metazoa > Arthropoda > Insecta > Lepidoptera > Noctuidae > Orthosia > Orthosia gothica. The sequence goes on along the minus strand of OX459039.1, from coordinate 1,783,516 downwards.
TTTTTTTGAGACATCTTACTGAGCAATCTAACTAAAATAAACAAAAAATTAAAAAGAGAAGGGTATATTAAGTTTTAAGGGGCGGCTTTTACTTTGTAGCGGTAACCTAAAATGTATTATTCTTTAAAACGAATCGTCCCAAACCTATAAGCCGTAGAACTTTAAGAAACCACATTTTTATTTGGTTTAATAACAGCTTATTTTTGGTTGCCATCACACGAACGAAGTCGCGGGCGGAGTTAATATTATAAATGTGAAAGTAACTCTGTCTGTCTCTCTGTCTACCTTTTCTTGCTTAAACCGCTGAACCGATTTTAATGTAATTTGGTTCGGAGATATTTTGAGACCCTGGGCAGGACATAGGATAGTTTTTATCCAAACATACTTACGGAAATCATTCTTAAGGGAGTGGAAAGAGGGGTAGACGTTTGTATGGAAAACCTACAATATTAAGCCGCGATATAAAAAATAAGCAATTCGAATTACTAATGCTTCGCAGACGAAGTCGCGGGCAACAGCTAGTATAATAATAATAATAGAAAGTGTGCCTGTCAGTCACACCGAAGGTGAATGGACTCGGGAGGTCGAACGAGCGTGCGATGCAATACAAGAAATGGGGGCTATCACGATCAGCCCCCAAGATGTAGCCCGTGCAGTCCGTCCGTTGCCAAACTGGAAATCTCCAGGGCCGGACGGGCTGCACAACTTCTGGGTAAAGTGGCTACAAAGGTCGCACGCTCGTTTGGCATCTCAGTACCAGGCAGCCTTAGAGTCTGGTTCGCTACCCAAGTTCCTTACAACAGGAATAACCCACCTGCTCCACAAGTCTGGTAGCACCGCGGAACCCAAAAATTATAGACCTATTACATGTTTACCAACGGTCTATAAGGTTCTTACATCCATTTTGAGAGTTAAAATTAATAAACACGTCGACGATAACTCGATCATGTCGGTCTCTCAGAATGGATGTAGGAACGGGTCCCGCGGTACTAAGGAGCTACTCCTTTTAGATATGGCCATTAGCCAACAGGTTCGGCGTTCCCGAAAGGATCTGTCGACATGATGGATAGATTATAAGAAGGCCTATGACTCGGTGCCTCATACATGGCTCATGAGGGTGCTAGAATTGTATAAAATAGATACAACTCTACGCACCTTCCTGATATCGTGTATGGGGCAGTGGAGCACAGTCCTTCGCTATCCAGGATGTCGAAATATCCAGAGGAATAGCGAACCTGTAAGGATCGAGCGAGGTATATTTCAGGGCGATAGTTTGAGCCCACTTTGGTTTTGCCTGGCCCTGAATCCGCTAAGCATGCTGCTGGAGAATTCAGGCCTCGGCTATCGGTTGATGAGAGGTGGTCAGGTTATATCTCACCTCCTTTACATGGATGACCTGAAGCTCTTTGCCCCCAGCAATCTTCAGTTGATGGAGCTACTGAAGGTAACTGAAACTTTTAGTAGCGCCATCAGGATGGAGTTTGGTGTGGACAAATGTGCGGTCATGCATGTAAAGCGAGGGAAGATTTTGGAATCCGTGGGAATTCAACTCGCGGATTCCATAAGCCTGAGATCCCTCTCTCCAAACGAAACCTATAAGTATTTGGGTATGTCGGAAGCGTTAGGTATCAGCACTACTGACATGAAGCAATCGTTGAGGGAACGCTTCTTTGGCCGCCTGAAGAAGGTACTCAATAGCCTTCTTTCGGGCGGAAACAAGGTGCGCGCCTTCAACGGTTGGGTCATGCCGGTATTTATGTACTCTTTCGGCATACTCAAATGGACTCAAACGGAACTCGACGCCCTGGATAGGCGGGTCCGCACATTGCTGACTGCAAATCGAATGCATCACCCACGATCGTCGGTCATGAGATTGTATATCCCGCGGAAGTGTGGAGGCCGAGGCTTTTTAAATGCCAAAAACCTTCACAACCGCGAGATATGCAATCTCAGGGAATATTTTCTAAACACAGACGTGGGTATGCATCGAGATGTAGTAGCAGTGGACAAGGGACTCACCCCGCTCTCCTTGGCGAATGAGAACTGGCGCAAACCTGTAGTGCTTGACACTAACGACCGCAGGGCGGTATGGCAGAGTAAGGAGCTTCACGGACGCTTTTTCCGGGCCCTTCATGGGTCCGATGTAGATCAGTCAGCGTCCGTAGCCTGGCTGCGTTTCGGTGACCTCTTTGGGGAAACTGAAGGTTTTGTATGTGCAATTATGGATGAAGTTATCATGACGAATAACTACCGGAGATTTATTGTGAAGGATGGCACGGTTGACATCTGTCGGGCATGTCACCGTCCGGGTGAATCGATCCGCCACATTATCTCTGGTTGTTCTCGTCTAGCTAACGAAGAATATTTGCATAGGCACAACCTTGTAGCCAGGATTATCCATCAGCAACTTGCTCTGAAATACACTCTTGTGGCATCGGAGGTGCCGTACTACAGGTATGTGCCCGACCCAGTTCTCGAGAATGGCAATATCACATTGTACTGGGATCGGTCCATCATCACTGACAGGACTATTGTAGCCAATAAGCCTGATATAGTGGTGGTGGACCGAATCGAGAGGCGTGCAATGATTGTTGACATTACCGTCCCGCATGACAGAAACCTCGTGAAGGCCGAGAAAGATAAGCAAATCAAGTATCTTGACTTGGCTCGCGAGGTTGTCGACATGTGGGAAGTGGATACAGCGATCATTGTACCGATAGTCGTGTCAGCCAATGGCTTAATAGCCACGAGCCTCGACCAACACCTTAGGAGGCTCTCGTTAGGCGGCTGGGTCAAGGGCCTGATCCAGAAAGCAGTATTGCTGGACACGGCTCGTATTGTTAGGAGGTTCCTCTCTCTGGAGCCCTGACCGCCGGTAGCTTGGACCCTGTTCCCGATACCGGTGGGCCTCTATTTTTTATATTTTTAAATGTTTTTTTTTTTTTTGTAATTTAATTTATAAAATATTTAAAAATGTAAAGAATAAGAAAAGAAAGTGAATAAAGGAGATAATAATAATAAAATAGTCTGAGTCCACTGTGGTTTTGTTTAGCCCTGAACCCTCGTAATACATTGCTGGAGGGTTCAGGCCTGGGCTATCGGTTGAGAAGAGGAGGTCAGGTCATATCACCTTCGATCCCTTTCCTCAACCGAAACTTACAAGTATTTGGGTATGTCGGAAGCACTAGGCATCAACGCTACTGACGTGAAACAGTCGTTGAAGGAACGCTTCTTTGGCCGCCTGAAAAAAGTACTAAATAGTCTTTTATCAGGCGGGAACAAGGTGCGCGCCTTCAACGGCTGGGTCATGCCGGTCTTGATGTATTCTTTCGGCATACTCAAATGGACTCAGACAGAACTTGACGCCCTGGATAGAAGAGTCCGCACATTGCTTACCGCAAATCGTATGCATCACCAACGATCATCGGTTATGAGACTGTATATCCCGCGGAAGTGCGGTGGTCGTGGCTTTTTAAATGCTAAGACCCTGCACAACCGCGAGGTATGCAGTCTTAGGGAATACTTCCAGGCCGTCGACGTGGGTATGCATCGAGATGTGGTAGCGGTGGACAAGGGCCTTACCCCGCTCTCCTTGGCTAACGAGAACTGGCACAAACCTATAGTACTAATGACCGCAGGGAGGTATGGCAGAGCAAGGAGCTTCACGGACGCTTCTACCGGGTCCTACATGGGCCCGATGTAGATCTTTTAGCGTCCGTGGCCTGGCTGCGATTTGGTGACCTTTTCGGGGAAACCGAAGGTTTTGTCTTTGCGATTATGGACGAAGTTATGATGACAAACAACTACCGGAAATACATTGTGAAGGACGGCACAGTTGACATCTGTCGGGCATGTCACCGGCCGGGGCGGGAATCTATCCGTCACATTATCTCCGGTTGTTCTAGTCTGGCTAACGGAGACTACTTGCATAGACACAACCTTGTAGCCAGGATTATCCATCAGCAACTTGCTCTTAAATACAATCTTGTGGAATCGGAAGTGCCTTACTATAAGTATGTGCCCGACCCAGTTCTCGAAAATGGCAATGTCACATTGTATTGGGATCGGTCTATCATCACTGACAGGACTATTGTTGCGGTATATATCTGCGGTAGACCTGCATTCGAGATAAAAACGTCTCTAAACCAAGCCTCTGGAGATAAGAAGCTGATCACATTATGCTCTGGCTCGTGTTGGATTAGCAGAGTAATCCGAGATGTTAGAAGTAAATCAGAGCGTTAATTATAAACCACGATCCTTCGGGCTATGTGTAGTAGTGTGTGCATGGGTTCGGTAAATATATGTTTATTCTGAGTTATTTATTGGTATTCCAGGATAGCCAGACCAGTTTATTAACCGAAGGTTCTACATTATTGACCAGTAATTTTGCTGGTGCCTTCGCCTGCCTGGAAATCGAAAATTATGCCATAGCAACCTATAAAATTATATTAGTAACCTATTTACATATTATTACAAACTTTTGCGTTTATAATATAAAATAATATGAGAAGAATTATTCAACCAACTATTTTTGTTTTGTAGTGAGGAATATTTAAGCGTACAGAAAAAATGTTCCAAGTAACCTAAAGTCTATGACTAGTGTGTGTTGTCAGTGATAACTTATGGGTACTGAGACTTGGCGGCTCACAATGAACCTTATCAGAAAGCTTAAAGTCACCCAAAACGCAACGGAGACGGCTATGCTCGGCGATTCCTTCCGTGATCGAATCAGAAATGAAGATATCCGCAGGAGAGCCAGGGTCGCCGACATAGCCCGAAGAATTGCCAAACCAAAGTGGCAGTGGGCAGGGCACATTGCTCGCATAACGGATGGTCGATGTGACTGAAAAGTTCTGGAGTGGCGACTGCAATCCGAAAGACGCAACGTTGGAAGGTCTCCTACTAGGTGGACCGATGACGTGGTTAAGGCTGTGGGAATCCTGTGGATGCGAAACGCGCAGGATCGATCAGTGAGGCGATGCTTGGAAAAAAAAAATGAATTGAAATGATGATGATGAACCAAAAGCAATGGTTCTTATTTTCTGATAGCAGTCGCATGAAAAGTCAAGTAAATGAACCCAATCTAAAATATAGTTATTGGCAATACATATTTTGTGTATTCTGACTCTTATGTATAAATTATTTGTACACATACTCGTATTTTGGTCCAATACGAATCTATATTAATTTTATTCTTGAACGTAGCTTCCACTTATATGTATGACTTTCGTCAATTTCAATTCCGTAGCGGCAAAGTTCGAGATGAATGGTAATATTGTGATCCAATCATATATATCATTTCAATAAGCTTGTTTAGACGAGATGTATACCAATATCTATGACTTGCCAATACAAATATCTATGCTTGTATTTGTAAGGGCTAGTTTGAATGGTGTTTTGTTTACTGAACCTCGAAGAAACTGTATTTTAGTAAGTTTTTTAGCAGGAATTCGTAAGATAGGAAACTAAAAACAACGTTCAGTACGATAGCGAGTATGAAAATGAAACTGGAAAAAAGATCCATTGAATATTTTCCAAAAATTGAGCGCAACAAGTAAGTATCGATACCAGGCCCTCAAGAGACACGAAGATATTTTTTTTCAATCCGTCGTCCTTGTACACGAACGCCACACAAACGTAATATTGTAATGTCGTACCTTTTTCGTATGAATGGAATAACACCTCATTTGTCAAAAGGGAAAGAAGGGGAGTCGGTGAGGGAAATACGTATTGTACTTATATCTATGTTTGAGGAAATAAAGAAGCAAGGGAACGAAGAATAATTTATTACAATAAAATAGAATGTGTGGAACTTGGCGGTTGTCCGAAAGCGGCAGAATGTTTTTGGGAAAAATGTGAAAATGACAAAGTGAAGGAAATGGCATTGACGTGAAACCGTGTTGTAAAGAATCCGAACGTCAGAAAAACATATTGTACTGACGACTAGCCCTACTTACAGCTACATTCAGTAGTTAATAGACTGTCTGTCAACAGATTGAGGACGACATGTTCCAACAAATGACCCATGTTCAGTGTACCTCACATTGTGTCGCGCCAGCTGTACTCGAGGCTTGTTACCCGTCACTCAATGATGAGACTCGCGGCAGTGACCAGTGAGGTGGCACAACAGCAGGAAATCTTACATGTTACACGTACGGAACACGGCTGTCGGCTTTGTTCGATATAATAAATTATGTTATAATAAAGAAATAAAGGAAAACATAATAAATGATACGCATTAACATCCGGGGCTAGATCCAGCTAGGCTAGGATTAAAATTCAGGCGAAAACTGGGATAAAACTGCCGAATAATATCGCTGTTGACAACTAGCAAATAAAAAGGAAGAAACACTTTACAGCTTTCACGAACTGTTTGCCAAATGGGAAAAAATTTGAAAGAATTAGAAAATATCCGACCACAGAGAGCAGGCCACTACAAGCCAGTCTTTTTCGCAATGTGTCGGACGAAGGCGCGGCCGGTAAAAGGATAACCCTGTAAAAGGGATAATTCTTTAAGGAATAGTGAATTGTATGGGACCAGCGCCTTAATGCCATTGATTGACGCTCGACACTTATTTTTAAGATTTTTCGTCTTTCGTATGTTTAAATTAGCCCTGCGACAAAAAGATCTCATAAAACCTGTTCATAATATTAGCATGAAACCACCATTTTACCTTTGCTACTTATAAAAGGTTCGCATTGATTGGTAAAAATGAAGCTCCTTGCAGATTGCGGGTTAAGCCTGACTTTGCTAATACTTGGTCGAGAGCCCAGTAGGATATTAATGAAAGGGAATTTGTCTCGCAGAGTCGGGGCGGCGCCATCTCTTCCCATGTCTGCCGTAAGAAGCGATTAGGGGATCAGATGGATAGGCGCGCCTCCACCGGCATAAATATAGAACCGATGTCAATATTTTCACTTTTGCGATAGCACCCGCCAGACGATTATATGAGAGATATTTTAGATTGAAAGCTAACGCAAAATTGACTTGAAATATTATTCTACAGGAATACATTTTTTCAACGATGCTGTTAGCACCGAAATCCGGCTAGATATTCAACGTAATTGTGAATAAACCCTATCTCCTCGATCTTTTTATCCAATCTTAAAACAAGCAGGTAAGACGCCGCCGGCTTTTTCTTAAATCCAGATATTTACTTTGCTAACTTTAACGAGAATTTCTTTTACAATGTTCTGGTTTAATTGTGCGCTTTCTTTTGTTGAGGTACAATTGAATTTTTGTCAATTTTCCATTCGTGGAGCTTTGTGGAGGAAATGAGAAACAACGTGGTAAACGCCTGTCGTCGTGAAATATTACGGGATTAGGTTTTTTTTGTAATCGACTTTGAAGGCGCGCCTTCTTTTCTCCTTGAGACGTAATTATTTAAAGATTGATGAGAGAAAGCGCTTTCATGTTCTTATCTCAGAAAATAAAAAGGGACTCATTCTATTATTGTAAGAGCTTGCGAAGCTTTGAGCTTGTTGCAAAGATTAATGTAATATTCAACAAAAATGGAACAATCTCATTTAAAAATAACAGCGTGCGGATTTCATCTTGTTTCAGCCCTTTCTCCCTTGTTACTTGGGGTCGACGCAAAACGTTTTCTTCTTCCATTCCGTCATGTCAACAGTCACTCTATCACTGATATATTTATATAATTATACTATATAGAAAAGAGAAATCAAACACGTTTTAAAACAAATTTATTCATAACAACGATCCATATACATATAATGATTATGAAAATAAGTGATCTCGTTCGTGATCACGAAAACAACGTCTGTTATGATTTAAAGGTTAAGGGAGACTTGAGACGGAGATCATTACGGTATAACAACTGAAATATCTACACTCACAACGTAATGTTCCAAATATTGAATAAATATTGTATAAACACGTACTTTTTTCGTGGATAGATAATTAAATTTAAAAATAAAAGGTTATGGCTTTTATTTTGTGCAAGTGCAACATTTTCCTTCAATTTTCAAACAATATCATCATAAAATTCTTATTAATTTTTATAGCACACTAACTTTTTCATTTATTTGCGCGTATAGGCTCATCGACTTAATGTAGAAAAATAGTGTCGTTGTATGTATATGGATGCGCGCGCTGCGCAGTCATGCGCAATGACAATCTTAATTTCTTAATACTTTTTCAGTTTCCATTTTTGTTTTATTTCAACTGTATGAGTGAAGATAATATAGTTTATGTAACGGCATATAATGAGGTATTAAAACACTCGTGTGATATTATTATCACACTCAGCTTCAACTCGTTTGATAAACCCACACTTGTGTGTTATATGAACGTTTCATAAACTACTATTATCACACCAAATGTTAAGCAATGGAAGAAACTTACGTTCATAATTGGGTCTTGGCAGAACAAAAGGTAGACGACGAAGTCATCCTCTAAGGTTCCTGTATTCCTTTTGAGGATCGGAACCCTAAGTAGCAGGACAACTTATGTACAAATTGACGTTTGATTAATTTGCCTAAGTCGGTTCTAGGATAGACTAGGCCAAGTCCGAAACATATAATTTTGCTTTTAACGTTTGACCACCTTCAGGCGACATTGCTTCGAAACCTATTACTATCAATCAAGTTTCGGCTACACGCTCAATCTCTCATCCGCAAACAGTTTGTGCAAAAATTGTCGCAAAAACTGCATGGTGTCGGCACTATAGCGATTTGCGTACGCCAACGGTTTGTACAAAATTTGGCGCAAAAACTGTATCGCGTCCACATAATAGCAATTTGCATGATTGTTGTTTGTTTGCTTGATGGTGCAAACGTTTGCGTATTTATATTCTACTGTCTTGACGTATTCGCTTAATTTGTGCAAATTAGCGCATGCAAGCCATTTGTGCGGTATACCGACTTGCAATAATAACTCACGTATTTGCTTGTATAAACAAGAACTTGTGCAAATAAGATTGAGAGCATGCAGACGGACCCTAAAGCGCCGTGTTCCGACGTAGCTACTGCCTTTTACCACATGTTTCCCAATGTACCTCCTGCCATGTTACCATGTACCGCAAGTGTCTCACAGTGTCTCCTTCCCTTACTGGTGACTAATGCGAGTCCATTAGGTTGCACATTTGATGTTAGAATTCAAAGTATTTATTGCGGGGGACGTTACAATTGCCACGTCGTTTGTACGGACTTAGTCTTGCCCTTATGTCTCGTACGTTGGGCTGCGACTTGGTGACAAGATGTAGCGGGTGTCGAGAGCTGACAATATGACGAAGAGAATACTCCAGTCTTTATCTTAATGTACTAGGGGTCGCACTATTGCAGCATATCTTTCTTTTTTATACATTAAAACGATAAAGGGATATCAAGATATATAGTGTGGTGCCACTTGTTACGAAAGTAAATTGTTCTGTTAAGATCACTATGCATTCTTATTAAGGCTCTAGACAATATTTCTGTTACGATAGTTTGCCTAAACCTAACCACATGATAGTCAAAGATACAACAACCATCCTGGCAAGCCAAAAGGAGTTTTCTGAAAATCAGAATGATGAACGCTCAAATCAAAAGTGGCAGCTAGACAAAGTACCTAACAAAAAACGTAAAAGACAAGATAGCCCTAAGGAAGGTCAAACAGAGCAGACATCCACTAAAAGAACTAACTACACAGTTCCCGAACATAACACATTCGACATCCTTAGTGACGAAGATCCTGTAATTGCAACTGAACATAAGGAATATATACCGAAGCCTGAACCAATTTTTGTAACTGGCATAATGGATATTACACCTCTTAGAGACCTCTTAAACAAAATTGACGATTTAAACAAGTATACCATGTTCACACTAAAATCTGAACACATTATCAAGCTAATGCCTGCAGACATTGAAACTAACAAACTGATAAGGGACAACCTCATAGCCAACCACATCAACCACTACACCTACAAACTTAAGAGCGAAAGGGCCTACAGAGTAGTGATTAGAGGTTTGCATGCCTCAGAAGATACTGCTATGGTCAAAGAAGAGCTTCAAGCAAATGGACATGAAGTACGTCAAATAGTTAATGTGTCACATAGAGCAACTAAAGAAAAACTTCCCCTCTATTTCATAGACCTGGAGCCACAAGCCAATAACAGAGAAATATTCAATATAAAGCACATCAACCACGTCAAAGTAACAATCGAAGCACCCTACAAGAAAAAAGAGGTACTGCAGTGTAAAAGATGTCAAAGATTTGGACACTCAAAAAACCAATGTTTCAGACCTTTCCGATGCGTAAAATGTGGCAATGATCACCCAACAATAACATGCACCAAACCCCCGGAGACAGAAGCTACCTGCGCTAACTGCCAAGGCAAACATCCGGCAAGTTATAAGGGTTGCGATAAATATAAACAATACAAAGAGAAAATACTAAAAATTAAACCTGCCCCTGAAAAAGCCAAACGTACACATGTTACCTCACACCTAAAACCGAGCACGGACGAAAACATTAAACCGAAGTACCTTCCAAGAACCAGCTATGCTGATGCTCTGAAAAACAAACTCGCCAAGCCTCCAGCACAAACAGACGTTTCCTCGGCGGAAACGGGCCAACATGACATAACAAATCTATTGGGCACAATATTCAATAGGTTTCAAGCAATCATGAAAGACATGATGGACAGCATGATGGATCAGATGATCAAGCTTATAACCCGCCTGGCTTCACCTAGGGACTAAATATCCGCATTATCACCTGGAATGCTAATGGGCTGACTAAGGCAAGAGCTTGAGTTGTTCATGAATATCGAAAAAATTGATGTTGCACTGATATCAGAAACAAGACTTACCAGTGATCACACATAAAATTTGACAATTACACAATTTATAGGACTGACCACCCCTCGGGCAACTCCCACGGCCCACCGTGGGAGTTGAGGGGTGGTCAGTCCCAACTGCTGTAATAGTGAAAAACTGCATCAAACATCATTCCCTCGAACCTTACAAAATGGAAAAAATTCAGGCAACCTCAATCAAAATACAACATAAGGACAATGAAACGACACTCACTGCTGTATATAGCCCACCACGACACAGAATAGCGGCTGATGAATTCAAGCTATTCTTTTATCAACTTGGTTCAGTGTTTATCTGTGGAGGAGACTGGAACTCGAAACATACATATTGGGGATCAAGATTAATCAACCCAAGGGGAAGACAATTACATAAAGCGACGTTAGACCTTAACCTGGAATGCATTTCCCACGGAGAGCCAACATATTGGCCCACGGACCACAATAAGATACCAGATCTCCTAGATTTCTATGTAACAAAGAACCTTGGACACAATTACTTAAAGATAGAAAAATGTGAAGATCTATCATCAGATCACACTCCAGTCATACTAAACGTGTTTAAACAAGCTGTTACAGTCGAGTCGCCTCACAATATTCACAGCAAAAGCACTAATTGGGACCTATATAGAGAAATCGTATCAAGTAAACTAAACCTAAATACCAGATTAAACGCAGGTGAAGACGTCGAAACAGCTGTCGAAATGTTCAACAGCACAAAACATCTGTCAGCCACCACTTCAACGCCTAAAAATAGGATAGCAAAGACAAAGCAGATGGCATTCCCAAAGAACATAATGGAGAAGGTCAACGAACGGCGCAAAATGAGAAAAGAATGGCATAGAACTAGATATCCTTTGGATAAAACTAAGTTTAACAGAGCAACAAAAGAGTTGAAAGACATGATCGAAGAATATGAGAATCACTGCCTACAAAGACACCTATCTTATCTTACCCCACATAAAGACACTAATTACTCGCTGTGGCGCGCGACTAAAAACCTTAAGCGACCAAAAGTTCATATCCCACCATTAAGAAGACAGGACAGAGGCTGGGCTAGATCTGATTTAGAAAAAACAAACGCATTCGCCGAACATTTAGCAAATGTCTTTAATCCTTTACCTTGCACTGACCCCGATAGGGATGATGAAATAGCCAAATACCTGCAGTCGCCGAACCAGTTATGCTTACCCTTAAAGGCAGTAAGCCCTAACGAGATAATCCGAGAGATTAAAGCTCTACCACCAAGGAAAGCACCAGGCTATGACCTATTAGATGCAGAACTGCTAAACAACCTTCCAAAAAGAGGCATAATGTTCTTGGTGAGTGTCTTCAACGCATGCCTGAGACTATCCCACTACCCATCCCAGTGGAAATTTGCTCAAGTTGTCATGATTCTTAAACCTGGCAAACCATCGGAAGAAGCATCATCTTATAGACCAATTAGCCTCCTCCCTTTGGTTGGCAAACTGTTCGAAAGAATCATCCTCAACAGGATGCGTCCTCATCTAGAAACCATACTTCCTGGATACCAATTCGGATTCAGACAGTAGCATGGCACCATTGAGCAGGTCCATAGACTGACAGACAAGATCAGCCACACACTGGAAAACAAAAAATACTGTTCTGCGGTCTTCCTGGACATTAGTCAGGCATTTGATAAGGTCTGGCATGTCGGCCTTCTGTTTAAATTGAAAAAATATTTACCTCACTCCTTTTTCCCCATACTAGAAAGCTACTTACACAAACGTTGATTCGAAGTCAAACTTAATCATGTCACATCAGAACTGTACGAAATCAGGTCTGGTGTGCCTCAGGGGAGCATTTTGGGTCCTGTGCTGTACCTCATCTTTACTGCTGACATACCTACAACAGAAAACACCTTCATTGCCACGTATGCAGATGATACTGCAATAATGTCAGTACATACTAACCCACATGTCGCATCAGCAAACCTGCAGAAACACATTATGATATCGAAGATTGGCTAAAAACATGGAGAATTCAGGCGAATCAAAACAAATCCGCACACGTGACTTTCTCTCTAAGAAAAGGTAACTGTCCCCCAATCAAATTAAACGGAGTACAAATTCCACACAATGACACTGCAAAATACCTCGGCATGCACCTAGATAGAAGGCTGACTTGGCAAAAGCATATCTGGAAGAAACGAAAAACCCTAGACTCAAAGCTAAGAAGCATGTACTGGCTGATTGGTAAAAGGTCTCAGTTAACCAACGAAGGAAAAATGGCAATTTACAAAACCATATTGAAACCGGTTTGGACATATGGTATTGAACTCTGGGGAACAGCAAGTAACAGCAACATTGACATCCAGGTTTCAGACGAAAGCCATTAGATCCATGTTTAACATCTCTAAATGTATACATAATAAATACATTTTGCAAGATCTGAAGCTCAAAACAGTGAAACAAGAAATCGCTGCCCGTAGTCAAAACTACCAGAAAAAACTAACCAAACATGTCAACTCCCTGGCTGCTGATTTGGCGGGATCTGGAAGTATTGTGTACACAAGACTGAGGAGGAACAGTGTTCCAACTCTAATAAACCGATTCCCAATAGAATAAGCGAGAGTGGTCAATGGACAATTCCTCACTGCTACAAATACCAATTACAGAATGAATTCAAACAAATGAGCAGCCAAATGTCGAAAGACAGATTGTTGCGCTGAGAAGGATACAGAAAAAAAAAAACGATAGTTTGCCAACTTAAAATAACCGTATAATGCGAGCAATCGTAGCAATCCTACCGCGTTTGAATAAAAAAAAGAAAAATCTTGTTGTGAACATTTTCTTAATATTACAGATTAAGATAGGTACGGGCTTTACCAACCACTGCTTTAATAGGGTTTTATGTTTCGGAAAACTGCGGCATACTCGATTTTATATTTAATCGCAATTTTAAGACATTAGAAATGATGATATAGAAGATAATTCAAACTTTACTTCCGTGCGCGTTATAACAATGTTTGACATCTTTATTTATGGACCTTAGTCAACAGTGGCGCCAACTGGTGAGCAATATAACTGTAGCTTCCATTGTAATAGTAGAAGAGTAATCGTTATGAACAACGATCGCAAATTTAAAATTAGCTATTCTCTCCAAAACATGCCTCAGATTAGGGGAGTGACTCTCCGCCTTACTTTTTTTCATCAACGATGCCATCTTTTTTTCTAATGACTGCATGCAAACCAATACTATCCAATATAGCATTAATATAATTATATTTTTGTAGTTTAATGTTGTCGCTGCCGCTCCGCTCATGCGTGTGACCGCTGCACGGCGTCAGCGTGACATTTGTTGCGCTTAGCCTGTCACGTCGCGGACGGATCGCCGGGCATGGCACCGATGCTTAGTAAAGATTTAACGTAATTAACAAACGCGGGATAAGGACTCCGGAGATTTGTTCAGCTTTTCATTAACTTATTACGTTCCAGTTCGAGGAAAGTGCTTTAATCTAAGTGCTTTGTGTTTTGTGGAAATATGATTTAAATTGTTTGCGGTGCGCGTTATTAATGTGTTATTATGTCTTAACATTGTGTTTTTCGAGAAAATTTAGGAGAATCAGAGAAACCTTGAAATGTCTATGAAGGGTTACGGAAATTGTTTTGATTCTCGATTGCCTTGCTGATTTTGTAAGCGCCTTTATACCTCTGTTTACTCCTTCATTGCTTAAACTATAGATGCAGACCATATAAAGTTCGAACTAATCAAAAAAGCAATTTATTTTCTTCACCTGAATGAGATCGTTATCACATATCGTGTTATCATCATCATATCATCCAAAAGACGTCCACTACTGGACATAGGCCTCACACAAGCGTCGCCACGTTGACCGGTTCCGTGCGTCTTGCATCCAGCGGACTCTCGTCACCCACACCAGGTCCTTTTTCCACCTGGTGGGAGGCCTTCCAAGGCAGAGCCTGCCGGTTCGCGGTCGCCACTTCAGACTTTTCAGCCTCATCGACCACCCGTTCAGCGGGCAATCTACCATGCCCACTGCCACTTATGTTTGCCATTCTTCTACTTACGTCGGTAACGCTAGTTCTCTTGCGGATCTCTACGTTTCTGATTCAATCACGCAAGGAAACTCTGAGCATAACCTACATTGCCCTTAGGGTGACTGTAAGCTGTCTGATGAGGCCCATTGTGAGCGACCACGGCTCAGAGCCATTTGTCATCACTGGCAACACACCCTGGTCATAGACATTTGCCATGAGACTTTGTGTTAAGTTGGTCGAGAAGAGACCGCGCAACTTTCCGAACGCTGCCCAGCCGAGTCGAATTGGGCTGGACAACCGTACAACAACATGTCATGTAAATGATCAAAAAGTTAGTATACAGATACGTCCTGATTGTAACTAAAAAGTTATTTATTTAGTACATAAACGCTAAGCCTTAAAGCATAATTGCGTTCATATACTTTTTATACTCGCATTGTAAATAGCTCCGCGGCGGCAGTAACCGAGCTTAGAGTATTATTTTCGCTAGGTTAGGCTTGCCATACATCGCCAACTGTAGGCATATAGACACGGAGTACCGATAAAGTTTACAATTAAAGCTGAAAATACACAATAAAATGAAATGTTGTTCTTCACTTCAAAAATATTTTTTATATTAACTAAACATCATAATCTTTTTATAAGTTTTGTTTCGATTGATTACAAAATAAAAAAATAAAAAACTACCAAATTGAAAAGCCACTGCTTTTGTTGAAGTCAGTTAATAAAATTATGATCGAACAGCGTCTACCAACCTATACACCCTGTATCATTGGCCTCGTTTAAATCCAGGAAGAATAATAATAGATTCTCTCTCTATTTATCACCACACCAGGTGAATGAAGTATGCACAAAAATCCTGATTTACTGTTGCGCAGAGAGAAGACGTTCCTACAACACCATTCAAAACTTTCTCATCTTCACCTATTAAATGAAAACCCCTTACTAACACAATAACGTGGAGCTTTCACTTTGTAACGTCATTAAAAAGTGACGTCATAAATTTACCGTGTCATTTAAAAATGGTAATCTGATGCCACCACTTAAGTATACCAAAGCCAACTAGTTTAAAAATTTCTATCAGAGTAGAAACGCCGGGAAACTGTGGAAACTCTCTCTTTACAATGTGAATTGACAGACAATTACACACTTTAAGTTCATTGGTGGAATTGCAGGCATTTTTAAGATAAAGGTTAATAATGTGGCAGAGTCGGATGGAAAGATTCGTTGTCGCCAAGAGCTCACATCGCGAGGTATTCGATAAAAGATGAATGTGATCTTTCTGATGTTTTAAGAAAGAACTATTGTGTAAGATATCCGTACCTTTATTTCGTTATTAGTCTTTGTCAGCGGTTTCGCCTACGTGAAAATTATTCAAAGGGAACATGAATAATAAGTATCCTGATCTTATCTAGGTAAAGTTTCATCCAAATCTGCTCAGCCCTTATGAAGTGAAAATGTAACAAACAGAGTTACATTCGCAATTATAATATTAGTGAGATTGTTGTAAGGCGTTCAGTTTAAAACTCTATTTTGAATTAACTCTAGGTTGGTGGAATATTAGTATAAAGTATAATATTATATTTTCAAACAATACGTCAATGTTGTCTATGTAAATGAGCCCCCACAGTCGATAACGACCCGAGAGTAAGAAAAGCGAAGCCAATCCATCACCAACTTTGACAACTGGCTTAAATTTTTTCCGGGGAAATATGTAAAGAATTTCCTGAAATAATACCAGTAAACAGATAAACATACATACAGTTAATAATTCATTCCTAGGACAAATATTTTTGTATAATAATGTCGCGTTACCATTAAAATAATTCTAATATTAGTGTACTTAAATGAATTATACATTACTTGTACATACACAGGTAGGTAGAAACTGCAGAACGCTTCCTGCTACGATCCTTACATAATCTATTTTACGTCTAGTCATACACACACGCCGGTTATGAGTTCTGCGCACCTGGCCTTTCTGAAGAACATCACCAATAAAATCCGTGTGTGTCCTTCTATGTTGTCTCCTCCCGGCGTTTTCACTCACGTCTGCTTTGTTAATACCTTTTGATAGTCGCCTTTCATTCATCCCCTCAACATGACCAAACCATCTAAGCATACTCTTTTAAATTTTTGTCACTACACCTTTTTATAAACCACAATGTTGTCTTATTACAATGTTTATGTTTGAGTTTAATCAAAATCAACAATTTTTATTTCACATAGGCCTACATGGGCACTTATAAAACGTCGACAAAATGTGCACGGTTCAGGTTGGTCGTTTCCTATGGAGAAGAACCGGCAAGAAACTCCATGGTTACTAATGTCATCTGTCTCAACGTACTGCCTTCGGTTTTTATAAGCTGTATGTTAAAAAGACAAGGAGATTAGTTTTTCAGTGTTGTTTGTTTATGTTTCATATACATAAACTCACGCCATTTTCCCATGGGGGTAGCCAGAAACTACAGAACGCCACCTGCTACGATCCTTACATACTTCTTTTGCTTCACACACATTCATACTTCTAGTCATACACACATGCCGGTTATGGGTACTGCGCACTTGGCCTTTCTGAAGTTTTTAATAAATCTACATGTTTGATAGTTTTGGTATATTTTTACTTTGCTTCTTTTTTAATTGGTTGCTTATTATGGTTTTATTTAGTTTCCTCACGCGTAGACAGAATGCGGTGAGAATGTTGAGATGGATGTGCGAAGTGACGAGAATGGATGAAGTGAGAAATTAGTATATTAGAGGCAGTTTGAAAGTGCCGCCAGTGACAGAAAAGTTGAAAGGAAACCGTTTGTCTTGGTATGGTCATGTGATGAGGCGGGTTACTAAAAGAGTTATGAATATAAACGTGGATGGATGGAGAGGGAGTGGATGGGCAAAGAAAAGATGGATGGACTGTGTGAGGAGTGATATGAAAGAATAGGGAGAAGAACAGTGATAGCGTGACGGAGGACAGGACGGTATGGAAGAAGAAAACGTGTTGCGGCGACCCCATTTGACATGGGGCGAGGGCAGGAAGATGATAGAAAATAAATAAATAGATGTATATGAACCTATCTATAATGATTTATAGGTAGTTTCTCGTTTGAAATAAACAGAGTAATACCTCATAATCAATTTGAGAATACAAGTCCTTTGTGGCATCATAAACAATCTGAGTCCAATTTGTTAAAATGACTTTTTCATTGTGCAACGTTTGACCGTGGTATTGATAAAATTCTTTCCCCATCACCGGCGCACCAGAACACATTGCACGCCGCGACCACCCCAGGGACTAAACCAACACATGGGCGCCAGGCGACCCCGTGTATGGCACTTTTGGTCCCCCTGTGTCGGGACAGGTCAGTGGCCCCGGCATCTACCACTTTTCGGCCGCAGGGGATAGGGACCTTCCCTGCGGCCCCACCGCGTCCACAATCAGACGGTGGCGACCCCGTCCAGGCCGCGGAAGGCTGGGAGAGCGGCGCAACGTACGGCACTCCTCTCCCGCCACGGTCTCCAACCCTCAGCCACGATATCGTATGGCACGCCCCATATGACATCGCGGCTCGCCTCAGATGCAATGTCACCTGTTGCCAAGCGGCATTGCAACCTACTTGTTGGCCGCTACGTCGTCGGCTTAATCGGCCAAAGCCCTGACGAGCGGCCCCTGCTCGTGTTCGTCTTCGCATCACCGTAAGAGACTAAGCCGAGGTTACTGAGACACGGAACGAAACTACGCATTAGCTTAACTATCGAGATTTTTTTATCTGAGAGCTCGACTGACAAGCTAAGGCGTAGTTTCGTTGTACCTGTATGTATACGGCAAGGCGTAGTTTTAACCGGCGTCACCTTGTTGTTTGCAACGTACCACCATAACTTTTTATTTGATCTGAGGTCCAGGTATACAATTTCTCTGACATAACAAATGTTGTAAAAGTCACAAGCTGCGTCGTGATAAAATGGACCAACTTAATTTAGTTCGCGACGAAAATCCACAATACTGGACTTGACTAAAATAAGTCAAAAACTAATTAGGTTAGGTTAAGTTCGCGCGTACAGCCGTATTGACACAAAATCTGTGATAATTACAAAAACTCAGTTACCTTAGTTTATCCATTCGTCTTTCGGCTGAAATGATGATGATGATGATCCATTAATGAACAACACATTATTTGCTGGCAGCTATAAATAAGGATTAATCAAGGACTAGTGATTAATTAGATGCGTTAACACGTCAAAAAGCAATTCCACGCCATGATTGATTCCGGAGAGGTAGAACTAATTTGCCTATTAGTGACAACAGCTCTAATAGTCATGTGTTACGTATGCTATAGTTTTACTCAGTTATGTGTAAGTGATCTTTGGTTTAGTGGTCGCAAGGGCTTCTGCTGAGAATGAGGTCCTAGGTTTTATTATCGGGTCTGGCAAATTTATCGATATATAATATGTACTAAGCACTAGTTTGTGACTATTTTGGCGATCCGAATACTCACTCTGTTTGACTGAACTGTACTGCAATCTGTACACCTTACTTTACACTATGTTGAACGAAACGCGAAAGCCCCATGAATTTCATGAGTTTTAATCGCGAGGAATCTAAACTCTAGCGATCTAGCGCTGCATGTTTTAAAAGTTTGATTAGACAACATTTATAATGTTTAGCGCTGCAGCGAACTAAACCAGCCTTAGAACGGTTTTTAACCGACTTACCAAAAAGGAGGAGGTTCTATGTTCGACTTCTTGTATGTTTTATGTATGTTCACCGATATCTCCGTCAATTGTGGACCGATCTAAAAAATTCTTTTTTTGTTTGAAAGAGTATGTTTCGAAATTGGTCCCATTTTAATTTGGTGAAGGTCTGATGAAGAACTTCGGAGATACACTACAGAACTCTTCAATAAATAACGGCAAAACTCTCGGGATTGCTGCAATCGCATGTCTGTTTGTTGTTTACACCATTTCATAACATAACATCATGCCAGTACACTCTAAAGGGGTACGCAGATCTCTCATTTCATCGGTTATGTTCAAGTTTCATGTTATTCGGTTAATCTATTCTGGAGTTATAGGGACCTTAATAAACAACTTGCTATTAGGTAGGTAAAACTAAAAAGGGAAAAATAAAAAACTTTTTTGCAAAAAAATACTACCGACTTCCAAATGAAAAACTACAAAGTGAAAAATAACTTAACTTTTGGAAGTCGGTGTCCATATCGCAAAAAAATGGTTCCTACGAAAGACACCGACTTCCAAAAGTTAAGTTATTTTTCACTTTGTAGTTTTTCATTTGGAAGTCGGTAGTATTTTTTTGCAAAAAAGTTTTTTCATGAATATTCTTGTCTTGAATATATGACAATGGGCAAAGTGTTCTTGGGTTCTTACAACTACAATTTCTCAGTAGCAGCCTGAATTTGGATTTGTGGTCTCGGACGATGGCAATAGGCTTACCCCCTACTACATGGGACATAAACATAACTGGCGAAATGTGAGTGTACTTTAGGGCACCTCGGCCTTCGGGCAAGACAGGCGTGACGTTATGTGTTAGTAAAGTATCGATAGAACTTACCCTTCAGTCGTTCTCAAAGACGGTTTTAAACTATGTCCGGGTTAGTTGCCAGTCTAAATGTATGCAGTATTTTAAGAACATGAAAGCTACCAGGTAGATACATTTAATATTATTTAGGGAGAATATATAAAAGATAATTATAATAATTCATAATTAGTCCTAGACAGACTCGTCTCTTGAAAAGCTGTCATTTTCTTAATAAACCACTGTGGTTGACAGACGGCAGGCAATAAAGTAAGATTCATATAAGCGAAGCCCTTCCTAACAGAATTGTATATTACCTAATCTATAAGATGGCAAGAATATCTCACAGAATCCAAATTTATTTATTGATAGCTATATATATTCCTCAACCGGAAATCGAACCGGAATCCTCGCGTTTGACAGTCCCGTTTGCAACGACTATAAGATTACGTCTTGCACAGGTGCAGTTTAAAGCGGTGAGTACACTAGACTAGACCGTGTTCGATGGACCTTATTACTGTAAAAGTGTAGCTATGTCCCAAGCATGTTTGGTGTGACCATTTAAATTGTACAAACAGCAACAGCATGCTTTCCTAGGCACCGATGAGTCTTGGTGTATAAGGACTGAACACTCAACAACAGATTGAGTTTGGTAAGTGTTGCTAAAGGCCCTTACTCCGCTTTAGTGCCGTAAAATGGTTACTTTCTAAAGCCTACTCCTTAAGGCGGTACCCCGAGCAAAACGCCGCGCAAGCCGTTTTTTGTGCTGTTTTTAGGAGCTATCTACTCGTTATTTAAAAAGAAATATCAATTTATAAAAATATATTAAAATTCTACATAATATTGATTCTAAAATGGTAGATTTAGTTTTTTTTAAATGTTGTATATATTTCACTAATCTCCTTCCAAAAAAATATAAAAATGAGAAATAATTATTGATATTATGCATCTCCTCGTAAAGTGTTCATTAATTATTTTTTGTACTAACACTAATGGATAGATCATTTAATAAAGAACATTTTTATAGATTTATTTTTATCAAAAGACCAAAATTCGATTTTATAAAGATTTTATTCAAAAATCTGGGCGTATTCACTACTGTAATTCATGCACCACCAGTGCCGCTAGACCAATAGGAATGCTCATATCTCATGCCGATTTTTTGGTCAGGGTACCGTCTTAATAACGGCTTGGTTCTCTCTTAACTCCAAAACGACTTGGTTGTTTAAAAATATTTTCACACGGGAAAATTTATAGTTATAATTCCTTTTTAACCTACATAGGTTATGTAAATAAAAACGCACGGCCAGTACCACGTTATCATTGGGGAATATAATATACGCCTTAATTTTGAAGATCGATCGCGTGTAGGTGTGTGCTGTTCCTAAGCGCAGACTTCGTAGACTTAGCGAGGTGAAACCATTTCCAGCGGAGCTAGCTGATAGGTGGGCGATCTCAGGGTAATACAACAAGCGGCGTGCGCGTGATGTGAGCCAGCGCTTGTCGAGCTTGTTGCTAAGCTTTATAGTGTCATAACCGTTCATGCAAAGCCAGAACTTTCACCATTACCAATGTAAGACGATTTAAACCAATTGTAACACATTGAAAACTGTCACACAATTGGATCCCGTTATTTGAGAATTTTAGAGTGATGTTTTTCAGAAAGACTTGGTTCGCAGTACTCATAACCGGCGTGCGTGTCATTCAGAGGCGAGGTTCTGTAGATTCTGCAATAATTACGTATTTGTCTAATTGTTATATGCATACACCCATATTCCAAGTCAGTCTAAAGACCTCTGTTCAACTCAGTTGCCATGACAACGGAGAAAACCCTCGATTAATATCAATACAAAATAACAAGCAATGCTAAGCAAAGACTTGGAATAAAGGACTAAACCTCTTCTCAGAATTAATTATAAAATGTTACAATCTTAAGAGAGAGATCCGCAAGAGAACCAGGTTTACCGACATAGCCCAAAGAATTGCCAATCTTAAGTGGCAGTGGGCAGGGCACATTGCTCGCAGAACGGATGGCCGATGGGGCAGAAAGGTTCTGGAATGGCGACCGCGAACCGGAAGACGTTGCGTTGGAAGGCCTCCCACCAGGTGGACCGATGACCTGGTGAAGGTTGCGGGGATCCGCTGGTTACGAGATGCACGGGACCGGTCAATGTGGCGACGCTTGGGGGAGGCCTATGTCCAGCAGTGGACGTCTTTCGGCTGATATGATGACGATGATGACAATCTTAAGAAACATTTCTAAGAATGTTCACTATGTTTGTACACAAATTGAAGTAAATAAAATGTTTATATATAAATAAAGGCACGAGTAAATCAAAGTAAATAACTTCGGTTCTATTTAGACGAAGATATAAGCGAGATAGCTGTCTCCTTGTCAACGTTTTCCTTTGTCATTTGGAGTTGGCAATAAATCATTTTCTGTAGTATACTCAAACAAACATACTGGTTTACAGATGTTACACAATATGAAACTACTTTGGAAAAATGTTTGTAAGTATGTTGGGGCAAGACTATATTAGTCTTTAACGTGGTTCAAGAGTTATTTTCCACTTAATAAAAATGATAATTAGAACTGAAATGCTAAGACGAATATTTTTGCCATAACATAACAAGCAAGTGACTTTCCTGATACGTCGATAGGCGATATCGCGCACGTATTTCAATAAAAATATCAAGTGCGAGTCGGTCGACCTGCATCGCATTGCAGAAAGCATAGTAGAAATCGACGAGCCGTCTGGTATCTAGCTAGCGTTTTGCTGTTTGTACTTCACCTATGTGCGACATCTCCAACCTATCGCACTCTAGACATGCGGTTATTATAATAAAAATAATAACCTGACCATTTTTGTTGATTTGGTGTCAACAAAATGTCTAATTTTCGGTTCCTCAAATAAAATAAAAACAAATAAACCTATTTTCTCCGAAACCACCATACATTTCATGTAATAAGGAACCTCAGAACAAACAAATATTAAGATAACCTTGAAATAACACAAGAAATTAAAAATAAATAATGCAAAATACCAAGAACAATTAAGTGTTTTTTATAATTAAAGTAGTTTTAGCCACAGACGTGACAGACGAAATTTACAAGAAAACAGAATTTTTCACAAAAAAACCAAACCGACTTCCAAAACAAAAAAGTACAAAGCGATAAATAACTTTTTTTTTTTAAGAACTGCCACAACCGCGTGACGTGGTTTTGTCTGTGCAATTATGGACGAAGTTATCATGACGAATAACTTCTGGAGATTTATTGTCAAGGATGGAACGGTTGATATTGGTCGGACACGTCACCGCCCGGGTGAATCAATCCGCCACATTATCTCTGGTTGTTCTCGTCAAGCTAACGAAGAGTACTTGCATAGGCACAACTTTGTAGCCAGGATTATTCATCAACTACTTGCTCTGAATTACACTCGTGTGGGATCAGAGGTGCCATACTACAAGAATGTGACCGTTCCAGTTCTCGAAAATGGCAATATCACATTGTACTGGGATCGGTCCATCATCACTGACAGGAGTATTGTAGCCAATAAGCCTGATATTGTGGAGATGGACCAAACTAGAGGCGTTCAATAATTTTTGATATTACCGTCCCGCATGACGGGAATCTCGTGAAAGCCGAGTAAGATAAACAAATCAAGTATCTTGACTTGGGTCGCGAGGTTCTCGATATGTGAACTCAGCAATCATTGTACCGACAGTCGTGTCAGCCAATGGTTTAATAGCCATGAACCTCGGCCAAGAAGATTCCTCTCTCCTTTTTCATCCCGCCCAAGGGACGGAATACGGTCGGCCATATGTAGTGACTCATTTAGCAGTATTTTTGCCCTGCGTATCTCCTCTTCACTGAAATTGGAAGTGCAGATCTGTATCACATCGACGTCGTCTATTATATCCAGCTGATACTGCATGAATGCCAGGACCTCGTTCGGCACAATTTCTTTCGAACGCATGGTGGCAGTGGCACTTGCCGCGATCGGCGCCAATTCAATCTGTAGGGTGCAAATGCAAATACACCTTAACATTAATTATTGTAAATGCAATGCAAATGTCAGTGTAATGTAAAATGTCAATGAGTGCCAACGGGCTGGAATCAAGAAATAAAAATGCAAGTTGTCCGACCCAAACCGCGTCTATTAGAACACTAAATTAAGTATTGATACAAATGCATCATCAATGCTCTGCTTGCTGCTGCTGCATGATTGTCATGAAATCTAATGTAGGTCGCACGTGTAAGTGCAGAGGTGTGAGCCTACTTATTGCACAACTCCTTACTTACTTAACAATTTTAAAACCCATGTACGTGCACCGTACATATTGCCACCACAAATAATGATAACAACTTCTAAACTAAACATTAAACTAAGAAAATTAAGACAAGAACGACTGTAGAAACTAATGCAAAGCACTGATGTAGTAAGTATAATATGTAATGTAAAATATATGTATGACTTATGTAAAATGCTATGTAAATGTACACTTAAAATCCATAAATGTAATTGTCATACTCCCTAATCACACACGTCACTATGTTTTTCAGTGTCAAATTTCACTTCACTTAAGGCGCGGTCAACACTTATCACTTCGATCACTTTTGAATCCCGTTTGTTGACTTTGCTACATCCGTCCTCGATGTCATCTTCTTCTTCTCGTCCTCTTCTGCTTATCGCATCTCGCGAACCCTCCCCCTGTCTTTTGGTGCGCTCAGTGTAGTCACATCCGATTGTAACGGCGGCGCCTGCGCCGTTACAATCGGCGTCGCGGCGGCGGATTGCACTGCACTGTGATGTTTATGTTCAAAGGTACGAGTAATCCACCAAGGTACGTACGTTGCCGAATGGGTCGCACAAATTTGAATGTTAGCTTGAAGTGATAGTCACTGATTGTCTCTAATCCCTATATTCCAAATCTTGTCCTCGTACTCGACTCCATCTCGAATCGTCAAATAATTAGTTGCAGTTTGCATTTATCGATTTTTTTCCATTATCGTGGCGACTGAGTCTATGAACGACCTTTATCTTTTATATCCAACAACCTAATTAAAGGGACGATCTATCTTTATTTGGTGAATGTCTAGCCGTTTGACCTTATGATATTCTGAGCCAGTCTCCACCGGCCTTATCCAGTTTTATCTAATCAATTCCAGTCTGTACGTGAAATCTTTAGATTAATAAACTAGCGACCAGAGGCTGTTCCCAAAGGACGGCTTTTCTTGTTTCATATTTTTATGATCTTTTGTTTGATTGCTGATTGGCGAGCCTATCAAGTGCTTAAAAATCCATGGCGTTTTTTTATCTTTTTACGAAGTCAGATATACATACATCATCGTTAAGTACATTATTACTAACTAAAAAATGTTTATTGTCAAGCTAAAAGACTCGTAGGAGTCTTTTAGCTTGACAATAATTTTTTTATTATTTATTATCATAATTTCAGCTGGAAGCCATCCACTGCTGGAATTGCCTTCACCAAGCATCGCCGCAGTAAAGCAAACTCGCGGGGCCCACACCAGTTCATCGGTCAATCTTGTGTGAAGCCTTCCAACGCTGTCTTCGGGTATAGGAGACACACATTAGCTACCGACCGAAATTCAAAACAAATACCAACCTACATGGTATAAGACAGCTAGTTTCCGCACAAGGGTACATGTACAAATGTATGTAGTTAGTGCGACAGTAAGCGTACCACAGTAAATCCCAGGTACCTTACCTTAACTAAGAGGAGCTTACTGTGTGTCACACTTTGAACGTTCGTTCATTAAAACAACGTTAGTTTGTGTAGTATCGCGTACGACGGGTTACTCGCTCACAAGTGTTAGTGCGAGTTCAGGGTTGTTTAGTTACGGTTGTACTATTTATTTTGTTTAATCGGATTATCTAAAATGACGATTTAATCTCAACTAATGTTATAAAGAGGTAAATATGTTTGTTTGTTTGTTGAAGCCGATAGACATTCACTGCTGAATAGGGATCTCCCTGTGTCCTCTAAGCGTCTTCGTTCCAGCGGTTTCCCGCGGTATTCACCAGCACTTCGGTACACCTTTTGGGAGGCAGATGCCACTCAAAACCTTTGGGTAGATCGACTATCATCCGTTCTGCGAGCGATTGAACAGTATAAAATTACTATCTATACTATATGGAGACAAATTCCTGCAGATTCTATAAGAATTTGTTTCAATTGTATCTACTTGCAAAGTTTCTCAAGTAGCGTGAGTGAGGGTGCCGTTAAACTGCCAATCAAAGCTTGATTATTAGCTTAGGCTCAAGAAGTTTACAGTTATTTAAGAGTGTGTATGTGCTTCTTGGTAAGCACCTGATTTTTATTGAAAATGCTGCGTTGGTTTTTAAAGTACTAGTTGGGATTCTTATGTAAGTATGTTAAACCACTGGTCCCGGCAATATGTTTAAACATAGCCTCTTTAATGACAAATGTCCAGTAAAATAGAATAATGTTGGTGCTACGGAACCTGTCATGCACTATTCCGGTTCGCACTTGGCCAGTTTTTCTAGTACTAACATCGTCGATTGGACAAGCACCCGAGTGCTACAGTTTGTGAGAGCAAATAATATGCAAAGCAAGCCGACCTTCAATAGTGGCGAGTACCACTCAGCCGGGAGGAAGATGGAATAGTAAGTTTGTGTACTTTATGAAAAGAAAAAAATATTTTGCTAAAGCGATGGTGGAGTGATACCGGTTTTCCACCCAATCATAACTGAGAATATAGAGCCTTTGTCACTGTCAACTGTACCTAATGCTTACTTTGCAAAAATAAAATGTAACCAACTAATTATACATCAAAGTCTTTGATGCTGTAACGGCGACGGTAACGTACTTATTGAATATAATTCGCCGAATTTTCAAGCGGTTTGATTTATTAGTATAGTTAAGTCCCCATACGTGGTGGAGGCGCCGGGTATGGGTGAGTTATAGAAATCAGTTAGAGATTGGAACAAAAGCAGCCTGTAAGCGGTTACGGTTACGCACTACATCCATCCCGTGTCCGTGATTTGAGTTCCGAGTTCAAAATGTTCTGAATATGAAATCCAAACTCTATCCATAATTATGGATAGAGTTTGGATTTACTGCGTAAGCTTCCATACAAGAAGTACTACGGCTGCTTCAGAACTGAAATTTCACGGACACGGATCGGATTTAGCGCGTAACTGCCGTTAATCGTAAACAGGGTCAAGGGTGAACCGTATAGTACACATTTCGC
This sequence comes from Orthosia gothica, assembly GCA_949775005.1. NCBI lineage: Eukaryota > Metazoa > Arthropoda > Insecta > Lepidoptera > Noctuidae > Orthosia > Orthosia gothica. Next base: position 1,755,907 of record OX459039.1, on the reverse strand, counting down.
CATTCCCAATTAATTGGGGGCGAATATATCGCCGTCAGCCAGTCACAAGTCCATGCTGCAGGCTGCTACTGAGAAGTAGGTACAATATGGAAACAATCTCCTAAGAGTACCCAAGTCCCCGACCTAAAAATAAAAACCAGGAGTTCAGTAGTAGCCCTTGTGACCAAAGGACCAACGATGCAGTGAAAATAGATTCCATCAATCAAATGGATTATACCTATTGATTGGAATCCTGAAATGTGAGGCCGTGGCTTCTCAATGTGCAGAAATCCTAGGAACGGTGAGGTCGCTCCGCGAAGCCTGTGAAACCCCAGGAAGTTTCTGTGATTTTGGTCGGAGCTTGGTTGACTATGTTAGTCAGAACCCCCACGCACAACAAACTGAAAGGGAGTCTAAGGTACAAGGTCTGTTGTAGTTATCCGCTACACAACGTTATATTTAATTACCTATAACACTATCAAAGAGAGTGTATTATCTGTTCACCGTTATGTGTCTATGTAATGATTGCAAACACGCACTGAATTAGCGGAGTTAACATTAGCGAGAATTAATTGAAATATAACGCGAATTAACGTGTTTATAACTCAATGTGTTATATATTTATGGTTCAATGACTCCTTTAGTGAAATTTTTTATTTGTAGACCTACTACACTGACGAACGTTTAAGCTTTGAGGTTCGTTCTGAAGCCACTGAAGTGGAAAAAAATGTGGATATTAATTTTATGCATTTACGCTGCTGTGGAGACATACTTTGTACGTAATCTGCCTTAAGATAGCAATTTGCTCATAACGGGTAATGTTTCAAAAACTTATGCCTATGTTTTAATTTCTGAAATAAAAGTTTTGAATCTTAATTTTGTGTTTCTCTCTGTCTAACTTAGTTGAACGTTTTTAGCTTCAAATAAACACGAATAAAACTAACTAACAAACTATGCAATCCGCACATTGATTGACACCTTTAAACGCTTGGGTCTTTCTTTCGAATAATATTAAAAGTAATATTTATTATACTTCTACTTTCTCATTTGATCACTTCGACTTTCTCGCTTCATCGCGCCAGCCAGGCCAACAACAATAAAACATCAATAAATAAAACGTATTATTCGCGAAAATACGGAAACCGATGCTTCGAAATAAGTAATGTAGTTTTATAACGAAATTTTCAAAACTTGGGCCATTATTTTTACTTGCGCAATTTAATATCACACCGAAATAAATTTCGAAACATCGTTACCACTAACAAGTTTCGCAAATTGTTCTTTGTTTTAGACAAATTGCACCAAATTGCGAGCAAACAGAATTGCATTGAAATGTTTACAGTAGAAACCGAAACGGCGTTTTCCGATACGCTATTTCGGGCACAATTAATTGCAGTTTTAGTTGCGAACTTTGCAATCTGCGGCGGTAGGTACATACAAACTGGAGTCGGCGACTGTACATGAATAATTTATCAGACACTTTGTGGAAACACGAAAAGATATTTAAGATCACAAATATTTTGTACTGCTTAAACAAATCGGGTGAGGAATACAGTTTGTTAATCTACCCTTGTTTTAAAAAATATACCATGACGTCTAGGTCCTTTTATAAATTAATGTCGTAATATTAACTTCTACCTACTGTTAATTTAGTTAAGTTTCTCTTTATGTGAACTGTAATTTGTTTTTTGAGAAAATAAATATATTTAAACCGATATAACATTATGTTGATATGAATGTTTTAATAATTTTGCTTTCTCAGTTTGTATGTTCCAAGTCTGGCTGTTAATTGTATCGCTCAGTGGCACTTACCATGGGGTGTTGCAGGTGTGAGTCAGGGTCATGTAGCGGACGCCCAGCTGGTAGTAGGAGCGGAGGACTCCCAACGAGTTGGCGATGGAGTGACCTCCCTCGATGCCGATGAGTGAGGCGATCTTGCGAGGACGCGCGCTGTGAGCCTCCAGGATATCTAAAAGGAACATGAATATTTCGGGTCAACAAGTATTACGTAAGCACCAGAGTGGGTGGGGCCTTTACTTTACTTATTTTTGATGACATGGAGGACAGGGTGTCAGGATGGTGATTACGTCAGCCATTTTTTTTCTGACTTTGAAATTTGAGCATATTCTAATTTAAATAGATATTGCTAGCATCGAAATAATTGATATTAACTTATAAACTGCTGCTCGTAAATGATAATGAAGAACCCTATATATAACTTTGTTTATTTTTACTTAGATTTTTGCTTTTGGGATGACGAGGTTAAACATTAAAAAAAAAATACTGTGATGATGAATGACCCGTTTCCGCCAATTTACGAAAACGGTATTCTTTCAGTAAGACCCAGTAAAGTTCTAGCTTTCATGAGAATTCAATTAAGTAACAAAATAATATCGTTTTTATTTTACTTTTTCCGCCCAAAATATTGTCTCTAGTGAAGCTATTTCTAATTTAACTACTGGATCACACACACATCCGAGACACTGCATACAAACGAACTCATGTTCTGTAAGTAGCTAAGGAGTTGCGTTTGTGTGGGCTCATCGACGTCATATGGACGGTGACGTCACAGTCACACAGATGAGTCACAGACATGGATTTGTCCCTGTGTGTGTGTGGAGTGCCCGTCGTTACGGGCTCCAACCAATACTGGGCGAGCAGGGGGTGAAACTCTGGCACTCGCCGCCCCGCCTAGCGGGATGCACGTACAACTCGTTGTGACGTCATAACACTACATGTGGTTGGAATGTTCGTATTGAACCCTAGTTGCATGAATAGCGTCGCTGTGAACGACCCTATGCGTTGTTTAAAGGGTCAGGGGTTTGATGCCCGTCTGGAGCATAATGATGCAGGCGAGTTTTAGACCTGCGTGTTAGTGTACGTCTTAAATAATTGAGGGGAAGTGCTTCAATTTGCCTGGGTATGGAAACAAGTTGAAGCACTTCCCGTTTATGCAGATTTTTTTAATGTAGTGATAATCTCCTGGGCTTATAAATATTAATTGTTAAGGTGGACATAAACTTTTTGGTTTACGTACCTCTACAACTAACTTTTTGTTTTGATATTGACGGTTACCCTGGTGTTCCAATGTTCAAAAATAAGGAAATTAAAATGTTTTTGTCACTGACATTATTAATTCATAAACAAAGAAGTTTAAAAAAAAGAATAAGGCTCTCAAGTCGTCTGTATGTATAATTATATATTATGTAGGGCTTCCAAAAGAATGGGTATCAAAATACAATACAAATCAAAATCGCTAGAAATCTTTATTATTATTGCGAACTACTGAGCGCCGGATCATGAATGCATGCCCTGGGGTCTATTGGCAATTTGTATCCGGAGAGATAGGTGGCGCTTAGGGCATGCAAAAACCGGGTTGCTTTTAATAACCGGTTTTGTCGGATATTTTAATTACAAAACTGCTGAAACCGGTCAATTCGGTTTTCCGGTTTATTTTAATTTTTATTAAAGAAATTAGAAATATGTGTGTAAAGAAATAAAAATGCTGAAGTCTAATCAAAATATGTATTTTTTTACGTTTATATCACTTATGTTTATAATAATGGGCATATGTTTGGACTTTAATAATCTTCAACTACTAAATAAGAATACTAAAAGGATTTTTCTTTATACATAACATAGAATAAAGCTTATTAAAAACTAAAACCATACTGATGATTTATCACCAGCAGATTTTTTGTTCCACATATTTTGTCTTCGCTGTATCGGCATCATCTTCATCGCCAGCCCTCTTCATGTTTTTTTATTTCTTTAAATATTAAATGTCATTGTAGCAAACGTTCATCTCTTGAAAATAATAACGGAAAACTGGAAGGAAGTTTTAGGCGACGTAGTCTAGTTAAAATCACTTCAGGTGCAGAAACTCTAATTCCAAATTGAAGTCAAGTAAGCAAACATTGGGTCATATTTTGTGCCATATTACCTACTGTAAAAACTTACTTACTACTACTTACACCTTCTAACTTATTATTGTACACTTGTTGTTGTGAACGTTTGTCCTGTATGTTTTTTGTGGTAAACAATAATGTATATAATTAATACTAAAAAAACGCACTCTTTGTAAGTCTTCTAAGCTATGTATTAATTTTATATTTTAACATTCACATTATCCAAAAACCATTCATTTTTTCTTCGTTATTAATATACACAATCAAAACACTAAAGTTTAAATTTAACAATTAGCTTATGTGATCAGCTCAAACTACTTCAAACAAACATAACTCTTATTTATAAGTACATGACACAAAAAAAAACTAACCACCATCCATATTGCTACAAAAAAAACTAATTAATTAAAGCTATTACTTAAATATGCAAAACATCCCTGCTGTGATTTCATTTCAGTATTTGGTGGTTTTGGTTAAGAAGAACACTTCAAGTAATATTAGCTTTAATATAAAAGAATGTGATCAAACTTACCTTGATAAAATGATATCTGCAATGTTATCACCGACAAACACAACACGTGCACTCATATCAGTAATACACAGACTGGCCGAAAAACAAAATGGCGGCAGCGTAGCATAGTAGTGCGACAAGGATCTAAGTTAATATGGCCGAAATAGTAACTAACACTGCCTCGCGGTCCTATCCACGTTTGTTGGTGATAAATTTAATATTTTGTTTGGGAAAATTAAAGTATTATTAAATCAATAACATAGGTCAAAGATAACCGAAAAAACCGAGAAACTCGGTGTTTCTAGCATAAAAAACCCGCGGTTCAAATCTGTCGGTAATCTAGTTTTTTCGGTTACCCGGGTATCCGGTTTGCATGCCCTAGTGGCGCTAGTAATGTATAAGGTATAAGTGTTACTATCGTCATATTATCCGGGACAAACAATGCCATTTATTAAAAACCACTATAATAGAAAGCAGTAATTAGTAAGGTTATTAATTTAGAACCTAAATATTTTTTACTGTTTGGCTTATTTACAGTCATATCATACAATATGAATAAAAAAATGAAATATTTAATGCGAATGAATAAACGCAGAAACCAATATACGCAGTCCACGACACTTAACAAAATATGTCATTGTTGCTGACAATGATTGCAGTCATCTCCACGAAACTACTAACTACATTAACGTCACGAGTTTCTTGTGCGTTCTTCTCCATAACAAGCTACTTTCCGAATGCATGGTAGAATCAACTTTTATGCCATGTAAATTTAAAAAGTATGGAGTTTCTTGTGCATTCTTCTCCATAACTAGCTACTTTCCGAATGCACGGTAGAATCAACTTGTATTCCATTTAAATTTAAATTGTGAAATTCAAAAGTGCCGCTTGGTGGCCCAGTTGAAATAAATATCTTTTGTCTTTTTGTCTTTTGTCGACATCTAACAGTTCTGTTAGGTTTCTTTGCCGTGAAACTTTTTGCAATATAAAGTCAAAGTCAAATATATTCAACTAGGCCAATAAACGGCACTTATGAACTTCAAATAAATTAAAATTTACAAGTAATAAAAATTTATTCTACCATGCATTCGGAAAGTAGCTTGATATGGAGAAGTATGCACAAGAAACTCCATAATTAATCTTTAAAAAAAAATGGGTTGTTTACTATATTTACATAAGTACATACATTAATAAATTCAAAGATGTGAGGACAATGCACCCAGAATAGCTCTACATACTATACTACGTATTGGTATAAAGTATTAAAAACATTAACAGGTAAATGAATTAATTAGATAAATAGGAACATGGTTCACACATACTTATAAATATTGCAAACGTAGGTAAAATACCTACTTCAAAAACAACGGAACAGTGGGTGAGTCCATTTAAAAAAAAGAATTTAATAACTATGAATAGCAATATAAATTAACAAATTTGATTTTGTCTACACTAAAGATTGCCTTATGGAGCAGGACCAGGATGTTTCCAAGCATTCTTATCTTGAATATAAAATCTAATTTGTAATATGCTTGTTTACAAAGAGTGCTTTTAACTAAAGTTTTTGATGTACTTTCATTTAGTTTTAAAATATCACAAGGTATTTTGTTATAGAATTTAACACCCCATGAAAGATGATTGTACTTTAGCTAGTCTATAAGATGGTTGATCTAACTTATCTTTATTTCTGGTATTACAATTGTGTCTATCACTGATTTTAGTAAAGAGATGTATATTTTTCCTTACATACATGATATTTTCATAAATGAATTGGCAAGAAACTGTCTAATATTAATATTTTAAAATAGTTACCTAAGAGATTCTCGGAGACTTATATTTGGCTCTGTCAGCTCTCTTTTGCAATATAAATATGTATTCAATGTCAGCCACTCGACCCTACAGTAAATTACCGTATGACATAATGCTGTGAAAGTAACTAAAATAGACCAGATGCGCGGTTTCTACATCCGTTAACTGTCTTATCTCTTCTAACAGCATACGCGGCTGAGCTTAGCCGACCCGCAAGAGATGTTATGTGAAGAATCCATTGCAATTTGTCATCTAGAGTGATTCCCAGGAAAACTGTTTGATTTACAAAGTCCAGCTTTTCGCCTTTCAGTATCATGTCGCATTCGGTACTTCTAACATTCAGCAATGTGAATCTAATACATTTGTTATTTTTTTCATTTAGTACCAAATTGTTTGCCGTAAACCAATTTTGGACCCGATGAATGGAGTTATTCACATCATCAGGACCGCCGATCTATTTTAAATATAAAACACGTGTCATCGGTAAACAACACCATCTTCGGTTGATTTTGTAGTAATTGGGGTAAATCGGGGTAGGTTGATATAAACTAAAAAGAGGAAAGGACCCAATATCGAGCCTTGAGAAACACCCATTGTCATTTCAGACCCAAGTGAGTTTACGCCATTTACCTGAACTTAAACAGACTTTCTACTAAATGGCGGTGATAGTTAAAATTTTGCCTAATACTGTATAATGACGGTTTGATTCTCAGAATGCGTTTTGTTTAATGATATTATACGTGTTCGCGTAGTACCTAGTGTACGCCTTTCTGCAAAACTTGTGAATGTTTTGTAAATAAATTCAAGACTAGCGTTCGACGTAACGATTCCTGAGCCAATCAAAAACTGGACTACAACTTAAAAAATCCGTAAAACAGTATGTAATTCTGTATACGCAAGTAATTAGCGCGTTTTATTTTTGACCGAATATTGCATTCACAAGACATGATGCCAGAGAGCGCTAAATGAATTAATGTCAACGCTTTTAAGTGAGGGATGAATATTTCATAGTCGTTAGCTAAGGGGAGCTTTTATTGTTTGGCAAATACTTGGCGAGTTTTCTATTGTCTTTAGTATGTTGAAGAGAAACTAAGCGCTGACTTTGAGAAATATTTTATTTATGATCTTTCGTAAAAGTGTTTGTAGAGCAGCTTGTACTGATGAAATATTTTAGCGGATCTACGTGGTGTAGTCCGTTGATGGACAGACTCATAAATATTGTTGTGTATAGTATATTTTGCTTGAGGCATTGTAAGAATAAAATCATTTAATCCTTCATAAAACTTACCGGAAATAATTTACGATAGGTAAACAGGTAAATCGTACGAGTATTATTTACCTGTTGTTGTAACTGCTGCCGGAGTAAAGTAATGTAAGTAATTGGATGGTTCAGCAAAAACTTTGATGAAGTTCAGTGCACGCGAATAGCGAATAAATTTGCCAACAATCAATGCAATGTTGTTCTCCGGCAAAAAAATATATTGAAAAGTAAAAGAAACGTTACAAAAGAGAAAAACTAAACACATGGAGACCTGGGCAATGTTCGGTTTAATTAATCATAGATATTGGATCATTTTGGCAGATATATGGTTTTTTTTTCGCGAAACATAACTGAAAAAATAATGTCAATATAATACTAAATTCACGTAGAGATAGATTTCCTGGTATATTCAACGAAAGTTAAATGTAGATTGTGTACAAAATACACTTACGTTTTGACTGCTTTTGTGGAATCATTTACGTGGGTAAATATTACAGGCATTTTTAACGAAAACGATTGTAATCATGATCCAGTCAGTGAATATGTAAGTAACTTTTTCATATAAAATATGTAAATGATATACAATACTTAGTATTTAACATTAACAAAAACAAAATTATGACTTTCTTCAAAAGAATCGCTACATCATGAAACTCAATTACGAACAATACCCATGCAATTATACGATGCAAATAAATCAAAAAAGTATAAGAAAATAAATACAATGAAAAACACAAAACGGTATAAATTACAAGAACGGGACACGAGAAATCCGGCTATATCCGCCTCGAGTCGGTTTTAAAGTTAAAAATTAGTTTAGTCGATACGAGACGGCGTATTAATACGAAGACTCGGGCTATCGTTTAAAACAAAAACAGTTTTCTACAGTTTACATTTCTGGATTTATTTAGGGTTTTTTGTGAAAAATGTCTTTTGTTTTATTCTATAGGCATGCTCGCTAAGAAAAGCCATCAGGTACTTTAAACTTGTTGCGAATTTGAAAGATATTCTTTTGCGTTATAATTATACATGAAGAGTCACTGTTATATTTTGTTTTTATAATTTGTGTTGGTTTTGCTGTTGACTCTAGTCTAGAGGTCGGAGATGACAGAGACAGAGCAGCAGTAGCAGTAGTTTGCAGTAGTTAAGAAGTTACAGCGCGTGTGTTATGGAGTTTGATGTCAAAGCCGTAAAAAAGTTGTCCGATTTCCTGAAGCGTAATTCTCAGCAGCAGGTTAGTTGGGATAATCTTAGGAAACAGCCGGTAAACTGTAATTAACTCTGAAAATAAAATGACTCAGGTCAGGCACTTTGGGGAGTTTCGGGAAACACAAGGGGAAATGGTTTATTTTAGTATTACGGCATATCTAGTGGCTTCAACTGGAGGAGTACAGTCCCTGTCACTCTTTTATTTCCTAATCCTGTTTTTCTTTGAAACGATACACTTCTAGATAAGTCTCATTTTTATTAAAATCTATTTCTGATGATAGGATCCATGGGGAATTGACAGAATTCCTCAAATTGTATAAACAAACTAAAGCCATTTTATTCTTTTGATCAACTAGTTAAGCAGTTGCATGCAGAAAGTATCATATCATGGAACTGATGAAGAAGACCATAGATGAATCGATTCCCATAGGTCACATTTCTCAACCAATTCTCGTGAAATTTTGTGAGCAGGTTCAATAATTATGTAGCATTTATATGTTGATTCTGAATCTTCTGAATCTGAATCGACTAAAATCAAAAGACTTCCTCGCGAGGTCTACAGCTCACAGAGTCACAAGTTTCTAGTGTGTGAGCTGTTCTGATTCACTTAATTGATATAGTTATATTACTTCAATAAACTACCAATAAATGAAGACATTTCATTCGACTACGTGTAGAAACGCGAATAATTTAAACATCCACATAAAATGAACGGAACTCGGAAGGGGAACACAAAAGATTTCATTAGGTATTTTTTTTAAATTTCATGTGTTAATGAACGGCTTCGCAAAATGTGAAGGCGATGGTGAAATGCTGCCGATTCATTGCAGCATTTTTAGCGCGATGCTAATGTTTGCTATGTTCAAAGCGTTTTTACTGAAAGAGCCAGTGTTTAGGTGGTGGAAGAGTAAAAATTATACGTACTATAAGCATAGTCTTGTTGTTCTATAACGTGTAAAATTGCTGTTGTTATGGATACATCAAGTCAACTTATCAATTAGATTTTATCAAAGTCATTGACCTCACTAAAGTCAGAAATTATCTCAAAGAAACGAGTTGTCGAACTACAAGATCACCTACATGCTAGTCTATATCAATGATCTACCCACGTGCTAAGGTACAAATCTATCCAGCCGTTGCGGCAACAAATACATATAACTTTAAAACTTCTCCTTGCTGTTCTAACAGTGACAAAATGCAACAAAATAGCTTTTGTACCTGAGTTAATCCTAGCTTACTCATGCTACGGTGGAATTTTAACAAAAGTTGAAGGAACACTTCAACAAGTTACAAAATAACTAAAAAGCGCTTTATAAACGAAACTTTAAAGATTTAACTGATGCAAAAGAGACCTCTTGTCTTATAATAAAAGCCACCTCAACCCATTCATTCGAAATATTTTAATTTACTTTTGAAAGACTCTTAGCTTTGCTTCCATTTAAAACTGCTTTAAACAACGAGTAAAATGGCGGCAGGCAGCACCGAGCTTTTCATTCTCGTATAAAAATGTCGCGACATTTATAAAAATTGCTGAGAGCAGTTATGATTTAAATAATGTTTTGATATTACAATTTATAAAAAAATTATGATAGCTCTTTATTGTCCCACTGCAGGGCAAAATCCTCTTTATCATACGGTGAAGAGACAAGTATAAATCACCACAGTTGTTCAAGTTGATTCCAGATTGATATAACTAGATTGATATAATCTATGTGTTAGTCTGTGTTAGTCAGGTAACCTGTTTTGCCTGACTCCACCTGTCAGTGATGTCCAAGATCTACAAAAGTAATTCAAACTTCATCGGCGTTTGGGTTGCCTCAACCGTAGTCTAAAAACCAGTAAGCCTACAAGACAGTCACTGGCTTCAGATTTAAGCCTGAGGCCTATCATTGATTAGATTCTTTATTTATTAATTGTAGTTATTCGCTTAAGCACCTATTAACAGTTCATTTCTGCTTTCCTGGTAGTTTTAATAAATAAACAATTAGGACAGTTGAATTTTAAAATTTCTGTCTATATTATTTATTACGAATACTTCATGCACTATGTTGCATCGTTGGTGCGTTTCGAGGAATACTTTTAGTGCGCTTCATTTGGTGCACTTCTAGGAATACCCCGATCGTGTTCTCGAAAATAGTTGTCACTAAATACAGTGTATTAAGTTTATAGTTATTTACACATCTATTTATTCATTTAATATTTCATGCACACAAACGTACAGAGGCCGACTTAATGCATTAGGCATTTTAAGCATCATTTAGTCGACACTCCGTCGATTCACTTTGGAAGATGCAGAGACAACTAGTGGCAGGTGCAATATTAACAGTCAAACGAATCAGGTTTATGTAAATTTATATATAAACTATGAATACAATATAACAATATACCATAAATAATCAAAGAATAAACTAAATATATAGGTCAGCATTAACATTAACATTAACATTCGAAACGGGATATTTACCATGGTGGTGGTGGTGGTGTTTAACATGGTGAATATCTTATTTCGAATGTTAATGTTAGTTTTAGTGACCATGACAGTTTATAAACTTATAAATATATAGGTATACATAAAAATATGTAATACTAGATTAATAATTGAAGAACATTAGCGCTGTGACGATACTGCCAACTTCTTGGCGAATGTGCTCGCGAACTCGAACTAGACTGAACGAAGAAAGAACAGAGAATGAAGTCAGTGCGGTGAGTTGGACAATGAAGAAGCTCTCTGCGCTGGCCTATGGGCAACCACTTTAGAAGCGATCGATGCGCTGAGACGTGATCAAATTTACGCAAATCGAAAACCAATCGAATGCAGTAAAGACATTAAATTCGAAGATTTATATTTTGAACATATATTGGGAACTAACCGTAGAAACTGGTATTGACAATTTATTTCGACGTGATCTTGTCAACTAGTTTGCTGTTGATATTGAACTGTAAAAACTCGTTGGAGCTATTCCAACCAAGAAGGTTCCAAATACAGAGGTCAACTCTAATCTGTGTTGTTCCTTCCACTAAAATTCATCAGCAGTCTGGTCCCCAAAATACTGTCTGGACTGTAAAAGAGACCGTGACTGAGTTTGTTTCGGTGTTTCTTACCAGAGTCCAGAGTAGTCTATATTGCCTGATCTAGTTTCTGACCAGATCAATCTAGAGTGTAGAGCCTCATCAAGTTTTCAATCTTTTTTCGTGGTTGGTTGACGTCGTTGACGATATGTAAGTATTTATTTACCAATAACAACTAACCAATTTACAAAAGTAAATGTAATTAATAAAAATTACATAATCTCGGTACCTGCCAACAATAATATGCATCCCTACTTCTATTATAAACGGGAAACTTTGTGAAAATAGACGGATGTTTGTTACCTACTGTTTGCGCCCAAATTACATAACGGATTTTGACGAAACTTTACATAAATATAGGTTACACATCAAAATAATACATAGGCACAAAGTACGTAAGCGGCGGCGTGCCGCAGACAGAGGGGCCACTCTCACTTTGACATTACGGTTTTACAGGGAATATTGGGCAATATTGGACCGAGCTCAGTCGCGGCTGTCATGATTGCTTTGTGCAGGCGTTTGTCACGTCATTCATACATTAAGTACTGTAACGAGGTTGGTTGCATTGGATGGTTTACCTTTATTATTTGTTACAGACTGAATTTACTTTTTTGTTTTTAATTCTTTCTTTAATTTTTTTTTAATGTTATAATGGTCATTAATCTTTCAAGATGACAAATTAGAAATTCATTATCAAGGATTATAATAAATTATTTTAAGCCCATAGATGAAATTGGGCACTTGTCATAATAATAAAGTTCAAGTCAAACAGCTTACAAATATGTTACCTCCGATTGCACAGCATAATTTTCTTCTTGTTTAAGATCATCTTTGGTTTTTTGATTTTATTAGGTACCTGTTTTCTCACATTAATATTTTTGTCGAGCTTGGAGCTTTTTACAATTTAATTTTTTAAGTGGGATCATTATTACACTATTAGTCTTTTTACTCTCCAATATTCATCGTATGTGGCGTAATATTAAATGTTTCGTGATATTAAATGGATATATTTTGATGCCCTGTCTACCCTCTAAGGCATGTAAGCATGATATGATGTATGTTTAGACGAATCTATGTATTTATGTTTGTAACTTGGGCAACCTATTCTTTTTTTTAATTCGGAATCAATATAGTAGCAACCCTAGTGAATCTGTCAAGATTAGCTGTCAATTTTCTAAACGGCGGGAGTGGCCCTTCTGTATACTTACTATTTTGTGACATAGGTTATCTCCAAGTAGGTATAAAACGAAGTCGCTGTCCGCGTCTGTCGACGTCAATTCTGTTTCGAGTGTGTTTCCGCTAAGTTCTTCTAAACCAGGCGATGGATTTTGATACGGTTTTCACTACTAGAAAGAGTGATACACGAGGCAGGTGTTTGTATATAATTTACCCGTGTGGAGCCAGGACGGGTCGCTAGTAACATAAAAAGATATTCTGTAGAAGTACTAATTCCACACTGTAGAAGCCGCGGGTGGCAGTTAGTAGGATATAATAAGCGGTGCATACCAGTAACGGAGGTGGCGAACTGAAAGTGCTGCGGGTACTTCTCCACCATGCGCTTGATGACGTCGATCTGTTCCAGGGTAAGCTGCACGGCATCCTTGTTCTGCGTGGCGCACGGCACGAAGGCTGACCAGAACTGTGGGGAAACAGAGGATACTCATGAGTTTATGAACGCTCCATACATGAACGTTAGTGTATTCGGCGATGACGGTACGATCGCCGATAAGATTATTTCAAGCTCGATAATATTTTTAACAAGAATAATTTAGACAAATGTTTAGCTTCACAAGCTAAGAAAATCTATTTTTAGAAAGTTTGAAAACCTTATTGATGGTATTCATTTGGTGGGAATAGTTGTAGTTAGTGATAGTAAGTGATGGTGCGAAACAAAAATGTGGAGAATGCACTCACGATGACGAGAGGAAGTTGATATTATTCGCCTTCCATAATATGTCAATCTACTAATTGACGGCAATAATATATAAACGGTAATAAACTCAAAAACCCTTAAAATAATTTATATCTACTGTTGAGTGAGTTTATATTTGAAACGAACAAGATGTTCCAATCTAATCTAGTAAGAACGAAATTTTTGGCGTCAAGTAAAAATAACCGTCCGGATATAGGTAGCTATCTACACTAAATTGAATTAGGTATCGAGACGTGAGACTTGCCGGCTTGAGTTTAATTCAATTTGACTCGAAATACTGTGCATTGACTTTTATTTTTGTAGTAATGTGCCACAAAACGCGTTTATTTTTAACTTTCCTTTACAGTTTTTAGGCAGGGTTACTACGATATTTTTAATCCCTAACAATCATTCTGCCTAGTCTTTCCCAACTATGTTGAGGCTGACTACCTTCTTACCAGATGCAGCTGGATGCCAGTGTTTAACATGGAACGAATGCCCTTTTATATCCCTAGCATTCGGCTCAAGAGGAGAACCTCTTTAGTTTTGCCAAAACATTTTTTTATCCAGTCACATTTAAAATCTCGGTGGCCTCGACTTGAATAAGTTACAAAATTATACCAAAATCTTAAAAGGATTTAATAAAAATGTCTAACGGTATCTCAGAAATGCTAGGAGTAGTTCTGGACGCTGGCTCTCAGAACTTGAAGGCTGGGTTTGCAGGTGAACCTTCTCCGAGAGCCATGTTACCTACTACTGTAGCCAGGTAAGTAAATATACTTCCAACATCATCTACCAACAATTACCTCAATCAATTTGGAGTCGGAACAGCAAATCTTCTTCCATCCATATACCGACACTCCTCCATGCCTCGGAAAGCACTTTAAGCCGTTGATCCCGGTCGTCATTTGAAGATCAGTGTCAGTCGTTACCGTAATCAGAAAACACAAAATCAGACCAGTCTTGGTATCGTGCATTCTTGGGTCCCAAGACTAGTCATACACAGTTACTGGATTGTGGCGTTCAGAAAGGCAGTCGCTTCATGTAAAATACCGGTACTAAGCTGAATGAGGTGTGACCGGAAACGTATTTTTTTTTTTTTTTTTTTTCCGGGTTGGAAAATCCTCTTTGGATTTCCTCCGCCCTGGGGGGGGGAGGCGGAGGGGTCTGTCAGACTCTTACTGACTAAATACCACCCCGGTGTTCCGTCTCACACCTAAACCGGGGATCGTGGGAACAACGATACTTACGAACACCGGCCCGCCGCTGCGGGCCACGACCTCGAGTTGGGGGGGAAGTGAGGTGTTGGATTCCCCCCGCGACGTCTAAGAGAGGCGCGCGTGGAACACTACGCGCCACCACCTCGGGTCCTGATAGGTGGGGGCCGACGGACGTCCCCGAGTCCGTCGCCCCTTGACCCATTTAGGGGGGCTGGAAGAGGGCGTTGTCCGCCCTCCGCCGATGCGGTAGCGGATGAAATCTCCCTCTCCCTCTCCGCAGCCTCCTTAGAGAGAAGAATACCACCGCGTCCCAGGACTCCTCGCTGCCGACCATAGACTCGACTACAGCCGGCAGCGACTGGTCACTGCCTACTTCAGAGATGAGGGCACGGCGTGGCTCCTCCCAAGCGGCACACTCTGCCAGCGTATGCCGCGCCGTGTCCTCCCGGCATTCGACGCAGTGGTGACACCGGGCGTCCGGCTCCCTGTTTATGCGACACAGGTACTTCCCGAAGCAACCATGCCCCGAGAGCACCTGCGTCACCCGAAACGACAGGGAGCCGTGCCTCCTACCGAGCCAGCGCTCGAGCACTGGCCGGACCGCCTCGATGGTAATGAGGCCGGCGGTAGGGCGTGAAAGCCTGTCCCGCCATTCCGCCACCAGGACCTCACGAAGCTGGGACTGACGCAACTCCATGTGGTGACCGGAAACCTACCACAACAATAGTTGGCAAAAGGCGAGACTTTTTTGGTCATTCTTAAAACCGAGTTTCTAAATACCTGCGGCTGCGCTTACTTGGTCTCTAGTAGCTGCTTCTTGAATGTTGCATAAACACAATCAGTGTTCTACGGGTAAAAATATTTCCCGTTGTCCACCCAGGTGAGCTATGGGCAAAAATAATTTCCCGTGGTTACCTAGGTGAATTATGGGCAAAAATAATTTTCCATAGTCTACCTACGTGAACTAGGCGTGTGGACCATGGGCAACACATGGAATTATTACCTTTCTTTATAAATTATAGCCAACTAGCAACTGAGCACGGCTTCTCATCCCAAGGGAATACACTACCGTGATAAAAACTATCCTATATCCTTTTCAACATTCCAAACTATCTCCATACCAAATTTCATCTAAATTGGTTGAGTGGTTTAATTGTGAAACGTTATGAGACAGACATATTTACAGAGTTACTTTCGCTTTTATAATACGTGGGACACTCAGAAAGTTTTGCGAAACTAAAAAAAATTGTTCTATACGTACATATATTTTTATTAAATCTGTTCAAAGTACTTTCCACCAGCCTCTATACAAAGATTCATGCGCCTAAACCAGTTTTCAAAACACTTTTTCCAGTCCGCCGCAGACACCTCGTTTACAGCCTGCTCGAACGCAGCCAGCGCATCTTCCGGCGACGAAAATTGTATCCCTTTGAGCTGATTTTTTATTTTTGGGAATAAAAAGAAGTCACACGGTGCTAGATCAGGGCTGTAAGGAGGGTGACCCAGGAGTTTGACTGGCGTGCTGTCCAGGAAGTCCCTCGTTTTGAGTGCGGTGTGCGCAGGTGCATTGTCGTGGTGGAGCAGTAGCCCGCGGAGCCCTGTGTTTGGTCGCTTGTTGCTTATAACAGAGAAAACTTCTGGCAAACATTTGGTAGTATACCATTCGGCATTAATGCTTCTTTGATCCCGTAAGGGAATTGATACCAAGTGGCCAGTCAAATTAAAAAAGCTAGCGATCAAAATCTTACCCCCGCTTCTAGATCGCTTCACTTTGGTAGGCGTTGGCTCATTTTGAAACACCCAAACAGTCGACTGGCGCTTGGTTTCTGGGTCGTATTGATAAATCCAGGACTCATCACCTGTAACGATGTCGTAAACACGCCGAGACGAGCCTGCTTCAAATTTGTTAAGCATATCACGGCACCATTCCACCCGGGCCTGCTTCTGAGCATCGGTGAGGTTGTGCGGCACCCAGCGTGATACTATCCTCCTCACGCGAAGATGGCTGTGTAGAATCTCGTGAACGCTTCCCGATCCAATCTTCAATATGTGTTGAATCTCCTGATATGTAATTCGCCTATTGTCTTGGATTAAATTTTTCACTGCTAGCACGTTTTCTTCGGTAACAGCCGTCAAAGGGCGACCGCTTCTTTCGTCATCCCCCAAAGTTGGTCGACCGCGCTTGAATTCGTTATACCAACGATACACGGTTGCCTTGGAAGGGCCTTCATCCATGAATGCCATTTGAAGTCTATCGTACGATTCATCCGGTTTCAGGCGACACTTGAAATCGTATAAAATCATAGCTCTAAAATGTTCCCGGCGCAGATCCATATTTCAGTGAGACACAATACTTTGAATTAACTCGCAAAAAATGTGGAGGGAAATTTTGAAATTGGAACTTACTTATTTTTACTTATAAATAATCATATTTTCGAAAAACATTATAACTGGCCAGTCTCCCATACATAAAAACTTTTTTTCGCAATACTTTCTGAGGGGCCTGGTATTAGTCAAATCAAAGCCCATTTATTACCAACCATAAATTAGTATATGCATTTTAAAATATAGTAAATTGGGAGTCAACCTGGGAGTCTTTAAGTCAAGAGTGAATAGGTTACTTATAGGCAAGAGTGCCCCATCGTCGATCATCGCTTACCATCAGTTGAGATAGTTGTCAAACGAGAGCCTATCAATAATAACAATAAAACAAAATGTTAAAATTACTTAATGATACTTTTTTTTGTCTAGTTGCATATCTTTTCTTTCTCTGACAATAGCCACGATGACAATGACATGTGGGGAAAACCATTGTTTCTACTTGGGGAACTGGTTGTGGTGGAGGGCCGGTCTAAGCCTCCGCCATCTGAATACGTCGTCTGCAGAGATGAAAGGTATAGAATAAATATAAAAATGTTTAAAGAATAATGTTCAATCATTCTATTCAATGAAAAACGAGAGTGACAAGTGAATGATATTGTCTATTTTTGATTCCTTCGTCTATCCATAGTTTGGACTGTTACTAATTCAAATTGATTGACAGAATAATGTTTTAACATCACTTTAAATCGGTAATATTTACATCCATAAATAGTTCAATGTCCGCAACAATTTCGCTGCACCGCTATCTTAATGGCTTCGCGTAACTTCAATCAATCATATATTTAATCATAATCATTTAAGATAAGAAGCTATCAGATCTAATGAAGTACCCCGAATTCCATAACTATATAATTTATTTAACAGAATTTTGTGATCCACATAATCAAACGCTTTACTTACATCCATATACAATGCACACGCCGGAATTTTATTGTCTAAGCTACTCATAACTGTGCTCAGAAAATCAAAGACTGCCATATTAATGGTTTTATTTTTCCTAAAACCTATCTGCTCTTTAGAAAATAAATCAAAGTTTTCAAAATATTTATTTATCCTGACATAAATAACTCTTTCATAGATCTTAGAAAGGACCAGTTCTGATCCAGTTCAGATTCAGTTATAATTTTCTCACTGTTTTTATGGCAAACTTTAAGCTTCGAGTATTTTTAAATATGGTTTTTTGTGGATGATTTGCACTTTTTTGTTGACACTTCAAGCACCGGAAACGCTTATTTCTAATAAAATATGAACATAGATGTGTTATTCTGATGTATTAGCTAAGTTACTGTAAAGTTTCAACAAAAGCCGTTTAGTAGTTTTTCCGTAAAAGAGTAACAAACATCCAACCATCCATTCATCCTCACAAACTTTCGCGTTTGTTGTAGTAAGATTTTTATGCCATGCGACTCGAAGGGTCACGAATATAAATTTAATGTAAATGGATGGAGGCCAAATAGAAGATGATGGATTGTATGAGGACTGATATGAAAGAAAGGGAGTGAATGATGGCAAGATGGTTGATAGGGGCGAATGGAATAAAATAATGTGTTGTGCCGACCCCAAGTAACATAGGACAATGGAAAGAAGATGATAATGAGACAAGTATCTTAGATAAGACACCTTAAATAAGAAATTTATACAAACTACAAAACGACAAGTTGGTGAATCCATCTCATTAATTGGATCTGACGCAGAATATCCCATTCCATTAATTTGCTCATAGACATAAATCTCAATAACTCCTGGATAGCATAAACAATCCCCAAAAAATGCAATACCTGGAAAATGTTCTAGACTCCGCAGACAAAACAAACATCACATGAAACCGACTCGGTGTAAAACTTTCAGCTAGTTAATATCACGGCGAGCTCTACCGCATCGGATGGAAATCTAGAAAATATTGGAGTAGTCCAACAACGGTCAAGTTGAACAGAACTCGGCACTATGTTTTATACAGATTGCATAACGCGCGATGGGTTGAATTTCTATATGAACTACGAGTAGTATGGATTCGAGAAGGTTTTAGTTTTTTGTTCTTGCCTGGAGGCTTCATACAACGATTGCTATGAAATCTAAAATGTATGAGCGCTACCGAAATATCACGTAATTAATTCCCAACTATTTGAATTTTTTGACATCAGAGACTTTGTTGCGTCAACCTTAAAATACGACACTTGCAACCAATTAACTAACTGCTTTTAGCATTCTTGTTAAAATTTAATTACTAGCTGCGTTATCTAGAAACCTTGCATATGGAATTTTGTCACTTTCTCTGAGAGATTTCATTAAAAGTCAGAATACAAAGTTAGTTAATAATGCTAATAAGACATATTGTACAGCCGTTCAAGTTGAATATGAGTACTTCAAATAATACGTTCAGATAGCCATACAATCGCAAGTTGAAGTGAACACTTGCGGACACAGCGCAGCAAGCCGGCAGCGGTTCGGTTATAAAGAAAAGTGTAGCACGCATTGTATTTAGTTTTTCTTTGTGTGCAACTCTTGCTGCAACTTCAAGCCCGGGGAATACCCGGTATCCGCCTGCGAGCGTTTGTGACAGTAGGATGCAGGAAATGGTTACCTAAAGAAATGTCTGTGTGTTAGGATTCGGTTGCCAGGATGTTGAACGTTTGCTAATCAAGTACTCCTAAATGGACCTGTACCAAGCACACGGGTTGAATTTGATCTGGACATAGGATTCTGTTTCAACCGTGCTATACGTTCCCGTGGGTTGATTTTCGACTTGCCGGAGGTACTGATTGATTGATCAAATACCAGCATAGCCATAAAAAAAATAACCGAATATACTTTAACAACAAAGGAAACAAAATAAATATAATCTGTTTGCATTCAGTAATGAAATTCATGAGCTTTCATATGCAACTACAATTTAAATTGAAACAACAATTGGTATGTTCCACAAGCAGTGTTTCCATCCATTGCTGAAGCTCACAAAAACTTGTTTGTACAATTTTTCCCTGGGAACGTCCGCAGCTGCAACTGTTGGTCTTTCATATTCCACACGTAAACAATTTCTCGCTGTTTTTTTTTGTCACAACATTTTTTTTTTTATTGCGAGCTCCGTGTTGTTGATAGTGATTGACAAATATAAATTGATAACTATTAGTTACTGGGTATATACGAGTTTGTGTAGGTGAAGAATTCTGGAAAATTTTTAGACATGTTATTTTTTTTCTACAGCAAACGCTTTTTCTATGCTTTGATATCGTTCTTTGCTTTAGAAATAGCAGTGTTTGAACTAACTGCTCGCTCCCATACTGCGTATTTATTTGCAATACACATTTTAATAGGTACCTCCATATTTATACTTCGTTCATATTATGTTCAACATAAATTACAAAAAAACGAGTGCTGACTCGTAGTCACACCAGATTATCACACCAGTATGACAAACAGGCATGTTTTTCTCGTTTGTCACACCACTGATTTTTCCACACCATGTATACGATAATTGCTAGTGCAGTACCTATATATTCTAATAAACTCGATCTACTGATCGGCGTTTTTCATTTAGATTTTCTACTTTTAGTTATATTTCTGCCAACTTATTCATAAAAGGTACAGACTGTTTTCATTCCTTTGAAAAAACCAAATAAAACTAATACAAATGGAATTATATATCATATTTTGTGGTAAGTAATAATAAGTGCGTAGGTGTGTGAGTGTACATGTATGTGTGTATCCGTGTGTGTGAGTGGTGTATGTATAATAATTAATATTTTTTTTGTACTTAAATATTATTCAATCAAATGGAAATTGAAATCGAAAAACAAAGAAGGGTCGACCAAAATGATAAAGATAATTTTATCATTTCCTGTCAATTAAAAAGTTTTAAATGGTGAAATATAATTGGAACATTTCCTTGAAACATTGCGTTAAAAACGAAATTTGAAGGTTTTTAATTCGCCCGCGCCCCCCAAAAATCTATCCGCGCCATTTAAAAAACCAAACCAAAAACCATTTTTTATAACTAAGTAAAGGGTTTTTCAATTGGCGCGGGTAGATTTTTGGGGGACATGGGCGAATTAAAAAACTTGGTCAACCCTTCTTGTTTTCGATATCAATTTTCTTTTGATTAAATAATACTGTTAATAATTTATTATTCAGTTACTAATGCCAAATCACCATGGCAAGTTACACGATCAAATGATAAAAATCTGCATGAGCGATTTGAGCGTATCTCTCGCAGGGCTGATGTGAATTGGCCACCAAGGTCATGCGATTTGACGTCGCTAGACCTTTTCTTGTAGGGTTTTTTGGAGTCGCAGGTCTATGCAAACAAACTACAATCGACCGATGCCATGGTCATTGCTCAAATTCAGCCGGATCTATGCAGAAGAGTCATTGAAAATTGGACCACTCGGATCCGTGCCACTGTAAATAGCCGAGGCGGGCATTTGAACGATGTCATATCAAATTCCACACTTAATGGCACAAGTAAGCCTTTCAAATAAAAAAGAATTTTGTTAATACCTTACACACAGCTTATTTTATTTCATTTCAACATCTAACCGCCCATAAGTATTGAAAAAAAAACGAAACAAGAAAAACAATCCTATGTGTCATACTGGTGTGATAATCGGTAAGGTTGAAAAACCCTTTAGTATAACTAGGACAGCACTAGTAAGGAATAAATGGTGTGGAAAAATCAGTGGTGTGACAAACGAGAAAAATATTCCTGTTTGTCATACTGCCCGGCGAGCATGGCAAACCCAAGACGTTTGTGACAAGACATGATAAAATTTGTCCATGTCTTACAATTTGTCATTTATGCTAGCACGGGTCAACCATGTGACATATTTTAAAGGCGCGACATGCCTTTTTTGTTGCTTCCCGGCGAGCACGGCCTACTGTACCATGGCTTGAGTCACACATTTCATCGCAATTTGGGCGATAAAGTCATTTTGTCTTAAATACTAGTACCGGCGGCGTGAGAAAATTTCGTGACGTTTATTTGGGACTCATCGGGTCTTAATTGCTAATACGGGCGCACCCATTTTGTCACAAATGTCACATTTTGACAGATGATTGAGAAAAATGTATCACTTTCGTTCGGAGGTGGTGATAAAATTGTACAGTTGAAAAAATAATATTTTCCTTCTAATTACTGCACCAAATGGAAATAAATTTATTTTGTGTGTGGTGATCAATGCTTATTAATTAATTGAAATGTTACAGGATCTACCATTAATATTATATTATTCTTATTTTTAATTATTTTTATTTTGATTATTATTTTTTTTATTATTATTTCCTTTTATACCATATTCTTCTTACTTTCTACATTTTTAAATGTTTCTTAAATAAAATCCCCAAAAAACATTTAAAATATAAAAAATAGGGGCCTACCGGTATTGGTCCAAGCTATTATATTTTTTAGTAAATATTTCTAACAAACACTTAATATGTTATCAAACAAACAAAGAAAAATAAAGTGTGCATAAGTCTATGGTCGTGGGTCAAATATTAATTTATTCCCAACAAAATTAAAAAGTTGTTTGGCTGTATGAACGGCATACTTGTTTACGTATTATTTTATTTGGTCGTCTATTCAAATTATGTCGCACTAAGAAGTCAACAACAAGAAAAGCAAGTCGCGACTGCACACTATGTCACATGGTTGTCCCGTGCTAGCATTTAAGACAAATTGTAAGACATGACATATTCTATCATAACTTGTCATGACCGTAGTTCAAGTCGAAAACCAAGCAATGTAAAAAAAATAAATAACATAATTCATGTTGGGATGCTGCTAACATGGGGGAAGCAAAGGGGGGGGCTAAATTTTGGTTATTTTTTGCCTAGGACATACCGTTTTCGAGATATCATTTTAGAAATATAGAGCGTTTTATGCAAAATAAAATAAGATACGGAGGCCTATTATTCGGAAACAGTGCGTCGTAGAGCTATGCTTCTCAGAACATAAATGGTTTTTATGGCCAAGGTTAAACCGAGACTGCAATAAAATTGGAAAATATCCGAAAAAGAAAAAAATAAACGTCAAGAAGATATGCCACAAGTCAAGAAAATATCTCACGCCGCCGTGCTAGCATTTATGACAAAATGAGTTTATCGCCGAAACTGTGATTAAAAGTGTGACTTAAGCGATGTCACAGTAGGCCATGCTCGCCGGGCTGGTGTGATAATCTGGTGTGACTACGAGTCAGCAACGAAAAAAACCGGCCAAATGCAAGCCAGACTCGCGCACGAAGGGTTCGTACCACTATCGCAAAAAGATCACGTTTGTTATACGGGAGCCCCACTTAAATATTTATTGTATTCTGTTTTTAGTTGTTGTTGTTATGAAAATGCCAACTGTCTAGACATCGCGGTTCACAGCCTGGTGACAGACAGACAGACGGACAGCGGAGTCTTAGTAATAGGGTCCCGTTTTTACCCTTTGGTTACGGAACCCTAAAAAGTCATTTATTAAAACGAATCAGTAAATTCTAATGACACCTTTCATTCTGTGAATACTCTATCAAGTTCTTTAGGCAATAATATTTGCACTAATTAAAATAACCGTTCCACAAACCCAAAACCGCCGCTTATCGTGCCTGGCACAAACAAACGTTTTTTCTTTCTTTTCTTTCTTTCTTTAACATGTTATTTTGTTACGAAACTTTCCTTGACTGAATATCATATCCCGTCCCAAAGTTGTTCCGCTGCTCTTTTTCTAAGTCCAATAAAACGTTGTTCGCTTGCCACTCGAAGCAAGCTAAGCTAACCTGCACAGGATCACACTTGAGCCACTGTCTCTTTAAGTAATGCATCTGTCGACATAGTGGATCCGTGGACTCAATAGAACCGTTAGCTATAGTTAGAACTGGATGTAACGAAGGCCATTTAGCATAGGGTCACGGGGCGGTGCAGCGGTGGTGAAAATAAACTTCTTAGGAATAAAAAAGATTTAATGTGACAGCAAGAATTAGTTATATTTTCTTCTCTCTCATGCAACGAAATATGCCTAAACGCGAAATTACATCACCTAATCTTCGTGGCAACGTGTTCTTGAAATTTCAGTAGCTAAACTCGTCCAAGTTATTATCGAATATGCGCCTAAAAATATCCAGTTCATAAATGATTTAATAACATAACATTTTTTTTAGAAACAAATCGAACTATTAGTAATCAATATCTGTGCTGTCATATCTATTGGGTAATTGTTATCTCATTTTCAAGCACAGACAGCCTCCTTTGAAACTAGTCGTCATCATAATTATGTAATTTTAACTGACGACCGCTTAAAGAGTCTTCGGTCAGAAGATCTCTCTAACAAACGCGGCTAAAAACGGATGCGGAGGTTTTCTTGCATAAGTGCCGTACTTGCGGAAGCGAAGGGTCGAGTTTCCCTACAACCCTAGCTGTAACCGTCGAGTTCAACTGACTCCAACAGTTCACACTTTGGAATACCAAATGTGTTGGATGTGAGGGCCAACTTTTAGATTCTGTGGTTCTTGATGCGGAACAATATTGGAGCGAGTTCTGCAGCCTAATTGTGTAAGTGAATTCGGCAAAGGAAACAATCTGGTTCTTTCCCAAAAACACACACATACACAAATAAGTTGAATAAAGATTGATCCACGAGGTGGAATATTATTCCACCTCGTGGATCAATGCTTTGCTCTTATATTATTAATATAATGAATTTAATGAGCTCCAACTGCGTGCGGTGCCTTCCGAATAATATTCTACCTACACAATTATGAACATGCTCTACTGAGGGAACGACAAGTGCTTCTAAGGGTTTGTTATTTATATTTTCCTTATAATTAAATTTAAAACGACAGAAGGTAAAAAAACCTTAACCAAATGAGTATAAGTCGAATGAAGCACAAAGTTAATCGAAATGACAATAGTTATTTATGCTACAAGTGCGGAAGGTAGGTGATTTCCGATGAGTGGATAAATCGACACAAGTCGGCAATCATCTTACGTACGTGTATCATACAATATTTTACTATGCATTGTGCGAGGAAATAAACAAAATTAATAAAATGAAATTAATAAAATGGCGGGCTTATTCAAGCGCGTTCAACATATCCACAGATTAACTAATAGTTCCTCGGGCATATCTACTGCGCATGTGCAAATAGCTGTCACATCGTAACGCAATAAGGCTCGAGCAAAATATACGTTCTGCCAAACATATTTAATGAATATTTAAAATTAATTTATTGATCAAAATCTAAATCTAGAGTAATTAAAAATGCCAAGGTAAAATAAAACTAATAAAGTATTAGTTTTATTTTACCTTTTCTCAAATAATAAAAACTCTATGCGTCGGGCTGACGTTAGAGTTAAAAATTAAAAAAGTACAGGCAAGTAAAAAGCACTAGTGAAAAAAAGTGACACTTTCCGCACAGTTTGGCTGCTTGGAAAACCGCTCTTTTCGAGGACATGCATTGTAAATAATATTTCTAATTTACTTACAAAAATTTTGAAACATGTTGCCTAAATAGCAGTTTTTCGTTGAGGAAGTTAGTAGGAACACTATATTGTAGCAGTACGACTCCATAATTATTAAACCAGGACTGAATGAATTTGCGACCATTTTTCCCGAGGCTGGGCCCGTGTGGTACTAGTAGTTCCATCAATATCTTTATAAATTATAGCTTATGTGTTATTTTGATAATTATAAATGTGACGTTAAAAATAAAAGTGACCATCTCACACACAACATTTTTCAAAAATGTCGTTTAATTTTTTGTATTTTGCCATAAAAAGCAAATAGCGTCATCTCCACTGGAATATTAAGAAAAAAGGACCTTTTCATAGATATTTTTTTCAAACCCGACCATCTCCCTTCAAATGTCAAATACCATACCATCAGATGAGATAGTGGTCTCTGGTGAATTATAAATTATAATTCAAAGATTGCCATCTCCATTGAGACAAATAACTGGCCAACCGCAGACTTAAATTTGCTTTTTGGCGTACTTATGCAATTTATAACTGTAAAATATTTTTACTTAAAATAAAAAAATAAAAAATAAAAAAGCCTTTTATTTCTTGCTCAATCAAATATACAATTTCAATAACAATGTGCATGCAAAATCATTCTCAGTTTTAAATTTATTTTAATAAAAATATTAAAATATAAATAAGATTCATAACACAATTATAATATAATATATAAATATTATATTTGGAACATAAATAATTATTATATTTGGAATTAATGTTATATTGGATAAAATTAAAATTATAATACATATTGATTTAATTAATTAGATATAGTCAGGGTTTGTATTTCGTTAGCAGAACCCTCTCAATGAAAGGTAAAGGCCTCTTCCAGATATGACCAGTACTCTCTATGCTCTGCTGCTCGCGTCCATTGAATATCTGCTATTTTTATGATATCGTCTGACCAGCGTGCGTATGGTCTACCTCTTTTTCTCTGTCTACCTAATTTTACTTAACAACACTTAAATGTATTGACCTAGATTATTCAATTTTTTTTTTAAAACGTTGCCCCACACAAGGAATTTCTTCCTGTATCTTAGGTGCGTTTACAAACATATAAACTCACATACATAACACCCAGAGCCGGAACAACTATCCGTAGGTCTAACAACTATCTGTATCGTGCGGGAATCGAACCCGCGACACGCAGTAAACGAAACGAAAAGTATATAATTATATAATAACTGTTAAATCATAGTAATAAAATCCTAGTTTTTTGCGATAGTGTTTATGTTGGAGATGGCGAGGCTTGATTTTCGACGTCACTAATATTAACTTAAACTCATATATAAATGACAACTTACTTTGTATGGAAAAGGCTAAAAGAGACTATCATGTTGATGTTCTAAGGAATGAAGTTATTTGTGAATTAAATGAAAAATACAGTAATTGGCATAAAATCTTTACGGATGGCTCAAAAAGTAATGAAGCGTCTTCAGGGGCAGCGTATTACGATGCAACCTGTAATAAAGCTGAGTGTTCTAGGAATACGTCGCAGGTATGTATAATGACCTTGGAGTTATTTGCTATATCGGCGGCGCTATCCTACGTTGAATCATTAGATTTACATAAAAATATTGTAATACTTACTGATAGTAAAAGTGCTTTGCAACACATCTCACGTTGTATATTCGGACACAGATGCTTTTCTATAGCTTATAACATAATCCGCAAACTAGAAAAAATACGTGAAAATCAGGTCTGCATCAAAATACAGTGGATACCATCCCATATTAGTTTAGCAGGGAACGAATAAGTTGACCGTTTAGCTAAGTCAGCAGCTATATGGAACAGAGATTTACATTCAAAATTCATATTCTGAAATATTACCTAAATATAAAAAGTCGTGTTTTGAAAATTGGAAGGAATATTTTGATGAACGCTCAAAAACGAAAGGTATTTGGTATAGGATTATTCAAAGTCAACCTCATCGTTCCCCGTGGTTTGTAGGTGATGTAAGTCGCAAACTTGTTGTTTTGGCACACAGACTGCGTTCCGGACACATTCCACTCAGATTTTTTGCACATATGATGGGAAAAGTCACGTCTCCTAAATGCGAAGTGTTTAACCGGTCATCTGTCCACCAGACCGAATCGGATTAGAACAATGGTAATTTCTATTGTGTCTGGAAATGGACAGTTGTATACTCTCGTCGGGCTCCATAATACTGGGTCTCATGGGCTTCTTATGGGGTGAAATACATGCACAAAGCAAAGTAGGTAATGTAAGCAGTTTAGGGATAGCAAATCAGCAGCTGTAAGTTCGCGCACCGATTGTTATCATTAATCGTAAACTTTTAGATGCAACTGAATGAATAATTCCACTTTGTACAAGTTTACACTCATAATGGCGACATACTTTTCAAAACTTGCTTGACACTCTCACGCGTCCTCTTAAAGAATACAGTAATGGCCGCGACTCTAGGAACCAATTCCTTCGCTCCGATTGGAAATTAGAAATGTTGCCATTAAAACAAAACTAAATTATCAAGTTAAAGACGATTCGTCCACAGCCTTATCACTAAGGTGTCACTACTTCTCTGACATATATAATGTATGTATGTACACTTTCATCAAAATCAGTTCAGCATATTTTGCGTGATAGAGTAACAAACATGAAGCCTCACAAACTTCCCCATTTATAATTCTTATTGTCATATACTCGCACATACGGTATATCTCCCAAAGACCTTTTCTTTTCAGATTCCGTCGCGAAGGCCTCTTGGATGGTATACCACTAGTGTACTGCGGCGCTGAAGCTATCAGGAATCGAGGCATCTGCAACATGACGTGGCCAGTCCAAGAGGGGCTGATCCAGGACTGGGACGAGATGGAGAAGCTCTGGCACCACGTTTTATACAAGGAGCTTTGTGTTCCTCCCGAGAGCACGAAGATCATGCATGCTGTGCACCCACTCGCACCAGAAACTGATAAGTAATTTTTTGATTTAAATAACATTCCTGATTGTTGGTTAAGCTGATTCCATTTTATTCTACAGCCGAAGAAGTATTGATATGATACTGGATTTATTTTTCTACAAAGATTATCATTTACCAACCAGGGAACGGATGGCGGAAATCTTCTTTGAATCCTTCGCAGTTAATGCGCTGTATATCGCAAAGTCGCCCTCTTTAGTATTGAACGCGTACGGCAGGACTTCAGGCGTCGTTTGGGAGCAAGGGTATTCTTGTTGCTATGCTGCCCCGGTGTTTGAAGGGTTCCCGCTCAAGTATGCTACCGTCACCTCCCCTGTAACTGGCAAGGTGCTGAGCGATAGACTGCAGAATCTGATGTTCAAGGCTGGATATTCCTTCACTACTCCTTTTGAGATTGGTCTGATAGACCAAATAAAGGTAAACATATTTTGGATTTATATCTTGGGTAAGTCACACTGTGCTAAAACTGGATTCTTGGATTTTCAGCAAGATATTTGCTACATTTCCCAAGATTATGAGCAGGAATTGGCAGAGATTGCAGGGTTTGACGAATGCAAGGCCAGGTACAACCTGCCGGATGGCCAGCACATACTCCTGGGAGAGGAACGGTTCCTCTGCCCAGAGGTTTTGTTCAAACCAGAACTTGAGGAGCTAAAGTGCAGGAACATCATCGATGTGATCTGCCACAGCATTGATTTGTGTGATCTTGATTATAGGTATGTATGTATTTGATATCTACAAAGCCAATTAAGATAGCGAACATTCCAATGAGGAACAAAAATACGAGATTTAATGGCTTTAGTCACACTTCAAAAATAGGTTGACATACGCAGTATATTGTTCCATCATCAGCCTAGCCTTTTCCCAGTACATTGGGGTTGGCTTCCAGTCTAACCGGATACAGCTGAATGCCAGCTTTTTTCATGCAGGGACTTGTCTATTTGTCCACCACAACTCAGCTACTGAGTATAATGCAACCCTTTGACTGATTGTCAGAACTTTGAGCGTCTGACTACGATGAGTGTATTGTTCTGTTGTAGGTACATAATAACTGACACTTTTCAATTTTTTTAGCACCTGTGCCAGTCATTTTTCGTAAGTTGTTTCGAAAATCTTTCGCAGGAATATCTTCTACAACAACATAGTTTTCTCTGGGGGATCCAGCATGCTCACAGGTCTCGTGGAACGAGTGACCACAGAGCTGACCAAGCTCATGAAGAAAAAGCGGCCTAACGTCAAGGTGAAGATTGAAGGGATGACCAACAGACAGAATGCGGCTTGGGTAGGCGGCTCCATGCTGGCATCCTTACCAAACTTGAAGGGGTTCTGGCTTACTAAGGAAGAGTATGCAGACTCGGGCTCAGATCGAGTTCAATCAAAGTTCTTCTAAAAGGAGAAGGAATTTCACAATTTTATTCTTCCAAGCCCGTTCCTTCTTCAACTACAAGGCATACGGCGATGCACCGTTTGTACTTGGTGGAAAATTCATCCACACGCACTAAACGTTTTGGTAATACGTTCATTGATTCTGCAGCTAATGTGTAGCATTTCCTGCCAGAGTCTGTGTTTCCTGATAGCTGTGGTCAATCTGCGGTCTTCTAAACAAAAGTGCTCCATCGTTGACCATATCATCGCTTACCATCAGGTGTGATAGTGGTCAAACGCGAGTCTATCAATAATTAATAAAAAATAGAAGACCACATAATGGTATCGAGGATCCATCAACATGAAAATCAGGCAACTCACAGGAGCCGTATTAGAAAAAACTCGTAATTCAACTCAAATTGCAATTGAAGCATTATGCACTCAGATGTTGTCTTACGTAAGTGCAGAGAACAATAATTATATTTAAATGAGTAAATTAAAATATCATTTGAAATAAAATACATTTAATGAATTGGTGAGGGTGTTGCAGCAATTATTGCAATAATTTTGATTTTATTATGTTGGACTCGATTGTATAAAAAATCTTTTGTTATTTTTGGC
Organism: Orthosia gothica; assembly: GCA_949775005.1. Taxonomy (NCBI): domain Eukaryota; kingdom Metazoa; phylum Arthropoda; class Insecta; order Lepidoptera; family Noctuidae; genus Orthosia; species Orthosia gothica. Next base: position 1,725,239 of record OX459039.1, on the reverse strand, counting down.
CCAAGAATAGGTTCAAGATTCATATGGATACAGTGACTGGCCGACTTTGTCATCATCATCTTAATCTTTGCAGTCGAAAGACCACCAACTGCCCAAGCGTCCCAAGCGCCACAAGCGTCGTCACATTGACCGACTTGACCAACCCATTGTACTCTTTTATAAAATATGGATAAGTAAAATGGTAAATTGAAAATAAATAAAAAATATAGTTAAATATATCCGTAAAAATAAAATTTGTATTTAACCTAAAGTTTAATGTATTCCGAAAATGGAAACACGACTTCCATAAACACTTTTGAATTTCATAGTTCCATGTTTCATAGTAAATATTGCATTTGTGAAATGCAAATAATAATTTTACTCATATCAAAGTGAAATATTTTGGAAATATTTTAATGAAACATGTTATTTTGCACAAACAAACAGTAGCTTCACCGTATGAAAAATCGACCAAACACATAGACGGCAACAAACCACATCGCGTCTTTCATCTTAGCATGTGAATAAGCGATTTTTATAAACTTTGCCCTTTGCCTTGCCGAATTATTTACGAAATAAGGCTGCAGATCTTCTTTGATTACAAATTATTTCGGAACTTATGAGATATAATATGTATCTGAATCACCAATGACCGTAGGCAAATTGAATTAGCGTATTAAAATTTTCAGAATACCTACTCTCGCTCGCATACAGCTTCTCAATAATAATATAAAACTGGCATAGAGAGATCTCATTCGTGTTGTTATAAAATTAGAAGCGTTTTGCTATAAAAAAACATTATCATTTTGTTCTGCAATAGCGAGTTGTGAAGTTTTTGATACAAGATTCTTGTAGGTTCTACTTATGCGATAGATTTAATGAAGATATAAAGTTCTATGATTTTTTATGGGCTTGCCATTCTAGAAATAGTGAGCCGATTACAAAAAAATATCAGTCTCATCACGGTATTCTTTCATACCTCTCAATAGTCATCCCCCCTCCCCTCTAAGCCATATCATCTTCTACACAATAATGGATCTAGTATCTTTTCTTTGATTTCTTTAACTATCCAAGTTCATATTCAGTTTTCCTTACGATATACATCAAAAAGCTCATAATGAAAACTAATTTCTAAAAAAATATCTCCAATATTAAATTACCACGCGAAAACAAAAATAAAGCAAAAAAGGTAACATGAACGATGCCATCGGTGCTGCAATATACATAGCCATCTACTGGGCCCAAACAGTGAAATTATAAAATGTACCTCGACACGAAAAGAAGAAGGAAGTAGTCTAACACCTTGTGGTTCGGGAAGCAAGATAACAAGACTCTTGGCAGATGTTGCTGATTCGGCAATTCCGTGCTCTCCAGCATTTCCGCATATCAATATGTCAAGAGTGCATTTTGAAAGCGTCTGCAGTTAGAACGTCGAGTCAGTTCGCGTCAGCTTGGGACGTGACATATTCATCTCATCGAATGCTTGAACCAGTCTCTGCCAAAAATAAAGTTCATCTTTTAGTCTATATTGTCTAAGTTTCAGACCAAATGTATACCTTGCTCATTTACGGCGCACGGTTGGCGCAGTGGTTGAGCGATTGAATGCTGCGCTGCGTGTCGCGGGTTCGATTCCCGCACGGATTAAATATTTGTATGACCTACAGATAGTTGTTCCGGCTCTGGGTGTTGTGTATGTGAGTTTATATGTTTGTAAACTGTTGTTGTAGTGTGGGGCAAAGTTTTCTTTTAAAAAACAAAAAAAGTAACATAAAAAATAAATAAAAAAAGGCTGGTTTCTGGATTTGAGTATTTGTTAGTAAAAAACGTGTCAAACCCTACTTTAATACAAAAGTTTTACAAGTTTCAGTTTCAAAGAAGATTTTGACAAAGATTCAACTTCTTAATTCAGAAATTGGGGCTTATTCCCAAGATAGTGTTGCCTATAGTATGTTCAGTATCGGATCATACTGTCGTGTTATAAATAATGGAGACCCATAAGTGTCTTGTATAAATTTTCCACAAACGTATGAACATTAATCAGTTTATTATATTAACGGGCTTTGAGCTGTAACAGTACTTTATACAGAACACAGAAAATCCATTATTTTTCAGTTACGCGTTCGATCAATCTGACAAGCGTTTTCTCAACTCTGTTGGGGTCGGCTTCCAGTATAGCCGGGTGCAGCAGATTGCCAGAACTATACATAGAGCAGCTGCTTATCTGAGCGCCACAACCCAGCAACTGGGTAACACGATTACCTGGGCAAGACAGTTGTCACATTTCCTGGCTTCAGAATTCCCATAATGCCTTATGTTTTTAAATATTACCAAATCCAAATTACCAATATGCCTTAAGTTTTCAAATATTATCAAATCCATGCTTTTAAGACTGTAGTTCTATCGTACTGAAACAGTTACATTTTCTGTCATTGGGATAATATTTACTACGTACATTTTCTGTTTATTTATTTTTAACCGACTTACCAAAAAGGAGGAGGTTCTATGTTCGAATTTTTTTTTTTTTTTTTTTTTTGTGTATGTTCACCGATATCTCCGTCAATTGTGGACCGATTTTAAAACTTCTTTTTTTGTTTGAAAAAGTATGTTTCGAAATTGGTCCCATTTTAATTTGGTGAAGGTCTGATGAAGAACTTCGGAGATACACAACAGAACTCTTCAATAAATAACGGCAAAACTCTCGGGATTGCTGCAATCGCATGTCTGTTTGTTGTTTATATCATTTCATAACATAACATCACGCCAGAACGCTCTAAAGGGGTACGCAGATCTCTGATTTCACCGGTTATGTGTCAAGTTATTCGGTTAATCAATTCTGAAGTTATAGGGACCTTAATTAATAAATAACTTGCTATTAGGTAGGTAAAACTAAAACGGGAAAATAAAAAAACTTTTTTGCAAAAAAATACTACCGACTTCCAAATGAAAAACTACAAAGTGAAAAATAACTTAACTTTTGGAAGTCGGTGTCCATATCTCAAAAAAATGGTACCTACGAAAGACACCGACTTCCATAAGTTAAGTTATTTTTCACTTTGTAGTTTTTCATTTGGAAGTCGGTAGTATTTTTTTGCAAAAAAGTTTTTTTTATAACCTCGCACTGGATGGAATGCCTTGTAGCAATTACTTACTTTCTCATTGATCATATTGTGGTACCGGCCTGGAACTGTCCCGCTTTAGTTTTAAGGTCTCTTCTGATACAGATAAGGCACGAGCATTAATCACCAAGCTTCCTCAATGCGGGTCGGCGATTTCCAGCCTACAGGACTAGATATTAGTGAATATTAAATTACAACACACAAAATCGTCTCCACGTTAGCATCATTTCACAGAAATTTCAGAAACCCATAAATACGGAAAAAATATCGCCCTTCCGTGCATTGTATACGATATATTGCTATTTGAAGCGATAATATATCGCTGTGATTAATCATTTCACTTTAAGGTTGTTGCACACTGATAGTGTTGGGTTTGGATTTGTTTGTTAGAATATATTAGGCTTTATAGTTTTGGCTTTATTCTACGATGTTTTAAAATAAAATTTTCTGAACAGATATAATTCCGTTATAGCAAGGAATTAAATACGTCATGGTCTAATTCAGTATGGTGGTTCTGCCTTTTCTAACATACTTATTGTGCCATAGATTTGAGATTGGTGGGACAAGTTACAGAAAATTAACAACAAATAGTCAACACTAGCCAACAATAGAAACAGCTCAAAGACTGGAGGGGGGCCTTAGCTCACCACTGGGATGGTACAGGATGACAGTAAATAGTAGCCAGATTAATCCAGGAATCAAGTATAAATTGCTTTTCCATCAACTGATTTAAATTTAGTTATGAAGATTGTATGTCTCCAAAGTGCCGGTCACTTTCATAATACCACTTTAATGCCTCAATGTAACTTAAGCACGTGATGTGAAACCCTCCCTGTTTTTATCTCGCTTGTCAAACTTCCAAGTAAGGTATTAACTTAACTTCGAAACTTTGTTTAAACTTGGGTTAAGGTTAAGCTAGATTATAAATTTTATGAATTCAAGAGCCCTTCAGATTATTCGTATTTTGAAATGACGGAGATTGTGGTTAGAAACTTAAATAAAGTCGTGTTTTCGCGTTTGATTCAGTGTGTGGTAATCTTTATTATTTGTCACATCTAATGTACCTGGCAGCCTGGAACAGGGACAAATATCCAATATTATTATATTTACAGATGACGAGGCCAAATTTGATGAATGTGTTACGTCAAAATGACTGTTTTATAATACCAAATACATGCCAAATACTGAAATGAGTGACCCTTTCAAAAAGCCAGTGGTGGTAATAGACAATGGTAGCTATAACATCAAAGCTGGGTTCGCCTGCGACAATCACCCGGTGTCCATCTTCAGGAACACGGTTGGACGACCAAAGTGCCTTCAAGGAACGTACGGAAGGACTCCGTACGATGTATATATAGGGGATGAGGCCGTCGCTCGCAGGCATGATCTAGACTTAAACTATCCTGTCCAGAGGGGGAAGATCGTTCACTGGGACGACATGGAGAGGGTGTGGCACCATATATTCTACAGAGAGCTGAAGGCTGCTCCTGAAGACAGAGCTGTACTACTGGCCTGTGCCCCTGCTACTACTACGGAAGACAAGTACGTATCCTTTATTGTTTAAGTTACTTATGCCCTGTATTTAGGGGCACCGAAAAGCCTTACCAATACCAATTTAATTACCAATAATTTTCATTCAAAACTTCAGAAATTTTATCTGTAAAGTAGTTGTAGTAGTGTTCTTTCTTTCTTTCTTTGTGCGGTTTATCATGTTTTATTAACCAGCTGCAAGTAGGCATCAATCATTCGAATAGGTTTCTTAATTTGCTTAATGCTGGTATAAGCGGTTCACTTTTGGTTTACTATGGTCGGTTTAATATGCCACTTATCCTGACACATCTGATACCGCTAAAGGATGTAATAAAAAAAATAGTTTATTTGATAACCATATTTGTACAACAAATTTGAGATTGAAGCCTCCTTTTAAGCAACAGATGCCTGTATTAGGAGACTCCGCTCCTTCATTAACAAAACGTTTCTATTAAACTAAACTAACATGAGTACACAATCTTAATCAAGGTGATTTGAGTGAAAGTGTAAGTGTGAGGGTGAGTGTATGTGAGTGTGTGTGTATGTAATTCGTTTACGTGAACAATTATTATGTTATTTTACTATTTTTATATCTAAAGGATAACTTTTTAACGCTGTCCACGTAGAATTTTCTCAAGACGCATGAATATTTATATTTGATCTAGTTCAAATCAAACATCAATTTATTCAAGCACAACAGACATTATTGACATGTACGACTATGTTATTTTATAACCCAAGACTCTCACTCGGTACGTATTTTTCATACCAAGACCCAAATATCTAATAGTACTGCCGAGTTCTGTCTCGACGTCTTTTACGGGGTAATTCTGTAGTCGCATGTCCAGTCACGACTCTTTTTCCTAGCTGGGTCAATTGAAACGCTGCCGCACAATTTTGTCTACAAAGTCTGTCTGTAAGGAAAATAGTCACAGTAAGGAGCTTCTGTTGGTGCTAAAATTGCTTACTGACATTGTCTGAACGGCTGGTCATACATACATAATGTACATTATATTGTAAACAAACAGATCAATAATTTGAAGTTGAATTTGAAGTTGCTGGTATAATCAGAGTGCATTGAATGTATGAACAAGGTAATAAACAATGGTAGTCTTAATTTTTTTCATATTATTATCAAGTGGCAATTAAAATCATACTTTTACAATGAGATAACGTTGGCTAGTCGTGAAGTATAATCTACCCAGCAAACGCACACTGCTAAATATTAGGCCTTTCTACGTAGCAAACATGGCCTAACCCACCAAAACCCTTTTAATGAGTATTGTTTTCCATTAGTGAAAGGATTTTCGTAATCTTATAAATACGCGTACTATTAGATTAGATAAGAGGCAATTTGCAAATACTATAAAGCGTCCTAAATATAGAAATATACACAAATGTTACCGATATGAGACAAATATTGGCCACACATAAAGTTGGACGGCGTCGATGCCCGTCGAAGCTCCATACAGAGTCGATACAAAATAATAATGTTGTTAATTACATTCAGTCAGTAATACTTACGAGCTGTTCGATAGTATTTATGTCTGTAATAACAAACCGGACGCTGAACGATTCCTCGGCTCTTTCAGTAATATGTAATAATTGGACATCAACTGAGTATCATGATGTATAGAGAAAATATTATTGTTTTTCACATTATTCACGATAGAAATTACTACGTGAAATAAATTGTATTACTTATTTTGACAGATTGTGGTAGTTAGTTAAAACAAGGTGCCTATATACTCATTAAAATACCTTTTTGAAACTATAAACTAATTAATGAATATTTTACAATGCATGCCCTCGAAAAAAGCGTTTTCCAAGCAGCCAAACTGTGCGGAAAGTGTCACATTTTTTCATTTTTTACTTTCCTGTATTTTTTTATTTTTATCTCTAATGTCAGCTCAACGTAAAGAGTTTTTATTATTTCAGAAAAGTTTTACAAATTAGTTAAGTACAGATTATCATTCATATAAAAGGTACAATAAAACTAATACTTCATTAAAGGCGTTTTTAAATACTCTAGACTTACATTTTGTTCAATAAATGAATTGTAAATATTACATTTTGCTCGTGCCTTTTTGCGTTACGATGTGACAGCTATTTGCACATGCGCAGTAGATATGCCCGAAGAACTATAAGTTAATCTGTGGATATGCTGAGCGCGCTTGAATAAGCCCGCCATTTTATTAATTTCATTTTATTTATTTATTTATTTCCTCGCACAATGCATAGCAAAATGTTGTATGATACACGTAAGTGAGATGATTTCCGACTCGTGTCGATTTATCCACTCACTCGCTTCGCTCGCTCTTGAATAAAAATGCCACTCATCGGAAATCACCTACCTTCCGCACTTGTAGCATACATAACTATTATGTACTTACCACCTATGCTAAAAAGTTTTCAACTATAAACGAAGATTTTAAGAGTTAATCAATTTTCTACATTTAGTGGGATATATGAGTCTTTAAATTATTTACTACCTAGCGCGAATTATTCCATTCTAACATTCGATATTCCTTTTGTGGGTAAGAAATCAAGTTAAGAGAGATTTACTATTCTTCTTGGTCGGATAATCGCAGTAAGTGAGTATTTTCTTACAATTTGGACATATCGAAGTACTTTGTTATCGGAATGTGTCGATGTAGATAGGACCCAGGTCGAACCATTCTTCTCCTGAACGAGATTATTCGGTTTTTCAATAGAAGAATATTCACGTATCACCAAGATCTTTTGACTTGAATTCAAGTTGGTAAAGGTATTTTGCATGTTTTTAGCTTTGAAAAACTAGTAGCAATTTTGAATAGGTATTTATTAACCGGGCGAAAATTATACTGAATGAGCGACTATTATACTAAATAACTGTTTATCCGGTTTGAGTAATATATTTTATGAGGTTTTTGTGAGCTGCGATAATAATATTGTTACATATTTTTACTGTATTTGGAGTTATATTTTTTATATTTTAGCATATTATTCTTTTGGAAATAGCTGTACATCTCGGCGACATCGCTATGCAGCGCGGGAGTTCGGATGTATTCGTGTTTTCAACGAATTAGTCCAAGAGCGAGCGAAGCGAGCTCGGGAGCGTCGAGAACCCTGACACGGATAGGTTAGGTTCAACATATTTCGCTAGCTTTAGTCGCTCACTTCAGCGCCCGTCATCCCCTTCATGTTAGGTTACTTTAGACCCAGCAGACGGCAAAAGGAGCCCCGGCTCCGTCGACAAACTTTTATTTTCAAGTCGCTGTTTGAAACATTTGTTTTCGCCCACTGTTTGTCGTCCACTTAGTATTTCAGTTAGTCATATTCAGTATTTTTACACCTCTGATTTGAATTTATTTTCGCTCGTTTAAATACTATCCATTTTGAATTGGTATTCCTACACTGTTGTATTATACGAATATCGGGCTGAAGCCTGCAACTCCACGCCCAAGCATGCATTGTGCGTTTTTCTGATGAAAATGAAATACGATGTCGCTCATAAGGCGCTGTAACAAATAACAATTACTTTATTGGTCTATAGTATAGACCAATATAGTTATTGTTGAGGCTACAACCGAATACGTATTTATGCACATATATATATACGTATTCGGTTGTATAGACTCGATCTATACAACCGAATGTTTGCAAAAAAAAGATAAATAAATGGCAGTTGCATGGCGCTGAGATGAGAATGTTCAGAAGGATGTGCTGTGTTAGGCGAATAAATACCGAGAATATGAGGGAAAATCGGTTAAAATGGTATGCGCATTTGATGCGGTGGAATGAGAAACCAAGTGTTAATTGTGAATATGGATAGTTAATTTAAGGTAGCAGAGGGAGACCAAAGAAACGACGTATGGAGTTTGTGAAAACCACAGAACAGAAAAATTGAAAACCATATATTTAGAAAGAAAGTGACAATTGAGATGACAGTTAATGAGGATGAATAAAAGAAGAAGAAAACATGCTGTGCAGACCCCAAATAAATTGAGCAGGTTTTATACAATACTTTCTACTAGCTAGAGTTCCTAAGGGTACACATTTCTGTCACAAGATAATGCTGTGACGACAGTATCGCGTCGGCAGCGCTACTCCCAAACTTGTGTAAGTGCGGCCCGGCCACATGCTTACAACTTACAACCCGGGATTAGGATTACGTCAGAACTTGGAACTTTGTGCCGTTAAATGTGTAGTTTATGAAGGACTTATGCTATTTGTTAAACGAATGACTTAAAATCGAAAGCAAAAGTCCTACTTATATGTAAAAGTGTGGGTGTGTGTAAATCAATCACGCGTTGGATCATATTTAAATGAAACTTGGCGCGTTTGTTCGTTGTACTCTTGTGCATACTACGTAATAAGAAATTCGAAGGTAGGTACATATGTGAAAATATGTTATGAAAATGTTTACTTATTATTTTTATCTATTTATACTGGATAAAGGTTACGTGTAGTGTTTATCAGTACTTATGTTCAATAGTCCAGATGAACCGTGTCACGGACTCAGTATTGTACTACTATGTCCTAATTAAATGATAATTATCAACAATAATATTGGATAGGTAACAAATTATTGAAACATCCGATGGACACGTCTGTGTACACCTGTTCTAACACTGTTCAGGATGTTTACATTCTGTTACACAGACTGTGATTAGCACAGCTGTTCAAGCTTTATTTGAATTGAAATCGTTGTAGCCTAGAATGTTAACTAAGAGTTTTCCAGTCCCGTACAACCTAGGACAAAATAGGCTATCAAATTAAGTTCTGTGAGACTTCTTAAAATTCAGCTTTACTGAGCAATAGTAATTTGTGGATTCATGTCGAATTATATCCAATTCTCTTAGAATTCTGCCCGCTCTACTATCGAAGAGACCGCAAATTGAAGGGGACAGCACATTTATAATGGTGGTTCCTGCATTTAACACTTTATCTCTAAAATAATAATTTACTTTTTAATGTCTTATAAAAAGTTATGCTTCAGCAAGTTATGTGGCCTCATAGTTTTACTTTTCGCGTTTGAATGTAAGATGTGGTACGAGTGAAGGTTTTAAGCGGTTTGCTCAAATATTGTATTACGGTCAGTTTTTGGAATGATTATTACAAAAATGTATAAAATTTTGAAACACTCGTTAGCCGCTGTGATGGAATAAATAGTCAGCAGCCAATTTTAGTACTTGACTTGCATTTAATTTGCGGCGCGTCAAAAATTCATTTCCAGAAACTGAGGATAATGTTATTAGACCTTGGTAATGTTTAAAATCAGTCCTCTCCTGCTTTATCTCTTTAACACAAAAAGCATGTTTGAAATAAAAACAATTGGAAATCTTTTTTACTAATCTAATATGACTTGTAAATACATATCCAATGAGCCGACACACGATGGTGTTACCATGTTTGGCTGAGGAGTTCCTATGGCCCCATTCCGGCTGCATCACCAGACCATTCATACATAAACTCGCCTTTTTCCCATGAGGGTAGGTAGAAACTACAGAAAAAACTACATCACCAGACCAGGTCCATAATATTTTTCCATTGTCTCCAAAGTTATAAATGAATGCATCCCAAGTTTAAGCTGAATCGGACGCCAAGTAATGCATAAAAAATTTATTACTTATTACATTACAAACCAACGACGCAAGTTAATAAAAAGCTAATAATAAATAAGTAGTACCTCAGCATTATGTTTCCTCAGTGAGTAATATGAGATCTTTCGTTAGCTGAACAAACACTCTGCACACCTCTAGCATATCATTAGTGCTTCATTATTCGGTCTAGATGTGTGATTCGAGTACTGCTGTCACGTCAGGAAATTAAACGCCCTTATACAAGCTCTACTGACCCTCTTTGTTATTCAGGCGTGGTGATATATCTATCAAAACCTTAAGGCTGAGTAGGTCATCTGACAGATTTTTGTTATTTTTTTTATTACCGATTTTGTGGCAATTTTCCATTGTTCCCATGATTGTTCCATTTTCCAAGAAGGTATTCTTATTTTTCCTGAAGAAAGATGGTTTGACTGACCTTGTTAAGGCTTTCTTCTGACGTTAACCAGAAAAAGGTTGTCTTGTTATTAATCTTATTAACTATTTTCAAATTTGAACATGACCCATTTTATCAATTTCTAAGAAAAATGTTGTAACTAACTGTGTTATATTAATCATTGGTTGACTCCTTCAATTTGTGTTTTGTTTTTATTGATAGGCTTACATTAGACCATCATCTCATCTGATGGTAAGCGATGATATAGTCGACGATGGATCTCTTATACACTAGACCCCTAATCCTCTCCTTAGTGTACGCACAATGAAATTAATCCTAAAAGGTTAAGTGTCTCAGTGTTAAACCCAGAACGTCTGGTTAAACTAGCTCTATTAAGTCATTAAGAGGGGACTCTAGTGAGACTTTCTCCATACAAAAACATTCTGCTGTTTTCTTCGTGGATAATGCCTCTATAGCAATTTTCCCATAAAATCTGGGTCTAATTAGTACGTGCCCCTATCATTTCTTTTTTTCAAAACATAATCACTAAAATAAATATGACAATCCAAAAACCCGAAAAAAATGCCCGTTTTTACCGCCATGTTCAGACGGCTTTCAGACAAAATTGATAGGTTTTTAAGAAAAAAGAAAATTATAGAGGCATAGATATACTTTTCCTCTAAATTTTGATATAAGAATTTTTTAGATCAGACCAGTTTTCATGAAGAAAACAGCAGAATACGAAACGTCTTTTAGTCAAAGTTTTTGTAGGTAAAATCAGCCTGAGCTGCAGATGTCCCTTTCGCACTTTACGGGGTGAGGTTGGAGGTGACGCGACGGCAATAGTTTCTTCAAATACCTATTTTTCAAATTCCTGTTGACTAGAGTCCGCTCTTAATTCAAGGTTTCGACAAGAGCTTCACAACACAGAACACAGAACGATACATACTATGTAGGTAACTAACTAATCGAACACGAGGCTCGGACCTCCTCTCCATCGATTAAAACGAAATGTTCATTGTTCGTCGATCGATCTTCTTAAAATAATTCTGATTGCTTTTGTGAGCTCCAATATATATTTTTGTTAAGCTCTTGAGGCATTAAGTCAGGATTTGTACAGAAAATCATCTGACAATGGGCGATTGTTTAATAACTTGGGCTTTAATGCGTTGATGTGAGAATCCAGAAGAAGGAGCGGTGGAAATTTGTAATTTTTATCAGTTTAGTGTATATAGCTACGTTTTGTGTCCTTGTGGTTAGAAAATAATAGTCGCATGTGTCGAACCTCAAGGTTAAGCAATTCTAGCGAATTCACAAAATTGTTAAAAGATTTTTATGGCATGTGGCACATCATTAGCAAGAGGATACAGTGGAGAATTAATGAAGGAATTGGAAGATGCCGGTCGCTTTTGTATTTTTTTGTAGCCATATAAACAGCTGTAACATGTACAGCTTTAATTTAAGTTTTACCTTTGCGAGTGAATTAAAAAAAAACTAGGTGACTAATGTCACTAATTTTGTATGTAGAAGTACTCTTAAACAATACACATCGAAATAAAATTAAAATTCAGAGTCTACGCCTTATATATATTTTTAATTTGAATGTAAAATTTGGGTCTTTTTTAGTAAAACAATAAAAAGTCAATAAAAAAAGATCTACAGGGCATGAGTGGTGTTAAGGGTCTGAAAGGCTAGCAGGTGACCCCTTCAGTCGACCATTTCAATTTGGCACAGGATGCACCAAACTTCCTGTATATTATTAGAGATGTCGCTTCTATGCAAATACCCTAATATAACCTTAGATAGTACATACTGGCCATTGTCATCAACGAGGAACACATGCCTCATAGTAATCAATCATAGACCGATACTAAACCCGGCGCAGCCCTTGATCGTGGATTCAACTCCCGGCCGTATCTATCCGGAATTAACTGGCATGCTCTCGGAATACAAATGTCGCTGCTAGAGAGATAGATTACGGTCTCAGGCAAAGGTGCCAAGATCATATTTTTATCTTCCATTATTTAAAGTTCAAGTTGCTTTTATACTTGTTAAGTCTTATTTCTTTACAAATGGTCTATAGCGCTGTTGTGGTGGCTGAATTCTGGACAAAACGTACTTAATGTTGGAATCATCGATATGACGAAGAATAAGTTAATACTCTTTAGATAGTTAGGAATACGGAGATGACCACACGATGGACTACAAGACGTGCGGCAATGCGCCGTCGGCACATTGTGGACCCACTCATACGCATTAAACTTTTTGGAAATAGTTTCAAAATACGTACAGCTAAGGAGTGCCCTACCAGAGTCTATGTTTCCCGACAGCTACAACCTAGGGGTCTTTAAGTCAATACTGAATAGGTTATTTCTAGGCAATCGTGCTTCATCGTCGACCACATCATCGCTCACCATCAGGTGAGATAGTGGTCAAACGAGAACCTATCTATAATCATAAAAATACCATTTCTTTACTTTAAGGATAAAATGCAAGTTCAACTGCAAACAATATTACGTGTATTAAAAATATTTATATATTTTTTTTAACGTTATCTTAATTTGATGCGTTTGCCCTACAGCTCAGTTTCAAATTTAACCGAAACAAAAGTGTATAGTGAAATATCTCAACGGATCATAATTATCGTAATTAAGTATGCATTTTTTGTTTATTTTATTTTGATTACTATGAACGATTACTAGGAAAGATACGAGACATAAATGTACGTCTAGGGTCACAAATGCAGTCACTCTCTACTAAAACAAAGGCCTACATTTTTTTTTGAAGATGGAATATCTATTAAATATTTATTTAGAAAAGAATATAATTTAATCTATAGCACAGAATCTAAGTATCGTATTATAGTACAAACTAGCAGCCGCCCGCGGCGCCGCCCACGTATTATTCTGTTGTATAAGTTATATTTCTGAAAGTTTCATCAAAATCTGTACAGTAGTATTTGCGTGAAAGAGTACCAAACATCCATCCATCTATCAATTCTCTCAAATTTTCACGTTTACAATAATAGTAGGAAGTAGGCTTAAACTAGGCGTGGCAGATTAACCTTCTTCTACAAAAGAAAGCTTTAGATGGAAAAGAAGAAGTTATTCTTATTTTGGTACCTGCAGTACGACTGCACTTTTGACCCTTGACTGTGCATTACATTTTATGATGATACTGCATGCCCACAATTGATATTATTGAATTATAATTAGCTTGTCTCACTGCAGGATGGCAGAAACCTCTTCTTATAAAGAGAAGGCACGAGCATTGATTGCCATGGTTGCTCAATGCGGGTGCCAAAATCAGACTTATACTAACTATAAGTCCAGGTTTCCTCACGATTTGGACATCCCTGACAACGGTGAAGGAAAAGTCTTTCACCGTTGTCAGGCTTGTCCAAGAAAATTTAGGAAATACCTATAAATTAGAAAAAGTTACATTGGTACTTGCCCGGAAATGAACCCATGACCTCAATCACGAGAGGCGAGGTCTTTACCCAGTACACTATGTATACTCGAATTTTTTGAAATTATAATATTTAATTAAAAACAGTTAATTTTATTACAGAACTAAATGCTGCGAGATTATCTTTGAAACTCTGAACGCTCCTGCATTATGCGTGAAACCACAAAGTGTGTTAGCTCTGTTTGGGTCAGGGTTCACTACAGGACTCTCTGTAGACCTCGGCTTCCACATCACAGAGATACATCCAGTGTACGAAGGCGGTGCCATCAGCTATGCCAACATGGAGACTAAAATTGCTGGTCATGACCTGTTGGACTTCATGAAGCTCAGCTTCGAAAGACGCGGGCTTTGCCTTGGCCATCGAGCTCATGATATCATTGAAGACTTGTTGAGAAAGAACCTTTACGTCACTAAAAATCGCACAATACCAAGGAACAAATATCTGAAGAACTACAAACTGCCAAGTGGTGAAGAAATAGATGTGAACGAGGAGATTCACAAGGCCGGCGAGATGTACTTCCAACCGGAAAAAATGTTGGGGAAGAAGACAGATGGACTGTCTTTACAAGAAGCTATTGAAACAGCGGTGTTAAAATGTGATCCAGGACTGCAACCTGAGATGTATGCTGGTATCGTCACTCATGGAGGAATGGCGACCATGCGAGGGTTGAACAAGCGTTTATCTCGGGAGCTTGAGGCAACTATTCACAGACCCTTAAAGATAAAAAACCAGTCGGAGTCGTACGCGCTGGCGTGGTTAGGAGGTTCTGTTTTCGCAGGTATAGTAGAGGCTAGGAAAGCTTGGGTGAACAAGAAACAGTTTGAAGAACATGGAGAGAGGATCGTAAGGAACAGGTTTTAAATATGCTAGTCAATTTATAAGGATTTTAATATTATGTCCAGGATTTCACTACAATAATTTATGAGATTTTATTTAGCAATTTTATTAGATTCTTTTTTAATTTTTTTTTTCTTTTAAATATTTTTACTTTAATTGATTATTGTTTTTACTATAAATTAATCGGTTAGGTTAATTTGATATTTTGTTTATTTTGTTTGCTAGGTAAGTGTTTTGCACATTTTCTAAGTTAATGAATAAACCTTATGAAATCTTAATATTTTTAACATCTTTTCTTATGCCCAATCTAGACCCTAATTGCATTCATGTATACATTTTCAAATGCTTGTTTAATAGTAGATTATTAACCAAGGGGATAAAGCAGTGTCTTCTGTCGCGGGTGACGACTTAAATCGCGAGCGTAACGAAGGACTCGAGGTTTACTCTCGAGCGTAGCGAGGGTGTTAAAAACTTAAATAACGAGCGAAGCGAGGGATTTAAGACGAGTCCTGAGTGTAGCAAGGGATTTAAGTTCACCCAAGACTAAGACAGCTTTATCACCGAGGAAAATACTCTACTTTTCGTACCATTTGCGAAAAAATTAACACAATAATAATATGAGATAAGCATTTATTAAAAATAATGACAGTTAAAAGTAAAATAAACTTAACGTTTATGTATTTAAAGAAAACAAAAACGCGGCAAATTCCTAGACTAATATTTTTTTGTCGGAAAAGCAAAGACATCAAACGGCCTCGTCGGTTTTCGTAATTTTATTTAATAATCATAACTGCATAATAAATGCGTATTCCTTTTTCAAAAAGATGTATAATGCTTTATATACAAACTCAATGGTGTAAACACAGATGTAGTTCAGTATAAATTTCGGTAAGTATTCCAAATTTAAATCACATTCTCCCCCTAGAGGATGAATGAATTTCAGTACAATTTCCTTTCCCTGTTCTTAACAGATTCAAAATGACTATTGTTATGTTCGCTTTTTGTGGCATAGAATGTCACTTTTTTGAGCAAGTGGTACGAAATAGTTATTTATGCTACAAGTGCGGAAGGTAGGTGATTTCCGATGAGTGGATAAATCGACACAAGTCGGAAATCATCTTACGTACGTGTATCATACAACATTTTACTATGCATTGTGCGAGGAAATAAATAAAATAAATAAAATGAAATTAATAAAATGGCGGGCTTATTCAAGCGCGTTCAACATATCCACAGATTAACTAATAGTTCCTCGGGCATATCTACTGCGCATGTGCGAATTGCTTTCACATCGTAACGCAATAAGGCACGAGCAAAATATACGTTCTGCCAAACATATTTAATGAATATTTAAAATTAATTTATTGATCAAAAACTAAATCTAGCGTAATTAAAAACACCTAAAATAAAGTATTAGTTTTATTTTACCTTTTATATGAATGATAATCTGTACATAACTAATTTTTAAAACATTTCTCAAATAATGAAAACTCTATGCGTCGGGCTGACGTTGGAGTTAAAAATTAAAAAAGTACAGGAAAGTAAAAAGCACTAGTGAAAAAAAGTGACACTTTCCGCACAGTTTGGCTGCTTGGAAAACCGCTCTTTTCGAGGACATGCATTGTAAAATACATTTCTGTTTAGAAACATTTCAGCAGACAAACCTAAAGTAGTCTATATCTCCTGGCTTCGATATTCCCGATATGTGATGGACTGTCTGTTAATATTAGGTCCTTACCTATGAAATTGACGTTTTGTCCACTTTGATCTCAAATATCTACTCTTTGGTTTGGAATTCCAATTTAAAATTTATACAGCTATTTACTAATGCTTTTTTGTTTGGAAAACCGTAATTCATTTGATTTTTCCTCTTTTGGTTTTTCTTTGCGCCAGTCAGTTTACAAAATGGAAAACTTGAAATGTCCCGTTATTTACGAGTACGAGTTCTTTCGTGGCACCAGTACTGCAGAAACGGCTCGAAGGATTAATGATGTGTATGACGACGGTGTCGCAAAAGAAAACACAGTGCGTTTTTGTTTCCAACGTTTTCGTTCTGGAAATTTCGACCTGCAGAACAATCCCCGTGGACGGCCGAAAACCAAAGTTGATAATGAAGAATTGAAGGCTATTGTGGAAGCGGATCCATCGCAAATCACGTCCGAGTTAGCTGCAGGCTGCGGTGTTAGTGATAAAACTGTTTTAATACACTTGAAGCAAATAGGGAAGATGAAAAAGCTTGAAAGGTGGGTACCTCATGAATTGAGTGCAGCAAACCGACAAACGCGCGTCGACTGCTGCGTTACAGTCCTCAACCGGCACAATAATGAAGGGATTTTAAATCGAATCATTACCTGTAATGAAAAGTGGATCCGGTACAAAAATCGGAAACGTTCATCGCAATGGCTGAATCCTGGCGAACCAGCCAAGTTCTGCCCCAAGCGAAAATTGACTCAAAGAAAATTACTTGTGAGCGTTTGGTGAACTAGTGCCGGTGTCGTTCACTACAGCTTTATTAAATCTGGCCAGACGATTACGGCGGATGTTTTTTGTCAGCAACTGCAAACCTTGATGGCAAAGCTAGCTGCTAAACAGCCGATGCTGGTCAATCGCTTTAGGCCACTGCTGCTTCAGGACAACGCTAGACAACAAACTGCACATCAGACGGCTACCAAATTAGCTTCAATTGGAATGTCTATGACATCCACCGTACTCTCCGGCCTTGCTCCAACAGATTACCATTTTTTTCGAAATTTGGTAAACTTCTTGCAAGGGAAAAAAATCAACTCCGATGGGGCAGTCCAAAGCACCTTCAAAGATTTTATTGATTCCCGTCCGAATTATTTTTTTAGTAAAGGGATCAATGAACCACCTATGAGATTGTAAAAGTGCATAGATTGCAATGGTACATACTTTGTTTAAATAAATATATTATATTTAAAAAAACGACTATGTTCCTCCTTTACAAAACGCCAATTTTATATGTAATGATCTAATATTAATTATTTTATTGTCGCCGGTAATCGTCTCGTTAGCTACCCGACTACCTCATGTCATGGACGACGAACAACTGTCACGCTTCATGCTTCATGCTAATACATTGTCACCGGCAGGTACCGTGCCAGATTTATTGGGAACACTGCAGCCTCTACTTGAAAATCATATTCTATTTCGATAGTATTTATAACTTTGATACTTACTATTTTTTGAAGTTCAGAATTTCAATTACTTTCAAGATTTAGAAACACAAACTCAATGTCACTCATGCTTTTTATGCTGTGGGCTAAAAGTTAATACACAGGCACTAAACACTCAACCGACCGCGCTGTCCCGCCTTGTGTATGGTTTCTTAAGCCAAAATTTCGACACTCAATCTTGGAAAATAAACTTAGATAATGTAGGTGCAATAACACATTTGTTTTTTATCGTTCTAGAATAAAATGCTGCGAGATTTTCTTCGAAACTCTGAACGCTCCTGCGCTGTGCGTGAAGCCACAAAGTTTCTTAGCTCTGTTTGGGTCAGGGTACACGACAGGACTCTCTGTAGACCTGGGAGAAGATGTCACAGCAATTAACCCAATTTACGAAGGAGGCTGCATCAGCTATGCTAATATGATCACCAATGTTGCCGGAAATGAAATAAAGAACTGGATGAAAGAAAGTCTGGAACAGCGAGGTATTGATCTTGGTCACGATGACGAGGTTATTCTTAACGATCTCTGGAACTGTATATACGTTAGTGAAAACTGCGCAGTAACCAAAGATCAATATATAAAGGAGTATATAATGCCAAATGGTAAAAACATAGACGTGAGTGAGGAGGTCTTCATGGCTGGTGAGATATACTTTCAACCAGAGCTGGTGCTTGGGGAAAAGTCGGATATATTGTCGGTACAGGAAGCTGTTGTGACTTCGATCTTAAAAGTTGACAAAGGGCTACGTCAAGAAATGTACGAATCCATTGTCACTCATGGAGGCCTGCTGACTATTCCTGGGTTCAACAAGCGACTATCTAAAGAAATCGAGGCAATTATTCACAAACCAGTGTCTATCCCAGGCACGACGGAATCCTACGCGGTGTCATGGATGGGGGGCTCCGTGTTCGCAGGGATGGCGGACGCTTCTAAGCTGTACGTGTTACAGAAGCAGTTTGAGGAGTATGGAGCAAAGATTGTGAGGAACAAGTTCCTATGAGCTCTCGAGTTAGTTCTAACTTTAAAGTAAAATAAATGTTATTTATTGTTCTATTGTGATCATGGTTTCATCAACTTTAATTAGTCTTTTTATTTTTCTGCAAAGTTAGTATGATCTAGGTCCGCTTACTTATGACTGACGTCTTGAAATACGAGACTAAATCGCAGGCAAGACCTAAAAGAGTTTAACTTCTAAAGGATTTTGTAGTTTTGTTGAAATATTTTATATATTATCTACCCAAAAACAGCCATGATTGAAAACTGGAAACCAAAATGTGAGGAGAGGTCTTCGTCATAAAATAAAACGATGTCTACGTGACGTAAAATTTGTATGGGTATCAATAAAAATAAAAGCTTTGTTAACTCTACTTTGAAAACATTTGTGAAATCAAGCGTTGGTATATAAAGACCGTGACTTGTTGTCAGTATTTTGGTATTTTGCTTGACAACAATTTGGCAAAACTTGCACACACATACTCATCTGCATTATTTCAGACCATAGTAGATACCTATGAACACGCAATTTCTGCCAACTGAAATTGTTTTCAAACAGATTCCCTGAAACATAAAAAAAAATATTTTAGCAAAAAAAAAAATTACCGACTTCCAAATAAAAAACTAAAAAGTGAAAATTACTTTATTTTTGGAAGTCAGTGTGTTTAATTTTTGCCCATTTTTGCGATATGGACACCGACTTCCAAAAATAAAGTTTTTTTTCACCTTGTATGTTTTTTATTTGGAAGTCGGTAATATTTTTTTGTTTAAAAGATTTTTTATTTTTCCCTTTTTAGTTGTACCTACCTAAAATAGGCAAGCTTTTTATTAAAGTACACCTATAACGCCACAATAGATTACCCGAATAAAATGAAAATTGAACATAACCGTTGAAATGAGAGATCTGCGTTCCCCTTTAGAGCATACTGGCGTGGTGTTATGTTATGAAATGGTATAAACAATAAGCAGACATGCGATTGCAACAATCCCGAATGATTTGCCGTTATTTATTGAAGAGTTCTATTGTATATCTCATCAGATCTTCACCAAATTAAAATAGGACCAATTTCGAAACATAATCTTGGAAACAAAAAAAGAATTTTCAAAATCGGTTAAAACTTTTATGCAAGTTACAGGTATGTGTATTTTTAACCTCCGGCGGAAAAAGAGGGCTGTTATAAGCTTGACGTGTGTACCTGTGTATTTGTGTTTTTCTGTCTTTGTGTATCTTTCTGTGGGATCATGATTTGGTTTAAAAGGTGACTTTATCGAGAGTATTCAGAGCTATGTATGATGAAAATTGGTCTGGTCGTTCAAAAGTTGTGGGCGTTTTAGTGTTTGAATCGGGGTGGTTTCGCAAGATATCGTGTCATAATTCCGTGTTCAATAGATTGTCGATCGAAACGCGTCTACTTCTAGGTAAATTATATAGCATGCAATAAAAATGTGTTGGGTGTTTTAAATGGCTTGTATTTAAACGCCTACTAGAAATGCATCTAATTTACTACCAATAAATTCTAAATACCTGCCAAAATTAGAAAATACTCACCAAATTGTTTCATGAAGTATTGTAGAAATGAAGCTATTTTCCTTTTTATGCTATGCCATTAAGATCTATAAACGCCGTTAAAGCTTATTTCAGACCTAATATTTTATATTAACGCTAAATAGATATTACCAATATTTATTTCATGACTTTCAATTTAGCCATTTTTGCTGAGGTAAAAAAGTAAACGGTCGATTTTACAATTATTTTTAATATCAAATACGTATCCCAAACACAAATCACGTGATTATTGTTTTATGAATTTGATTAAAATATGATAATATAGCCAAATAAATACTTCACTCTCAATAATTATTACTGCAACACAAATGATAGGTAATAAAATGAATCGCTGGTAAAAAAATGAAATGGTGAGAAAATGAAATTATGTTTAATTATATTTATAGGGACATACTAGATTAATTTGTACTTAAGATTTATCAATGGCACTTCAAGGAGCACAATTAAAATCAGTTAAAAGTTAAAATCAGTCAATCACAGAAACTTTCTAAAAACTTACAAAAGAAAAAATATTGAATCAATAGAGCTTTTATAGATTTAGCTGGCCACCTTCTCTTTCTCTTCTCAGCAATAGGGATATTCCTAGCTTCAGGAGGTGGTTCCACGTACTTCAGCCTGATTGCTAAACCCAGCAAATATTTACAGATATACTGTTTCAAGAATGTAGGAAAGTTACATCTACCGGTTAGCCAATCATCACTGTTGATTGGCGTCATTACCTCCATTCACTAAAAAACTGTTGCTTAAAATCAACGAAACTTTCCCAGTGGACATCGAAAGTTGCGTCCCGCGGTCTGTGCGTCACGCTCCACGTGCCGGTGGCGGCTGTGTGGGTTGCGGGGTAAATAAATAAAGGGCAACGACTGTAATATCAGTTTGACAATAATATATTTTGGATTCAAGTTGGATAATTTGATTACACTGAAGCTATTTAGAACTGTAATTTTTGGTTTGAATGTTATGATTTCAGTAAAACAATATTTGGTGCGCCTTTATCCATTTTGATAAGCAAAAAGATTTTAATACAAAACGTACAATTATTCTGATGACTGTATATTTATTTTGGGACTTAAACCGTTGTTTTTGAGGCACTTCGATATAGAGTGGATTTAATTTATATGAAGTCAATTTATTTTACTTGGTACTAAGTCTTAGGAACAAAAAAATATTTTGGTGTGCATTTAAAGTGAACCCTTTTTAAATTTAACTTTTCTACCTAATCTGTGGTTACTTATCACGGGCCGTCAGTTGCGATGGGTCGGTGAAACTCATTTACAGGCTTGGTTAGAAAGTGTAAAAATGGTCACAGAGGTGTCTCCGTACTCTGTGGTTGCGCCAGTTTCCTTTGCATCCGGACGTTAGTTACCATGGGATAGTTTGGGTTCGATTTCTAAACCTAGATATATCAGACACACGTACAAAGTTTTTGGAAATATACAAGTAATTATGACAATGCAATTTCAAGTGTCTCGAGTAACTTCAACTACCAACTTCTGTAAAACCAGCTCAATGATACCCGTGCATGTATATCTGTGATAGTCTTTGATTTCCATAGGCATCACAAACACTTTCGCTAAGGAAATTCCCAACAATGGATACAAAACAAATTATTTCCTACCCAAAGTAAAAAGTGTGACAGAAAAATCAACTTTAAAGTTTTGGAACTAAGGTTTTAAATGGAATGAGGAGCTACAGATTGTACGTAATTGAATCTGAGTTGCAAAGGGTTCTCTTTTAAATTCGTAAATGTTGTTGGGTGTGGATCCGAGATGTGAGTCGTCTGTGCGTTGTATGAGCGCGTGTGAACTCGCCGTTTTAATAAAGGATTCCGATAAAGCCAAGCTGCCTGATTATATAATATGTCGCAGTTTTAGGATGCGCCCCTAACACTTGGTTGAGTGCCGTGTGGAGTGCGGTGAAGATAAAATTATGTAGATAGCAAGTAGCAGTTGTAATAATATTATCAGCTCTTTAATGTTTATTTGATTAGGTGCTTGTTATATTCCAATTCCAAAATAATCATAATGAATGTAAGTCAAATATCAGTATGGCTACATAATTAGAATTGCATCATATATTCTTATCTGGGTCTTACTAAGAAGACGAGTGATTTTCCGAACCCATCTGTTCTCAAAATTAAACGACCCCATGTGGTGAACCCATATCAAAAGATTGGTTGATTTCTAGATGAACAAATAATGCTTGATATACGAACCATACAAAATAGGTAAATGCTAGGTAAAGGGAGTTTTCTAAAACATTTTCTATATTTCGTTTATTTATAATTCAATCTTGAAATGATTTAGCATGTTTTTTCAATTTACATTAAACATATATTTTATAGTCTCTGTCGTTATAACTATCTGCGCTTAAACTATATAATTGCTTTTCGTAAAACCAATAGTAAATTCAAAGTAGTTACAGTTAAGTGTCAAAAGTGCAGTCACACTACGAACAACAGCAGCGGCAGTTCGTTTTTAGGCGTTAGTAGTTATAATGTATTCTTTAATTTCTTCTCATCATATTGAATTTGTTGTGGATAATTATACTTCTTCTACAAAAACTAGCCGTTTGAGTTTCTGAAGAGAAATACTACACTTGTGGCTCTTGACTGTATATATATATATCATTCTTTAAGAATAATCGCCTAAAGTCCTAAACATTCGTAAAATTCCCTTCCGCTCCCTTCATGATAAGAACTCTCAAGGAAAATTTTACGATTTTTACAAATAGTTGCGTTTTATCGCTCCCCAGACCCTGGCGGTTCAAGGACCCACAATTTTTCACCGGTAGGTATATTGCTATGATGTTGTTGACCTTAATACAAATAGTCTAAGGGTAGTCCGACGTTATTAATGTGGGGCAAGGGATGGAATTGATTATGTAGAATTTTGTCTTGGAGCGACTGAGTATTTCCATATCGTAGAAGTTCTGCGAGGAGCTCGCGTGCTTATATACTACGAGTAACAGCCGCACGGGTTGATCTTCAAGGTTAAGCGACGCTTTTTGGGACAATCCCACCGCACTATTCCCAAACCACTGCAACTGCAGAAAGCCAGAATCAACAGTGGCGACCACCAGAAAAGCGACAAGGCAATGAAGCTCGACGAAGTCCCGGCGAATGAATTTAACTGTCTTGGATCCCGCAACGAAGCTAAAAGCGACGCTTGCCGACGTTGGTCTGTGGATGGTGACCATTCAATAGCTCCCGGCGGTCCATATTGTAGATCAGTGTCAATCGTGGTAATCAGACGCCATAAAACAGTCTTGCCGGAGAGGGTATCGTGTTGCCCAGTTACTGGGTTGTAAAATTCAGATAGGCAGTTACTGTATGTACAAACCTGGTATTCAGCTGTATCCGTTTAGACTGGGGGCCGACTCCAACATGATAAGGCAAAGGCTAGGCTGATTGATAGATACAAAAGTAAGTTCTGCTCAACCTGGCCCGTTGATTTTGAAAGTCAATACATGAAAAGCAGGCTTCTTTTTGAAACGACTTGTAGCAACAAATCTAGCTTGTAGCGCAGTGTGTCACTGCCAGCGGGAGATAGATTGCTGACCCGCGCTTAGAATTTATGTATGGGATTGGAGTGTGTGGTAACCGACGGAGGCGGATTATTTTCTGGAGCTTCACTATTACATCACATCACATCATCAGCCTATTAATGTTCCCACTGCTGGGACACAGGCCTTCTCTCTGTGGGAGGGAATGGGCCGTAATCCACCACGCGGGCCCAGTGTGGTTTGGTGGATGTCACATATCTTCGAATTTTTGGTTCTAGAACATGCCGGTTTCCTCACGATGTTTTCCTTCACCGTTTTGAGAGCAGTGGTGATGGAATAATTTACACAAAGTAAAGCGCCTGCCTGGGCTCGAACCCATGACCTACGACTTGTAAGTCGCGGCCGATACCACTGGGCCACCACTGCTCACTGCTTCACTATTAATTTAACAACATTTCAAGTCTAAGTAATGAGAGACAGTTAATCATTTATTCATATGCGAATCCGGGGATCCGAAGTTATCATCATCATTTCAGCCGAGAGACGTCCACTGCTGGACATAGGTCTCCCCCAAGCGTCGCCACACTGATCGGTCCTGTGCGTTTCGCATCCACCGGACGCCCGCAGCCTTGACCAGGTCGTCGCTCCATCTAGAGGGAGGCCTTCTAACGCTGCGTCTTCCGGTATGCGGTCGCAACTCTAGAACTTTTCGGCCTCAACGGCCATCCGAAGATGAGGCCATCGTGACGGATTCGAAGTGTAATGAATAAATCTAAAGCTCTCAATTGGTTCACTGACAGACAACAGGCTCAAAACACTGGATTCAGAAGCATGAAATTTCCCACAAGAATTTCTTGTAAAAGAAGATGAACACTAAGCCAGGGTTTTTGAAAAGTTCTCCCCTTAAGAAGTTGAAAATGTTCGTCATATCGGCCTATGAGACATACCTGGAGCATACAGCTTGTAAGTTATTGGATAAATAGTGATATATTGAGAAGAGAAAAGAGAAAGAAGGGTGATCTTAGCTTAAAAATTGGTAAGTTAAAGTATAATAAATAAATAAAATAACTGCTTATTTTCAAATTCGCCTATTTCACCTGTTTTCGCTACAACCGGAGTAGAAGATAGTATTCAAAGTTAGAACCGCTCCCAGCTAATATCTTACGTTGCCCCCTTTGGTAAGGCGTGCGCACCTCATCATCGTCCTAGCCTTTTCCCAACTATATTGGGGTCGGCTTCCAATCTTACCGGATTTAGCTGAGTACCAGTGTTTTACATGGAGCGACTGCCTATCTAATCTCCAAAACCCAGTAACTAGGTAACACCGTACCCCTTGGCAAGACTGGCGTCAGATCTCAAGCTTCTAACTACCCGTAACGACTGTCAAAAATCTTCAAATGACAGCCGGGACCAACGGCTTAACGTGCTTTCCGAGGCACGGAGAAAACTCGGTATGTTGAAATGGTCACCCATCCACGGACCGACCTCGTCAAGCGTTGCTTAACCTTGATGATCGGCCAGTGCAGCTGTTATTATTTAGCCACGAGCTCCTCTTAAGGCGTGCGCACCTGTTGTGATGAAATATTGCGTGGAATGAGAATCGCTTAGCGGCCGTGCTGTGCTTCGGTCACTATACCACTGAACTGCATGTCAGTCTGTTATATTTCCGAGGCACGGAGGAAACTCGGTATGTTGAAATGGTCACCCATCCACGGACCAACCTCGTCAAGCGTTGCTTAACCTTGATGATCGACCCGTGCGGATGTTATTATTTAGCCACGAGCTCCTCAAAAGTATTTTCCGATACCGGGAATCGAACCCGAGACAGGTATCCTAAAAGCTCCGTAAAAAGAGGTTAAATTGATTAATTTTGAAATTAAAATTGACAAGTATTCCCTAATACATTTTTTTTAATCCTTATTTAGGGAGAAATTATTAAAAAAAAAACGAGCCTATGAACGCTAAAATAAAAATGGGGTTACTTTGATACCCCATTGTTTTTTAATTGCAATATAAAGTAACCTCAATTTGTAATGTATTTTTAAAGAATTCACACTGTACAATTCAAAATATTTTTCTGCAACAATTAAACTTATTCTTGCGCTGAGGTTAAGGCAAAACATGGCTACATGTCAGTGTTGCAAATTTTGAAAAGAAAATTGAGGTGCTTTCCGTTTAAACGGAGTTAGCTTTACAAAACTAAATAAAATAAACTTATCCTCAAAGTTACCCCAGATCTTAATGTAACCCCGTGTAACCTGTAGCCGAAACTGATAATATTGCTGTTAAACTAGAAAACGTACCAGAAACGTCAATTTGAATGTTACACGGCTTTTTTGAGCATAAAGACGTAATTTGACAAGCCTAACATAATATACGCATAGATTCAACACAAAATATATTATATTTTGACTCTAAATTAATGAACATTTGTTTACATTTGTTTCACAACTGTTTTAACAAGGAACAAATATGCTCTTTTTTTGCTGTGATGGGACTTTCATGGTCTTTTGAAGCAACATTACTGCTACCACAATGAACATAGTTTCGGAGAAATTATTTAACAAGGATTTTTTTAGCAGCAAATGTCTATATTTCCTGGGCAACAAATCATATTGATCGTTATTTGTTTATAATTGAACATGTAATAGCTATCTTAGCTATAGGTTTGCAGGACCAAACTAATATGGTTACATATCAAAGGATAAAATTTAAATTCTACGAATGAAAGACGTACGCATGTCCTATTATTTTGTGTTATTAATTATGTAGGTGTACACCGAGGGTACAAACCCCTCCTTTGCGGCGATCGGTGTTTTTGCACCCACAGTCGCAAACTGGGGTCTAATTTGAATTTATGCCAGCAATAAATATTTTTGCTGCCCACCAAAGAGTTATTGGGTACAATTTATTATGGCCGTAGAATTTTAAGGGGTTATTTTTTTAGAGATAGACTGATGTTGGCACATTTATTGTGCTGATCTGATGTTGATTTTTTGCAGGCTAAAAATGAGCAATTTTAAAAAAACACCACTTGTTTAGGCCTTTATAACACTAGGCAGAAATGCATTAGTGCGAACCAAACTTTAATATTTCGCTAGAAGAATATATCTTAAGAAGTGTGAAGCGCTCAATAGGAAACTATCGAGCCCGGCAATTATTTGCTAGATCAAACTATAGCGGCAAAGTTAATATCTAAGTAATTAGTTCCCTTACGTTCTCGAATGTTCCCAAGGTCGGAGTGGTACAAATACAAAGGAACTTATTCCGAAGATTTCGGTACGGACCGATGTCGGTTATAATTATTAAGATCTGTGCGTAGTATTTTATACGGGAAAGTTCGGCTTGAATGGAGTGTTGCGTGAATTAAAGTGGTTCAATGGAAAGTTTTTTGTCTGTAAGTAGGTGATGCTTAAATGGTTTTCTTGTTGTCATTAAAGAGCCTATGAATCAGATCATAGATCTAAGTCCTGATAAGAGGAACTAATCTGTTCCGTCAACATGGGAACGCCCAATGCTACTACTGAATGTGGTGCTTGTCACATGATCCTCATCAACGCTGAAGCATATTGCGACGGACCAAAATACCATTCTAGTCGTTTTTCATACGAATAAGTGTACCGCAGCGTTGTGCGTTCCAAACAAGAGACCAAAGCTATACCTTCCACAAGTCTTCTGCCTCCATTCCACATTTGAATAACATAATACTTCGATCCATTTCCAACTCCATCTCTATTAGGGTTTACTATTAAAATAAATAAACCTTTAACTGGCCACCATCACCATTTATAGGTATCGTAAAAGGCGATCACCGAGGATACGTAACTACTGGCCGGGCAGCCATAACAACAATCTGTGAATACCGATCCGGCTGCGAAAGTCGTGATTATGGCCCTGATATTAATATTATACGATTGACCATTAAAGGGGTCGTTTGGAACCATAAGGTTCATTCATAAGACGTCCGTTTTGGTCGAACATTCAAATATATGTACATAACAATCACGCCTGTGTTTACTGAAGTGTTAGGCAGTAGTGCACCTATAAGTACACCCACATGTCGCAAGATAAGTTAACTTTTATGGAGTGAACCCATTGCCTTTATTAAAATGAAACGCCGACCCAAAACCAGTTTCCCCGACCCAGGACTTCATACCCATATTGGAGCGCCAATCGGTGTCCGTCAAATATGTTGCTCTGTGATCAACGAGCGACAAATACGGAACAAATTGCGACACACCATCCATCACTAAAGCAATTTCATAACTACTGCTGAATTTTTTAACGCTTCATATTTTTGATGTTTGTCTATAAAGGTGAGTTTAGATTAAATAAATATTTCTGTTTGAGAACCAAAGTTTCACGAGTATAATTAGTAAAGGCATCGAGCATTTTGCGGATGCGTATTTTAGCCTAGGACTGCTGTAGAGGGACGCTTTTATTCGAAGACTGGCAGACTAGAAGTCATCATCACCATTGCAGTCTTCTGCTGGACATAAGACCTCCCCAATCGTCACCACATTGACCAGTCCTTTGCTTCTCGCTTCGATAAACCAAAAATAATACCAGCCTGTAACTGTCCCACTGTAGGGCAAACTCCTCTTCTCATACAGAGAAGACACGAGCATTGATTACCACGCTTGCTTATGACGGGTTGGCAATTTCGAACTTTTATTAACTATAAGTCTAGGTTTCCTTACTATGTTTTTCTTTATCGTTGTCGGGGATGTACAATATAAACTTAGAAAATACTTATGAATTTTAAAAAGTTACATTTGGCCGGCTTTGAACTCACTACCTCAAGCTCGAGAGGCGACCACGACAAAAAATATTAGCTTGTAATCACGAGACGTACCTGAGCTCCCACCATGCCCGTCTTCAGCCTGGGTAGGTCCGTGTGCGAGTACTTGGAGATGGACCAGGGCTCCACCACGGTCAGGTCGGTGTTCAACTCGAAGTCGTTGATCTGGTTGCGCAGGAACTTCCTGATGTTCCACGGAAGGTCGTTGTGTCTGCGGATAGAGGCCAGTTTTTAGCGATAGGCGATTAAATGAGGCGTAAGAATTTATCCTTGAAATGTTAAAGGGATAATGTTAATATGTCAGTAGTGGCCCAGTGGTCACGGCACCGACTATAGCAGTGTTCACCTAAAATACAGGCCTGTCTTACGAGTCGCAGGATGTTCAAACCCAGGCAGGCGCATTACTTTGTGCAATTTATTTCATCGCGGCTACTCTCAAAATGATGAAATAAAATATCGTGAGGAAGCCGACATGCCTATGAACTATAAATTCGATGACGTGTGACATCAATAGGCATCACCAATCCGCGCTAAGGCCCGCGTAGTGGATTACGGTATTTTCGTCTCTTAGAGAGGAAGCCTGTGTCTCAGCAGTGGGAACGCTAATACTGCGTCCATGACTGTTACGGCGAAATTGTTCGGCATACAGATCGGTGATCAGAATCACAGTTTGTTACTACCAAAATAGACTATGCTTTGAATTGACTTTATAACAATGACTAGAAATAAACATTCGTCATCATAATTCAGCCTTGTAAGGTCTCACGACTAATCTGTCTTGACTGATGATATCATTACTTTTACGTTACTGAGGAAATCTAATAGTTTACTGAAACATCGGTCTCTAGTTTAGCGTTTACATTGCTTCATAACGATTAAGATTTTTCAAAAAAAAAAATAGTTTTATGCAGTCTGATATTGAACTCACTAAATTTCTTTAACATTATTTTGACGTCCAAAAGCATTATTTCCATCTGTGTACTCTAAGATCCTTTCAGAACAGGATAAACAAAAAGGAATAACAATTTATGTATGTTGACCGCAAAAATGTTCCGTAAGTTCAAGTAGAACAGTTTTTGTTCAGGGAACTTTTAAAAGCTATATCTGGAATTTGGCAAGCAGACAAACAGACGTTACGTCGGAAAATAAGGTCGTGGCTATACAGAACGCGGAGGCGGTTTTGTGTCCTCATTACTTATTGCCAAATAATCGCTATCTACCTATTCTTCGGTTGGATTCCAGTATAACAATATTCTACGTGGAGAGATTCTATATTTATTTTTGATCATTTAATTGTTTATATTTTTATGCACCTGCAATGTAATTTCTGCACCAGGGTAGTGCAGAATATAATGTTGACTGGTAGAGAATGCCTCAGGATTTAAGCCCGCCTATATACCTCTATGTTTTTAATAGTTGTAGTAATTACTGGATAACCATAGAATTTAGCTTTTTATAAATACTTGATGAAGCCTTCACCTCTTTATCGGACTCGTAGGAACAATGATCGAATGAAAACCGGGATTAACTGCTTAACGCAAAGTTTGCAGCACATTTGGTACTACCTAATCGTCATGCACCGCTGTTTGTATTTAGATTAGATTGAGATTTAGACCGGCTCGAGTCCCGCTTTTAGTGTGACCAGGGTTCAAACAGTTATTTATCTGGCTGTTGCTTTAGCCTTTTGTTTTTCACAAATAGAATAGTGGTTCACTTAACGGAGGGTCTAATGACAGGCTGCGTGTCGGCCATGTTTGTTTTACGAGAATCATGACCATTCGTTATGTGTTTTTCAGTGGTGTTGTTATATGCTAATTAGCGACTATTTGTATGCGAAGGTCAAGAGTGTCATCTCTTCTGCTAGTTAGAATAATTAAAATTTAAAGTTTGACGTTAAATCTCAGGAAAGTTCTAGGGATAGAGTGGTCGTCAACGGATGCAGAACTTTATTTCTTATGTTATTTACTAAGTGACGTATCTGGTAAGTAGTAATATTATCAGTTTTTGTACTACTATTGTGTATGCGAGTTTAAATATTTGTAAAAGCACCCACGATACAAGCAGAAATTAAATTAAATATAGTGATAGGTGCAATATTGAGACAATACGCTTTAACATCACTTTCAGAATTAATTTTAATGTAGATATTATGTCAGGAGACTAATAAATGCAGTCGTGGCGGATCACGCACGACAAAGAAAAACAATTACTAACTTAAAACAGTATGAGTTATAAAAATAAAAGAAAATAAAAAAACCTTCTATTTCTAACAAAAAAAATGGTTTCACAAAAACTAGAATATTTATGAACACTTAACTACTAATATGTTAAACTATCTAAAATATTAATTTAACTACGCTAGTAAGAACCCCTCGTTCTCGAAGGTGAAGGCCTCCACTAGAGACTTACATGTTTCTCTATTCTTAGCTGTCTCCAACCAGTTTACGCTAGCCACTTTTATAATATCGTCAGCCCACCGGGCAGCTGGTCTACCTCTCTTCCTAAGGCCAGGTGGTCCTTTCCAGGATGTGATTTTGTAAGTCCAACGGTTGCCTGTCAATCTGGCTATGTGACCAGCCCAGCGCCATTTGAGTTTTTTTACAGTGGTAAAGGGCATCCGAAACTTTTGTTCTTTTCCTTATATTTATATGTGCCTTTTTTTTTTAATTCTTCTTATTTTCAATAAACTTCTCTCCATAACTCTTTGGCATGATCTCAAATGCTTGGAAAAAATTAGGACTCTGAATGAAATTATGAAAAGTGACATGCCAGTCATTGTTAAGAAAAAGTAATGGATACCTGTATATTACCTTCATTAACCTATGCTAGCCAAACTTGGAAGCTTACATATCAAATAAAATCCAAAATCCGATCATGTCAAACAGTATGAGTATAAACATACGCCTCAGCCTTATTTACCTACTGAGCGGAACAAATTGTGTTGACAATCTCGGCGTATTGTAACGTTTGTGCGGACATCGCGTATCGGTGTAGTGAGGAATTGAACGACGACAAGCGTTGTGATCGTGAGACAACTTGTCTCAATTGTGCTGAGGGAAAACATTGATTCACGGCTGAGAAAATTTCATGCAACAATGTTTGTAGTGTTTTTTTTTTGTAAATACAAGCCTACTTAGGGTATAAATCTTCAAAAATCCACATATACATTGCCCACCTTTTGTTTGTTTTAAGACCCAGTAGTTTAGTTTTCATTGTTGGCTAAGATGGCAACACATCATTTGATTAGAATAGTCATCACCAAGCGATTTGATAAAGATGATTATAATTCAAAATCTGTTTTTGTTTTGCTAACAAAGCTTTTCATGCGTTCTGTGTACTGTTCTTAGATAAGAACACAGAGCTCGGAGACACCGCGGTGGCCACTGCTAGTGTCGCCACTGTCAAAATTTTCATTGCAAACCTATCGTGTCAGTGAGTATTGTTTATGTTTATTGACATTACACTTCCCCAGTGTAATGTGTGTGTGTAATCTCTAAAAGCCTCACCGAAATCCTCTTAGGTATTATATTCTTTAGCCACCTCGAACCAGTCCTTGATATACTTGTTTCTATGATTGAAAATATACCTGTTTATTCATAAAAATCGTAACAATGCCGACTATAACTATTATAGCTGAAACTCATTAACAATGCCGTCTCTCACATTGCCGACGCGATGATCAATGCCCTGGGGTTTTCACGCATGACATGATGTATAGAAACTGACGGCTTTGAATGACATGGAATCCATCACAATAATTGTGCGTTTTACAGTACTATCATAGACGTGGTTATTTCGTACTCTATGGCACGCACGCAACAATAATATTAAAGGGACATTAACAAGTGAACATCAGCACGTCAGTGCGGGTACAGTCACGCGCACATGGGTAACACATTTCAATGGCTGACATATCACAGACGGCGTAACCATCGGTCTGAATTTTAGGAATAGTTCGAATGCTCTAGTCTTTCGAGTAATTGAGCTCATTGACAAGCTCAGTATTCACATGCATTAATACCTTGCAGAATCTATTGTAGCATATACAAATTTTATTCTAGATGTGTTTCCAATCCACTTTTGGGAGCGAAGAAAGGGCAGCTTTTAGTAAACTCAGCATATAATGTTGCCACTGCTCGAAAATAGGCCTCCTCTGTGAGCCAGGGGGTGGTTTATAAATTTTGTTACCCACTACGCTCGTCTGATACGGAGTGGTGGGTGTCACTCATGTCATCACATTTTTGGTCCTAGTACATGCCTGTTTCTTCTCGATGTTGTACTTTACCGATTTGAGAGCATTGTTGTTGATATAATTTGCACAAAGAGAAATTTTATTCTGGGTTCAAATACACAACCTACAACTCGGAAGTCGCAAAATTTAGCGCCAATCTATTGTATATAGTGTATATAGTCAGTCTTTTGCAATTTCAAAGCGCGTTCTTGCGTACCACAACGTGTGCCCTGTGCGACTCAGACACACTTAATCATTCTTTAAACACGCCGTAACTAACATTAGGGAATACCTCCCTCTCCCCGTAAGCCCTTCCCTGGCTCTGGAAAACTAAGTCACGCTTTTACGTAATTATTCGTAATGTGGTTTGTGGCTCCACTCCACGTGAAAACAGGCTGTGTTTTATGTATTAGTTTTAGTTCAGAAACAGTGTAATGTATATTTGGTGAATGTGCGAGCTGTCGCTAGTGTGGTCTGGGGTATGAGTAGTGAGGATGCAATTTAATATAATTTCCTATACTAAGTTATTCCTCATCATACTAAGTCTTGTGAATAATTCCATATTGAGAAGATTAAGCTCTCGCAATATTTATGGCGTTTTCGTGACCATCACGTTTCGTCAATCTTTGCTTGATTCTACTCACCACTCATACGCAATAAACGTTTGGGATTAGCTTTATTGTGCGTACAGCATAGGAGTGTAAACCCCGCCCGGAGTATGTGTTTTCTGAAAACTACAACCTGGGGCATTTAAGTCAAGAGTGAATAGGTTACTTCTAGGCAAGCGTGCTTCACCGTCGACCACATCATCGCTTACCATCAGGTGAGATAGTCACTAAACGCGAGCCTACAAAACATAAAAACATCGGTCAAGTGCGTGTCAGGCTTCGCACATTTAGGTTTCCGTACCAAATGTAGAATATATTGGTATGTGCTGGTAAAATATACGTAAATATCAAGTTCAAGTTCATAGGTCAATAGGAAGTAAAAAAAATTGGAACAAAATTTTATGACTGACGACGGACAGACCCAGGATTCCGTTTGGACCCTTTGGGTACGGAACCATAAAAATGAACAAGCCATGTTTGAGTTAGGCTATATTAGCTAATTACAGTCTAGCTTGAGTTCTGCTGCTGTTCAACTGATCCACTTACAGTGATAACTTGTTCATGGCTATTAAAAAACAATGGTAAGCACGTTTAAATGTGGTTGCTATCAGGTTCTATTGTTATGAGCATTTACTAACGTAGCCTTAAAAAACTATACCTATTTTCAGAGTAACTGGAGTACGAAAGTCCTTTGCATAATAATAATGAGTGTAGTTGTTCTGTCTTTATGTTCCTAATCAGCACGACGACAGACAAAGATGATTTTAGGAAAATTGAGTTTTAATGAAATCGTGAGGCAACCGGCATGACCCAGAACCAAAAATCGAGCCATATGTGAAATCCACCAAACCACACTCGGCGCGCGTGGAAGATTAAGGCCCATTTCCTCTCACAGAGATGCTTGTTTACCAGCAGTGAGCACATTAAAAGGCTGATGATGAAGATAATGATGTGTTATAATCAATCAATTCATTCATTTCAAGTTACATAGACACATAATAGCAGCACAACATTAATTAAACTCACATACAGAATTTTATACATTAACAATAATGACCTACACATTCTAAGTTGTTGTGGATAAACAAGTCAAAGTTTAGTTTCATATCATCAAGACTTACCCGTCAGTGAGAGGCACCTCCTCCAGGATTTGCTGGGCGATCTCCAGTCGCTCCCGGTCGTAGGAAGCGGCTGCCACCACGGCTATGATGGCCAGCAGCATGCAGGCCACCGAGCGGCGCTCACACGGGTTTATCATCCTTGCTGTAAAAGAAAAAGGTTATTGAGAAGAAGAAGAAGACAATAACAGAATGGCAGTCAATATGATATTATTATGAACGATGTACATAGGCCGCACTAAAAGCATCGGGAATGGAATATTTCCACTGTTTCTGTCATATTAAATTTTTTTTAATTGAAAACTCCTTGGTTTTAAAAATCGAGTACCATTTATATATTTAAAAAAAGATTCTCGGTCTTGTCACAAGGTTTTGTCAAACTTGTTTAGTCGTTGAGAAAATGGAATTGAGTCGAGAAAATTTAAGAGCGATGATTTATTATGACTTTCGAAGTGGTTTAACACAAAAACAGTGTGTTGACCGGATGATTTCTGCATTTGGTGATGAAGCCCCATCCAAAACCACAATTTATCGCTGGTTTGCTGAATTTCAACGTGGACGTGTCAAGCTCAGTGATGATCCCCGTCAAGGTCGTCCAAAAACTGCAGTCACCCAAGAAAACGTTGATGCTGTGCGTGAGCTGATTGAGGAAGATCGACATGTGACATACCGCGAAATTTAGGCAACTTTAGACATTGGCATGAGTCAAATACAAATAATCTTGCATGAATAATTAGGTGTAGAAAAGTTGTTTCGACGATGGAGATCGCATTCGCTCTGTGAAGAGCAAAAAGCGGCTCGCGTTACTTGGTGCGTCAGAACTCTCGAAAGATTCCACGCAGGATCCTCAAATGCTGTATACAACATCGTATCAGGTGACGAATCCTGGATATATGCATACGGACCCAAAACAATGAACCAGTCACGAGTTTGGGTGTTCGAAAATGAGTTAAACCAACAAAAATTGTTCGTTCACGGAGTGTTGCAAAAAAATGGTGGCCACGTTTGTCTCCAATGGTGGCCATGTTGCGATTATTCCTCTTGAGGGACAAAGAACGGTTAATGCAGAATAGTATGCTAGCATTTGTTTGCCACAGGTCGTTTCTGAACTCCATAAAGAGAACTGCAACCGCCGCATCATCCTCCATCACGACAATACGAGTTCTCTCACCGCGCACAGAACAAAAGAGTTTTTAGAGCAAAAAAACATAGAATTATTAGACCATCTGCCGTACAGCCCCGACCTAAGCCCTAATGATTACTATACTTTCCCTAAACTAAAGAATAAATTGCGTGGTCAGAGATTTTCATCACCTGAAGAAGCTGTGGACACCTACAAAACGGCCATTTTGGAGACCCCAACTTCCGAATGGAATGGTTGCTTCAATGATTTGTTCCATCGTATCGAAAAATGTGTCAAATTTCGCGGAGAATACTTCGAAAAGCAATAAATACATTTTTAAATAGTAATGTTGTGTCACTTCCTTGATTCGTGAAATTTTCAGTGCCGCCCTCGTACCACCGTTACTTAGCATCAAACCCATACGTGCAAAAAGTTATGGGAATAATTTCATTGTGCGTACAGCTAAAGAGTGGTATAATTTATTGCATTAAATAGTGTTTCTAAGCTTATAGTTAAGTAAAAATATGGAAACTATAAAATGAATTATAATAGTTATTAATGCAACTGTATTAAAGGGGTATTACAACACGAATGTGGGTTGACACATGAGTGTTTTAATACCTAATTATAACAGTTGCATACAAGACTTTATCTACACCCATGATATGAATCCTCTATAAAGGTTCTGAAACCATAGGGTATTATTACATAACGTACTTTTCAGCATTGAATAGAAGGTCCATAGGGATGAAGGCTTAATTTTTTCTGATAATTCTTGAAAATATACTAATAGCACATCTTCAGAAAATGATGAAACTCTTTGATATTTTCCAGCCGGAAATTTCAACGCGTGTTGCCGTCACAAAGTATGGCACCGCACTAGTTTAGACAAAACGCACATGAGATTGCAATAGCGAAATGACGCGCCACCTAAGGCGCGGCCAACTAGTTCCGCGCGCACTATAGTATTCAATTAGTATCTATAGTAATAAATATCACTTGACTTGTCTCCTGATTCGTAGTTATATGACAGTTAGCGTTCGTCACACGAGGCTGTTGCAGGAGAAAATATTAGTCACAAGTTATGTAGGCTAGCTATGCGTCACATACATGATTGTTCAGTGTATGCCAGCTTTGTGTCATGAGAACATTGAGTTGCTACAAAGGCCAGCTGCAGCGGCACGGTCGCTGATTGACGACACGAATTCCTAACTCTACTGTTATCTTCCTACTCCATACGTGAGGCAAGATACTTTAGCTTGCGAATCATGCCAAACAATTTGATTAGTCTTGAATATTGAAATCGTAAAGTTAAGTATTTTGAAACTGTACTTTATACTGAAAACCTGTAACATTTTGGCATAGAAGCAAGGATTGACACGATCTTAAATCCAGATTCTCAATTCAGAACCCAGCGGCAGAGTTTGATGTTCAGTGTTTGTCAAATTGTACTTTAGCCTGCCAAAGTTTGTCATTTAAGTAGAATCGTTTTTCTATATTTATCTCAATTCAGAAACCCAGTGTTCATTAAACAGAAGCATAAAATACATGAATAAAGTTATGCTTTATGCTATTTACAGACATATTAATTGCTGCTAAGTACTTAACAGCAAACAAATGCTCGTATGCAAAAACACCAGTATTATGAGCTCAGCTAAATAAGTTCGGGCAATAATCTCGAGAGAAAAAACGTATCGCCGCGCGCCGCGAGCGATACTAGAAATAGAATTAGCCAGCAGCACGAAAAAAATATCCATATTCCAGCAAAACCAATTTTAATATACGGAAATACGTTCCATCTGTAACAATCTATTTTGCTTCGGTGTTAACTCTTCAGCAGTTTATATATAAATTAGAAGCTTGTTCAGTGAAATAAGCAGAAATCTAAATTGTCTACATACTTTTGATCCACACAAATATGTCCCACCCGTGACAATCTGTTTTGTTTCGGTTGAAACTATTTAGGAATGAATGTGAAAACTGGAAACTATACTGTTTTCTACGTAAAACACCATGCATATATTCTCCTAAGGGTATTTGTATACTCGCACATAACCAGTTTTTTTTAATTCTCTTGTTAATGTGGACAACCGGGTGCGCACAGCTGCTACTAAGAAAGGTTCTGGTCTAAATTTCCTATTAGCTAAAACACTAAAACTTTACGAAGTTACCGCTGTGTAATCTAAGAGAAGATTTTACAATGTAGCGACACAGTACATTGTTGCTCCGATATTATCTAGCGAGTTATAAAAGTGGATAGAATGGAGATTGCACGCTACAATAATAGACACGTTTTCTTTAGTTCAGGTTTTAGAGGGGCGCGGGTACTAATACAGCGGTGTTACATGGTCGACGGTGGTTTAAATTTTATCGTCAATATACGGTGTTGTATTTTAGGAATCTATATATATAAAAATCAATTGCTGTTCGTTAGTCTCGCTAAAACTCGAGAACGGCTGGACCGATTTGAATAATTCTTTTTTTGTTATGTTCGACAGAATACAGGGAAGGTTTAAAAGAAAAAAAAAAAAATTTGGTTGGATAGGGTAGGTAGGTAGAGTAGTGTAGTGTAGGTAGGTAGGTAGGTAGGGTAGGGTAGGGTAGGGTAGGGTAGCGTAGGGTAGGGTAGGGTAGGGTAGGGTAGGGTAGTGTAGGGTAGTGTTGGGTAGAGTAGTGTAGGATAGGGTAGTGTAGCGTAGGGTAGGGTAGGGTAGTGTAGGGTCAGGTAGGGTAGGGTAGGGTAGGTAGGTAGGGTAGGTAGGTAGATAGGGTAGGTAGGTAGAGTAGTGTAGTGTAGGTAGGTAGGTAGGGTAGGGTAGGGTAGGGTAGCGTAGGGTAGGTAGGTAGGGTAGGTAGGTAGAGTAGTGTAGTGTAGGTAGGTAGGTAGGGTAGGGTAGGGTAGGGTAGGGTAGGGTGGGGTAGGTAGTTAGAGTAGTGTAGTGTAGGTAGGTAGGTAGGGTAGGGTAGCGTAGGGTAGGGTAGGGTAGGGTAGTGTAGGGTAGGGTAGTGTAGGGTAGTGTTGGATAGAGTAGTGTAGGATAGGGTAGTGTAGGGTAGGGTAGGGTAGTGTAAGGTAGGGTAGGGTAGTGTAGGGTCGGGTAGGGTAGGGTAGGGTAGGTAGGGTAGATAAATGTGTGGTGTTTTTATGGCAAAACAAAGTTTGCCGGGTCAACTAGTCTATCTATATCTATAAAAGCGAAAGGTGACTGACTGACTGACTGACTGACTGACTGACTGACTGACTGATCAATCAACGCACAGCCAAAACTGCTAAGCCTAGAAGCATGAAATTTGGCAGAAAGGTTCTTCAAGTGACGTAAGTGTGCACTAAGAAAGGATTTTTGGAAATTCTACCCCTAAGGGGGTAAAAAGGGGGTTGAAAGTTTGTATGAAAAATCTAATTCCGTCGACCAAAATTCTTGAAACTTAGCACAAATAGTATTCTAAGTAAATGATAAAGATTGACATTATTAGTTTTTCGAAACTACCCCCAAATGATGATTTAGGGGGTGTTGAAGTTTGTATGGAAAAATCAGATTTCTTTGATCAATAAACTTGAAACTTGCCACAAATACTTATCTAAATGAATAATAAAGGTTGCTACTATTATTTTTTTTAACTACCCCCCCAAAAGACGATTTAGGGGTGTTAATTTTTTTTTTAAGTATCTTATTACTTCAGTTAATAAACTTGAAACTTTATATAAATACCAATC
Source organism: Orthosia gothica (assembly GCA_949775005.1). Classification (NCBI taxonomy): domain Eukaryota; kingdom Metazoa; phylum Arthropoda; class Insecta; order Lepidoptera; family Noctuidae; genus Orthosia; species Orthosia gothica. The sequence goes on along the minus strand of OX459039.1, from coordinate 1,685,478 downwards.
TAAATAAACAATAAAGGCTTTCATTGTTGGTTTTTCGAAACTACCCCCAAAAGATGATTTAGGGGTGTTGATGAATCTGATTTCTTGGGTGAATAAACATGAAACTTGACACAAATACCATCCTAAATAAACTATTAAGGTTGTCATTATTAATTTTTTGCAACTACCCCAAAAGACAATTTAGGAGGTATTACAGTGTTTTGGAAAAATCTGATTTCTTGGGTCAATAAACTTGAAACTTGCCACCAATACTAACCTAAATGAACAATAAAGGTTGCTATTATTATTTTTTGAAACTACCCCCAAAAGACGATTAAGGGGTGTTAATTTTTATTTGAAGAATCTATTTATCTAAATAGTCAATAAAGGCTTTCATTTTTAGTTTTTCGAAACTACCCCCAAAAGATGATTTAGGGGATGTTAAATTTTTTGTAGAATCTGATTTCTTGGGTGAATAAACATGAAACATGATAAAGGTTGTCATTATTAGTTTTTTGTAACCACCCCCAAAAGACGATATAGGAGGTATTACAGTGTTTTTGAAAAATCTGATATTTAGGGTCAATAAACTTGAAACTTGTACAAATACTATCCTTAAGGTTGCTATTATTATTTTTTTAAACTACCCCCAAAAGACGATTTAGGGGATGTTCATTTTTTTGAAGAATCTAATTTCTTGGGTCAATAAATATGAAACTTTACTTAAATACCAACCTAAATAAACAATAAAGGTTTTCATTATTAGTTTTTCGAAACTACCCTTAAAATACGATTTCGGGGTGGTAAAATTTTTGATTACTTTTAATGCACATAGCTTCTTTTTAAGATGTAGGGGAGCACTTAGGAGGGATTTTTGGAAATTCAACTTTTGAAGGGGTTAAAAGGGAGACATTTATTTGTATGAAAAATCTAATTCCTTTGGCAAACTAATAAAGGTTGGCATCATTAGTTTTTCGGAATTATCCCCAGAAGACGATTTAGGGGGAGTTAAAGTTTTTTGAAAAATCTTATTTATTGGGTTAATAAACTTAATACTTGACTAAAATACCAACCAAAACAAGCAATAAAGGTTGATTTTATTAGATTTTCGAAACTGCCTCCAAAATACGATTTAACAGGTGATAAAGTTTTGTTAATGAATTTTATGTCTTGGGTTAATAAACTTGATAGTTGACATAAATACCAACCTAAGTAAACAATAAAAGGTTGTCATTATATTTTTTCGAAACTACCCCCCAAAATAGGATTAAGTGGGTGTTAAAGTTTGTTATGAATCATACTGGACAAGGTTTCGTTTTTGATGTAGGGATCTAGGGGAGCACGAAGAAGGAATTTGCGGCAAATCAACCTTTCACCATTATCATCATTTCAGCCAAAAAACGTCCACTGCTAAACATAGGCCTTCCCCAAGCGCCGCCACACTGATCGGTCCTGTGCGTTTCGCATCCACCGGACTCCCGCAGCCTTGACCAGGTCGGACTTCCTAATTTGCGTTTTCCGGTTCGTAGTCACCACTGAACTGTCAACCTTTAAGGGGGTGAAAAGGGGGCAATTTGTTTGTATGAACAATCTCAAACCGTGGAGATAAAGTAAATAATCAAAATTTACATAATACGTTTTTTACTACTCCCCCCTGATAGGGTTAAGTGATTTTAGTTTTTTGAGACATCTTACTAAGCAATCTAACTAAAATAAACAAAAAATTAAAAAGAGAAAAAGGGTATATTAAGTTTTAAGGGGCGGATTTTACTTCGTAGCGTTTCTAGCGGTAACCTAAAATGTATTATTCTTTAAGTCAAATAACGAATCGTCCCAAACCTATAAACCGTAGAACTTTACGAAACCACATTTTTATTTGGTTTAATAACAGCTTATTTTTGGTTGCCATCACACGAACGAAGTCGCGGGCGGCGTTAATATTATAAATGAGAAAGTAACTCTGTCTGTTTCTCTGTCTACCTTTTCACGCCTTAACCGCTGAACCGATTTAAATGTAATTTGGTTCGGCGATATTTTGAGACCCTGGGCAGGACACAGGATAGTTTTTATCCAAACATACTTACGGAAATCATACTTAAGGGAGTGGAAAGAGGGGTAGAAGTTTGTATGGAAAACCTACAATATTAAGCCGCGATATAAAAAATAAGCAATTCGAATTACTAATGCTTCGCAGACGAAGTCGCGGGCAACAGCTAGTATTGAATAAAAAACCCGTTGACACTTATCGATTTTTGGGGATGCCGAGAGAGCAGTGGTGGCTTAGTGGTATCGGCCGCGACTAACAAGTTGTAGATCGTGGGTTTCAACGCAGGCAGGCGCTTAACTTTGTGTAAATTATATCATCCCCACTGCTCTCAAAACGGTGAAGGAAAATATCAAAAGGAAACCGGCAACAACCTGCACTGGGCGCGGGCCCAGTGCAGGTTGTTGCCGGTGGTGGATAACGGCCCATTCCTTCGCACAGAGCGGAGGCCTGTGTCCCAGCAGTGGAAACATTAATAGACTTAATATTATGATGGTGATGATGATGGGCATGACGATCAGTGATGAAGGTTGTCATGTTTTTTAAATCCCATACTTACAGACGCGTTCTCTAGTAGTAAACAAACGTAGTTATATCTCATTCCAATTAATTTAACAATAGAAAACATACCACAAAAATCTACGAATGCTACAACTAACATAGGTAATAATAAGTAATATATTTGCGCCTCAAATAAACCTATTACTATGAACGTTGGCGTGGCTTCCAATCTATCCAGATGCGGCTGATGCTGTAATAAATCTCACACACAACGTTACGCCGACGTCCTTCGCACCTGAATCCCCCAAGGTTAAGACTGTCGCCCCGTGATCACCATCCCTGAATAACTAACACGAATCGCACGAAACAACATCAAAACACTCCACAAGTCGCCAGCTTACCTCGACATGTCAAAAACCGGTCAGAGCAAACGAGACACACATATGAGACCACACGTGAAAGAAAAAGCCCGAGCATATATTATGACGGGCACCAGGTAATCCCGGTCTTGTACAGAATACATAATACAGCTCTAACAAGGGAGCTTTATAAGTAATTAAAATGCTCCTGGAGATTATCTTTTTGTACGGAATTGGTGTCTCTCGCTGGATTACAGAGTGATCTAGTACTAACAGCTGAGACCCTTTTCACTTTAAATTTTTAATGGTCCTTGCCTGTTTTAGGAATGAAGTTATTTGCGACGGTGAGGCTAGGACTTACGTGCAAAAAATGCTAAATTAGACAAATAACTGAAAATTAAGTAATTAAAGAGTCTCATTAAGTATTTAAAGTAAATAAGTGTGTTAATAGGAAAAGAACACAGACTTCAAATGAAGAAGTTTGTTGGCCCCAATAACACAGGATTTTCCTAGCATCGGGGCCAATATTCACAAGATTGAGCAGAAATATGACATAATATTATAGTAATGTAACATGAAAGTATGTATTTCTTCATTTATTGTGCTAAATAAATTATTGTTATTATTGTTGCAGTAAACGTCTTAATGATGTCCAACAGAGCTTGCTAATTAAGCCGTCTCATAGTTAAATTATTCTATTACTAGTTTCTGCTAGCGGCTTCGCCCATGTGAAAGTCGGCAATTATCCAGAAACTCACTCTCGGGACCATACCTACGTTCTTTCCTTAGGTCTAATTTATCTGTCTATCTAGGTACCAAAATATATTGAAATTGAGAAGTCATGAAAAGTCGCAGGCAAACATAGCTAACGTTTCCACCACCATGCTTTTAAAACTTATTGGTGTACCAAATGCTTGCCCAAAAATTTTGACAAAATAAAAAAGTAACATTTTATTATGTCCAGGCATCGTAAAAGTGTGACCTAAGTGTGTCACGTGGCTGGAGCTAGGCGAGGCTGCAGAACCTACATCCATAACTTGTTAGTACAGTGTCACAAAGTGCAACACTTTTGTTCAGTTTCTCGAGTAATACATTAAGATCGGAGACGGCTGGCTATCACACCGTATTGCACCTACAAAATAAAACTGAGGAATGAAAACTTTAATTGAATCGGATCCAATGAGATCCGAAAAAAGTTTTTTCACAAACAAGCACGTATTTCATGAATATAATAAAATTTTATTTGCAAAGTTGAAAGCTACGTGGAAATGTTGTAGCATTCAATATACAAAATGGGCATCTAATTGGGAAAAAAAACTAAAGAAGTTCAGAAAATCAGTGGAACATTTTGCGTATTTGAATACCTATATTTTATATTTTCAACAAACATCATTTTACTATACTTTCTGCAAACTAGCTTGAAAAGCACAAGTTACATATCACATAAAATATTCCCAATCGTCGCAGCAACTTCAATAACTCTCCGAACAACTTTCTGTGCACTTTGGCAGAAAATGTTGGAGTCCGTTAGTATGCGGATATAACCTTAACTTCAAGCTAAACTGGATGAAGTGCCTCCACTGCTCAGACTTTACCAATTAATTTAATAATGATTCGTTTGATTTTAAAATCAGTTAGACTGTCAGAATTTATTATTGGTATTTTTTTAAGTTATTTCACAGAGTTTTATATTCAGAGAACAGATTATGATAATGCAAGTAAATAATAATTAATTTGTAAACAAAAAATCAAAAAACCCGACTGCTTCAAAAGCGAACTAAAAAGTCGTAAACAAGGAAAAAATCATGCTGTGCAGTCGGAGGATACATATTCGCGGGCTGGCTGACCAAAATCTGGTGTATCCTCCGCCTGCACAGCATGATTTTTTCCTTGTTTACGTCTTTTTAGTTCGCTTTTGAAGCAGTCGGGTTTTTTGATTTTTTGATTTAACTTTTTTTATTTATAAGTTTTAGTTAAGTTTTTTTCGAATTAGATACATTTAAACATATAAGTGTTATATATTTTTGAAATCACCTCTTAGAACCCTTTATTTTGATACCCCACACACTGGGTTAGGAAGAAAAAAAAAATTTGGGAACCCACAATATGGTGCCCAAAATCCGCCATTTTTCTATTGTTCAATTTTAACGTAGCCTATGACACTCGCAGGGTTAAGACGAATCGATTGACGTATGAATCATCAAAATCGGCCAACGCGTTTGGTCTCTGGAACGCCACATAGGAACAAACATACATACATACATACATAAATAGACTGATAAACACATTACCCTCCTTCGGCAGTCGGGTAAAAAGCCTTTTTATCTTTCTTCATATCGCCACCGCCGCCGTCGCTCCGCGTCCTTTGAATTCGTGACCGCGGCCTTTTGGTAGAAACACCATTTTTAGTTTGAAAATGAATTCAGTAATCCGTCTTCAGCTCCAGCAAAAGTTAGATCTCAAAAGTTGATTCAAACGTATGTTAAACACACCCACAAACACGGAGTGAAAAACTTGATGCAAATCCAATATGGTTCGGTCGTGAATGTTCGCTCGTCTCTCGTCCCGTTCAATATGCACAAACAGTCGCTCGTGAGCTCACTCGACACTCGGATTACTTCTCGCGTACTTTCATTCGACGCACGGTCCGCAGACAACTTTGTTTCAACATATTTCTGTTCATTCGATTTTATTTTACGTTAAGGAATATGTTTGGTATCTTGTTGGTCTAGTGATTTTGGATCTTCGTTTAAGTTGACATTTTCCGTTATGTCATTGTCACTATGGAATAGAATGATAATATTATAAAAAATCTACTTAATAATTGTATTAATGCGAAGGTTGGAAATGAAATTAGACACAGATATAGACTATAGTCTGGAATAGCACATAGGCTACGTTTTATCCCGACAGACTTGGTATTATGTGCCTTTGGGATGATAAAGCACTATTTATGCGGGCAATGTCGCGGGCAGAAGCTAGAATCATAAAAAAAAATGTTGTTCTTACTCAAAATGCACTTGTATCTACTGATATTTTCTTGACTTACTTCTATTATAGGCTTATCTCGCGTATAAATTTGAAAGAGAGTTACCGCGGCCCTGGCAATGCAACTGAAGGCACACGGGTGGGTTTTAGTCAAGTAAAAGTCTGACACGCCCTCTCGCTTCACCCAGAGCGGGAGAAGTCATTGGATGATTACCCACCACAAAAAAGGCTTATCTTTTAGGTTCCACTTCGGTGTGACAGCCGGCCGGCCCATCGTTAACTATTTATTGTGACGGTGTTAATAGAGCTTTTGAGCCACGCTCGGCGCGAGCAGCGATCAGTGAGCTGCCTGTGTCGAGCTGCGACTCCGTGTCGTTACTACTTCATTATACAGCTCTCCGGGGTAATTCTATTCATTTGTTTTTGGGCTTTAATCAATTTTCCAACGTCAAATGTTGCTCAGAGCAAGGTAAATAATTATCTTACTTAACCGAAATTATTACTTACATTCTACTAAGTTTCAGAGAAATGAAATGAACATCAGGCTCGCTCAAGTAAGTCAGTGCTCAGTGAGTGTAAATACAATTCGTTCAGCGGTAATAACTGTCAAAAGGTTTAAAATGGAAGCACGGTTCGCGCATTGGCTTAGCGATTGGCTACTGTGCTGCGTGTCCGACGCGGACCAACGGTCCCAACTCTGGCTGTTTGTGAATGTGGGCATAAAAGTTTGTAAACGCACCCGCGATACAGGTGTAATTCCAAGGGCGGGGCAAATTAAAAAAGAAAGTCTTTTATTGTCAATCGCTCCCGGAATGTTACGTTAGCAAATCACATTTTGACTTTTCAATCATATTTATCGCTGATCATGAGCCTACATTTTGACTTAAAATATATGCCTCTTCCATCACTATAGAACCTAATTTTTGCATTCCACGCGAGGATTTCAATATAGAAGACTTTTGAATACCACGTGTGGTTTTTCGTGAAAACGCCTGATATTATGACTGAGATGGACCTATACAGTGTGGTGAAACAGCAAATAGGAACATAGATAAAATGAAAATAAACTCATAATTGGATAAAGAACTCAATCGGTTATGCAAAAATAATAATTCAATCATGAGATTTAATTTTTCATGAATTTTTTCCTATTTCATGTCTTGAACTATAGCGTAATCTCTGGCATGATGAAATTATGTTTTAAAAATTAACGTGTAATCTAATTTTTGGCTTACAAGCTAGGCTTATTAAAAGCCATATTCATATTATCCTAAGGGGTGGGTACTATCTGTAACCACCAACTGAAAACTGATCCTAAGTAAAGAATTTACAAATTGTAACGACTACCCACAAAATAGAATCAGGCAGCTGATCCTCTATTCCTTTATCGCGGCATTTACATAGTGAGCGCTTACGAATACAAGTTGAATTTGAATTTTTGGATAATTAACTTCAAGCTTCTGAACGTAAAAGGTAAAAACAAAGATCCATTTCGGCTAATTGGATGGGAGGAAATTACGTCATTCTGTTTAGTCATCATATCCGCTCGGGCGGGTTACAACGACTTCTGTTTTGAATATAAAATATATTTTTAATTAATTGTCACCCAAGTTTTCTCCATAATGATAATTGTATGTTCTGTTTTGGAAATGGTTAAAAATGACACATTAACAGGCTTTTTATTTATTTTTTAATCAGATGTTGTACCCAGCAAACTACTTGGAGAAGTAAAACTCCGCGCCCGCCGGCTCAAACTCAGGGTACAAAGTCTCTTTGAAGTACTTAATGTAGGAGTAAGGTATCTGCTTTGGTACAAAATTATCCTTCAGAAAGACACAAGGTGGTCTAACTATAAACTGCTGGAGAATATAGAGTCGTAAATGCACATAGAAGATAACTACGCTACGACCAACAACATAATTCAGTTGCACAACTTAGGAGTCCTGCGTGAGCTCGCATCAACGCTAACAAATCGGCCTACAATTCGAGTGAACAAAACGAGCGACCACAGAACAATGAGACGTCTCGGTGGCCACTGCTAGAGATGGTATTGTAAAAACTTATCATAGAAATCGAGCATGTCAGTGACGGCCTCTGACAATTCTGATGGCTTGGACAGCTGTAACTGTTGTAACTGTTGTCAGCACACGCTCGAACACTAATATTCTTATTGGACTAGTTCAAATAATTATGGTCTCACGTCTCTTGAAAGACGCAGTGATAAACTTTGGGTTTCCAAAATCAACCATGAACCCGAATCAAAAACAGTGGTGACCACCAGAAGATGGCCGAGCCAATTAAGCCCGACGGGTCCTGACGATTCTACTGTCTTAGATCTCGAAAACAAATAAAATAATAACAGCGGAGGAGTAAGAGAAACATGATTTCCACTTATATTATCAGTAATTACTTCTCTAGTCGATTCCATGATCTGTGTACGCGATCAACAAACCGAGAGACGTAAGTTTGTGCGTGAAAACGATCTCCGGAGTTGTTTCCGACAACCACAAAACGCGACGGGACGGTCTCAATCGTAACTTGCAAGTTGCAACCACACACACTACTGTTAATAAATTACCTAATACTAAACAAAGCACAGTATTTTTTGCCACTATCCTCGGTTCAGGATTTATTCATCCATCCATATTGTACTATTCATATACTAATATTATAAATGCAAAAGTAACTCTGCCACATTTTTTCGCCTACACCGCTGAACCGTTTTATGATGAAATTTGGTATGGAGATAATACTCGCAATTTGAGACCCTAGGATGGACATAAGATAGTTTATATCTCGTCAATCATCTTTAAGGAGGTGGGAAGTGAGGTGTAAGTTTGTATGGTGAACCAATAATTTATCAAGAAGAGAAAAAAAAGGCTGTTCAAATGACTAATGCTGCGTAGATGAAGTCGCGGGCAAAAGCTAGTATTTATATAAATTTGCAGCTAGTCGTAAAATTTAATGGAGGTAGAATAGAGACACCCTTTTTCCCCCATTTTAAAGGGAAGTGTGTGCCTTATGGCTCAATGGACGCTGCAGTGTTGATACGGCACGAGCGCCAATATTGATACGTTGTCACTCGCATTAAGTCGCAGATTTTGTTTTGTCATTCTGCACGGCTTTGTGATTTCAATTTGAGAAATATGTAAAGTCTTGGAGCTGACTAGAGGAAAAACGTACACATAAAATCAAGCTCTGTTTTCTTTTGAGGGTTAGCAGAGTTGTAATAGAACAGCCATATTTCACCTGTTTGAAGTAATATTGTCAATACTTGGTATCTACCAACTAGAATTACTTCTTAAATTGTAAATGAAGCACTTAGTTCTACTGTCGTTGAAGCATACTAAGAAATGAGAACCTATTAAACCTTGCATTATCCTACGACTACGCTCCCGTGGCCTCGGGAACCATTGTACCTAATTTTGAAACATTTTTCGAAAATCCGATGGTTGTCATGGTGGCCCAGTTGCTAAAACCTCGTCGAGTTTGATGTCGTGGGTTGAAATCAAGGCAAGTGCCAATGTGACTTTTTCAAATTTATGTGTACTTTCTTAGTTTATCTTGCACATCATAGACAACGGTGAAGGAGAATATCGTGAGGAAACCTGGACTTAATGTTAATGTAAGTCTAAAATCACCAACCCGCATTGAGCACGCGTGGTGATCAAAGCTCGTGACTTCTCTTTATGAGAAGATTCCTTTGCCTTGCAGTGGGACAGTTACAGGCTAGTATTGTTATTATTATCCGATCGATACTGCCTTCCTTCCTATAACAAACATACCTTCTACAAACATATAAATAATATTACCTTCTTTAAAATATAATATTAGGTTTGATTATAATCAATACCCTAGCGAAAATTTCTAATTATATTGTAAAATATTTATAATTGCAGTGTAAGTTTTACTAAGAAGGCAGCTTACAAAGAAGTGCCGAAGTGCATGTATAAACGTAAACGAAACAAAAAGAGTTCTTAAGCATCGCAGCAGGTGGCGTTCTGTTGTCTCTAACCTCATGGCATGTCTAGCGTGAATTTATATTATGTCATATTAAGAACCGATACCTACACTATTCTTAACGCTACGTACGTACATCTCTACATGGCTACAAACTTATAACGGTAGCAATAGAAGCTTGGTACAATATTCAACATGGCTCAAACGAGTGCACTTTAACGCAACAAACATCAAATCAGTAGGATGGCAACACCGAACGGTTCCATACGTTTAGCAAGCAAATTCAGTTTACTGGACAAATTGCCACGAATTTCCATCGAAATATTCAAATATTGTCCTGGAATGACAGGTTACTGCAGTAGCTTTAATTGCATTGTTCTTGTGACTTGTTGCGACAAGTTTCGACTATTTGGTTGGTTACTATACGCAATAAATTGCCCTGTGTTTTTTTGACAGTTTAAAAGTAGACAATACCTTTGCTACTGATTAGAGCACTGAAATTTTTAGAGACGATATTATAAGAACTATCATATAGTTATGAAGTGTTTTGACCATAATGTTCTTCACCCAAATAAGACATTCATCTTGTTGTTCGTGTAATGTGTGTTTACATTCGTATAAAGTGTGTTTTGGTATTGATAATAGATTGCTAAACGATATTGTCTCCAAAAATTTCGACAGTTTATGATTGAACTAGTACGTTGCTGTTAGAAACCCAAAAATATAAAAGAAGAAAACCGCCACACCACTGAAAGTGCTAACACAATACTTCTACAAACTGTCCCGTATAACCTTCCGTGCTGACCTCGAAATTCTCAAAGACATAGTGTTATCGTCCGAATAGAAACTATCCCAAAACAGTAATGGCTGGGTTTTGTATGCGATCATTGTTTGCCGTCGATATATTACTTATGTAACGACCACCGATACTAGGGCTATGAATTAATGGCGTTTGGAAACTGTTCACATCGTATTTTGAAAAGGGATTTGCTGGCGCTTATTTTAGGGTAAAGTGTGCGGCAAATGGTGGGCGGAGCCGAGTAAGTTGGGTAGTTGTGTCGGCCGAGTGGGCAGCGTTTAGTGAGCTGACCTAGAATATTTTTATGAGCACGCTTTGATGATAAAGTTGTGTGGTCGCGTGTGTAAAGGATTTTTAGGATAAACTAACATCACTCACACTATTGATCGTTTAAAAAATGCGGCTGATATTAAATACAAAATCGATTATCTTATGTAAAACATAAAAAGGAAGGACTATACCCTACAGAGTGCCACCGCAGACTAGTAAAAATATGGCACACTGTGATCAGGCAATAAGCAGTATAAAATCCACAATTCATAGACCGCGATTTTGAATCGAGTGAATCCTTCTACCCTCACCTTTAATCATACCGTCGACAGTTGCTGAGCGTAATAATTCTCCGAAACCTTTGAAGTGGTCTGCAAGCTTCATTTTCAATTCTTGTTTGTATCATGAAAGGCCAACAAAGAGATTCTTTCATTTATGTCGTAGGAAGGGTTGAGCCCCGCAGTCTCGTAACCTCGTAATAGTAAGGAGAATGGTCACTGGATACTGTGCCAAGTAATTAAGGAGGCTGATTTAATAGAATTGGATTAGTGGGCTGTAGTGGACGATGGTAATCTGACCCTTGTGTAATGAGGACGATTTTGGAGGTCAGATTCGGAGAGTATTTTCAAGGGCAATGCATTTTTGCTGGACCTTTTTTGCGTTTGAATATAATAATGAGTAAACATCATAAAGTAAAACCTAACTACGCGAAAACTAATAATTTTGAGCGTTTTTTAAGGTCATTTTTATTTAAGTGTTTTTGTCTGTCGTTTTTGTATTACTTGTTAGCAGCCTTATCAGACTTAACGACAGGTGATATGGCCATTGTCACGCGGAGCACTCATTTAAATCTTACGATACCTCACTTGCTCAAATCTGATGAGTACTTACGTACGTTTCGTAACGTTACGGAAGTTCAGATGACCAACCTTACAAATAGTATTTACTATTAAGCCCGTAACCCTCGCAGTAGTAGAATAAAAATAGCGTGTAAACGGAAAAGCTTTTAACAAGCTAGAACATAAGTTGAAAAACACTGTCAACAAGTTTTTTAACGAGTCTCTTTCAGAACTGAAAAAGGAACAGTCCGAGGAATGTTTGTAGTCGCAAACCGATAGACGGCGCTAATTAGAAAAAAAACTAATTTCTAGGACGGAGTTCGGCTTGAAACTTACAAAATTGTCAAGCGGAGCAAACTCTATTTACAAAGGTGGAAGTATAAAAGTAATTATAGGTTTAGAAGAGGAGAAACTAGTTCGGAATTAGATTGCAAGATACAAGGTGCATACAAAATTAAAACCTGCCGAAGTATGCGCGACTTACTATGACATACTTACAAAGGCATTAATTTTTCGAGGTTAGCCCAAAAAGAGGTAGAAAGACAAATTGGACGCGTATCATGAGGACTAGTCCGAGATCACACGACAAAAGAATTCCTGCAAGGACTTGGGGGAAACCTTTAAATAAATCATAATTTTACGCATTTACTCTGCGTTCCTTTTGTATATTAAAAACTGTCCAGGTTACTAACTATTTCTAATTTAGGTACTAACATGGTAGGATATAAATTGTTACCTTAATCTTCAGTTTACTAGTAGGCATGGTCTACCAGGCATCTACGTAAATTCCTATTTCCAACAAAATTAGGTTTATAAAGAACTAAAGCTTTTGAGCTTAGCCTTTGTCGGGCAGTGGATCAATATTAGGCGGTAGCTTATAATAATATACCTAGGTATAGTTATAGTAGTTTAGAGCTTAGCCTTCAGCAGTTCCTTGTTTTGGCAAGATGAACAAACTTTTAAATTTTATAGACCTACCTAAATATAAATTTTATTTCCATATAAATTATATTTTTAAATAAAAATATTTAAAATAGTAATCCAGCGGCATACATTATTATTATGTTTAGCCTGTACCGTCACTTTATCGTTTCCATACTTCCTGGTTAGTCTGATAAAGGTTTCTAATATTTTAGATCTTATTTATTATTTCATAAGACAAAAATAATCAACAGTAAAAATATTTTTTTATATTATTCTACTTAAGTTTTATTAATATTATGTACCCTGTATACATTTTGTAGCCTTTTGGTTAAATAAGCCAACTAATTAGATTCATAGGCCGATCATTAAACACCAGCATCCAATTGAATGCCTAGGCCGAATCATTCAAAGTTAAACAACTTGGCGTATCGAAAGTCAGCCCTTTGAGGATGACTGACCAAGACCAAGCCAGGTGATTCAAATTTTGTTCAGTTTTTAATTCCAAGACATTGAGCGCTACGTTTAAGCAAAGTGCATTTGCTTAAACGTAGCGCTCAATGTCTTGGGTAGTTGTCCTTCAGCCATTTAATTGGATGCCGGCGAATGATAGAAGAGAATATAAGTTTATTTCTCCGAATAAGGTACATTTCGGTAAATGACATCTAATAAGAACAGGCTAGACGTCCAATTTGCTGGCTAATTTAACCAGATGGCTACGACATAAATACATGATTCATAAAAGATGGCAGTCAATCTACGGTCTAAATTCAGTATTTATAATCAGTATTGTAATTTAGAATACGCAATACAAGCATGTTTTACTGATCTCCTTTGCATACCTTTTGATTTAAAATACAAAATGAATAACAGTGTTGTTTGAAGTGATAAATTACACTGATTGAACGGAGTTAATTGCATGTTAACACAGATTTACCAATTAATGACTATTCAACAACGGAACTTCAAAAGTAATTGGTCATATTTTGTGTTTTGTTTAAATCATTGTGTTTGTTTATTAAATGAAACAATCAACCTATTTACAAAGTGAAGAATCATTGTAAATAAATGAATTCTACCCACACGAACACTCCCGCACGGAACAAATATTTATATTGTCTACAGATAGATGTTCCGGATCTGGCTGTTTGTATCATCACCAGCCTTTTAATGTGCCCACTGCTGCGACACAGGCCTCCTCTCTGTGAGAGGGAATAGGCTGTAGTCCACCACGCGGGCCCAGTCGCGGGTTGGTGCATGTCACATGTCTTCGAATTTTTGGTTCCAGGACATGTCGGTTTCTTCACGATGTTTTCCTTCACCGTTTTAATAGCAGTGGCAATGAAATATTTTATGCAAAGTAATGCGCCTGCCTGGATTCGAACCCTTCTTATAAGTCCCGTTACCACTGGGCCAGCACTGCTCTTATATATACGTGTGCTGTTTGTGTATGTTAGTTTAAATGTTTGTAAACCGACCCACGATACAACGTAAATTCCTAGAGTGGGCAACGTTACAAAAACAAAAACACATAAATTCCCTTTGTCACTAATACTACTAAGATTTTCTTGCAAATTAGCTGCGTTTAGTTTGTAAGACTCGGTTTATCGCTGAGGTTCGAAAATCCAACAGTGCAGAATATTTAGACATTTATTGAGTCGTAGTAAAAACAGGCATGAGTAGGTAATGTAGTGTAACAACGAGGTATTTTGGATGCCATTATATTTTATACATTTGACGTAAAAATATACTTCTATTCTTCATTTGCGAATGTGAATTAGGGCCAGTAGCAAGACCAACTTAAAACTGGACAGTAACTTTATCTCAGTGCCGAGCCATAGAGTCCAAGCAGCATAACAAAGGCCTCCCATACGATTGGCTTCGAACAACGAGCCCGCATCTAGTGTGCCGGTGACGTACTGCATCGAAGCGTGATGCTTTGATAGAGCCGTGATGATGCTCGCAAAATGGTGGCTAAAATATAGGGTGTGTGTTGACATGAATGTGCTTCGTAGACATAAGGAATGGAATAAGTAATAATACCCTCTCCTAATTGATCACTCTATAGGATGAGATACAGTGTCTGTACAGCCAATGTCTCTTTTTACCTGACTGCCGAAGGAGGGTAATGTTTTTTATCAGTCTATGTATGTATGTATGTTTGTTCCTATGTGGCGTTCCAGAGATCAAACGCATTGGCCGATTTTGATGATTCGTACGTCAATCGATTCGTCCTAATCTTGCGATTAAAATTGCTAAAAAAGCTACATTAAAATTGGGAAATAGAAAAATGGTGGCTTTTGGGCGCCATATTGTGGGGTCCCAATTTTTTTTCCCATCCCATCGTGTGGGGTATCAAAATAAAGAGTTTTAAGAAGCAATTTAAAAAATATATAATATTTTTATGTTTAAATGTACCTAATTCGTATAAAATGTGTAAATGTTGTGTGTTAATTTTCGTCTTTTTTTATTTTACCTTTGTATAGATTCTTTTACTGATTGTTTTGTAAATGTGTGAACATTGTAGGCCTTTTAGATGCTTGTTAACTTTTTAATTCGTTTTATTTTCTTTTGTTTATGTACTATATCATCTTTTTTTTGTTTTTCTTATGACTTATTGTCGGGGTTACGTTGTACTCCCATAACTAAGTACTAATGCTGTAACATGAAAATATTGTAAAACCAAACCATTTTTCAAAAGAGTAGGTAACCATGGAGTTTCTTGCCGGTTCTTCTCCATAGGAAACGACCAACCCGAACCATGCACCTTTTTTCGACGTTTTATAAGTGCCCACGTAGGTCTATAATAAATAAAAAAAATATTTTGTTTTTTGAAACAAAATAAAAAGTGTTCAATAAAAAAATATATTCAAAAAATCAAAAAAACCCGACTGCTTGAGAAGCGAAATAAAAAGACGTAAACAAGAAAAAGAAAATGCTGTGCAGTCGGAGGATACATCTGGTTTTGGTCATCCAGCTCGCGAATATATATCCTATTTTTTTTTTCTCTTTTTCGTAGTGACTAAGGTGACGCTGTAAGGGACCTTCCTGATGGCGCAACGCATTTGATTTGCGTCAATAGGCAATATCCCACACTTATTTGCCTAATTCAATGAGATATTACCAATAGAGACGTCATACTCATAATAAAAAATAAAAACATGGCGATATTTTACTATAGCTACCTACATAGGACCTATGGAACTTGGCACTTTATTTCTATCACAAAGTAGGTTAAAACTAGTTAAAAGATCACAGATATATAAATGGGCCCCCTTGTCAAAAATATAAACGTACGTTCGTGCCGCGGCAAGACGCACGACGGACTGAGTTCACTCAAGCTAGTCAGCTTGTGTTTGTATTTCCACGCAGATGTCGGTAAAAAGTAACTACAACAGTATGTATATAACATCATTGGTGCAAATCGGTAAAATTTATTTTTTTATTCATTTACACATACAATTATTTAACAGGTAGAATCCAAGGTAACAAAAGTAGTCATACAATGCGACACTCCGAGACGCCCCGTAAAAACTGATCACACACCTACCCGCGGTCCATGATTGACCAGTCCTAAGTAACGGCTCCGGGCGTCCGCACAAGTTAACTAGAGGACAACACAGTAATTGTCACCCTCTGTATCGCACGCGCGCGTTTTGTCGGTTGTATCGCATTGTGTTCATGTGAACATACTAGCAATTTCTCTAAGTAAAAATCACTTATAGGTATGAATCGAATCGCGTCGAGCCGTCAGAAACACGTTGCGTCGAGCCGTCTGGTCACTTAGCTAGTGATGCAATCAAAATTTTAAAAGAAGTTAAAAAATGACCAATCATCCCAGTAGTAAATTCTAGTGGCATAATACTCGTTAAAACCTCCTACTCCTCCTTCCTAACCTGAAATGACAACATCGCCGGGACAAGAAGGCTTTTCTCCTGCCAAAGAATCAGCACTGCCATTCAACGTGGCAACGCTGCCAGTGTTTTGGACACTTTGCCCATTGGCCGTGATGTGGACAAATATTGTAATGCCTATTTATAATGACTACTTCTCTCCCTTTTTACATGCGTTTGTACAAAATTCATCAGTGTGTATAATTATAATAAGGTATTTATTAGTAGAGCAATTAGGTACAGTTGTGAATATAATCATATTCATTATGATTATTTACTAATGATACAAAATAACATGATGTCTCCAAAATGTGTGTGTGTACATTTACTCCAATGTTTTGATATTATTAATATCAGACTAGAATCTACAGACCTTCAGTTAAAACAAATACACAGTAATGGAGTATCCATTACTGTGTGTTTAAATAGGGATTCTTGTTTAGTAAAACAAAATAAGCATAAGTTTTGCTGACAGAAACATTGTCGCCAGTCAAAGGTTTATAGTCATCAATTTTATTGTGTTATATGTAGTAGTACTCCAAAGAGTTGGGCAGAGGTTCACTTTTAGTACACTAGCATTTCACCAGTTATTTATTATGCCGCAATCTAGACGCCGGGATGCTACTGATAAAAACCTTATAACGCTTTGCTAGACACTAGAGATCGTGGGTTCGAACCCAGGTAGGCGTTTTGTGTAAATTATTACATCACCACTGCTCTAAAAAACGGTGAAGAAAAACATTGTGAGGAAACCGGCAAGTCTAAGAACCAAAAATTCGAAGATATGTGATATCCACCAACATGCACTGGGCGCGCTTCGTGGATTACGGCCCATTCCCTCTCACAGAGAGGAGGCCTGCACGTACAACGGACCAAATGCGAGTCTAAGTGCGGAAAAGGGGTCCATTTATCCTATCCTATCCTAGACTCTGTAATTGAACCCAGGACCTCAAGTACAACAGTAGCGTTCGCGATTCTCCAACGAGAATTCATAAATCAAAATTGAATTTTTCTCAATAATATTTCCAAATATATGCATCGCAAAGTACTTATCTAAAGTGACAATAAAAGGTACTTACCACCCGCTAAGAAGCCGAAAAACTTAATTTTCCTTTTAGGAGCTTGATCTGCAACAAAAGAACGGTTCTCATTAATTGGGTGAGCACGTGAGTTGGGTCAGTTCCACCTTTTTATGTATTTTCCTTAAGACGCCGACTATTTGGCTACGTGTCCCGCTTGCTTTTACTTAGGGATGCAATTAATTGGGTCTTAATGTCGTAAAAACCTGATTAAGAGGATCTGTTGAATAGATAACCAGTATACATATTACCTGTAGCTGCTGCTTTTAATATTCACACGCGAATAATAAATATACTAACACTTTTATGTAAAATGAACGTATGTAAAATAAAATGTAAAAATAACGCGTCCATTTCCAATGCTTTTCTTGCTTGCAGAACCAAAATGTGCCTATGGAAACAAAAGACTGCTTTAAAATAAAAAGCCCTATTTTTGCAATGGCCAGTAATAATTTAGTAAAGCCCAGATAACCTTCATGAAGATTCGAGATGGATGAACTGTTTGAAAGATGGGCTCAGATTCCTAATTTGATTTTTTTCCTAAAGGGAATTTGAATTTAGAATCTGCTTACTATCCAGGTCACATTCAAACCCGTGCTGCTTTACGGGTGCAAAACGTGGAAGGCCAAAAAATATATCTCACGACAGATCCAAATCTTCGTCAACCACTGTTTTCGTTGCATACTCGGAATCTTCTGGTCCGAGACCATCACCACGAGAGCCCGATCGGCCGCCATATCAAGCATCGCAAGTGAAGTTGGATTGGCGACACTCTGCGAAGGGATTCTGTTCATATAACCAAGCAAGCGCTGTATTGGAATCCCTAAGGCAAAAGAAATCGTGGCCGTCCGCGTCAATCCTGGCGTCGCACCATATTGCCTGAAGCGAGCATCGGTATGACGTGAAGCAAGGTGTAGCGTGGTGCATGTGGACTGATCGTGATAATCCGTTGCAAAACAGGTTAGAGAATTTTATAAATTAATAGTTATATGTCTAAAAAGGAGGTGGCTACTGAGATAACGAATCACGAAGTACTTATGGAAGAACAATACAACATTAATTAGAATATGAGCAAGAGGATGACTATGATGAAGTACAAACATCTTATTTCAGTTGATGAAATATGTTTGATTTAATCCTACTGCTATTATAAACGTGAAAGTTTGAGAGGATAGATGGATGGATGGATGTTTGTTACTCTTTCACGCAAAAACGATTGAAAGGATTTTGATGAAAATTTACATAAACGTAATATAGGCAATATTTTTTATGGTATTGGGTGAAGTACTAAAACAACGCGGACGGATCCGCGTGCGTTAGCAAGTAAATAAATATATTCTATAAACGTAATTGTCATATTTTGGTGCTGCGGCTTGTTATGCTTAATCAAGCCGACATAATTAAAACCACGCACGTTGTGTCAATAGTATTCATAAATTATTTATAAGTTAATTTAATTAATTTTATCTGTATATTATATAGCAATAAATAGATTTATTAATATTGGTACATGCATAAAGCAATATATCATTCAAATTACGTCTCTATTTACATTAAGGTTTTTAAATAAATAAATTCGCGTTTTATAGAACCCTGCCCTTGCCGTGGTCTGCATATTTATGGATGTCCATAATTATACATCAAGAATCCTCTGTGCATTGTAAAAAACTCTGTGTGAAGATAGAATAGAAAATATAAACAAAAAATCGTTTATTCTCAGGCATGTCACCCATATTAAAATTTACAAGTAATACCATTTAGAAATAAAATGAATCAGACATCACAATAACACAAAATTAAAATTAATCAGACAACATTAAAACACATAATTAAAAACGTAAAATTAATTAAATATTAAAAAGTAATAAATAATTTGACAACACAACACTTATCTGCTTTAAGCCGAGAGGTAAGTAGAAGTAAACAAAGAATATTTGAAAGTCTGACAGATGAACTAACTTTAGCATATTTATTATTAAATTTCATAGGCAAAGTTAAAGCCACAAGGCATTCGCTACCAGTCAATCTTGGGGTTAAATACCTAGATGTACAAAATAAATTAAATCAGAAAAGTAATGTTTTTTTTTTTGTTGATATTAATATTATACGAGTACGAGGCAATAATACTCATACAGCAAATGTGCGAATATTAAATCAATATTACCTTAAACAGTCGTAACTAAACCTCTAATTTGCAGGTCGATAATACACAGGTTCAGGCTCAGGTTACTAAACATAAACCTTAAACTTTTCCACAAATATCTAAACTCTGGCACTTATCAGTGATTTGGTGTTAACTTTCTACAAAAACTACCGGGTTACCCGACAAACCACTACATATATACTAATGGAATATAACAGAAAATTTTGTAAGTAGGTAACACCCACTTCCCACCATCGTTTTGGTCTTCTGGTACTGTCTGGCTTTGGAGGTCAATACCTGAAGTTGGTTCGATATTATAAAGTTTGTCAAAATTGACGCGAAAACATGGCCGCCTGGGGCCATTTTAATTGATCCCATTAGGTAAGATTAGGTAAGGTAAAGATATCTCGCTATTTTTTGTGGCTTTGCATTTTCCTTGTGATAAAAAGTAGCCAATATCACAGGTGTTTCACCTTCTCGTGGTGGTATACCTAACACTCTGCCTGACCTGAGGATCGAAAACGGGACTTTCTGCTCAGCAGTATCACTTGACAACGAAAGACCAACGAGGCAGTCCGATTAAAAAAGATACCTCTTACAAACCAACAAACTATTTTACAACAATAATAATTTCAGTTTCAATTGAAAATTCTTTAAAAAACATATTTATTTTTAGCATTGAATGAAAACAATATGAGGCATGATATATTCCGTTATAGTGGCAACACACTGTTTGATGAGCGTCAGCTGTTTACGCATCGAGTCTCTCCGTGTTTCGAAAATCACGTATTCGCGCCAGTGATGCCAACCGAACACATAGACAGTCGAGTTGGACAGTCAGGCGACCGAAAGTGCATGTGTCTACTGGTTTTATTAAGACTTTGTCTACTTCCATTTTAAGTCAATATTAGACGAAATTTAAAATTTGATTTTGTACCATAGATTTTACATCAAACCTAGCCTATATTGCAGAGCTGAAGTCTCCCTCTCCCTTTTCTACACGATTCTGTTTCTGCTTGAAGATATCGCGGAAGACCTCGGTGAAGATGGCGGGATGAACGCGACTCCTACTGAACTGCACATAATTTATTACATACCAACTGAGAACTGTCACCAGCTTGTTCAGGACGTACAGATGATGTCATCTGCCTTGCAGTGATTATGATGAAGTCCCAGTTTTTTAAGTAAGACTGGGACTATTTACGTTATAAAAAATGCGGGTGGTAGAACTACTACGTACAAGTAATAAGAAGCGAATAAAAAGATTTAAATAAGAAGAAAATCATGCTGTGCAGTCGGAGGACACATATTTGCAGAGTTAGCTGACCAAAACTATAAGTATCCTCCGACTGCCCAGCATAATTTTCTTCTTGTTTACACTTTGCGGTAAGGTTTTTTGATGTTATTAACTTTTTTTATTTACAAATTTTTTGTTATATTTTTTATTTCGGATGACTTTTAAACATATAAGTGGTATATATTTTTGTTATAACGTCTAAACAACCCTCGACGGGAAGCGAAAAAAAAAAAATTTGCAACCCCCAAAATATGGTACTTAAAATCCGCCATGTTCCTTTTATTTTAACGGCACTTATCTAAGAACACTTGGGCAGCCAAGACCTATCTAACGATGTCTTAATTATAAAAATCCGTCAAGTGGTTTGAAAGATACGAGGCAATAAAGAATATTGCATACATATATACAAGATACGCGCGAAAAACATAACCCTATCCATAAAGACGGGTAAAAAAGAATTCGCTGAAAATAGGTCACTTTATTTCAAAAGAAAAACAGCCCTACTAATCCCTGAAACTGGCTCAAACTTAGCCGTTAATTTTCAGAAAAAAATATGTTGGCTAAAAATTGTTTATAAACCGTTGGTGGTACATGGTAGGACTGATTTTAATCTTGAAATTGGGCGGACAGCTGGGTCGGGCTCAGTGTGTCACCTTAAGTGATCGCAGGACAGAGGCACAACGGGAATCTTAGGTGATTGTGATTTAATTATGATTGAATACCGGTCGGCTGTCTGTGAAGTGTGATACCTATGAAATAGAGATTAGTGAGGACCTGAGAGGTGACAGTAATTGAGGCTTTTTTATAAAATGCTATTAGAAGCTTTGCTTAATTTATCAATCACTCTCATCCTGATAACCTAATGCGAAAATATTTATTTTCGTTAATCTATAACCACTCAACTTCCGAACCGACTTAGATAAAATTTTGTATATATGTGAACCTGTTAGTGCTTGTAATACTTTATACCATTATGTAGTATAAAACTGCTGGGTGCATCATCCTCACGTATATGAATTTATTAATGTATGTACTTAGGTAAATATTGTAAAACAATTACTTTTTTAAAGAGTGAGTATGTGCGTTCTTCTCCATAACAAGCTACTTTTCTGAATGCACGGTAGAATCAATATTTATTACTTTTAAATTATAATTGTTGACGTTCAAAAGTGCCGCTTAGTGGCCTAGTTGAAATAAATATATTTGACTTTGACTATGACATGCCATCATCATCTGCCTAGCCTTTTCCCAATTTTTGTTGGGGTCGAGTTCCAGTCTTACCGGATTCAGCTGTAGTAGTAGTCAGAGTACCAGTGTTTAACATGGAGCGACTGCCTATCTTACTTCCACAACCCAATAACTGGATAATACGATACCTCTTGGCAAGACTGGTGTCAGATCTCAAGCTTCTGACTACTCTTCACGACTTTCAAAGATCTTTAAATGACAGCCGGAACCAACGGCATAACTTGCTTTCCGAAGCACGGAGGAAACTCGGTATGTTGAAATGGTTCCGAGTTTCTTCCGTGCCTCGGCAACCAACCTGGACATGCCATGAGATACCAATTATTTATCCCGGCAGCACGAAACCAACATATATATATTTAATTTTATACCCGCACTAGCTGTTGCCCGCGATTTCGTCTGCGAAGCATTAGTAATTCGAATAGCTTATTTTTTATATAGCAGCGTAATATTGTGTAATAGTGGTTTTCCATACAAACTTCTACCTCTCTTTCCACCCCCTTAAGTAAGAATTCCGAGATAAAAACTATGCTACGAACCAAATTGCATCTAAATCGGTTCAACGGTTTAAGCCTGAAAAGGTGGACAGAGAGACAGACAGAGTCACTTTCACATTCATAATATTAACTCCGCCCGCGACTTCGTTCGTGTGATGGCAACCAAAAATAAGCTGCTATTAAACCTGAGACAAACGGTCCAGTTCGGTAGTTCCAAATCGATGTAGAGGACCCCATCCTAGTGCCATTTGATTCTTCAAAGAAACTTTGACACCCCTAACTCGTATTCTGGGGGTAAATCCGAAAAACTAATGGTACCATCCTTTATTATTTTGCCAAAGGAATAAGATTTTTTTTTTTTTTTTTTTTTTTTTTTTTCAATGATATTTTAATACAGAGGTGTTACATAATTCTAAACTCGCCAAACTTTTACGTTTGATGGCGATGGCGAGTTATAAAAATAAATGTCTCCCTTTTAACCCTTTAAAAAGTTGAATTACCAAAAACCCCTCCTAAGTACTCCCCAACGTCATAAAAAGAAGCTATGTGCAGTAAAAGTAATCAAAAATCTTTATCACCTCGAAGTCGTATTTTAAGGGTAGTTTCGAAAAACTAATTATAGAAAACCTTTATTGTTTATTTAGGTTGGTATTTATGTCAAGTTTCATGTTTGTTGACCCAAGAAATCAGATCCTTCAAAAAAACTAACATCCCCTAAGTCGTCTTTTGGGGGTAGTATCAAAAAATAATAAGAGCAACCTTTATTATTCATTTAGGTTAGTATATTAGTGGCAAGTTTATTGACCCAAGAAAACAGATTTTTCAAAAACACTGTAATACCTCCTAAATCGTCTTTTGGGGGTAGTTTCAAAAAATAATAATAGCAACCTTTATTATTCATTTAGGATGGTACTTATGTCAAATGTATTGTTTATTCACCCAAGAAATCAGATTTTTCAAAAACATTGTAATACCTCCTAAGTCGTCTTTTGGGGGTAGTATCAAAAAATAATAAGAGCAACCTTTATTATTCATTTAGGTTAGTATATAAGTGGCAAGTTTATTGACCCAAGAAAACAGATTTTTCAAAAACACTGTAATACCTCCTAAATCGTCTTTTGGGGCTAGTTTCAAAAAATAATAATAGCAACCTTTATTATTCATTTAGGATGGTATTTATGTCAAATGTATTGTTTATTCACCCAAGAAATCAGATTTTTCAAAAACATTGTAATACCTCCTAAGTCGTCTTTTGGGGGTAGTTTCAAAAATTATAAGAGCAACCTTTATTATTCATTTAGGTTAGTATATTAGTGGCAAGTTTATTGACAAAAGAAAAAAAAAATAAAAACACTGTAACACCTCCTAAATCGTCTTTTGGGGGAAGTTGCAAAAAACTAATAATGACAACCTTTATTGTTTATTTAGATGGTATTTATGCCAAGTTTCAAGTTTATTCACCCAAGAAATCAGATTCTTCAAAAAAACTAACATCCCCTAAAGCTTCTTTTGGGGGTAGTTTCAAAAAATAATAATAGCTACCTTTATTATTCATTTAGGTTAGTATTTGTGGCAAGTTTCAAGTTTATTGACCTAAGAAATCAGATTTTTCAAAAACACTGTAATACCTCCTAAATCGTCTTTTGGGGGTAGTTGCGACCTTTATTATTCAATTAGGTTAGTATGTGTGACAAGTTTCAAGTTTATTGACCCAAGAAATCAGATTCTTCAAAAAAAATAACATCCCTCAAATCATCTTTTGGGGGTAGTTTCGAAAAACTAACAATGAAAGTCTTTATTGTTTATTTAGATTAGTATTTATGTCAAGTTTCAAGTTTATTAACTGAAGTAATAAGATTCTTCAAAAAAACTTTAACACCCCTAAATCGTCTTTTTGGGGTAGTTTCAAAAAATATTAATAGCAACCTTTACTATTCATTTAGGTTAGTATTTGTGCCAAGTTTCAAGTTTTTTGACCCCAGAAATCAGATTTTCCATACAAATTTTAACAACCCCTTAATCATTATTTGGGGGTTGTTTCGAAAAACTAATAATGTCAATCTTTATCATTTACTTAGAATACTATTTGTGCTAAGTTTCAAGAATTTTGGTCAAAGGAATTAGATTTTTCATACAAAATTTCAACCCCCTTTTTACTCCCTTAGGGGTGAAATTTCCAAAAATCCTTTCTTAGTGCACACTTACGTCATTTGAGAAACCTTTCTGCCAAATTTCACATTTCTAGGCTTAGCAGTTTTGTCTGTGCGTTGATTGATCAGTCAGTCAGTCAGTCAGTCAGTCAGTCACCTTTCGCTTTTATAGATATAGATAGATGAAACAAACTATAAGAGCTAGTAAAAAAAATGAATAACACTAAAATAAATCCTTAATACACACTCACTGTAGCTAAATGCATATTTTATTTTGTGCAACACGCAGAAATAAGCCGATATTCAACAATTCCGTTAATCCCTTGAAACAACCAGGCTTACAAAGTAAAAATGTATGTCGGATTTATTCAGCTGTGTGTGGTTTTAGCTCACCTAAGCCTGATGGACTATTGATGTGATGTGCGGTGGTCGCATGTATTGCAACGTTGGCTATGAACGATGGGGATTATTCTGAATGAAAAATTTAGCAATTCCTTGTTTAATCAATCAGCTTGCTCTTACCCAACTTTGTTTCAGTCAGCTTCGAGTAAAACCGGATTTAACTGAGAACATTTAACATAGAGCAACTTCCTATCCTGGTGGACCTAGACTGCCGGGATTGTCGGCATAACATTTCAGCACGGGTGGTCACCAATCCACGGAACAACCCCATCAAGCGTTGCTTAACCTTGAAGATTGAGCTGTGTGGCTATTATAAATTTGCCACGAGCTTCTCTGCGAGCAAGTAAGTGACTCTTTACAATACCATGTCACAAAATAGTGTATCAAAAATATTTTATTGAGAGACACTTGTCTCTCAATAAAATATTTTTGATCTCAATAGAATGCCCGGAGGGCTTTTCTATTGGCTAAAATGACGAACTGTCTAACAAACACAAACTTTCATCCCCTTTTTATTACTTAAACTTTTATCCCCTGCCAGATTCAGTATTACCTGATAGCTACAGCCTGGAAGTCTTTAAGTCAAGATTTAATAGGTTTCTTCTAGGTCAGCGAGCTACATCGTCGACCACATCATCGCTTACCATCAGGTGAGATTATGGTCAAGCGCAAGCTTATCAATAATAATAAAAAAACTTTTTCTTTTGACATAACTTTACAAAAGTTACATGACCTACATCATTCGCACCTGACTAGCAAAAAGTTACACAGGCGATAACAATCGTCAATTACTCTTATGACTCAAAGTCTAGCCGCAGTGAGTACAGCCCTTACAATCGAATCAATCTCATTAGTTGAATGTGACAAGAGCCGTACCTCCGCCCTGTAGCCGAGAAACAATATAGTATGTCTGTGGTCATTTGTAAACGATATCAGCTATGGCCAGACGGGCACAATGGACAAGAGAGGCTACAAATTCAAACTAACCACAACTATAGGTCAGCGTAGATACAAGAATAAAGTTGAATGGAGAGTATTTGATTGAGAAAATTGACGATATATGGCCTCGGTGCTCCAGAGAAAACTGCGCCGCGATGTTCCGAAGCCGATCACCAGACATTGAAATACCAGGCCCCTCAGAAAGTATTGCGAAAAAAAGTTTTTATATATGGGAGACTGGCCAGTTATAATGTTTTTCGAAAATATGATTATTTATAAGTAAAAATAAGTAAGTTCCAATTTCAAAATTTCCCTCCACATTTTTTGCGAGTTAATTCAAAGTATTGTGTCTCACTGAAATATGGATCTGCGCCGGGAACATTTTAGAGCTATGATTTTATACGATTTCAAGTGTCGCCTGAAACCGGATGAATCGTACGATAGACTTCAAATGGCATTCATGGATGAAGGCCCTTCCAAGGCAACCGTGTATCGTTGGTATAACGAATTCAAGCGCGGTCGACCAACTTTGGGGGATGACGAAAGAAGCGGTCGCCCTTTGACGGCTGTTACCGAAGAAAACGTGCTAGCAGTGAAAAATTTAATCCAAGACAATAGGCGAATTACATATCAGGAGATTCAACACATATTGAAGATTGGATCGGGAAGCGTTCACGAGATTCTACACAGCCATCTTCGCGTGAGGAGGATAGTATCACGCTGGGTGCCGCACAACCTCACCGATGCTCAGAAGCAGGCCCGGGTGGAATGGTGCCGTGATATGCTTAACAAATTTGAAGCAGGCTCGTCTCGGCGTGTTTACGACATCGTTACAGGTGATGAGTCCTGGATTTATCAATACGACCCAGAAACCAAGCGCCAGTCGACTGTTTGGGTGTTTCAAAATGAGCCAACGCCTACCAAAGTGAAGCGATCTAGAAGCGGGGGTAAGATTTTGATCGCTAGCTTTTTTAATTTGACTGGCCACTTGGTATCAATTCCCTTACGGGATCAAAGAAGCATTAATGCCGAATGGTATACTACCAAATGTTTGCCAGAAGTTTTCTCTGTTATAAGCAACAAGCGACCAAACACAGGGCTCCGCGGGCTACTGCTCCACCACGACAATGCACCTGCGCACACCGCACTCAAAACGAGGGACTTCCTGGACAGCACGCCAGTCAAACTCCTGGGTCACCCTCCTTACAGCCCTGATCTAGCACCGTGTGACTTCTTTTTATTCCCAAAAATAAAAAATCAGCTCAAAGGGATACAATTTTCGTCGCCGGAAGATGCGCTGGCTGCGTTCGAGCAGGCTGTAAACGAGGTGTCTGCGGCGGACTGGAAAAAGTGTTTTGAAAACTGGTTTAGGCGCATGAATCTTTGTATAGAGGCTGGTGGAAAGTACTTTGAAAAGATTTAATAAAAATATATGTACGTATAGAACAATTTTTTTTAGTTTCGCAAAACTTTCTGAGTGTCCCACGTATATACCTTATGTCGATTGGATAACTATTAAATTTAATAGATAATTTTAATATCCTCTGTCGTACCGTCCGCCTGTGTGCGCAGGCCAATACTCAATGAATACTAGAAGCGTGAAAAAGCAAACTTTATAGATAGGTACACAGGAAACTGACTGAGGACGTAAAACAGACGTAAAATATTTTAGTGGTTTGAATGAGGCCAACATTCAACATAGACATTTATGTTCGTCATGATAGTGTATAAGAATGCATTTAAACTGTACGTTCGCAATATCTTATTCACCCGTCACACGAGCTTCAGCAAGACGAAATTAATTAAAAATAATAAAAGGAACCAGAATTTCCCATTCGGCCTAAATAGCGTAAAGATATCACAGTAGCTTTATTTGACAGCTCAATGCAATATTGCATTCGTTGATCTAGATTTAAAACATTTTTAAACGCCAGTTCATCAAACATTATTGGATTGTCACAATACAATTTTAGGGACCGTATTTATAAAAATCTCTGACATATTTTTAGTAGATTCTAAGTTTAAATACTCTATGAAAAAATTCAATATAGATTTGTGCTAAGCAATCGCTAAACAGTATTGAGATTTTAATAAATAAGGGTGTAGGTATAACAGATTTTTACAAAAGTTTTGCTTGTAAATATGTTCCTGGCTGGTGACGTGTTTCCTTTGCCACTAAATCAATGAGGCGGTTAAAAAGTATAGAAACTCGAGCCGTGGTTTTCACGCGATTTAATTTAATTGCAATTGTTTTCACACTCTCTCCCACTTTGAGGTAAATTACTCGGCAACGAATTTACCGCTATAGTAATAAATTCAGGACAATCACTTTACGGGTCTATTTGAATCAGTGGCGGGAGCCATTCACCATTATATTTAACGGTTTTTATGACATTGGAGAATCAATTCGGTGTCTTTTCATTGTGGTGGTGTGATTTCATTTTATGATTGAATACTTTTTAGCACAAAATTGCTATGATTTATTTGCCTAAGTCATGGGTTGTCTATAGGTAGTCCAAGGGCCGACTTCTGAATTGAGTATTTGACTTTAAGAACGTGTCAAACCCTACTTTAGTGCCAATTTTTGACAGGTTTTTAGGGTAAAGTATGGTTTGACAAATACTCAACTCGTTTTAAACCGTAGTCCGTGCTTTCTCTTGTTTTTTACGTAGGTACGCAATAGTAAATATCACCCAAAAATTAAGAAAAGAATAAAAGGCCCATAGGATATAATTATCGTAGCAGATAGAGTTCTGTAGTTTCTGCCTACTCCCTTGTTAAAAAGGCGTAAATTTATGTACTCGTATGTTTGTTACATACATACAAGATTAACCTACTACCCCACATTCACACCTCTACCTCAGCGAACTTGCTATTTTCATCTGCTTGAAAACTGAATAATAATTTAGGCCGCGCCCGGTGTGCCAGGAGGCAGGAGTGTGACTACAGAGCCATCGTGCAGACAAGTGAGAGCGGGGATCGATCGCTTGACAAGGACAATTGGGACGGAATGTATTCATATATTGGTCTAAGGTCATATTCGTCATTGAATATAATTCATTCATGGGTTCATGTCGTATATAATTGATAATAACTCTAATCATGTTGTCTGGTAGATGTTACCTATTTATTTAGCGGAGTCGGGGTAGACGGCATTTCGAATAGGCACTGACTATAAAGGTATGCAGCCGTCGTATTATTGATGGAAACTCAACTCAAGAAAAAGCAAAACATCTATTTTGAATATGATGGTGCGTTAACGTTTTTGATATTATGGTATAAGCTGTAAAATCAATAATAATTATTATATTATTGTTTCCTTCAAATAGCCATGACGTACTGCAGTTACTCTACTTTATAATAAATAAACTACGGAAAACTATAGCGCAAACCACAAAACATTAATATAAAACAGCCGAATAAATAACCTCCTAATAGATGGATTGGATACCCTCGCTGAAACACGAAACTTGTAACTTTCAAACAAAATTATTCTACGCCGAAGCTGACAGCAGTCAAGTCTTAGCGCAACGTCCTTCCACCAAATAAGCACATCCAAAATCAAATTACAAGTAAAAATGCAGCCTCGAATCAGAAGTGTGCTACTATTAGAGTGTGGCGCATCACTAGTGATTTAGTGCTCATCTGTTCAGTCGTCTCCGTGGTCTAGATGCTGTGACGAAACTGGGACAAAATTCGCTTCAAATTAGTTCATTGGTTTTTTAAATGAGTATTGGGAGAATGGAAGGCCTTTTATTTTGGGCGAAGTGTTGGTTTTGGCACTCAACTTCAGCTGATCTTTATTTCGAAAATCCTTAAAAGTCTTCTGTTTTTTTTAGTGTTTGTTTTGATGTACATTAGTACATTTTCAGGTTTTAATTTAACAGGAATACTGTAACCCCTTTGTGTTAGCACTTAAAACCAACTTGCAATGGCAACTAGCAGTTACGAACCTGTGAGGTTCCGGTAACTTTCAGGCATGTTTTCCTTGTGAACTTTTGCGAAATCATTCGACATAAAAAAGTGAAGTACAAACTCACTATCTACCAACACAGGTAGTGTTGGTAGATAGTGGGTATCACCTCAGTAAATAATTTATAATTATGTTTTTTTTTTTTTTTTTTTTTTTTTATATATTATAGGCTCGCGCTTGACCACTATCTCACCTGATGGTAAGCGATGATGTGGTCGACGGTGAAGCACGCTTGCCTAGAAGTAACCTATTCACTCTTGACTTAAAGACTCCTAGATTGTAGCTATCGGGAAACACAGACTCCGGCAGGGAATTCCACTCCTTAGCTGTACGCATAATGAAAGTATTTCCAAAACGTTTAGTGCGTATGGGTGGTATGTCTACCATGTAGCGATGGCGCATCGCCGTACGTCTTGTAGTCCGATGATGAAACGGGCTTGGTGGAATTAGATCATGCAATTCCATCGCACACTCCCCGAAATGCAACCGATAAAAGACCGACAAGCTGGCAACTCGGCGACGATGTTCAAGGCTCTGGAGCTTTGACTTAACCAGTGCCTCATCGCCGATGAGCCTTTTGGCCCGCTTTTCGATCGACTCTAGTGCATCAAGCTGGTATTTGGCGGATCCGTCCCAGAGATGAGAACAGTACTCCATGCATGATCGAACTTGCGCTTGATACAAGCTGAGCAGCTGTTCTGGCGTGAAGTACCTTCTAACCTTTGCAAGGATCCCCAGCTTTTTGGCAGCCAGCTGAGCCTTTGCCTCAATGTATGGGCCAAAATTAAGAGTCGATGTCAACGTAACGCCAAGAAGCTCAAGATGGTCAGTTATTGGCACGGTCACATCTCGGAAAGTTGGAGCCGGTTGAAATTGGCTCTTTTTAGCGGAAAAAAGACACGCCTGGGTTTTAGCAGCATTAAACCTGACCAGATTGGCATCGCCCCATTCGGAGACTGCCTGCAAGGACAGGTTCAAGCGCTCCACCATGGCCTCCCGCAGAGACTGGATATGAGGTCCGGTAGCTCGAGCGTTGGACATGTATCTCTCAGCAACAGTGCTGTCGTCTGCATACCCAAAGGTGCCGGGTTTTAGCAGATCGTTAATATGCAGCAAGAATAAAGTTGCTGAGAGTACCGACCCCTGAGGGACCCCGGCATTGATATCCAATTGGTCCGACGAGCAGCCATCGATAACCACTCGAATGGACCGATCTCTCAGGAAGTCTGTAATCCAATCACACAGACCACCGGGCAAACCGAATGAAGGAAGCTTACCAATAAGGCTTTCGTGCCAGACCCTATCAAAAGCCTTCGAGATGTCGAGGGAGACGGCAAGCGCTTCCCCGTGCTTCTCGATGGCCTCACTCCAGATGTGAATGGCATACGCTAGAAGATCCCCAGTAGACCGATTTCGGCGGAAGCCGTATTGGCGGTCACTAAGGATATCGTTAGCTTCTAGGTATGCCAGGAGCTTTATATTAAGTACACGTTCCATACTCTTACAGAGTAAGGAGGTTACAGATATGGGTCTGTAGTTGGCCGGGTCAGCTCGACTGCCCTTCTTGGGCACGGGCTGTACGTTAGCTTGCTTCCAAGCATTCGGCACTTTTCCAGCCTCATACGAAAGGCGGAATAGGCGTGTCAAGATCGGAGACAGTTCAGGCGCACAGGTTCTAAGAACAATTGCTGGAATGCCATCAGGGCCGCTAGCCTTGTTCACGTCGAGGTGGCTCAGCACCCTACGGACGTCCTTTTGGTGGATACGAATGTCCGACATACTCGTCTCGCATCCATCGGGAGAAGGAGGGGGCCGCGCGTCACCAGGATTCAGACGTGAAGATTCCGCAAAAAGAGAGGCAAATAAATTTGCCTTCTCCTCAGCGGAGTGTGCCAGCGACCCATCGGGTTTCAGCAGTGGTGGTAGTGAGGGACGGCAAAAGTTCGACTCGACCGACTTAGCCAGGGACCAAAACGCTTTACTTCCTAAAATGTACTACGTGTGTATTATGTACTAATCGGTGACAGTTAAATATATATTCATTCCGTCATAATTCAGTTATTGCTTGTCTTCATTCTAAAGGGAACTCATGTGCCTAACTTTCTATGATTTGGGTTGAGCATTGATGACGCCACTTTTTTCACCACTGCTCTCAAAACGGTGAAGGAAAACATCGTGAGGAAACCGGCATGTCCTAGAAACAAAAATTCAAAGATATGTGACATCCACCAACCCGCTCTGGGCCGACGTGGTATATTACGGCCCATTCCCTATCACAGAGAGGAGGCCTGTGCCCCAGCAGTGCGAACATTAATAGGCTGATGATGTGTGATGTGATTGATGACGCGGTCAGTTTGTGATTTGAGTTTTTTTTTAAATCAATTTGTTTATTTATATTATTATCATATAAACATATATTATGAGTGATTAGTAACAGCCGAATTCATCGACCGATAAAGGTACACTTGCTGGCATCCAACGGCGGACGGGTAGTCCTCCAAATCACTGACAATCCTAATTCCATCTTATTCTA
The DNA here is from genome assembly GCA_949775005.1 of Orthosia gothica. Classification (NCBI taxonomy): domain Eukaryota; kingdom Metazoa; phylum Arthropoda; class Insecta; order Lepidoptera; family Noctuidae; genus Orthosia; species Orthosia gothica. The sequence goes on along the minus strand of OX459039.1, from coordinate 1,652,667 downwards.
TTTTCTTCTCGTTTTATTTTAAAAAGAATTAAAATTATGTTTGTAAATGGTTCTCTAAGTAGGAAGGCGGACCTGCTCGCTGGAACAGGACAGGATTAATAACGCCATGCAGAAAGAGGAGATACTTAGCGGAACATAATAATAATTCCACTTTACAAATGTACTTTTTAATTAAGAAAGAGGTTTAACAATACAAGATGTTTGTGATTTAACTTTTGTTGTAAATTAACTTTTCGGCGTCGATCAAATTTCAGTTTTATGAATTTGTGTCCCACACGCGTAGATCAGTGCTGGCCCAGTGGTAACGGCACCGACTTACGTGTCGTAGGTCTTGAGTTTGATCCCAGGTAGACGCTTTACTTTTTGTAAATTATTTAATCACCACTGCTCTTAAAACGGTGAAGGAAAACATCGTGAGGAAACCGGCATGCCTAAAAACCAAAAAATCGAAAACATGTGAGTTTCACCATCTTGCACTGGGCCCGCATGATGGATTAAGGCCCATTTCCTCTCACAGAGAGGAGGCTTGTGTCCCAGCAGTGGGAACATTATAAGGCTGATGATGATGACGCGAAGTCCGGATAGTAGATTAATCGTAAAATCTCTGTGAATGTCTGATTTGCAAATACGTTCTAATAATACGATTGATGTTATAATTTTGTCATTTAAAAAATCATTAAGTTCTTAATTTATTCTTGGGTCAAATTTTGGACAAACTTTGTTTGTTTGATTATTTTTCTAATCATATATTACTTTAATTTATATTTACTAACAAAAATATTATTATAACGTTGTCTGATTTTTTAAATAAATAAATTAGTTAAGAAATTGTGTAGTCTACTTAAAGAATAGAATATAATACAAAAACTTTATTTCGAGCGAAGCGCTTATAGGGTTAATAAATTGTTATTAACCCTATAAGCGCTTCGCTCAAAATATCGATCTTAAACCTAAGTGTTCGTTAACAATAACAACATAACTTCACAGTAATATAATAAACTACATGAAACAAAAAAGTTTAACGTGCAGCATTCCTACCATTACCTAGCTCATTTAGGTTAAGGAGACGTGAGCATCCACCGATGTACCTCTACTTGAGCTAGTCGTAACAAGGTTAGCCGTAATAGCGTTCGTCGTCGAGCCAAGCTGCAGCCAATCTGGTAGTAGCTGTATATATATCCTTTGAACGAATAAGATTGTGTCATTTTGAAGATTCTATACTTTAGCAGGAAAACCCGGATTCCTATGATACTTGAGGTCATCTGCTAGATATGCAAGTGGATTCAAGTAACAAAGACGTTTTGGTGAATAGTGAATTTATCTAAATAATAACAGACACATTGATATACAACGTTTGCGGAGACAAAACTAAAAAAACACGTTAAGCTGTTGGTTCCGGCCGTTAGAAGTCAGAAACATGACACCAGCAGCGATCAACAAATCACATAGACACAAATCCACATCGCGTCTTTCATCTCGCATGTGATTGGTTGATTGATGGGGTTAAAACCCTTTGCCTTACCGAATTCTCTTTCGCAATTAGGCTGCAGTCTTGCCAAAGGGTATCGTGTTATCTAGTTGCTTGTTTATGGAGTTCAGACAGACTCGCTTCTTATGAATATTGGTATTCAGCTGTATTCGACGAGACTAGAAACTAACCTCAAAATAGTTTAGAAAAATATTGATTGATTGTATATCTATGTAGTACAATCCTAACTCTCACTTAACCGGCTCACATAGCTATTTCATAAGTATTAGCAGATATAGTTTTGTCCGTAACAAGCGGCTTAGCTCTTCAGAGAAAATGAAGTTTAAGTTTTTGGGTGTACCAAACCGAGAACTCTTTTATTTTAGAGATAGCATTTACGGAACCGAAAAGATACAGTGAAAGTTACTCTTTTCAAAAACGTTTACTATAAAAGATATAATAAATCCATCACAATTTTCTACAAGTTGCCGCCCGAGGCTCCTTCCGCTTAATAAATTATAGCGTATGTGTTATACTGGTGTATAAGCTATATGTATATTCCGTTTCCCTGAATGAGTCCATGGCATCAACAATGGGCCTTATCAAAATACCAGCACAGCGTTATTTTCTTTAAAATATCGCTACACATGCTGAGATAGGAGCCTTTTTTGTCTCGCATGGGGTATTTTTTTATTATTGTTTTTTGTGTCCTCACAAACTTTCAGGTTTAAAATAGTAAGTAGTATGAAACGGAGAAATGAAATTTCCTCCAAAGTCTGTGTTGCCCGACAGCTACAACCTGGAGGTATTTAAGTCAAGAGTGAGTAGGTTAGTCCTAGGCAGGCGTGCTTCACCGTCGACCACGTTATGGCTTACCATCAGGTGTGAAAGTGGTCAAGCGGGAGCTTATCAAAAATATTAAAAAAAAATGCAGCATTATAGAGACTATTCCTTCCAACCCAAAATTCACCCATGTTGGTGGTAATAAATATTCATAATGTAGTACTGAAATCATTACAACTTAACTGGAAATGCTCAGATACCACGGATACATATTAGAGATGAGCCCAAAATTCAATTAACATATTGCATTACAGATGGAAGCTTCATGCAAAGTGACGTTAAGAGATTTCAAGAACTTTGTTACGAGAGAACCTGTCTGAGACTAAGTGTAATAAGGGTTATGGTTGAAGTTTGTGAGTGTGCTGTAGGTTTTTGTGGCCAGTAGCGACTAATAAGTAAAAACTAGAGTTAACAAGGGGTCCTCACTTTTTCTCGCATCTCATTCCTCGTATCAAATGTTAATATCAAAGTCTCTATAAATAAGTATAATATTAAATATCTTTATTTACGAAAACGCCGAACGTTTTTTTTTGGAAACGCCGGGAGGGGACGCCCTAGAAAGACATATATAGACCTTATAGGTGAAGTTCTTCAGAAAGGCCAAGTGCGCAGTACCCATAACCGGCGTGTGTGTATGACTAGATGTATGAATGTGTGTGAAGCAAAAGAAGTAGGTATGTAAGGATCGTAGCAGGTGGCGTTCTGTAGTTTCTGCCTACCCCCATGGGAAAAAAGCGTGAGTTTATGTATGTATATATGTATCTTTATTTACAGATTTTTGTAGGTACTTTAAGTTTACACTTTTTTTTCATGGTAGAAAAAAATTACATTAAACATTTGGATGCTGCAGAAATCTGTACACAATAGATTGAACTCTGTCTCCTAAACTAGGATATCCTGTATCTTAAGAGACAGCGGTTCGCAATGAAGTTCAAATTGATTTATGTATGTGTGGACTGTGTCGAATTACCTTCAGAAGGGAAAAAAGATATATTTGACTTTAGTTTTTAAATTATGTATGAGTATGTGAGAGTGCGAGGGTGTGGGTGAATGAATGTGAATTGTAGGTGGTTATGTCGAATAGCTTTAAAGAACAATAGCCTCTGAAAGAGATGCAAATAAAAATCTCATAAAATAAGATTATACATTCAGTACTTTGCAAAACAATCCTGTTTTAAGGAGAACCATAAAATTAAATTTCTTACTCGCTCAATGCTCGGGGGAAGTGTCAAAGAATTTAGTTCAGAGTCTTAACTAAAATTTAAACGAAGTAGAGCCACATGTCGCAGTCTTTGTCACAATACTGCGAATACGGAGACTACGAGACAGCCATTAGAGTGTATCTCAGGTGGGGTTGCCACGCATCTGAGAATAACAGAGTCTATTTATAAAAGGGACGTTTTGTGTGGCTAAATATAAATGGTCTGTCTGGGTTGCTGGGCCTTTTCCGTGTTATATTTATAATATTTTAAGGACAGGAACCCTTTTTTGAGGTGGTTTAGATTATCCTTTTGTGGGAAGGAACATCTGGGGACCAGAATAATAACTTTTGATAGAAAATTAACTGCTTAGTTTCATGAGATAAACTGAACAATTAATAACTGTAGTTGAGCTGAGATGAGTTTCTCGGACACTAAGTCCTAACGAATGCTACATGGAAGTCTATTAATATATTCGACATGGATAAAAGATTATAATTCTACTTCTAGATTAGCAATTCGCGTTCTTAAGTGAGTTTTTAGTACTTCATATAAGTTAAAAAAGGCGGACGACGTTGATCTTTCAAATCGATAGAAATAAAAAAAACAAACATCAATTTCAAGGTGACCCACAGAAAAAAACCAGCCACAAAATTACCGTGAGCAAATGTCCAAATTGTCTAATCTTTATATAGATCAATGCTCTGGCAGCCTTAATCCTGGGAAGGATGGGCAGCAATGAATTTACGTAATTAGCTCCCCAGAGGCTGACGACGGACGACCCGTTTCAGATGCGCTGAAAAAACATCGTAACTGAAGGATTCGTGTGTTATCTCTTTGTGTGAGATAGTCGAGAAGTCGGGACTCCTCCCCTGGGGGGAGAGTGGGGGGGGGATAGTTTCATACTTGCCTTGGAAACAGTGTACATTGTTATCGTTGTGCATTTATTTAGTTCACCTGGATGTTTTTTCAACCTACTTTTAATAATACTAACATTTTAGTGTTCCACTTTTTACTATGAAACGTAAGAAGCAAGGCAAACCACTAGTCCAACCCAATTAAGATTTAATTTTAAAATACAGAAACACATTGGCATTGTTTGAGGTCCTTCCACGAGTACAGTACAGCTGCGGTTAAAATGTTAACTCTGACTTTTGCTTGACTATTCAAGGCAAATAATTGCACACGAATTTCTCTTGACAAAGATTTTTCAATGGATTGGGGGCCTCAAAAATTTGCTTCTGATGTAGAACTTTGAAGATGATAAACTAGTAACCAAAGCAAAAAGTATAAATTGGCCTAAAATAAAATCGGTGGAAACGATTTTATTTTAGGCCAATTTATACTTTTTAGGGTTCCGTACCCAAAGGGTAAAAACGGAACCCTATTACTAAGACTCCGCGGTCCGTCTGTCTGTCTGTCTGTCTGTCTGTCTGACTGTCTGTCTGTCTGTCACCAGGCTGTATCTCATGAACCGGGACAGCTAGACAGCTGAAATTTTCACAGATGATGTATTTCTGTTGCCGCTATAACAACAAATACTAAAAATATAATAAAATTAATATTTAAGGGGGGCTCCTATACAAAAAACGTGAATTTTTTGACGTTTTTTGCAATAATGGTACGGAACCCTTCTTGTGCGAGTCAGACTCGCACTTGGCCGGTTTTTCTAATTTCAAGAAGATATAATATATTTAAAATTGTCTTTAACTTTCAGTACCACGCAACTATCAGCTTTAATCACAACTCTTCTCGTCCATTATATCGCTCAACTCTTTTGTCGTATTTATTCTAAGAATACTCTTTCTCAGTCACAATAGATTCCAAAGCTTTTTCGTTTATTGCAATGTGCCGATGAAAGCGACCGAGTCAAAGCTACGCCGTAGCTCGTAGCACCGTAGCGTCGTAGCGTCGTAGCACCTGGCACGTAGCACCCAAAGATTTAAATCGTAGGATTCGCCTTACCGAAGTTAAAGATGGTAGCGTTCCTGTTTCATTTTGTTATTTTTTGTATGCTATTCACCAATTCTGGAATGCAAAAATAATGTGACAAATTGTCAAGTGCAAGTAGACTGCTGTGATTGGCTGTTGATTAATTCACTCAGCCAATCAGTCTAAGCGCTTGACAATTGGTGACATTAATGTACGTTTGAAATCGTTCCAATAACTGTACATAATTTAGCAGAGACTTGATTTGATTGTCACGCAACCGCCACTGTTATTGCACGAGCTTCACTCTTCTCAGTATTGACTATTTTATTTATTGTTACTATATTTTCTAGAAACTCATCACAATGGAAGATGAGGACAATTCCCACAATTTATATCTTTGGAACTCCTAAATAGTTTATTTGCGTTTCGAACATAAATAGACAACAACACTACGACATAATATTGTAGTAGTGTGTTGTGTCTAGGTAAAGTCTGTTTTGTTTAGTTTTCAGATAAAGAACTACGTGCTTGTTAAAACAATTTTATGATTTTGATTACCGAACATACAAACCTAGATTTCAATGTATTGAATGAGTTAGGTAAGTTATCACACTAATAATATAAAGGCGAAAGTTTGTGAGTGTGTTTGTACTTCTTCACGTTCAAACGGCTGGACGGATCTGGAGGAAATTTGGCGCAGAGATAGATTATAGTTTGGAATATAACATAATGATACTTTTTATCCCGGGAATATGTCCCAGTGGGCTAATTTTCGACATTCACACGGTGGAAGCCGCTGATGAAAACTAGGTCTTTATAGACCGGAGATCCTTATCGTTATTTGATTACACATTTCTTTTTATTACTTTTTTTAGTTTAGTTTCCTTTAGAAAAAAGTAGAACACAAATTATTATTTATTCCATCAGTTTTCCATTTGACTCATCTTTCGTTAATGATTATCACGTTTTCTTAACACGTTATTCTTTAAAAACAAATGATAATACCACCCTTTTACTATCCCACTGCTGGTCAAAGGTTACTTCTAATACAGGAATGGCAAGAGCATCAATCACCACGCTTGGTCAAGATGAGCTGGCGATTTCAGACTTAAATTAACTAGTATTAGAACTATAAGTCCTTATAGTTTTCCCTTCCTTCACCGTTGTCAGCGATTTCTAAGGTAAACTTATAAATACACATACTAAGACGAAAAACATAAAACATCACAATCAAAAACACCCTTTAAAGGAAAAGTCCTTGCAATGTTCATTCCAGCGAGTAGATTGAGTTAGGTCCCTGCTGTGACTGACAGTTAGATAGGCTCGCTGAATTCTAATCTGTCCGGAGTCGGCTCCGACCCGAACAGCCCCGGACAGGCCCGGACAGGCCCGGACGCGGTACAGACTGCGCCAGATTGCCCGACCGGCGGCGAAAAGCAGTCTATTGGATAAAAAGACATGTATTGACTGACGGATATAAAACTTTGTATTGAAGGGAGCACCGGGAGACAATTTCTTTCATTACGGTTGAGTTGTAAAATTCACAGCAAATGTTTGATCACTTTAGTAAAATTTTAACGGTTTGCTATATAAGTTAATTAAGCGTGATGAAATTAATCTTTGTATTTATACAGTTTGTTAATAGGTAGGCACTGTAATTCATTACTTTTTGAATAGTGTAAAAGTAATAAATATACCAGCATCAAAGTGGACATCTTTCTTAAAATAACTCACTTGAATCTACAAGACCAACATTACTCTGAAAGCGTAGTGTCACATAAAAACACACACCAATACATAAATAGGACAAGACTTACAAATTACATTCGTCATACAACTGCTATCACCCTCTGAATGTTTAATAAATAAATCCTTCGCTCACAAAGGGAGAAACTTTTGTATTGTAACATACAAACCGTAAAACGCCGAGAGAAGTAATTTCAGGAGAAAAGAATAATTTATTTTTTCGCTAAAGACGAATCTGTGAGGTCGGTGTGTGGTACGAGTTATGAGAGAAAGAGGGCAATTAATATATAAATTAGTCAATCAAAGAGCTTCAACAATTTTTTTATTCTATCACACATAACAAGTTACCTTATTATACTATTGATATTATATTACAATATAATAAGGCCTCCAGTAACAGTCACAATACCTCAGATGCTCTAGACAAGGGGCAATCGATGTCAGCGAAGGCGATAGTCGAAATGTCAAAATAATGGGATTGATCACGTGAAATTTCGATAGCGTTTGACATGCCCACACATTTGTTAGGGTTCCGTACCTGGAGGGTCCAATTGGAGCCCTATTGCTGTCACTCGCGTATCTGTCTGCCTGTGCGTCGCGTCGTCTATTATACAGGTTTTACAGCCAAACGGTTTGAACTACAGTCTTCAAATTGAAAGAGAAAGAGATTGAAAGAAATTTTGACATTTAAACACGTTTCTGATGGTGCAACTTTTATTATTGCTTCAACTTAGTAACTATTCCACGGGCTAGTAGCTTGCCTCGGGTACACAATCCGTTCCCGCACGCACTCATCACGCACGCCAAATGTTGCAAGAGAAGCGCTGAAATATGCGGCGGCCACGCGACGATAAATCTACTCGCTTACTTCTACGCCTGGCGTCGATTTGCTGCCGAACAAAAGCACGTTTCTCTAAACTAAACACGTTTTTCCTGGTTTATTAACCGACTTCGAAACGGTTGGATGTGTATCTTTGTTAGAAGTTCCAGTGAAAGTATCCGTGGGTGTGAGTGTTCTAAAACTGACTGGTAAAAATACTGAAAATAAGGTCTTTATTGACGCCTCGAAAAAGGTCATTTTTAGAGACCGAGATATCTAAAAACTCTGGTGATTAATTGAAATCAACTAGGTTCCTACTCATCCCATGTTACCAGGTCGGAGCAACACACATGCTTCTTCCACTCTCTCTACTTAAGTAGACAATAACCAAATATCTCATTCATCTAATTCTCTTTCTTTGTACTGAATCAATCTTACCTATATCAAAACCAATCGTAAAATACATTGCTCTTTGATATGTGATCTTCATCTAAACCACTTAACTGCTATGAACCAGTGCCAACGGCAGCGTCGTCAGAGTGACCTAATGCACCACATTTATCAAAAGACTTGCGTTGCGCGGGGACTATGAATTACAGCTATCTTTAATATAGACGCCATGTTCGGCCGTCGGCCGATGCAAGCCACGATTTAGGTCTCGAATAAAGTGGTTTTAGTATTGTGCTGCGATATTGTAAAATTTCTATAGCAACCGTTTCAGTGGTCAATCTATGATAGTGATCCGTGGTCAATATCAATTATTGCTTTCCAGATTTATTGTATAAAGTTTCTGATTGTGAGTGTCGTGATGGCAAGCTTGTGGTCGTAGTTTCCAGGCAGGACAACAGCCAATGTGAATTTTTCGAACAAAGTACTTTCTTTGTTTCTAAGTTTATCTTGGGTTCACTGATCAGAAATTTGAAGCTTATAATTTTCTTCTTTATCTGATATTAATATAGATTATGACATGAAAATAATATCAACCACTTAGCTATGTGGACTGTTCAGAGTAACTGGGCTTACGTTGAAGCCATGAAACGGCCATTGTGTGACTGGAGTGGTTAATTGGCCACTTGGGCCAGTTGCGGTCAACTTTTGTATCAAAATGGCCAAGTTTATGAATCATGCCAGTTACACTTAATTTGTAACTATGTATTAGTAGGTACAAGAAGATGCTGCATCTTATCTTGGTTTTTTTTTATATACGTGGGACACTCAGAAAGTTTTGCGAAACTAAAAAAAATTGTTCTATACGTACATATATTTTTATTAAATCTTTTCAAAGTACTTTCCACCAGCCTCTATACAAAGATTCATGCGCCTAAACCAGTTTTCAAAACACTTTTCCAGTCCGCCGCAGACACCTCGTTTACAGCCTGCTCGAACGCAGCCAGCGCATCTTCCGGCGACGAAAATTGTATCCCTTTGAGCTGATTTTTTATTTTTGGGAATAAAAAGAAGTCACACGGTGCTAGATCAGGGCTGTAAGGAGGGTGACCCAGGAGTTTGACTGGCGTGCTGTCCAGGAAGTCCCTCGTTTTGAGTGCGGTGTGCGCAGGTGCATTGTCGTGGTGGTGCAGTAGCCCGCGGAGCCCTGTGTTTGGTCGCTTGTTGCTTATAACAGAGAAAACTTCTGGCAAACATTTGGTAGTATACCATTCGGCATTAATGCTTCTTTGATCCCGTAAGGGAATTGATACCAAGTGGCCAGTCAAATTAAAAAAGCTAGCGATCAAAATCTTACCCCCGCTTCTAGATCGCTTCACTTTGGTAGGCGTTGGCTCATTTTGAAACACCCAAACAGTCGACTGGCGCTTGGTTTCTGGGTCGTATTGATAAATCCAGGACTCATCACCTGTAACGATGTCGTAAACACGCCGAGACGAGCCTGCTTCAAATTTGTTAAGCATATCACGGCACCATTCCACCCGGGCCTGCTTCTGAGCATCGGTGAGGTTGTGCGGCACCCAGCGTGATACTATCCTCCTCACGCGAAGATGGCTGTGTAGAATCTCGTGAACGCTTCCCGATCCAATCTTCAATATGTGTTGAATCTCCTGATATGTAATTCGCCTATTGTCTTGGATTAAATTTTTCACTGCTAGCACGTTTTCTTCGGTAACAGCCGTCAAAGGGCGACCGCTTCTTTCGTCATCCCCCAAAGTTGGTCGACCGCGCTTGAATTCGTTATACCAACGATACACGGTTGCCTTGGAAGGGCCTTCATCCATGAATGCCATTTGAAGTCTATCGTACGATTCATCCGGTTTCAGGCGACACTTGAAATCGTATAAAATCATAGCTCTAAAATGTTCCCGGCGCAGATCCATATTTCAGTGAGACACAATACTTTGAATTAACTCGCAAAAAATGTGGAGGGAAATTTTGAAATTGGAACTTACTTATTTTTACTTATAAATAATCATATTTTCGAAAAACATTATAACTGGCCAGTCTCCCATATATAAAAACTTTTTTTCGCAATACTTTCTGAGGGGCCTGGTAATGTTTACAATTTTGTTTTGAGTATGAGATCGAGAAACTAATTATTATTGGAAGTAATTTGCACGCTTGCTTGCAGGCAGAATACAATAACTTTTAGGCTTTAAGATCTTTCCTTGTTAAACAATGTATTTTCAGGCAAATAAATATTTTGATTTGATTTGATTTACTATCCTAATAAGATCCCTACTGTCACTCAGTGGGGAATGGGTCGGCGTTTCTTTGCTTGTGATTACATGGTTCTAGCGTGAGCGTTATTTACATCGAATACTTCATGATAGTTAGGTTTCAACCATGAAAACTATTTTGCTGTTTAAAATATGTAAAAGCACTTCCAACCGTAAAAATAATCCTGTCCGATTTTATATTATATTTAAGTCAAGAGTGAGTCCACATCATCGCTTGCCATCAGGTTAGATAGTGGGCTAGCCTATTAATTATTAAAAAAAAATACCGGCTAGCAAAAATAGCGATGATAATTTCAATACTCAAACAGCACGAAAATTATTATTAGTTCACAATTTCACAAAAATATTCAATAATTTCACCGGCGGAACATGAGAGAAACTATTTTTTTAGTCTGTGCTTATACGTGACCGGAATAGGGAAGTGCGTGGAGTCTTTTATTGAATTGTTTGCATCTCTGGTGGCGCGGCAGCCCGATACACGTGCTGTTCTGATTTCTAACTTCTGCCGCGGCTTGGGATTATTATACTATATTTCATTTTTTATAAGTTTTTTTGTAGATAATGTCTTTTGACTTGGGTTCGAAAAGGTTAAAAAGCTTAATCTTTCTTCATTGGTTTTTAGGGTTCCGTAGCCAAATGGCAAAAAACGGAACCCTTATAGATTCGTCATGTCTGTCTGTCTGTCTGTCTGTCTATCTGTATGTCTGTCTGTCTGTCCGTCCGTATGTCACAGCCACTTTTTTCGAAACTATAAGAACTATGCTGTTGAAACTTGGTAAGTAGATGTATTCTGTGAACCGCATTAAGATTTTCACTCAAAAATAGAAAAAAAACAATAAATTTTGGGGGTCCCCATACTTGAAACTGAAACTAAATTATTATTTTTCCATCAAACCCATACGTGTGGGGTATCTATGGATAGGTCTTCAAAAATGATATCGAGGTTTCTAATATATTTTTTTTCTAAACTGAATAGTTTGCGCGAGAGACACTTCCAAAGTGGTAAAATGTGTGTGTCCCCCCCTGTAACTTTTAAAATAAGAGAATGATAAATTTAAAAAAAATATATGATGTACATTACCATGTAAACTACCACCGAAAATTGGTTTGAACAAGATCTAGTAAGTAGTTTTTTTTTAATACGTCGTAAATCGTAAACCGCAATTTACCAAGTAAGGAACCCTTCGTGCGCGAGTCCGACTCGCACTTGGCCGGTTTTTTGTACTTAGTAAAATAAGTTACACTAACCGTATTACTACGCTTATGTATTACGCTTATCCCATATTTCAGATTAAGACTAACACGACTCTGCCTCGAATCGTCAATTATAGCTTGTTATGTACTCGTATTATTCGAGGGTTTCACCGTTTTTAGGTTGATAGACTTGAGTGGAGAAAATTCAAGCTAACTTGGCATATGAACCACAAAAACATCTCCACTTTACTTGTCTGGAGGTACCATAAAATTGTTTGATTCTTCATTTTTTTACCATTTTGTCGGTGTGGTTATGTGTATATCCATGCCAAATTATATCTTTCTAGTACTCAGAGTCTCTGAGTTAAGTTGCGGACAGACGGACAGATGGACATGGCGAAACTATAAGGCTTCCTTGTTATAGTACAGGATTCAAAAAGGGATAAAGTTCTTTAAACCGGACTTCAGAGCCAAAACTTTTTTTTTCTGTTAATTTATTTACATTAGACGAACTCTGAAAGTACTAATAAGATTACGAAAATTCTTTCACTAATAAACAGGTACGCTATGGCTAAGTGTCATAGGCAAAATAAATACTGTGGGCAGACCACGGGAGCGAAGTCGCAGGAAACAGCTCGTTTATTATATAGTGCACATTCTATAGGTAGGCGACAAGATTTTGTTATTCAAATGCTTCCATTTCATTTTCCATATCGTGAATATGCGGCCTACGTGAATATTCTATTCTGAAGATATATTTGTCGGCACCTGTTACGTAATCGTAAGCAGCTGGCGTTCTGAAGCTTCTGACTACTTTAATGGAAAACGCGTCAGTCGTATGTACATTCAGAATTTTAAGTTAACCTTTTCTGCTTACTTACACTTAGGCAAGTCGGGCCTCTAACTTATCAAGTGCAACAGCTAAGGAGTGGAATTCCCTGTCGGAGTCTGTGTTTCCCGGTAGCTACAATCTAGGGGTATTTAAATCAAGCGTGAATAGGTCACTTCTAGGCAAGCGTGCTTCACCATCGACCACATCATCGCTTACCATCAGGTGAGATAGTGGTCAAGCGAGAGCCTATTTTAAACAAAAAAGCAAATAAAAAAAGTGTATGTAAGTACCAATATAGTAAGTAAACAAATAAATAACTACCTAACCTCCCACACTACCGTTGCCAATCGCGGAACAAAGTCGGACAAACCGCGTTACATCTTAAGAGCCCGCAAATCTGTTCTTATCCACACAGTGTTGGGGCTTCATCTAACGGGAAAAGTATAACTATTTATATAAAATATTCAGAACAGAAAAAAAAAAAAAAAAACTTGTCTCCTAAAGCACTTTAGTAAAATCTTTTTGTATAGACTGCTCACTATTGCTCTGGGGGAATGCGAGTCTCGGTGACTTTTCCTAGATACTTTTCAGCCACATTGTATTGTGAGACTGTGTTGGTATCAGCAATGGTATAAAAAAATATAAGCTTGTAAACGTTGGATAGTCAAAATGAAGGCATATACATGACAGATGTAATGAATGATGAAGTTCCTAACCTTGTCAGAAATAAATACAATAGATTTTTCTATTATTAGCAGACAGAATGTCCATCCTAATTATTTACTACATCATTAATTAGTATAGGTGATCTTCATCGACAAAGTATCTGCGTTAAATATTATTTCACCGTGTCATGCCTCCGGATGATACAAAACATTCTACAAGTTAAAAATGCAATAACATCTATCTGGCATACTCGTTTTTTAATAAAAGCCGCTCAGTTCTTAATATTGATATCGCTGTCTGTTATAATGTAAAATTTTGCTGACAGCGCATTTTTTTGTGAAATATCTGAATTTTCTGTCTTAAATGTAAAAAAAAAAAAGTTAAAATTTTTTGAGAAAAGTTTTATAAATGTTTGTTCGAGTTTTGCACTTAACGCCGATGATTTTGTTTCATAACCAATTAAAACAGGATTGTTATTCTGACGAGCTTAACGTAAATAACACATAAAATAACTTTTATGAATGTCCATTTTGATTGCATTTAACTGAGAATCGTCCAAACAAAGCATTTGAATTTGAAAACAGTCTGCTCCGACTCAAAATATGGACCTAGAATAAATAATTAATAAAAGTCCGTTTCGCAAAGAATTGTTCTTTTAAAACTGAGCTGGCCGTAGATCGTCCGGCAATTTTATTTCAGCCAGTGTCGCAACGCCATTGTACAGCAAGTAATGGGTGATTTTGGATTTTTTACTAAAAGATTTTACGAACATGAAACGGATTTTTTAAGTACCCATTATAGAAAAATGAGCTGTGCTCATGCAGCGTTTTAAATTAAAGCACTGTTTTAATTTTGCTGGCGGGTGTAATGATGAGGATCGCATTTAACGATAATGTAACATTGATGCCGAATCGAGCACAAATATGGCCGGACTTCGGAAAATGTTCCTAGAACGGCAGCTCTATAAATATTATTATGATCGTATTAATTATCTACCTTTACCTATATGCTTTCGTACGTTCAATCTCCGGGGATTGAAAATTAAATCAGATATATTAATATGTGTAATAGAAGAATAATTGGGCAAAACGGGGCTTTTTCTTTGACAAGGCTTCAACCTTATTAAAAAACCCGATGTTAAAGGGAATAAAAATAAGTTCCAAATTCTTTGATGTTATTTTAATAAAAATCTGGGGCCTTCAAAATCGAATATATTTTTTCCAATAACTTTATAACTACTAAATAAAATGCCTAAGCTATACTGTGATAATTAAGGGCTGTGGTCAGCGATGGACTAAGTAGATTGATTCATCGTTAATGTAGTCCGGTTTGATTAGCATATAAATTAGACGTTTGATTCGTGACTACGAGCTTTACTCGGACGCTAATCCAATATCTGCAATGTTTGATCTACTAAGACACACAGACCTCGAGAACACTCTAGAACCACTTAACTTCGTAATCACTCTGATGCAGTAATCAGAAACACTTTCATAGTAACTTTTTATTTTTATTCTTTTCTATAAAGAAGAGTCCAGTTTCGTTGCGCGTACCAACAAAGTTGAGGTGTAACTTAGAAGCTCTTAATTAAAGCGAGAGCTACAAACTTTAAAAATATGAAGAAAATTATCGTGTATTATGGCGTGGCATGCAGCCAAGAAAGCCGACTCCAGATTTCAGGGTCCAGTTAGCAAGATTTCAATAAGAAGTAGCCGGTAAAAGGGGTTCTGGCAAAAAATATTGGCTGGACTTTCGGTAATGGCGAGTTTTGGCTCAGGTCGTGACTTTACACAAATTATGTAGCAGTATGTTAACATTTGGCGAGGATGATTTTTTAGGGATCTGTAGACAACAACCCTTTTATTTTCGCCATGTTCGTCGGTCTTTTACGTTCGTCCGTCCGCAGCTCAGCTCGAGACTCTATGTACTAGAAAGCTATAATTAGGCATGGATATACATATTAATAACCCCGACAAATTGATAAAATAAAAACATGGTTTATTACCTTTTTTACTTAGACACCTAAAATGGGGATTTTTTTTCCCTTCTATCCCATAGTGTGGGGTATCGTTGGATAGGCCATTAAAAATATAAGAGGTCTGCGAAAACCATTTTTGCACAAGTCTGACTCGCACTAGACCGGTTTTTCTTATTAAATTATTTGACACATTTTAGAATATATGTTGTATTATTTTTTATAATATATGTTGTATTATTTTTTATAATATATGTTATATAATTTTTTATAATATATGTTATATTATTCAAATCTTTCTGAATAGTAGTTCACAGTTTTTCGTAGTAAAACAACGATAACTAACGTCCTACGTACATTTATACTAGAAACCTTCCTCACGACATTTTTGTTGCCCTAATCCTAATTTATTTACCGTAATCGTAATTTATTTTGGGTCGGTGCAGCATGTCTTATTGTCTTCTTATTTTCTTTCAAACCCGGATTGTCAGTTTATGACTCAAACTGTAATTACCAATGTGGCAAATAAAATTGTTCAAACTTGTACTTCTCTTATTTTTGTGGTACGTCTCTAAGTGAAGGATATTCTGAGTATAAGGTACGACCAGGGTGGCGTACCTTATACTCAGAATATCTTCTAGATATTCGCTGAAGGTCATACAGGTCTACGCCCCAACCTCGGCACACCCCGACGACGGGGTAGAGACCATGTATGAGAGAGCCATGCATGGTTTCAAAACTCACTTCACCGTTGTCATGGGGGACTTCAACGCGAAACTGGGCAAACGAGACGAGGATGAGCTGCAAGTGGGGCAATTTGGAGTTGGACGACGGAACCACCGGGGTCACCTACTGGCCAATTTTATGGAGAAAGAGGGCATCTATATGATGAACTCCTTCTTCAAAAATCGTGAACACAGGAAGTGGACCTGGCAGAGCCCCGATGGTGCAACAAAAAATGAGATTGACTTCATCATGACAACCAAGAAGCAAATGTTCAATGATGTCCCTGTGATCAATTCGGTAAAAACCGGGAGCGATCACCGCATGGTAAGAGACACATTGAACATTAATATTAAGCTTGAAAGGTCTCGACTGATGAAGTCCACGCTCCGTCCAGCACAGGTCCAGTTCCAAAACCCCGAGAGCTTTCAGCTCGAACTTCAGAATCGTTTCGAGTGCCTGGGGAGCTCTGTGGACGAATACAGCGACGGGTTCGTGGAAGCTGTCCATACGGTCGGATCTAAGTTTTTCAAGACCCGTCGTACAGGAAACAAAAAGCTCTCTGATCATACCCTCAAGCTTATGAAGGAGAGGCGTGAGATGATCCTGCATTCTTCAGATGAGCCGTGCAAATACCGGCAGATCAATAGACAGATCTCTAAATCCTTGAAAAGAGACCTCCGCCGCTTTAATACCGAGCGTATTAAAGACGCGATTGAGCGAAATAAAGGCTCCAAGGTTTTATCAAGGGATCTGGCTATTGGGCAGAGCCAGCTCACGAAACTGAAGACCGATGATGGCAGGATTGTATCCGCCGAACCGGAGCTTCTGAGGGAGATCAAGAGTTTCTATGGGCAGTTGTACACGTCAACCAGTAAACCCGTTGCGAATCTAGCAAACGACCCAAGAGCTAGATTGACCCGACACTATACCGAAGATATCCCAGACGTCAGCCTGTACGAGATTAGGATGGCTCTGAAACAGCTTAAAAACAACAAGGCGCCGGGTGATGACAGAATCACGACTGAACTCCTGAAGGCGGGTGGAAAACCGGTCCTCAAGGCCCTTCAGAAGCTTTTTGATTCCGTCATACTGGAGGCATGGTGCAGGGGTGTGGTGGTACTCTTCTTCAAGAAGGGCGACAATGCCCGACTGAAGAACTATATATACTATATATCTTGCTTCTTAGCCATGTTTACAAGTTGTTTTCAAGAGTCATCACGAATCGTCTCGCGCGCAGGTTTGACGATTTCCAGCCTCCCGAACAAGCCGGATTCCGAAAAGGCTTTAGCACCGTAGACCACATACATACGCTGCGGCAGGTTATACAAAAGACCGAAGAGTATAACCTGCCTCTCTGTTTAGCGTTTGTGGACTACGAGAAAGCCTTCAATTCGATCGAGACTTGGGCTGTACTGCAGTCTCTCCAACGGTGCCAGATCGACTACCGGTACATTGAGGTGTTGAAGTGTCTGTACAAAAACGCCACCATGTCAGTTCGTCTTCAGGAACAGACCTCGAAACCAATCCTTCTCCAGCGCGGCGTAAGACAGGGAGACGTCATTTCTCCGAAACTGTTCACTGCTGCGCTGGAGAACGTCTTCAAGGTTCTGGACTGGAAGGGGCTTGGCATCACGTTAATGGCGAGTACATCACTCACCTTCGGTTTGCTGAAGACATAGTGGTCATGGCTGAGACCATGGAGAGCCTCAGTAAAATGCTCGATGACCTTAGTAGAGCTTCCGAAAGAGTGGGTCTTAAAATGAACATGGACAAAACCAAGGTCATGGTGAACGCCCATGTAACACCCACTCCTATCAAGATCGGAGACTCTACACTCGAAGTTGTAGACGATTATGTTTACTTGGGACAAACGGTCCAGTTGGGTAGGTCCAACTTCGAGAAAGAGGTCAACCGTCGAATCCGACTCGGCTGGGCGGCGTTCGGGCAGTTGCGTGGTATCTTCTCGTCCAATTTACCGCAGTGTCTCAAGACAAAAGTCTATGACCAGTGTGTGTTGCCAGTGATCACCTATGGGACCGAGACGTGGTCGCTCACAATGGGCCTTATCAGAAAGCTTAAAGTCACCCAAAGGGCAATGGAGAGGGCTATGCCCGGAATTTCCTTGCGTGATCACGTCAGAAATGATGATATCCGCAGGAGAACCAAACTTACCGACATAGCCCGAAGAATTGCCAAACTTAAGTGGCAGTGGGCAGGGCACATTGCTCGCACAACGGATAGCCGATGGGGCCGAAAAGTTCTGGAATGGCGACCGCAAACTGGAAGACGATACGTTGGAAGGCCTCCCACTAGGTGGACCGATGACCTGATTAAGGTTGCGGGAAGGCGCTGGATGCAAGACGCACGGGATCGGTCAATGTGGCGACGCCTGGGAGAGGCCTATGTCCAGCAGTGGACGTCTTTCGGCTGAAATGATGATGATGATGACGTCTCTAAGATTGAAATAAGGGCACCTTCGTCAGGACCGTCCGTGCGTTATCCTCGAAAATGTATACCTAGACTTGACAGATTCACTAGGGTTGCTACTATATTGATTCTGAATTTTATAACGGTGTCTGTAGGTAATATAAGTTTACAAACACAAATACATAGATTCATCTAAACATACATCATATCATGCTTACATGCCTTAGAGGGTAAACAGAGCATCAAATATCCATTAAACATCACGACGCCACATACAACGAAGATTTGAGGGTAACAAGACGTAACAATGGTAACAAAAAAAAAAAAAAAAAAAAAAAAAATTGTGTAATAATGATCTCACAAAAAAACATAAAAATATTAAAAGGCACCAAGTTCGACGAAAAAATAAATGTTAAAAGCCGCCAAGTTCGACCAAGAAGAGATGAGATTTATAAATATTAGATCCATGTATTATAATGTATAATGTACGGTATAGTGACAGTAGATGCGACAAAAGCCGATATGTTTGGGACTGGCAAACACCTATTGTTCTATTGTGTCCTCTGAGCAACTGTTTGGTTTGGACAGACAGGTGGGAGCTCAGGTACACATTGACACTACCACCCACTCACTAAATACTATGAATTTCAGTACGTAATACACATCTTACTTATATTCCTGGAAGGGTTAGATGGAGGTGTACCCAGAACTAATCGCAATTGTAGGACTTTTGGTATATATTATTCATACCATGATGCCTTAAGGAAGGCCGGGTAGGCCCCGTTATGTCATCGAACTACAAGACGTACGGCGATGCGCCATCGGTACATGGTGGACATCCTACCGATACGCACTAAACGTTTTGGAAATACTTTCATTATGCGTACAGCTAAGAAATCCCTGCCGGAGTCTGGGTTTCCCGATAGCTTCAACCTCGGGATATTTAAGTCAAGAGTGAATAGGTAACTTCTAGGCAAGCATGATACACCGTCGACCACAATATCATCGCTTACCATCATGCGCTGGATGCGAGACGCACGGGATCAGTCAATGGGGCGACGACGCCTGGGGGAGGCCTATGTCCAGCAGTGGACGTCTTTCGGCTGAAATGATGAAATTATATTGTCTAGGCCATCTTATGTCTCTTATCCCATATATTGTTAGATGGAAGTTCACGATGCCACTAAACTTGAGACGGGACGTTGCTGGCACAGATTTAACACCACGCTAACCTATTTGGCAAGGCCCGATATTCTGCCTACATTTGTATATATTATCAGCTGACGCCATATTGATATGTGTCAGACATTGTAAGAAAACTGGCCTGTAATATGGGCAAATATGGCAGTTATTAACTGTCAATATGATAGACTAAAACTTGATTTAATGAGCCTGTAAAGTTACTAGAGTAGTAGACATTAAGTGAAAATTTACAGGACAGACTTGCAAGCATGACTCCGGGCCATGTGCATTAAACCTCGATACTATATGTCTGTCTTCCTGTGATGGCCACACACTAAACAGACTTGGGGCGCGTTCACTTTGAGAGCTATTTAGTTAGTAGTTTTGTAGTTCAGGAATATTAGATCTAAAACGTTAGACATAAATAGCAATATATTCACTAGTATGGAATTATTTTATTATATTTATTGAAGGAAAAACAAACAGTAGCAGAAGAAGAAATAGTCTTAATTACTTAAATATTATATTTTAAAACAATAAATTATGCTACTTACTACGTTCTCCACAGATAACAATTCAAAGTATTTAAAACTAGCTAGTAACACAGATACAATGATAATTGTCCTAGAACTCATATCTGGATTTCAAGTAATATATAAAAGAAAAAGTAAATTTGTGATCGTAGATTATAAAAGGGCATTATTATATATTAATTTGCTGATCCTTTATGGTTGCTTGGAAAAAAATGTTGATTGATTTATACTGGTCGTTATAATATGTCTCAATCAAACGATAGAGTGGTGAGTGGCGAGCCAGCGTTGGATTTGCAGAGGCTAGTAGCAAAAAGATGCCGAGTGTATACCTTACGTAAATGAACTGTTCGAGGAACCAGGCAACACAGACTCCTAACTAGGTCCGGACAATCAAATTTATTGTGGCACACATTGAACAGAGTCATAACTTCCAGAAGTTTCCGTCTTGACTTTAAGGTCAAAAGATCATACTTTTTATGAAGTAAATGGTATGACATTGTATTCGAATAACATCTTAAATTCATAGCACGAAGGTGTTTACGTTGTACTAATTCTAATTTTTCACTATATTTTACGTAAAAAGGGTTCCGAATAGGTACTGCAAACTCTAACTATGGCTTAATTATTGATTTGTATGAGTGTAAAAAGATGAAAGGTCGATGAAAACCCCTAAAAGATCTCATGAGAAAACCAAACATTTGGTAGGCCTTGTTAAAGTAAAATACTTCAATACATCCAGATAGAGCTATCTGGATGTATTACGACGAATCTAGCAGAACACCAAGATCGCGGAGAAAACTTACTTTAGTAATTCAGTAATCTTTTTGTTTCTGGTAAATGTTATAACATGACACTTTAAAGTAAAGGTTATTGGAAGAGCAGTAGTTAGAGAAACGGTCTAAATCCTGCTGGAAGATAAAACAATTCTACTTATCAGAAAAAAAACCACGTAGAAAAGGAGTTTTGAATTTAAAAAACAGGTTTTTGTGTCTTTATTGTACAAAATAAATAATAAAGGGCTTGAAATGGAACCTTGTGGTACACAGGAGTTGACCCAAAAAGAACCTGATTCAAAGCCATTAACAACCACCTTTTGTGTTCTGTTAGTTATGTAAGATATAAACCACCGTAAAAGGTCCACTTCCATTGTGTGCAATTTTATTAAGTAGTAGTGTGTGGTCAAGTTTATCGAAAGCCTTCTGAAAAAAATCTGTGTAAACCATCTCAATCTGCTTGATATTATCGAGACTATAAACAGTTGGGACGTGAAAATGAAAAGATTGCTAATGTAAGATCTGTCTTTAACAAATCCATGCTGTTCTTTTATTAAAACACTGCGATTTAGAGTAAACTAGCACTATCATTTAGAGTAAACTAGCGATGATGATAGATCTTGATGGGACCGTACCCTTAGGATAGACCTATAGTTTAGCAAAATCCGGAATAGCCATGGATGGGGACATGGCCCGCAGACAAGTTCGTCAAGTGAATTTCTGGTTTTAGAAACTTCAGCTCTTCCTGAAATCCTGACGTATCGGCCGCACTCCCAGATTCTAATGAATATTAATGAGCCATTAAAAACAGAAATACATAAATTGATGGTTAAAAGTCTATCCTCTGTGGTTTATCCGTATGGTCGTCTTTTTAATTCAATCGGACGGAATACTTTAACCATGTCCGACATTCGACATAATGTAAACGAAAACAAAACAGTCAATAAAAATTCTATATGTGACACAGCGCGATGCTACCCAGAGACCGTCAACCTTCGAACCCAAACATATTACTTTCTTTTTATTGAGAGGAACTTTACCGAATTGGGATTACTTGGGATTCTTATAATATTTAGTATCCATTGCCTTATTTTGCGCGTTCCTCTCTATTGTTTGCGTGTATAGTGCACAGCGCATACCGATTCGGGATTTGAGTCATTAATGATAAATGATAAATGATAAATGATTTATTTCTGTAAGTTGGTTTGTACAAACGCTTTTACATGTCTAACATATTTTTTTTTTAAAACTAGATGAGGTCGGCGTTTCATATCTGACTACTCTGAGAAGAAAGGCCGAAACAAACTCAGAGGTCACAGTCTCTTTTAAAGTCCTGACAAAATCTTGGTTCGATCATGTGAAGACCATGTAGACTGATGTCTGAAATGGTCTTTTGAGGAAAGAACCAGCCAGATTGAGTGGACCTGTCCAGTCAGTGCACGCATTTGTCAATAACCGGGCAGCTCAACTCAGAATTTAAGGAGCTCAACGATTCGACGAACAATACCAAAGAAAGGACATTCGGGTAGGCCGCATAAACTACTCAAACTGCCAGACCATGATTAAAAACTAAGATAAATTAAAAAACAAAATAATGATCCACATAGTCTTCACATTCACAATAATTAAAATAAAATAATATAATACTTTAAAAAGTAAATATTCTTGTCATTGCAAGAAAACAAATTAAAAAATTTTTTTTAAAAAATAACAAAATTCATGGTGCAATGTATTTAAACAAAAAAAAAAACTAAATTAATTTAATTGGAGCAGCTCACTCCCAAGCCGTTTTATCCTCAACGTAATCTTTAATGCTATAAAACGCTTTTTGGCACAACTTACGTTTAATGAATGATTTAAATTTATTAAGACTTAGATTTTGTACGTGGCTTGGAAGCATATTATAAAAGCGCACACATTGACATCTAAACGAGCCACCTATTTTCTTGAGCCTTGTTGTAGGTATTACAAATTTGTGTTTGTTCCTAGTATTTATATTATGGATATCACTGTATTTTTTAAACAATTTTATATTTTTATGGGCATATAAAAGATTTTCATAAATATACTGAGAAGGCACAGTCATTACATTAATCTCCTTAAATTTCTCTCTGAGAGAGTGTCTCGGGCTTAATTTATAAATTGATCGAATAGCTCTTTTCTGCAAAACAAAGATAGTCTGGATGTCGGCGGCATTTCCCCACAACAGAATACCGTACGACATTACACTATGAAAATAGCTAAAGTATACTAAACGGGCTGTCTCTATGTCCGTTAAATTACGAATTTTTCTAACAGCATATGCTGCGGAGCTTAGCTTCTTTGACAATTTATCTATATGTGGGCCCCACTGAAGCTTAGCATCCAAAGTTAAACCTAAGAACACTGTGCTATTTTCAGGATTCAATTCTTCGCCCTTTATCAGCACGTCAGTTTTCACCTGCCTAACGTGAGGTAGGGTAAACTTAATGCATTTCGTTTTTTTTTCATTAAGAAGTAAATTGTTAACATTGAACCAGTGAACTACATTTGAGATCGCGCTATTTACATCGTCAGTAACCAGCTGCTGACGTTTAAGTTTAAACAAAAGTGAAGTATCATCCGCAAACAACACTATATTATGGTTATCCTTTATGAGGTAAGGCAAATCATTAATATAAATAAGAAACAAGAAAGGACCAAGAATCGAGCCCTGCGGGACTCCCATTGCTACTATAGATCCAGGAGATCTTTTTCCATTAACGTCAACGCTCTGAATCCTATTACTCAAGTATGAAGTAAGAAGATCCAGAGCGCTGTTCCGGATCCCGTAGTGGCGGAGTTTCCTGATTAGGGTTTCATGAATAACACAATCAAATGCCTTGGACAAATCACAAAAGATGCCCAAGGCATCGCACTTATCCTCCCATGCATTATAAATATGTCCCAAAAGCTCAACACCGGCATCAGTAGTTGAACGACCCCTTGTAAAACCGAACTGTTTGCTATGTAATAATTTATGTTTATTAAAAAATCTTTGCAATTGCTCTAAAATTAATTTCTCAAATATTTTACTAAAAGTAGGTAGTACTGAAATAGGTCTATAATTTGTAGGGTCTGATGTACTACCTGATTTAAACAAAGGTATTATTTTACTATTTTTCAATAGGACAGGAAACTCCCCACAGTCGATACAATTATTAAAGATAATAGCTAAACTAGGTGCGACAATATCAATAATAGACTTGGCGACTTCAACAGAATGACCCCACAGATCAGCAGTCTTTTTAACATTTAATGTGTGAAAGGTTTTAATTATGTCTCTACAAGTAATATGTTCAAAAATAAATTCCGAATCGCAAACATTAACATTTTCTTTTAGCAAAGACTCAGCAACAGAAGGTGATGAGTTTAAGGATTTAGTAGTAGAAACGGGAATATCTGAAAATAAATTTTCAAAGGCCAGTGCGACTTGTGAGTCTGATTTTATGATGTTGTCATTAATAGACAGGCTGTAGTCAATATTTCGGTTACCAGATCCTCCCGTTTCACTATTAATAATATTCCAAGTCGTTTTAATAACATTACTACTGTTTTTAATCTTCGAACTCAAATAACGCGACTTGGCCAAAAAACAAACTTTTTTAAATAATTTTGAATAATTTCTAACATATAAATTAAATTCAGCAGTGTTTACATAAGTCCTTTCATCGTACAGCTCATAAAGCCGTGTTCTACTTTTATGAATACCAATGGTAGCCCAATCACTGAACGATGCATTACCATTAACGGAGATTGTCTTAATTTATATGTGGTACTGGAACTTCAATCGTATGTCTATGCTGTTTGAATCCATACATTTTCTGGCTTGAAATAATTTGGCTGACTAGTGGAACATCCACTACCGAAATGGATCTCGATTCGTTCTTGTGGTCTATCTCACAGACACCGTGTATTAACATTAGCATATCATTATCATCATCAACCTTTCAATGTTCCCACTGCTAGGACACAGGCCTCCTCTTAACTAGCATATGGTACTCAGCAATAGTGTAACTTTTTATTCGTCATTATCATCATCATTTCATCCGAAGGAGGTCTATGTCCAAGCTTTTTATTAGTGAAATAATTTTCGTAATCGCATCAAAGCTATAACTATTGGTAGTTATAGTACTGACGTAGTGGTATTTATGAGAATTATTTAATCATGTTATCTGTGGAGATTACTTCCTACAAACTAACTATTCTACCTCTATACATATATCAGTATAGATGAAAGTTCTGCAATTCCAGACGTTCATTACCGTCAAATAACTATTTTAACTAAGGTTAATGGTGTCTGATAATGGACGCCCGTGGGTGAGCCGAAGAGAGGAGGATAGAAATGAGAGGGGATGAATGGAGCCATCAGTATTCATTCGTGGTCGCATTGTATGATATATATTAAAACTATGAGACCCATGCAGGTAGACAGACTACCTACGCAGGATTATGTGAATGAAAATAGTCGCATCCTTTTTAGGGTTCCGTACCCGAAGGAACCAGACGGAGCCCTATTGCTGTCACTCACGTGTCTGTCTGTCTGCCTGTCCGTCGTCTGTCAGACAATTTTGTTCCGAAAATTTCTTTAACTTCCCATCCACCTACGAACTTTAAATTTAGTGATAATGTTTATTATGATGTACTAAGTACCCAAGTAATAATTTTGGGAAACTACTACCCAGGATAATTTGGTAAGCTCTTTAGCGCCTGACATTAGGGACTGCCAATTTTTTTATTTTACTGTTAGTTTTAATTCACCACGAATGTTCCAAAAGACCGTTATTTCCACCTCCATAAATGATTTGCTAAGTATCTGCAAGTACTCATCCTTCTAGCTATTTTTCTTGCTAAATGAGTCGTGAGGGTGAGAGCCGATCGCGGAAGTTCGCAACGCTAAAATAAATGATAAAATTTTGCAGATTCCTTTGATAAACGACCGCCACGCACTTTGACATTTTGATTTACGTGAAAAAAATATGAATGCCCATTTCATTTTTCTCTTGGAAACTTTCGCCTAATGTAATTTGATTCAGTTTTTTGCTATTCGAATTATTGAAAGGAAGGTTGTTTTGAGTAGTGAATCAAAAGCTTCGTGCTAAAAACTAAATTTATGCTAGGAAAATAAAGATGATAGGAATATTTGCCGACTGAAATTTTCCAAATAAAATATTTACAACTTTCAAATAAACCTCACTCTACTTACCAAAATGTATGAAATTTGGAAATCTTTTCGGAAAATGTTATTTTTTTTTGTAATTTATATTAAGAGAATATAACATGTGATACCTAGATATAGGTATTACATCGATAAGTGTTAAAGCTTCCTTTGATAAACAAAATTTTTGTTGTATTCGACAGGGACCATATTTATTATCTCACTATATTTTAAGTTACCATCTATAAGTATAAGCCTTTAAAATTAATCATTGTTGAACAAAATAAATTATTAAATATTGACACATTATCAATACAACATTTTAGTAGTTTTTACAGCAAAGCATATTCTCTAAGTAAATAAATTTTTAGGTATGTCTTTCGTACAACAGATCCTTCAGGGATCCGGGGATTTGTGCGGATCTCTTATCTGATGTCCATTCTTTCGCAAAGGGTTCAGCAGCTATGGTCTTTATGTCCGTACTTGTCCTCGAACTACTTTGTTTTTATTTTCACTGCCTTTTTGAAACCGTGGCTGGAAGCCAATGGCCAATGAATTGTTATTGGGCATTTGGTTCGGTTTCTTTTACTTTTCGTAAAGCTCTTGATTTTATTTTGGGAAGTTCATAAATATTCCTGTTTGCGAGTATTTGTTAAGTAATATTATAATGATTATAATAATTTTTCGTTGCTCAATTTCTATTATCATGTAACAAAGTATTTTTTTTGACTTAATATGTTACGTATATCATTCGACAGGACATCGAAAGACACGGATTTGACAACTCTAAAACGAGGATTGGACACCACGGTAATGCGTCATTTAATAAAAGAACAATGCTTAGGTACTTATGTCAAAAACGTTCAGAAAAACCACAGCTGGGCCGCGTAATTTAGTAAAACAACGTGTTACTTGCTGCTAATTTGAATTCCTGAAAACATTTCAGCTTAGACATTCGTCGTGTTAGAGCTTAAGCAACAATTTATGTTATTGAGATCTCGAAGATACGAGATATTTTTACTTTACCGACCGTATCTTGTACAACAAATTATAATAAGAAAGCAGTCGGCAACTATATACGTTCAAAATATATCGTCAAAGGCGCGTATATGACCCCAGCCTAACATCACTGCGGTTCTTCAGAAAACAAATTGTATAAATTTCATTCCACTATTGGTTTAGGGGTTAAAAAAACAGAGATTCCATTAAAATTATTAAAATAACATCCTGAAGCCAGGCGACAGGGTCTAACTTTGAGAAGGGTCTGTCTGAGTCAATTTGCGAATTAATTTCACGTTGAACTCACTCGATGTTATTTTAATTGCTAGCTGGTTATAAAGGGTAATAAAACCTTTTTGAACATTTTATGTGTTTTAATTTTACGAAATTAACTTATTACGATCAAAGTGTTTTTGTTTCTGTTGGTGGAATTATTCATGGCTAAAATGGGAGTGAAGGGGTTTTTGAATTTATATTACGGTTGTTTTTAGTGTCTCGTAACTCAGTGGCATTTAGTGAATCCACATGTTCTAAGACAGACAAAGTGTTCTGTGTTTCACAAAGAGATGCTCTTGGTAACTTGGCATTATGTTTTTTTCCTGGAAAATTTCCTTACTTTAGAGTCTATATTACAAAATCTATGATAAAAAATTACAGTTTTAAGGCCCACGGTTGCTGAAGAAAGTGACATTGTAGAAGCGACGAGGATTGTCAAAAGGCTGGCTGGACCAGGGCTGGACAGACCACGTGGCGTGTTGTTGGACCTCATGTCAATCCTGTAACCATCGTTATCACTACTTATAATGTCAGTTTGACTAGTCTCCCATAAGACACGTGTCTTTTATGTACAAATAAATCCTTTACTATTAAACAATAAATATTTGCATATAGCTATATATATATATATATATATATATATATATATAATCAAATTCAAAAATTCAAATTCAAATTAAATTTATTGCATCCATAATGTACACACAGGTGGTAAATATAAGTTACAGAAACAATTATGGACCCTGTCGGGCACAGCATCATTCTAGATACAGTCAGTGTCTAGGAGAGAGGAATAGCGCTCAATATTATTACAAATAAAAATATTCACACGATATAATCACGTCCTCGAAAACGGCTATTACGATATCGATACAATTTAGATGCAATAAAGGGGTTTTCGGGGGCGATCGATCTAGCTAGGTTTCATGTCTGGGCTCCGGGGTGGTCTTTTGAGGTTTCCCGGGGCCTCTTCTGCGTGCTGATGGTGATCACCGGGTGGTTTTAGTGAGGTAAAAATCCCACACTCCCTGGTCTTTCTCCCAAATGTCCAGGCGCCTTTTGATGGTTACCCTCGATAAAAAAGGTCTCATAACTGGCATAATTCGTTTTCTCCTTATTTTCAAAAATAGCCCGCGTAATACATACATAGATAAACTCACGCCTTTTGTCGCATGGGGGTAGCCAGAAACTACAGAACGCCACCTGCTACGATTATTACATACAGCTAGCGTAATGTGCTTCAATTCTAATCCACCAACTCGCACCGGGCCTACGTGGTGGATGAAAGCCCATTTCCTCTCTCACAGAGAGAAGGCCTGTGTCCCAGCAGTGGGAATATTACAAGCCTGATGATGAATGTGCTTCGTAATTTCCCCACCTCCGCTGCTGTTTGAATATCCTAATGATGAAGGTGGTGGCCGGTACGCCCAAGGTTGCCGCTTCGAATCCCAGCTATGGATAGGTTTCTTTTTAGCTTTTGTTTCGTTAGTTTTTTTTTTTTAAATTACCTATATTTTTTTGCTTTTGGTTTTTATATGTTGTCTCATTTTTGGAAAAAAATAGTTTTGTCTATTTTATTCTCCCAGGTACTATACTCAACGTGACTACATGAATCAATAAGTTAATATTATATACTAAAAAGATGATTTTCTAGACCACTGAATATAGTGCGCCTGAAATATCTTTAAATGGAAAATACTCGCACCAATGGCTCCGACGTATGTGAACACTGAAGCATTGTGACTCACCTGAAACAATCAAAACGAATGCTTTTAAATTTGAAATTATGAAAGAAAATATACAAAATATCAGGTTGGTTTTAAAATATTTTAAAGGCATATAATGTAACATGCAAATGTTTAACTTGATACATAAGCAAAAATCGCAGTAAATCCGGTTGTGCTTCAACAATGCATGCCCACAACTGACGAATAGCCGGCAGGTATCGACTTATGACATTACCTAAAATAGCAACAACGTGCGTTTTGTTTTTACAAAGTTATTCACGAAAATTTTATTTTCAAATGGCCTAGGGTTTAAGGGAACTGTTTGCCTTTTCTCTTTACAATTCTGACTAACATTGTTCTCACGATTCAAGCAACGCGTGAACAATAGGGGACAGATGCAATTCTTCTTTCTGTTCTAGAGAGTAATAGGTGCGTATTCCGATTGGCCGGGCTTGGCCAGACAATAGCTAATCTAGATGTTCGTTCAATCCCGTTCGTTTGTATTTGTGCAGCGTTCCCGGGAATAGAAAAATGAACTAACTAAAGTGAAGATCGTGGAATTTTGATTTACAGATGGGTAGGCATAGATTTTTTTATAAGAAATAGAACATGGAATGGGCATTGATTTAGTCTCGTCGGAAACTCTGATAAATCTATCTTAATATATATAAATCTCGTGTCACAATGTTTGTCCTCAATGGACTCCTAAACCATTTAACCGATTATAATAAAATTCGCACACCATGTGCAGTTCGATCCAACTTGAGAGATAGGATATTTTTTTATTTTTTTTTAGTGGGTAGTGTAGGTATGTAGGGTAGGGTAGGGTAGGGTATGGTAGGTAGGGTAGGGTAGGTAGGGTAGGGTAGGGTAGGTAGGGTAGGGTAGGTAGGGTAGGGTAGGTAGGGTAGGTTAGGTAGGGTAGGGTAGGGTAGGTAGGGTAGGGTACGTAGGGTAGGGTAGTGTAGGGTAGGGTAGGGTTGGGTAGGGTAGGGTAGAATAGGGTAGGGTAGGGTAGGGTAGATAAATGTTTGGTCTTTTTATGGCAAAACAAAGTTTGCCGGGTCAGCAAGTACTAATATTATAAAGCTAAAGTACTTGTTTGAACGCACTAATCTCAGAAAATTCTGGTTGGAATTCTTTTTGTGTTTGATAGTCCTTTTATTGAGGAAGGTTGTAGGCTATATAATATCACGCTACGACCAATAGGAGCGGAGTATAAATGAAAAATGTTGCAAAAACGGGCAAAATTATTCCTTTTTGAGAGCTTCCGTTGCGTTCGCTGCGTAAACGGTTCAAGTTGCGCAGCAATCATGTATGTAGGTAGGTAGGTAGAGTAGACGGGTAGGTAGCCAGTTGACGGGAGCGAAGGACCGCGTGGGACAGCTGGTTTCTTTATAAAATTATGGCAGTCTTTTCAAAGGGTGACACAGAACCGCGCGGCCTGACAACCAAGCTTGGCAAACTACTAGTGAAAAAAAGAGTATATTACAAGATAAATATCCTCATAAAAAGTCTTTATTCAAGTAAGTACTCGTATCAACACCAGCACCCTAATTGCACAACATAGTGAATTACACTTGCTTTCAAAAACGAAGGCAATTCGTTTTACTGTTACGTAATTACTACAGTGTATGACTGGCATGATTTTTTAACGTTCCTACTGAAACGAAAGAAAATTTCCGTTTTACGCAAATAACAATCATACAACCATATCATCACTTTTTAAAGCGCACATCGTTACATCACTCAAATTCCCGAACTTCATTCATCGCACATTCTTCAAGTTGTTGAGCTCAACTTACACAGATGCGATAATCACCCTAACGTCAAGGGAAATAGGATACAATCTTACACGGCACTCGCTAGGCATCCGGCGTTTCGTCTGATTGTGCATTTTGTACTGGAGTTTCCTGCGGTGAGAGGCAGATAGGTTTAGCTGACTGCGTTGTTAAAACTGTATCTTACTTTTCCTTTGTGTTGATGAATATGCAGCATTGATTAGTAGGAAATTCGTGTATACTGTATTCGCTGGGGCAAAAAATAAAAGGTAAACAAACAAACGCTAAACGGTTTCAATTCGACTAATTTTAAAACTATAACCTTACAACGCAAAATGGTTACTTTGGTAGCACTTTTTAATTTATTGTCATAATAGTGCCGAACCTGAACGCCAAGCTTAAAAGCCTACATACCCTTTAGTGCCGTTAAACGGTAACTTTCTAAAGCATACTCCTTAGTAACGGCTAATATAAAAGGTTTGAAAAAAAATATTATTGATTTATGTACATAATTTTGAACACAAGGTTTATTCGTTTAACTAATAGTTTTGCTTTATAAAACAATTAACAACACGATATTTATTCGCAACTTTTGGAAACTCTTCCAAAACGACTTGGATGTTTAAAATATTTTTACACAGGAAAATTGATGGCTGGAATTTCTTCATTACTAACAGGTACATATGCCATGTAAATCATAATGTTTTGTAAACAAAACTGTTAAAAAGGAGGTTCAATATTGATATTTTTGCATCGAGCGGGCGCACGGCCAGTACTGCGTTAACATTGGGCCATATTTAGCGCCTTAAGATGCTTTTTAATTACGACTTTTGGTTTTGGATTTATAAAACCAATGTTTTTGTTTATATATTAAAAATATTGATATTTTTGTTAAATACAGTTAAGAAAATAATAATTATATGTTTGACATATTCGTATACCTATGGTTGTTGGTTGGCTCATGATATGTTTTATTTATGATTTTAGTGACAGCAAAGAAGACACTGTTAAAAACTTGTAAAGGGTTTGTGCTTTGGCTCCAGCGAATTGGAAATGTTGGTAAACATCACGCTTATATTTCTAGAGAGGACAGACTGAAGTGAATCTTTCAAAACTTTTTCCAACTTTGTTAGGTTCGACTGCCAGTCTAATCAGAAGCTGCTGAGGACCAGCGTTTTTGTCGTTTGTACTTGTGTCTCTTTGAGATTATGCCAAATTTTCTTTTATTTTTACATATCTAAGAATTTAAATAATATAATAAAAATAATACCAGTCTGTGACTGTCCCACTGTAGGGCAAAGGCGTCTACTCATACAGAGAAGGCAAAAGCATTGATCACCACGCTTGCACAATGCGGGTTGACGATTTCAGACTTATATTAAATATAAGTCCAGGTTTCCTCACTATGTTTTCCTTCACCGTTGTCTGTGATGTCTAAGATAAACTTAGAAAATGCATATGAATTTTAAAATTTAAATAGGATCCTTAAAATGCCAGATTCAAACTGAAATAAAACATAGCCTGATTTTAAAATGGAAAACTAGGATTTCATTCTTAACAGACACTTCTACGACCACTGAAACAACAAGGCAGAAATGGCCAAGATATCGAAATTCAACGATGTCTCTTGGCTGCTACAGCCATTCATCATTCCGAACAAAATGTGTAACAGCAGTTGCCAAGGGATTACGTATGGCCTGTTTCACCATATTCGGACTAGTTTCGGTTAAATAATTTAGCTGTTCAATGCAAATTATATTATCTTTTTTCTGGAAAGTAGGTTTTTGCGGTAGATAGTAGACTGTCGTAAGGATGGTTAGGCTCCGTCCACCTCCGTGTCCGTGATACGTGTCCGTGATTTTAGTAACGAGTTCAAAATGTTCTGAAATATGACAGATTATGACGGATAGAGTTCAGAGGTAGTGCGTAAGCTTCCCTACATGAAATACTACGGCTAATTCAAAATCCTTTGCTAATTTCACGGGCATGATCAGATGCAGTGCGTAACCGCCCTTACGATAGTCAGAAGAAAGAAAACCTGGCAACAGTTTTAGCTCGGGCTATCGTGTTATTTACTAAGTTACGGAGGTCTGTTACTTTGTTTATTATACTGGTATCTACTCAGATGCATCCCGTTAAACTGGACACCGCCCCCCGAAAATAGGTGGAAAATGGATAAAAGGTTAATAAAGGCTTTAACTCTACTATTACTTAAAGCCAAATCTTAAATACTTATAAAAACGATTACTGAATAAAAAACATTCAGTTCATGGTTTAAAATACAAATGGCTTCTACAAAGGACTGTTAAGGTAAATTTTAGCAACATAGTCTATTGGGGTAAACGTATCGGTCCCCGGGGATGCAACTGATTTAGTTTAGCGTAAAAGCAATTTAAAACAATTAAGAATAAGAATAAATTTATTAAGCCATTGTTACAATCATTTTCTTCATCTAACTTAGCGCTATTAGTAATCGTAACAACTTATATTTTAATAAAGTAAAGAAAAAACAAAGGTACCCAAACTAGGCTGCGCCTGTATCTTGGGGCCCGGAGTTGCGATATCTTAAAGTTAAAACACAATTTGTTGATGTGGTAACAAGGCAGGTAATATCTTGTAGGCAATTCTGGATTACCTACAAGAAATAAAATGATATTACAAAATAAAATAAGACATAAGTAGGTCATTAGATTACCTTTAAACAAGAAATAAAATGATATTACATAAAGAAATAAAAAGTACTCTAAAGTTTAATAATGTTGAGAGTGTGTGTGTATGAGTGTATGAGTGTGTGCGTGTGTGTGCATGAGTGTGTGTGTGTGTGTGCGTGCAGATGTGTATATTATTTTCAGTTATTTTATGTTTTTTAGTTTAATTGTTTTAAGATTTCTTCCGTCTCTTCATATGTTAGTTTGGCAAACCATTTTATTAGAGTTTTCTTGCATGAAAAGTTGTTCATGTCTTTAATGTCGCAGCTTTTGCTGATTTTATTATAAATATGGATATGCGAGTAAAACGGGCATCGTCTGGCTAAGAGGCTCTTTGCTTCGGGAATGGGAATGTTGAATACGCGTTTAGAGACAAGTTTGTTATAATCTATTCTTTCGGATCTATTTTTTAGGGTTTTGTGAACATGTAATGTTGCGTTTAAGATAAATAATTACCGCACTCTTAAGACAGCGAACTCCTTATGGATAAGATCTTTTGGGTAGCGAAAAGGTTTTCTTAAAGCTACTTTTATAACAGCTCTTTGAGCTCTTTCTACTTCAATAACAGTGCTTTTCCCTGTTGCACCCCAAACAGAAATCCCGAATTGAAGTAGTGACTGACACAGTCCAAGGTAAATTGTACGTAGAATTTCTATGGGAGTACAGTCACGCAGTTTTTTCATCACATGTATCAGCTTCCTAATGCGGCCAGAGAGCAGCTGTATATGTGATTTGTATGACAGGTTTTCGTCTAATGTGATACCAAGGTATTTAATAGAGGCAGTGTGATCTATAACTTGACAGGTACAGTGAGTAATTAATTACTGCTTATGTAGGTGGGACCACTAGATCACTAGAGCTGGCAAATTTATTTTTTCATAATTTGCCACACCACTTTCTTTAAAATGACCTGAATTCACTTGAAAATCTTTTATATTGGGGTTAACTATCAAACATAGTTTTATAATTAAGATAATTGTGGCTAGATATTTCTAGGTAATCCTGCATAAATCTTTTCTACTATCAAGTTTCATTCATGCAAATTAAGTTTAATCAAAAACAATTAACCTACCTGTTTTGGGATCTTATGCTATATGTATGGGGGATTGTAGCCGGCGACATTATCTATATTGTGCCCACTCCAATGGGAAAAAAGATTGATTTCAAATATGTACAGTTTGTACTGTACATATTTAAAATCGTTGTCCATTTTCTTAATGGCCGTCGACAAACTTCGTATTTCGTCAATCGTCGGCTTTCTATCAGACTTCCAAGTTGATTGAGAGCGGCGGGTCTGAACTAAGTGCAAAGGGCAACTAAACTAAATAAATATATTAATAAACTAGCTGACCCCTGCGGCTTTGCTCCCGTCAAAATTATAGCCTATGTTACTCGGGAATAATGTAGCTTTCCATAGGTGAAAGAATTTTTAAAATCGGTCCAGTAGTTTCGGAACCTATTCGGTACAAACAAACAAACAAAAAAATCTTTCCGCTTTATAATATTGGTATAGATAAAATCTGCAGGCAAACCTCATCTTTGCTGTTGCGATTCGTTATAACACCAAGTAGTAAGAACCAATCGACCAGCCAACTTGAGTAGGTATTAATAACTTCTACATCCTCATCTCCGATGTAGTAAATACCAGACACCTTTTGAGATTCATTGCAACAGGTACTTCAAATAAATATTAAATTCTTTTAGTCTTCAGCCATTTCTACTAAGACAAAGAGTGGCTTATCTCAAGCCATGAAAAGTATATTAATTTCATGTTATTATAATAATGTTCCATAAATATTCTCTGCTTGTTCAGTCTCAGGCAAGAGGTTTCCATATTGTGCTTTTATTTTTAAAAATATTATAAATTGCTTGTGATTTTCTCTTGTGCCGCCTCGAAGCACTCTCGTTCCGTAAAAGAATTTAATTTTATGTAATATTGAGAGCCGTACCTTATTTGTTTCACATACCTTTTCATATGATTTTGTTTAGTAATAATATTGGTAACGTGCGTTATTGGATACCCTTGCTCGATTAAATAACTTCGGACAAGGACGTTACTAAATAATGTACTGGAGCTGAACATCGCCAATAAAGGTGCTGCTATACAGATTCCTCTTTGTAGGTCGATAGTTTGAGTAAACCATTTTAGTGTCCTTCCAAGATAGTTAAGAAAAAAACAAATGTAGAAAGGCAGTTTAGACAGTACTGTTGAGAGACATATATAAAAGTTTAATTCGATGCTTGAGATCACTCAAGCGGCGAATTAAACTTTTTCTAGTTGGAATACACAACAGGCTGCCCAAATTCAATAATGTATTCCATGATTTAGATGTTTATTGCCATGATTCCAGGGTAGACCATCGAATTGTTTCTGAAGATCCATTGGTTGAATGCAGCCAGAAAAGTAATTAGATCAGGGAGATCAGAAGGTCGTAAGTACTTTTTGAGAAAACCTCAGTGGTTTTAGCACCAAACGAACCTAAGTATCATGACTCGATGAGGTTCTTTTAATGATTTCGTTAGAAGATATTGCATGAAAGGCTTCGATATCTTCTTTATATGGAGTACAGTTCAATTCAAACTAAATGGTGATTCAGAACCCTCTGCAAGTAGCAGCAGAACGCAAATTTATGTGACAAAACAGACACCTAAATTCTCTTTCTTTCTTTGGCAGCGGTGGTGAAACGTTGGGTTCTGCGCAGCAAGTGGTAGAACTGCCACACTGCATTCTGTTGGTCGTGACAATGAGCAAAAACGTCCAATTTGATCAGGCATCGGGCAACTATTGCGGGCCGGATATAGCCGTGTTTGTGGCGGTATGTCCGGATTTCTGGCCGAGATTAAACCAGGAACATCCGGGGTTACCTCCGGTCAGTGTTTACCTTTCTTTTTGATTTCTTTTATAAAAGAAAAACCGTGTGCCATCGACAATATGAGAAATAGAAACTTGCATCGCTGTAGGTGATGGATTTTTGAAAATGCTTCTATGCTCACTGTCGTTATTTTATGAAGAAACCTTGTGCAAAATGTCACACTTCTAAACCCGAGCGAATTCATATAACTTTAAAGGCAGATAGAGTCTGGCAAACGAAAGAAGACACTCGAATTATTTGCAAACTTTTTATATGGCAATGCTATACTAATGTCAACCTCAGTTTTCCAAAACAAGATGGCGTGTTGTTTTGGTTTGTTGTGGTCTTGATAATAGCATTTATCCAGTGAAAAATGAATAAAACAATTAAAAGTGGATTACGGGAGATGTTGTTTCGCGTGATGTCTGAATGTAAAGAAAAACAATAAAAGAAAGACGCCGAATTCAAACAAAAACAAGGTTGTTTACGTGTGGTGTTAGATTTCTTAAGTTAGTATGACGATAATAATTTGATACTTTGTTTTAATTCATAAATTACTCTTGATGCAAAAAATATTTCTCTATTATTATTCACATTCATTTTATAATAAGTTAAACACCTTCTTATTAATGCATTATGGCTTTTTATCATACCATAATAAAAGTTGCATTGTAATTTTAATACTTTTTTTTCTTTTACTGAAGATCTGAAGGATGTAGCAGGGGTTAATGAGATAATGAAAATTATTGAAAAACTTACGGATTTAGAGCAGAAAGATAGGATAAGAACCCTGAACCAGTACTTGTGTGAAATAGCTAGCAGAGGAGTGGAAGAAAATGACTGATCATGTCATACAATGTTAAAAATAAATATAATAAAAGGAATAGAATTACAGAAAATTATTTATAAAGTTTCATGATTAATGTACGAAACAGTGATTCCAGTGACTCTAATTAATCTATGCACATGGAAGTCTTAGATTCAGATTTTAATTATGGTAGTGAATAAACCAAAATTATTATAGAATACTGTTGTTTTTCTTTTAATTCGGATTGATATATCACATATACCACATAATATCTAAAGTACTATCCTGCCTAAAGTACCTATAGTATTTTTATTCAGACGAAGTAAAATTCATTAATTCTAAAGTATCAAATTAGGTTATTCCAAGTATCTAATACTAGTTTTGGGGTTGCTATGCCGAGATTTTAAATTTGCCGCTCTTTTTCAGTCTCTACTTTCGTTTGCCAGACTTTAAGTAATAAGTACGTGAAACTTGTTTTGTACTCGATGCCAACTGTTATATTCGAAGGAAATAAAAGAATAATGCAACTTTCACTTATGTTTTGTAATATGTTCTAGTAAATTAACTGAAAACTTGATAATGTTAAGAACGAATTAGCATAATAATACGTGTATAATATTTATAATATTTCTTTTAAATATTTAGAACTTTTATATTTTCAACAAGGTTTTAATGAACGTACGTACGAAATGTAATCATAATCAGCCTTTTAATATGCCCACTGCTAGGAAACTGACCTCCCCTCTGTGAGACTTGTGAGAGGGAATGGGCCTTAATCCACCGTGCGGACCCAGTGCGAGTTGGTGGATGTCCCATGTCTTCGAATTTTTGGTTCTAGGACGTGCCGGTTTCCTCACGATGTTTTGCTTCATTGTTTTGAGAGTTGTGGTGATGAAATAATTTACACAAAGTAAAGCGTCTGCCTGGGTTAGAACTCATGACCTACAAGTTGCGGCCGCATACCCCCAGGCCACCACTGCTCTCACTAAATGTAATATTACTTTTCAATACAAATCTAATCATCCCAAACACGATGGAGCTACCTTGTCTGATTGAGGAGTTATTATGACCACCTTCCGGGTACATCAGAAGTTTAGCTCCATTGTAACATATTATTTCAATGTTTCCAAAGGTACATGAGTACCTACGCCAAGTTTCACTTTAATCGGATAATAGGAAGTGGTTGAAAAATCGATTAATTAAAAACACACATACCAAAGCAAGGTAATTTAAAGCTTATAAAATAAACTCAACGAGAGTACAAATAATAACTATTCTCCAGCCAGTGTCCAGTACATAAAAGCACCATTGAATGGATGTCGAGTGTATTTAACGCTATTTACACTAAGGTGTAATAGATTCCAACTGTTATTTAATTTCCATCTCTACTGTTTTGAAAATTACTCTCCCGACTTTACATAATAATATGACCATGTAACTAAACCATACCGAGATCTAACTTGACGCCAGCGCCATCTAAGGAAGAAATTTAGGCAGCGTTTAACAAGAATTCTAATCAGAAATGTTCCTTATGCTAACATGAATTGATGACGAATTAAACATAATTTTTATTTTTAGGTAAGCTTCGATAGCTTGTCTGCAGTGTTAATAACATCAGCGCCCCTAGCGGACGTAGCAAGGAACTCGCCCATGAAACAGCTGGTTCCTACGTACTGCATATTTAATGAGGTAAATTATTTTAGAACTAAACTTGAGGAATCCTTAGTTTATTACTTCAACCTACCTGTATATTTAAGTAGTTGTAACTTTATAACAGTTTAGCTAGTTCTTATTAGCAAGTAATTAAATCTAAATCTAGTTATGTATTCGATCCAAATCTAGCTCTAGGTTGTTCATGATTTACATACTTACGAGTAGTATAGGGATTTATTTTATTTATTTATTTAGACTTCATGCACAAAGGTACAAAGGCGGACTTAATGCCTTAGGCATTCTCTACCAGTCAACCAAGGGTGGTGAAGAGATAACATGGCAGGTGCATTTTTTAATAATAAAAACAAAACCAGTTATTATATAACATAATAAAATAGGTAAAATATACATACATATATATTGAAAATAATATATACTTATATAAATATATATATTTATAAAGTAAAAGAAAAGAAGAAAGTGAGATGACTCTACTTAGTTGTTTTGAAAGTAAATCCGCAATTTCCGCTTGAATGCATACCGACTGGTGGCCGTCCTGATCTCGGGAGGAAGCGCATTCCAAAGAAGAATGGACTGTATATGAAAGGAAGAGTGAACAAAATCAGTCGAATGAGGAGGACAGAGTAAGAGGCGATTATTAGAAGAACGCAGATTCCGAGCATGTGAAGAACATAGATATTGAAAGTTAGACATAAGATAGGAAGGAGGGGTGGGAGAATTGAGTAGGGAGAAAAGTGTGGTCAAAGCTCGTAAACGTCTCCTCTGGCGAATAGGCAGCCATTTTAACTCAGACCTGTAGTTCGACACATGGTCATATTTTCTGAGGTTAAATATAAATCTGATACAGTTGTTCAAGACCCTATCTAGTTTATCAAGCAAGACCGCGTTCAAGTCGAAGTAGCACACGTCACCATAGTCGACTTCTGGGAAAATTAAAGTCTGCACAAGCATTGTCTTTGTCTTTACGGGCAAAAACCTTCTCAAACGATATAAGGATCGCAAACTGCCGTTGGCTCTCTGACTGACACTGGCTACCTGACTTTGCCAACTAAGTGTCGAGTCAAGATGCAAACAGAGATCTTTCACACTAGGGCTGATGGGAATGACGGAACCATTAAAAATGATCGGAGGAAGAGAGCTAACCGCCACTCTACCCATCATGCGCGAGCTTCCAATCACAATGGCCTGACATTTTGAGGGGTTTACAGACACCCCAAATCTGTCAGACCAGTCTTTGATAGCATTCAAGTCCCGGTTTACATCATCTATGGCGTCCAATAAATCTTCAATCCGCGCCGATGTGTACAGTTGGAGATCATCGGCATAAAGATGATACGAACACCGAAGACAGTGAGTTATAAAATTAATGAAGATGGAGAATAATAATGGAGATAGAATACCGCCCTGCGGAACACCAGCCCCCAGATCACGCCAATTCGATGAACTCTCATCAACGCGAACCGACTGCTGACGTCCCCGAAGATAAGAAGAGAATCATTCCAGCGCCTCGGAAGAAACCATAAGATGGGAGAGGATAGATAGGAGTATATCGTGACTGACGGCGTTAAAGGCGTTGGAAAAATCAATTAATACTAAAACAGTCACCTTAGTGTCCTCCATGGCTTCTCTAATGTCGCCAGTCACTTTAAGGAGTGCGGAGGCTGTACTGTGCCCAGGTCTGAATCCAGACTGGAAGGAGCTTATAAGGCTGTTTCGGTGAACAAACCCCGAAAATTGCTTGTGTACGCAGGCCTCAAGCACTTTGGATAGAAAAGGGAGGATGGAAATTGGCCGAAAATGGTTAGGTAGGGAGGGATTTGAAATTTTGGGAAGTGGACGTACATAGCCCATACGCCACAGAGTTGGGAATTGACCGGGATGAAGATTAAGACGTGATTGTGATTAGGTTACCTGTTTTGAAATTACTGGCTGTTAATATGTCCCTTTTCCTATATGTTTTCAAAACATTTAAAACGAAAAAATACCTTGTAAAAGCTTGAAAACAATTGCAGCGATATTTTTAGACTAGCTTCTACCCGTCGCTTCACCCCCGTAAAAAATAAAAGCTATACTATGTCCTTCCCAGGGTCTCAAACTGTCTGCATACCAAATGTCTAAATCGGTTCAGCGGTTTAAACGGTTGAGTTCCGTGATTACCGAAACAATTAGAAAGCCATTGTGTCTAGCGTGGATCCAAGTTTTAAGCCAGGAAGGTGAATAACATCACACACAGACTTATTTTCATATGTATTATATTTAATATAAGTATGGATAATAATAACTTGGATATTGTTTGACCAACTGATAACGCAATTCGCTTGCAGTATACCTACAGCTGGCATGCAATTCTGTAGTAATACTTTTTTAGGGTTCCGTAGCCAAATGGCAAAATACGGAACCCTTATAGATTCGTCATGTCTGTCTGTCTGTCTGTCTGTCTGTCCGTCCGTATGTCACAGCCACTTTTTTCCGAAACCGTAAGAACTATGCTGTTGAAACTTAGTAAGTAGATGTATTCTGTGAACTGCAATAAGATTTTCACACAAAAATAGAAAAAAAACAATAAATTTTGGTGGTTCCCATACTTGAAACTGAAACTAAATTTTTTTTTTTCATCATACCCATACGTGTTGGGTATCTATGAATAGGTCTTCAAAAGAAGTAGTACAAAAGTAGTTTTTTTTGAATACGTCATAAATCGTTAACAGCAATTTACCAAGTACGGAACCCTTCGTACGCGAGTCGGACTCGCACTTGGCCGGTTTTTTAGTAATTGACTCACACACTATTCCGTTGTTGTTGAATTAGGTATTTTACCGATGTTTGCAATATATGCAAGTACGTGAGATCCATGTACCTATTTATCAAATAAATGATTTTACATGTTAGTGCTTGTAATAATTTATACCTCTACGTAGTTAGTCTGGTTGCATCGTGCTCCCATATATAGATTAATCACATCACATCACATCATCAGCCTATTAATGTTCCCACTGCTGGGACACAGGCCTCCTCTCTATGAGAGGGAATGGGCCGTAATCCACCACGCGGGCCCAGTGCGGGTTGGTGGATGTCACATTTCTTCGAATTTTTGGTTCTAGGAGATGCCGGTTTCCTCACGATGTTTTCCTTCACCGTTTTGAGAGCAGTGGTGAAGAAATAATTTACACAAAGTAAAGCGCCTGCCTGGGCTCGAACCCACGACCTGCAACTTGTAAGTCGCGGCCGAAACCACTGGGCCACCACTGCGCTCAATTACATGTTAGTGCTTGTAATAATTTATACCTCTACGTAGTTAGTCTGGTTGCATCGTGCTCCCATATATAGATTAATGTATGTATGGAAATATTGTAAAACACTTTCTTTGTTTTTGTTTATATAGTCCGTTCTTCTCCATAACAAGCTACTTTTCCGAACGGACGGTAGAATCAATCATGTGTCTCCTGATAGCAAAAATCTGGTTGTCTTTAAGTCAAGAGTAAATAGAAAATTTCTAGGCAAACGTGCTTCACCGTCGACCACATCATCGCTTACCATCAGGTGAGGCAGTGGTCACACGCGAACCTATAATTAATTATAATAATACAGAAACAGTTCCCAGGGGTGATTCCGGGTACAAGCTAGCTATACGTAGGTAGGTAATCATAAAGTATAAGTATTCAAAGGTGTGTATTCCCGGCAGAGGGTCTGCCCACAAAACTAAAGTTAACAAAGCTCCCACTTGTTTCTAAACTATGATTTATCGGAACCCCAAACAGGTGACGGTACTCACTTCCCCGTACTTTTAGAGCAGTTTAATTTTGTACATCATTCTGTCTTGGAACATGTGAAGAGGAGGGATGAAACGCAAGAGACTAAAAGGTTTTAACATCTTTACCATTTTCTTTTATTTATCTCAATTTATGTACTTGGGATAAATATAAATATGTTTTTATTGATAGGCTCGCATTGACCACATTATCGCTTAACATCCAGGTAAGCGATGATGTGGACGACGGTGATGCACCCCTGCCTAGAAGTAACCTATTCACTTTTGAGATAAAGACCCCAAGGTTGTTGTACTGTTCTCTTCTTCCAGCTAGTCATCATATCATTTAGTCAATCCCTTTCTATAACATATTTT
The DNA here is from genome assembly GCA_949775005.1 of Orthosia gothica. NCBI lineage: Eukaryota > Metazoa > Arthropoda > Insecta > Lepidoptera > Noctuidae > Orthosia > Orthosia gothica. The sequence goes on along the minus strand of OX459039.1, from coordinate 1,609,537 downwards.
ATTTTTCACACAGTCCATTCATCGTTTCCTTGCCCCTATTCTTATCTATAGCCATCTACTTTAATACCAACTATATCATTGTACCTACTCAAAACATTCCCCACGACATTTTACTCACTCTTCAAGAGACTAAAGAGTTATGAAAATAAATGTGGATGGATGGCACAGGAAAAGGGAGGCTGTAGAAAAGATAGGGAGATTGAGTTACGGTTGACAGGACGGAATAATAGAAGAAAAATTGTTGCGCTAATCCTTAATAATATGAGTCAAGGGCAGCAAGATAATGATTCTGTTTTGTAAAACTGTATTTTGGTTTTCTAGGTTCGAAGGATATTTGCCTGTCTCAACATCAGTTTTATAACTATTTAAGCTATTCATATAGAATTGGTATTACCATCATTTTGTAAAAGGGCATCCCTTCTACAAAATGATGCAATGACTGACATGCGGGCTTATGCATTTCGATTATCCAGTTCACAAAATATATACAAAGACAGTAGATCTATTCTGACACTAGATATTTTGCACAGGAGTGGCACCGATGATATTCCATGGTTCGGATGTGACGGTATAAGGTTGCTGCTTGGTATATGCCTTCCCATAATATAAACATTGCCTTCATTTCTTGAAACTAGTCGACAAAGGGCCAGTATGTTGAAGGTTGACAGACTGAGGTGGCCCTGACTTCAGATGATTAACTGAAAGCCAGAGTCAACAAAAGGCCCACGCCTAGAAATTGTAAAGTGACGAGAGGGTATTTAAGTTAACCAAGCAGAAAATTACGTCAACACTCAAAACACAATTCTCCAGTTACCACTTCACTATCGATGTAATCACTTTCAGCAAAGGCACCTAATTAAATTCCTCTCTGAAACCTAATAGGAAAACTGAAGCCTCGACAGTTGGCTCGGTGTGTTTGTTGAACAGTTATGCTACCTTCGGCACAAAGTTAGATTGAGTTGAGTCAAACGACGCCGCTTCGTCGATGATATCAAGTTCGGATTTCATAAATAACTTTTCTACAGATCAAGTAATACCTCAACTTTGGTACATCACACTTTGGGCTCCCACAGACAGGCACACCGCGACAATGTAACACGATTTTGTGATATAATTATGTACAATCGGTAAACAATTTCTATGAAAACCCGCGCGGCCGAAAAAGCCATCATGAAATTATCGCAAAATTAAACTGACAAATTGTCAAACGCGCGTTAGCTGCTGTCATTGATTGAATGAGTTTTCAACAGCCAAAATAATTGCATCATTGTGATGTGTCGATAATATCGTTCTAGAAACAGAGGGTGAGTGATGTAATGCCGCGTCGCGCCTGTCCGTGGGAGTTTTTAGACTGACAAACGCTTCAATTGCATGCGTTCAAGCGATCGTAAACGAAATATACGGAGTGAGTTTTGCAAATGGGACTACGAGTATGAACCGAAAACGCAAAAAGGAAAAGCCGTTAAAGTGCGTGCTCGGTTTTGGGTGCAACAATAACTACGATTAGTTATTTGAAAAGCGAGGCTGTTAGATGGTAGTTTCGCGGTAACATACAGACCCAGTTACAGACGAAGTTATTGGTTTTAAGCTGCTCCAAAAAAAGGTCTAGTATACCTTCCTACTTTTTATTGAGGCCTGTGCCCGTAGCCTCTTGCCGAAACCACGATAATCCATGGGTATGACCGTTGAAACGGCTGCAAACACCGCAGTCTAACTGCACCTTTAGGTCAGCTAACCCTAGTTTTAATGCGTGTCAGCGTAAGGTAACTATTAAATCATTAAACTAAAGAGCGGACTCTAGTCAACAGAAATTTGAAAAATAGGTATTTGAAGAAACTATTGCCGTCACTTCACCTCCACCCTCAACCCGTAAAGTGCGAAACTGCAGCTCAGGCTGATTTTACCTACGAAAACTTTGACTAAAAGACGTTTCGTATTCTGCTGTTTTCTTCATGAAAACTGGTCTGATTTAAAAAAATTCTTATAACAAAATTTAGAAGATAAAAACTTTTTTGCAAAAAAATACTACCGACTTCCAAATGAAAAACTGCAAAGTGAAAAATAACTTAACTTTTGGAAGTCGGTGTCTTTCGTAGGAACCATTTTTTTGCGATATGGACACCGACTTCCAAAAGTTAAGTTATTTTTCACTTTGCAGTTTTTCATTTGGAAGTCGGTAGTATTTTTTTGCAAAAAAGTTTTTATTTTTCCCTTTTTAGTTTTACCTACCTAATAGCAAGTTGTTTATTAAGGTCCCTATAACTCCAGCATAGATTAACCGAATAACATGAAACTTGAACATAACCGGTGAAATGAGAGATCTGCGTACCCCTTTGAGCGTACTGGCGTGATGTTATTGTTATGAAATGGTATAAACAACAAACAGACATGCGATTGCAGCAATCCCGAGAGTTTTGCCGTTATTTATTGAAGAGTTCTGTTGTGTAGCTCCGAAGTTCTTTATCAGACCTTCACCAAATTAAAATGGGACCAATTCGAAACATACTCTTTCAAACAAAAAAAGAATTTTCAAAATCGGTTTACAATTGACGGAGATATCGGGGAACATACATAAAAAAAAAAAAAAAAAAAAAACATACAAGAAGTCGAACATAGAACCTCCTCCTTTTTGGTAAGTCGGTTAAAAAGTATATCTATGCTCCTATCATTTCCTTTTTTGCTAAAAACTTATAAATTTTGTCTGAAAGTCTTTTGAACATGGCGGTAGAAACGGGCATTTTTTTCGCATTTTTGGATTGTCATATTTCTCTTTGTGCTTATGTTTTGGAAAAAAAGAAATGATACAGGCACATATTAATTAGACCTAGATTTTATGGAAAAAATCATTGCTCTAGAGGCATTATCCACGAAGAAAACAGCAGAATGTGTTTGTATGGAGAAAGTCTCACTAGAGTCCCCTCTTAAAACGATCATATTATAAGTTGCCACAGACATTTTTATAAACATATTTTAAAAGCCTTCATAGCAATGAACAACAATTCGACGACGGCGGTCGATCAAAACACTTGAAGGATCAATCGCTTTCCGGACTCCGTATCCGCAATTTCAGCAAATTTATTAGGGATCCGCAAAATATTTATTGACTTAACAAAAGAGAAAGAGAATGAAACCAAACGGAATTGAATAAATAACGCCTGGGTCGATTTTATTTACATTTGCGAGCCGGAGTTTAGAATCAACGTTTTAGTAAAGGGTTTCAAATTGGATATTGTGTTTCGGGAATACAAAACACGGCTGTCATGTAGTTTATCAGTTTTTACGAACACTATGTTGAACAAAACACTGGCTTTTATTTCCTGTTAAAAATGCGCACCCTCCGGCTACAACAAATGGTTTAATGATCTGTCTGTTTACACCGCTCGCTGTTAGCAGCGCTTGCTCTCTGGTTGTTCTACTTCATATTTCCACCCGTGTGAGCAGTGGTGGCCCAGTGGTAACAGCCGACTTACGTGTCACAGGTCGTGGGTTCAAACCCAGGCAGGCGCATTACTTTGTGTAAATTATTTCATCACCACTGCTCTAAAAACGGTGAAGGAAAACATAGTGAGGAAACCGGCATGTCCTAGAACCAAAAATTCGAAGACATGTGACATCCACCAACCCGCAGTGGGCCCGCGTGGTCTATTATGGCCCATTTCCTCTCTCACAGAGAGGAGGTGTTAAAAGACTGATGATGATGATGATGATATGTCCAACCGTTGCTTCCCTTTTTAACCCCCGCCAGCAAAAGAGGGGTGTTATAAGTTTCACGTGTGCAGCAACACACGTGAAACTTATAACATTGTATCTGTGTGTCTGTGTATCTGTGTGTCTGTCTGTGGCATCATAGCGTCCAAACGGGTGATCCGATTTTGATTTAGTTTTTTTTGTTTAAAAGGTGACTTAATCGAGAGTGTTCTTAGCTATGTTTGAATAAAATCGGTTCAGCCGTTCAAAAGTTATGGGCGTTTTACTGTTTGAATCAGGATGTTATCGCAAGATATCGTGTCATAATTACGTGTTCAATAGATTACCGATCGAAGCGTATCTACTATGTAATAGATAAATTATGTAGCATGAAATAAAAATGTGTCGGGGGTTTTTAAATTTTGGAAATTTACTTGTTACAACCAAACCTTCCATAGGTACTGACAATAATGACTATCTTTCTACCATAATTTAATACTCAAAAGTTTTTGACGATCAGTGGATGGATGTTTAGATGGTAGCTCGTTTTGAATATTTCAAACCACCTACAACTCTGTTTAATTCATCGCAATAGGTGCGCATAATATTCCAAATTCTCAAAGTGCAGAGTAAAAAGGCGGCGATCAGCAAATATTCCCAAATTGATACAAGTAAATTGAAAACGAGCAGAAAACGTGACGATTTGGGTAAATGTTGCTTGTTAAGAATACACATACGTGCAACGTATTATATATATTGTATGTATTAGCAAACCTTGTATCACAGTCATCGCATCTGTAGTGTCGGGCATTGTAACACTTGTGGGTTGCCAGATTTAGATAGGTCTATCTTCTAAGTTTGGAGAATATAGTCAAAAATATATCTGAGGGAGAAATCATTAAAATAAGGAATATAAATATTGATAAATAGCCAATTACTAAGAGATTGACCACGAGACATTTGGATAGCGCATATTAATCTAACACAATATTTTGAACTATCTGGCGATGGCTATCGTTAGGGCTTGTCCCCATTGCGGTGCGGTGCGGTGACGCGGTGCAGAACGTTGGCGTGACGTGCAAATTTAGGTAACCGTGTCGTAAAACTACACGTCACGATTCCGTAACGTATCACGTTGTCGTGTCATGAAAAGTTCTAGTATATTTTTCAGCATATCTGATAGTACGAAACAACGTTTAGTTTCGTTTCTTGTAGTTTCTGATAGTAACAGCATTTCTAACATCTTTTTTGCACAAATAATCGCTAAGAAATTAAACATCAACTGAGCGAACGCAGCGCCACATACCGCTTCCAATGACGAAACACGTGTCGTTTCACGGCAACGTTGCCGCACCGTGATTTGGCACGTGACTTCAATGCCCTGCGCCGCAACACCGCACCGTGCCACGTTGACGACTTCGTATCGTGATGACGGAACAAACACTTAGGCTGAGGCCTCAGTGGTGCGATGCGTTGCGTCGTCGCAGTCAACGCTGCGGCGCTTTACATTATGTATATTTTTTAGTGACATGCCATACTATGCGTTGCGTCGTCGCACGTGACATTCAATGGATTGATGGACGAGAGACGAAGCGGAGGGAATAAGTTGGAATAATTAACCTTTAACAATAAAATCCTGAATAAACGCGTTTTACCAAAATTTTAAACAAGTGGTTAGCATATTTAACCATTGGTTGAGTTAACTCCGCATTAAATAACTGGGCTTTAGAACTTTAGTGCGAGTCGCCCTCTTGCGTTGCAACGTTGTACGTTGTCGCAAAGCAGCGCAGGTGTGGTATACAATTGCGACGACGCGACGCAACGCACTAATGAGGCCTTAGCATAAAATAGAATTTCACTTATGTTTTTCACGATTTCTGTGATAATTATATTTGTCAATCTCTACATTAGCCTGAAAACCTGTCTAACTTAGTTATGGTAACAGTATTTGTCAAGTTCTTTACTCCAAAAACTCAATTCTTTTATCTGCGATTTGTCATTCTACGATCATCAAATCATCTACAAAATTATAAGGTACCTACACTTTCACCGATTGTTTGTGAAAGTCCTTCAGTTATTATTCGTGATGAAATAATAACTTTGCAGAAAGCATTGTAATATTAAACAGTTGTTTGAGTACTCACACAGTGAGCCGGTGTACAGATATGTATGTATACGGATTGGTATGTACGTACGGAACAGGCGAGAGGAAATATTTCAAACAATAGAGTCGTTTAGCTCAGTAATTAGCGATTAGGTTTCCCCTACCAAGCGTTTATTTGGTTCTGTTCACACTTCTTCAATCATTTTTGAGTCAAACTACCTGAAGGCTCAGCATTACGGAACATGTTACGGAAGCTTGAAAATAGAAATCAAACTTGTACTTAAATGTAGATAAATGTTGACCGTGTAAGCAGGCGCAGTCTACAGATGCTTGGCTTATAATTCCACCTGTGGGCTTTGCCTAGCAGTAGAAATGCACAAGTGGAAGGAATTAGTTACCTTTAAAAGGGCTTCGATTTTGGATATAGGTAGAGCTGCATAGCTTATCCGTGAGCTGCTAAGGGGCGGTGCCTTTAATTAATTCATGGAAATATCATTGACTCGAATCAACACCTTTAGTAAGGGTCACAATTACCATTCGCCGGTAGAAATGGTTCGTTAAGGCACACATGAAATTAATTTTTGAACTCGCTTTTACTACAGTGTGTTCAAACGATTTATGATAGTTCAAACTCAGTATAAGCTGGCTGTTGTTTGCTCCAACAATATTAGTTCACCATTTGTTTCGGCTATAACTTAATTGAATGTTTGTTTGTTGCTCTCAACTCTGACGGCTGGGAAAGGGAGAGGATTTATTTTGTGACTGTCTCGTGTAAGATAAAGGTTAAAATGAAGATATTAGTCAGAATGGTTTTCTCAATTACAGTAGATTGTAAGATATGGCACGAGTTTCGTGAAATGTTTGACTTTAGACAAAACGACGCACGGAGGAGTGAAGAAAATGTCGTCAGGAGAGTTTCAAGTATGAATGTGAAAAGCTTTAAAAAGAAGCAAAAGGCCAAAGAAATGGTGGATGGACTTTCTGAACGAGGAGAAGACTAGAAAGGAGTGAGTATTGAGATAAAATCTAACAGAGAAGAACAAAACATACTCCAATTAGCAACAATAAGAAGAAAAACCAAAACAATTTATTTTTCTGTACACCTCCAACCCCTCTGAAAGACCTTAAAAGAGAGAGAGAGAACGTAAAAAATGGACGATGTCAATGTGACTAAATGTATACATTTAATTTGTAATCGATACAAAAAGTAAGTCAACATTAGTAGGACTATGGAAGCCGTATAGAAAGGCCAAGGTAAGAAAGCGACTCGCGCCACCCAATGCACAACTACACCTCGGTGCCCCAGAGGCTTAAAAGTCGCAAAAGTTTTCTTGGTTGAGTGAGTCCATCTACCGGAAACATGGAAAGATGCTATCTTCGGCGAGATAAATTTAAACCCCCTGATCATTTCCTAGAGCTTTCGAAGACCCTTTCGCCTGGGCACGCATTGCGTTGGCCGACCTGGAAAACTCTGAACAGACTCTGCATTCAGGTCGGCCGCAGCAAAGATAATCTCCATAGATTCATTACATAGATAGGGGATTCTCGGATGGTTCCGCTCCTCGGTACTTGTGCGTCACCTCTCCACACCATGGGCCACCTTTCGTCCTATACCGCATGTCCTATTGTCTGTTCACGTGATGACCTTATGACTGGGTCAGCGGAGGGCGCTGTCGTTGCTGAATTCTGAGCCTGGCAAGGTATTTTACTTGAAATAGTCTCTTTTTCATTGACACCCTAAGAAGAAAAAGTGAGGAGACAATGAAAGAGCATGAGTGTGAGGGAGAGGGAAGAGTGATGGCGATCGAGTTATAAGATAGAAGGCGTTGCATTTTGGGTACGGAGTTTAAAAATCAAATAAGTAATAATTCTTTAGTTTATCAAGTAGTTAGGTGTTGTTTTGTTCCAGGGTCTATCTGAGGTCAGTTAATGGCAATAGGCGCCCCCACTATTGGTTGCGACTTAAACTTAACTTGCAGAATGTACGTGACTATTACACTTCTGACCAACCCATCGATGAATACAGGCGTGATGTTGCCGATGATCGAGTGTCCAAAGTCTGCAAAATATTGTTTGTCAAATTTTAGAAATTATAAGTTGCGAAACATGGTGATTATACATAATAAAAATATTATGAACACTTTGGCTCGCTTTACAAAAATATTGACCACGTACCTATGACTAGACTCCTTGGAGAAACATCCAAATCGCCTTCTTCAAGGGCAGACAGTAGTTCAATAAAAATTGAATCTGCGACCAATAGTTAGGAGTTATGAAAATATCAGTGATATTGTGAACATACACCGGATTTGTGAAGTAACTCACGCACAAAGGTGTAAGAGCGTGGCCGTGTATGATCACGGCGTATGTAGTCATAACAACCACTCATTTTGCACTGCAGTGTAATGTTGGGGTTTTGTGCTCACAACTTCAGTTTCACGCCAAATTAAAATTTAAATCAAAGGGGTAAGAATCATTTCCATTTGTCAAAGCTTTGATTAATGTGCAAATACGTGTTGATGAAAATCTAGTGTTGCTCTGAACCCGTAAGGTTGGTTTTACATTGGCAGGATTAGTACAAACTTGAATTGATGTTTTATTCTAAACTGTACTCTAAAAATGAGGGTCTAAGGGTAAATTCATCGTAAGAGGTGGTTCAAAAGGAAGGTGACAAGAGAAATTAATGATATAAACAATTGAACCTTGAGTAATTGCTCGAAAATGTGTGTCACCGCACGCATGGTTTTTGGTTTTCTGAGTCACAGGAAGTTTTGTGTGTTAGAACAACAAGGGCAAAAGTGTAGCCTAAAATCCGAGTACTTATGTTTATATACTACAAATACATTTTTAGAACCGGCAAAATTCAAGAACGGGAATCTGAAAGTTCACTGCCGGTTCTACACAAAGGTCTGTTTGGCTCCAATCTACGCATTTTCGAAGCTTCATCATTTAAATTCGCATCTTAATTCTTACGTATTCTGACACCGAGCTCTTTGGCTTTTGTCGATCTAGCTTCGCTATTGTATGGTCATCGCAAAATTTAATTCAATTTTAATATCATACAGAAATATCAAAATTCAAGAAAATTAAATGGTGATCGGCATTCTACTTGAGTCGCACTATGTATTGGATGCATTCATAATGATACCAAACGACTTACATCTGGTATTTCTAATAACCCAGCGAGAAGAAATGTAATAGGTACATATTAAGCCGGGTACACATTGGTGCAATGTAACATGTAATGCAACATGCAATGCAAGAATTTGACGTCCACATTGCTGCAATGTATCATATAAAGTAACAGAATTCCCATAGTGTAGACGCCTTGCGCGCACGAACCGCGTCTACTACGCGCACGAACAGATTGTTGCAACTCTTGCGCGTAGCGACCCGAAATTTGTCGGTTTTTTCCCCGAACACAAAGAGGCGCGCAGTATGCGCGGAGCGTCAGTGTGGACAGGTTGTGTGGTGTGTACGGCTAGACGCGCGCGAACATGGAACAAGACAGACAGAGCGATCAGACTGAGCGATCCGTTCGCGCGCATCTCGGAAACAGATGTGAGTAGGTACATGCGCGGTTCGTGCGCACGTCGTGCGCGCCCCGCGTCTACACTGATGCAATGCTCGTTTCGTGTTGCATTGCATGTTGCGTTGCAGCAGTCTGTACCCGCCTTTACACATATTAAATTTTTGTGAACGTACTCACTTTTTAATAAAATCTTCTTATACAATACAACTATTTTCTTAATGTCTCTCGGCAATTATCGCATTTCTGAAAACAAACGAATGCTTATTTCCATGCCCATCAATTATTAGATTTATCGTGTATAATAATGTACCTACATTCAGAACTAAGTAATGTATTGCTGTTTTGTTTTGATTTCCGTGTGAAATATATTGAGCTGTAAAATAGTAGTTTGCCTACCATTTTTAAAATAACTTGCGTTATTTTAAAAGGGTATTAACAACACAACACTATACTTCGTTGATTAAGAGCGTCCGGTCTGCTCCAAGTGCAAAGGGCAACTGATAGAAATCAGACGACTGACGGAAAAAAAGTTTTCCGAGGGACATTATGAAAATGTTTGTACTTATGAACTTGTGTCCAAGTGACATTCAAAGAACTTAAAGTTTAAAACACTTTTTAAATTAACTTTTGTCCTTCTTCTTCTAAACATATAATGACATTCGCAAATTGCGTAGCTTTCTATCAGGGAAGTATTGTTGTGATACGGATTAGTTTTTACAAACATAAGTATCATCATATCAGCCGAAAGACGTCCACTGCTGGACATAGGCCTCCCCCAAGCGTCGTCGCCACATTGACGGATCCCGTGTGTAAGTATACACAAACATTATAACCTGATGTTTTTCTTTTAGTTTTAATTTCAGATAGATAAATAAAAACTACGAGTTAGAACATTGATAATGACTCGTTTATTATCCATAACCAATAATATATCCTCGGTGCCAGATCGACTACCGGTACATTGAGGTGTTGAAGTGTCTGTACAAAAACGCCACCATGTCAGTCCGTCTTCAGGATCAGACCTCGAAACCTATCCTTCTCCAGCGCGGCGTAAGACAGGGAGACGTAATTTCTCCGAAACTGTTCACTGCTGCGCTGGAGGACGTCTTCAAGGTTCTGGACTGGAAGGGGCTTGGCATCAACGTTAATGGCGAGTAAATCACTCACCTTCGGTTTGCCGACGACATAGTGATCATGGCTGAGACCATGGAGAGCCTCAGTAAAATGCTCGATGACCTTAGTAGAGCTTCCGAAAGAGTGGGTCTTAAAATGAACATGGACAAAACCAAGGTCATGGTGAACGCCCATGTAACACCCACTCCTATCAAGATCGGAGACTCTACACTTGAAGTTGTAGACGATTATGTTTACCTGGGACAAACGGTCCAGTTGGGTAGGTCCAACTTCGAGAAAGAGGTCAACCGTCGAATCCGACTCGGCTGGGCGGCGTTCGGGAAGTTGCGTGGTATCTTCTCGTCCAATTTACCGCAGAGTCTCAAGACAAAAGTCTATGACCAGTGTGTGTTGCCAGTGATCACCTATGGGACCGAGACGTGGTCGCTCACAATGGGCCTTATCAGAAAGCTTAAAGTCACCCAAAGGGCAATGGAGAGGGCTATGCTCGGAATTTCCTTGCGTGATCACGTCAGAAATGATGATATCCGCAGGAGAACCAAAGTTACCGACATAGCCCGAAGAATTGCCAAACTTAAGTGGCAGTGGGCAGGGCACATTGCTCGCAGAACGGATGGCCGATGGGGCCGAAAAGTTCTGGAGTGGCGACCGCGAACTGGAAGACGATACGTTGGAAGGCCTCCCACTAGGTGGACCGATGACCTGGTTAAGGTTGCGGGAAGGCGCTGGATGCGAGACGCACGGGATCGGTCAATGTGGCGACGCCTGGGGGAGGCCTATGTCCAGCAGTGGACGTCTTTCGGCTGAAATGATGATGATGATGATGAATATATCCTCAGTTGAATTGATGTCAAAATGAAAGCGCTCATAAATAATAACGAATTATTTACGCAATTAGATTAGTGGATAGTGCACGCACTTTCCTTTCCAACCCCACCTGTATCGATTACACCGCTACCTCTTGAAGGAGACGAATAAGATGGATAATAATTGGACGAGACACCGCAATTAATTTGAATATTTAATTGTAACAATAAATATGGAGTAATTGATTGCTTCTAAACAATGTATTGAGACTCGGCAATGAATTAACAACATTCCTGGATACCAAAACAGTTCTTAATGACAGATTGGCTGACAAATTATTATTTTCAGGCACGTATTCAAACAATCAAAATTCGTGAAATATTACCAAACGGCAATACTGTTGAATCCAAACGAAATGGAATATTATATTCGTGAAAAGTAAATGTAAAAAATAATCGCGACATAAATATTAAAGGAAACTATAAAGATTATTGAAAAATTATGTTTAGGTATTTCAAACTGACATTTATTTCACAAAGAAATCTCGAAGAGTGCAATGTACAAGTTTACAGTAGCACTTTGTATTTTACAAGTTTTAGGACAGAACTGTGAGACATTTACAGTAAATGCAGATACATTAGTTGTCGAAAAGTACCGAAGACCGATCGAACGACAAGACGCGAACAAAGATGAGATTTCATTCGTGGTAATGGGGTATGGTTCCCCGCGACCTAGCCCGCCATGGCTTAGTGTGTTCACAGCCTCAGTAATAGCCCAAGAATGGGTGTTAACTTGTGGCCACTGTGTGGAATCTATAATTGATCCATACATATGGTACGGACAGTTGCCAGAACCTTCAAAGGATATAACCAAAGATTATATACCAGGCTCGCGCGTATTGAACATCTACTTCCATCCGGCTTATCGCGCATATCATGAAATGATGAGTCAAGATAGGATTATAGACAATAATATATCTTTACTGCGAGTGAGTGTGATAAATCTGCAGTTTTATGGAAGACTGTTATCTGTTGACTATATGTCTTTGTTAGGATTACCTGTCACGTCTGCGGTAGGTGGTGCTAATGCAGGACAAACGAACAAAACAGGAATCAATGAGAAAAAACATATACAATTCGATGAAGGTGTGATCGTAGCTTGTGACGAGAAGGTACGCGGGTTCAACAGACAACTTCTGTGTGTGACGCCAAAGTGCTCGAGCGGGGATCAATCCACGTCCCTGACTGACGCTGGGGCACCGTTATTGTATGATGGTAAAATTATCGCCGTACATAGTTATGATTTTACTGACGGATCTAAAGTCAGAACAAGCTTTTCGCCAGTCAGTCCTTATATAGATTGGATTTCTCAAACAGTGAGGATAAAATGAAGGATTGAGTAGAAATATTTGTGCTTTAAGACATTTTGTATGTTCGGTACACAATCGGTATCAAGTATAAATGTTAAGGGAAGTTTCATATTCACAAATTCATACAAAATTATTGTTTGTGTTTTTTGGAAAGTATTATCTGGTAGAATTTGAAGATCTGGTAGAAAAATCGAAGTATGGCTGCAGCGGTGGTTACGTGATCCGTGAGCGCGTACATCAGACATCTTCAAAACCCAGGTTATTATTTGTATATTTTTAAAACGCACTAATATAATATTGTTTTTAATATTTAGTAGATAAATAGATAATATTATTTGGTTATCAATTATCTTATTAGTTTATACTTTTGTAAAAAATATATGTCAGAAGTGGTAATTGGAATCAAGTTGTTTGCTGCTTTCATAACTCGAGATAATGATGTTCTAATGAAAATAATACTTTAACAATATTCCTTAGGTACTCCTCGTTTTCTTTCCTTGTGTATAAGTCCTATTAATTTCTTAAAACTTACTGGATTGTAACTACTATTATTACTATACCATAAATGTTTGGTTGGTCCAGTCACACAAGCAGAGAATATTTAATGTCTAGTGGAGTCATTAGTCGCCATCTTGACGCTTGCGCTGTATAGAGCGCAAACCTTTGACGTTTAAAGCTTGAAACAAATTATCGGACGCGGCTTACGGACGCGACTTTTAGAGTATCTAGGTAATGAATGTACATTACATTGTGCAAACTATCGGACGTAATTCGTGGACGTTACCTTTGGCGTTCGGACGTCTGATAGAGAGCTGGCAGCCGCGTCCCATACGACTGTGGACACATATCAGCCGCGGCTGTAAGTCGCGTCCGCCAGCCGCGTCCGATAATTTGTTCCCAGCTTTAGAACCCTTATTATTATGGTCGTTTGTCGTCCCTGTGGTCAGGATTGAATAATTGCAATATGATGATTATTTTGGATTACAAAAATAGGTTAGTGACGCTGCTCGTTTCTAATTTATTGTTGAACTAACGTTTTTCAATAAATCGGTAATTCAAAGCATTCTCGAGTGACTTGCAATGTTGTTGTAAAACTTCAATTAAACTGCACGGCACTTACTTTGTTTTAATGATGCACACGAAATTCATGAACACTGAATAATTTGTTGATTGTTTGGGATAATTACTTTTCTAAAACATACATCTTGAATTATAAATAATAATATAATAAATATAATGTATTTTAAAATTAATACTACTTTAAAATGGCAATTTGGCAGCAAATCAATTTAGGCAAAGAGATTAGCGTATGTAGCCGAACTAGGCATAGCCTGTATTTTGGCTATTACCTTCGAGTTTAACAATACAAGAATAAATGCCAAGCAATGGAAGCATAATACAATTAAGTTTTTATTTAAATTTACTATCGGTAAGTTCGTATATTGTGATTGCTCTTCACACTTTAAGGTTATCATGATTATACGTATTTCGAACATAAAACATGCAGTAGGTACCTACTTGATGATAATTTTATTTATGACCTGTAAGCAAATCAATCAAGAAATTATCAATCTTTACAAATTCGAAAGGTATTTAAAAAAAAATCTTTTTTTTTTATAATTATATCAACCGCCAGTTGAACCGTTGCAAGTGGAGAATGATTGGACACACACTCCGAAGGGGTCCTTATCACATACCTAAGGAAGATTTGGACTGCAATCCCTAAGGGAAAGAAAGCTTGGGAGTGATATTGGCAGAAACGGCGAGCATCGGTATGATGTGGAGCGAGATGAAGCGTGAAGCTCAGAACCGAAAGAAAGTTTTAATATGACGTTAGCAATAGAAAAACCAACCAGGATGCAAAGCCAAACCTGTATTGATAATTTTGCCCATAATTTCGAGAAAAAGTGCAGAACGGAAGTGTTAGAATTCACCCTATCGGATCACACTGCGCAATTGATGAAGTGTCCCGTACCTATTAATTCTGTTTTAAAATATTGGTATAAATCGCAACGGGATTTAAGCCCAGAAAATATGAAAAAATTTAGAACCTGCCTTGAGAAACTAACGTTCTCTGAAATCTATGAAAATGACGATCCAAATGATGCATTTAACTTATTTATCGAACAATTTAATTTTTTTATGATCTATGCTTTCCCCGTAAACGTATTAAAATACCAACAAGCCAAAAACCAAAATGGATATCGCGGGGACATAAATTATGTAGCTTCAAGAAAAGGAAATTATTATGGACGTCTAGACTTAAACCTACTCAAATAAATAAATTAAAATATTCAAATTATTCAAAGTTATTTAAACATATAATTAAACTGACTAAACGATCTCAAAACGACTATAATATTAAAACTTCTGACTATAAAAGCAAAATGACGTGGAATATAATAAAATAAACTCTAAGTTAAGGCTACCTAATGACTCAATAAATACAATTCAAATTGACAATGAAACAATCAACAAACCTAAATTGATTGCTGACAAGTTTAACGACTATTTCGTAGAAAAGGTTATGCCAATACCAGGTTCAGATAAAAGCTCGAGTGCTTATATATTAAATAAACAAAAATCAATGTTCATGGCTCCATGTGAACCAATACAAATATTTAACATTATAAAAGGTCTCAAAAACACTAATAGCGTAGGCAATGATGAAATTTCAACGAAGATTATAAAACATGTAGCCGATTTAATCTCTAAACACCTGAGTCATATTCTTAACCTGTATATCAGCCAGGGTGTTTTCTCTGACCGTCTTAAGATCTCCATAGTTAAACCTATATTTAAAAAAGGTAATAAGCAGCTAATGCAAAACTATAGACCTATTGCGCTTTTGTCAATATTTTCCTAAATTTATGAGAAATATATTTATAATGAGCTATATGCATACTTAGAAAAACATATGATTCTCTGTAATGAGAAAAAAGGTTTTCGGAAGAATATGACAATTAATATGGCTATTTATGACTTTTTAAATAAAATTGTGAATAATATTGATAATAAAACACCTGTTTGTGCTGTGTATTGTGACATGACGCAAGCTTTTGACTGTGTTGACAACAATATGGTAACAAACTTGACTCCTATGGTATAAGAGGTAACATTCTAGACTTATTATGTACTTACCTTTCTATCAGAAAACAATTTACTGCTATATCAGAGTTAAATTTAAAGACTTAAGAAGAAGTTACATACCTGTCTAAAGAACGCACAGTATATTTGGAGTACCACAGGGCAGTGTATTGGGTCCCTTACTGTTCTTAATTTATATTAATGACCTGCCCAAAGCCATAGACTTTCCAATGACACTCTTTGCTGACGATAGTACGGTAACAATACCTTGCAATAAACCTGAATTATATGAACTTGATGTAAATAACGCGGTTAATTCATTAATCTCTTGGCTTAATAATAATAACTTAAGAATCAATCTTGGAAAACCCAAATAATGCACTTTGGGCATAGAAAACCCAGCGCAAAAATGGAGGTACAATATCAAAACAACAAAATTCACGACGTAGATAGTGCAAAATTTCTAGGCTTAATTATTGATAGGCAGCTCAATTGGAAGGATCACATTAAGGCGCTATATGTGAGAAAATAAGTAGTTCGTCCTATGCCTTGTATAAACTTGCTCCAACAGCAAACAAAGAAGCACTACTCACGGCATATCATGGTTTGTGGCATCGGTATTAAGATATGGTATTATTTTCTGGGGTAATTCAACAAACAGAGAAACCGCTTATAAAGCGCAAAAGCGATCCATCAGAGCCATGTTTGGACTACAAATAACTGACAGTAGTGTACCGTATTTCAAAAAATACAAAATTCTGACACTGCCGGCTTTGTATATTTATGAAACTGCCTTATTTGTTAAGTTGAATTCACACTTGTTTCCCCATCTATCAGACACTGTTAAACGTAATAGGCGAAATGATATTTTACGAGGACGAAGAGCCAAAATAGCCATAATGTGGAAAAGCATATTTTGTATAGCCCCGCAAGTCTAGAACAAAATTCCAATATCAATAAAAGACTTACATTTAAATGGATTTAAAAAGAAACTAAACGACCTGCTAGGTAATAAATGCTATTATAATTTATTAATTCTTCCTATTTATTAATTCTTAAGACCATAATTTACCATATTCCGACAAATAAATGATTGATGTGAAAAAAAAAAAATACGATCGCAAAGTTGGACTTCTGTTGACGAACTTAGCCCCATCTAGAGGAAATAGGAAATTAAGTCAAGAACACCAACACCACTTTACCCACGTCAATCATAAGTACCCTTCCTCATCGCTTTTTCGCTGCACTTTCATCAGTTGCAAACACAGGAGCGATAATCCCGATGACATAAAATACATAAATCTTTCAGGAAAGGCAATCGGTTGGCTAAATAGTAGCCGCATGGTAACGCTTGCCGTAATTGGTCCATAGATAGGTGAAAACCAGCGCTGGGTATTTGAGGCCAAGTAAATACTGAACTGGTTACCCTTTCGGTATGAGCCACGCTCAGTACTATTTTTGATTGTACTTATTTTACTATTCTTCTGTTACTTTATGATTGTTGGAGTTGTGTTGTGTTTACGTCGAATAAATGTGGATCTGCCAAATACCAGCTTGATGTATCAGAGGCACTGGTCAAGTCAAAGCTCCAGAGCCTTGAACATCGTCGTAAGCTGCCAGCTTGTCGGTTTTTTATCGGTTTTTTGTCGGTTTTACGGTATGTGTTTCATAATAGCTACAATCTAGGAGTCTCCAAGTCATGAGTGTATAGGTTACTTATAAGCATGCCTGCTTCACCGACGATCACATCATCGCCTACCATCAAGTGGGATAGTGGTCAAGCGCAAACCTATTATAAAAATGATTTATTTTCTATTTTATTCTTCCTTCCCCTCTGCTAACTGTGATCAATAAGTATATATGAATAAAGCAATCCTACTTTTTAATACGATCCCATAGCATACTTACTTTTAGACTTTTACGCGGGCTATGCCACTGACATAAGCTAGTAATTCGATTAAAGTTCTACTTCAGGGTTACGTCAGATACACAGACAAGGTTTTACGACCAAACTTGGGTACACCATCGTGAATAAAATATTATTATGATATGATCCCCTGAACGTTGTGTGGACAGCCCTTAGTAGATGACCGTGCTTGGACATGTTATATAGTAAATACACAAGATGCCATGTTTATCGTCTCAAAACGATATCCAATTTTAAGACTCGGGCATTAATCTTAACGCTTGCCCGTGCCGGGTTGGTTTTGACCAAACAGACGGCCTGTAATTTTTTTACAGAAACAACCGTTCTAGGTTTCCGTAGTCAACAAGAAACCATATAGTTTCACCATGTCCCTCTGTCTCAGAGACTCTGTACTAAAGCTATAATTTTGGCATGAATATACATAATATATTAATCACGCCGACAAAGTGGTAAAATAAAATATATACCTCCTGTACACGAATAGTAGGTATTTTTCCTTTTTTCTCTTCTATCCCATGGTGTGGCGTATCTTTGGAGAGGCCTTTAAAAACGGTTTTGAGTACATACATTTTTAGATTCAGGGATCCGTTTTCGCAACTTTTCAAATATTTCTTTCGCTAATGCCGAAAGGGACTGACGGGCGGCTTGATTAGCGTCAAGATCTTAGCGACCGGTTAGGTCTGTAATAGTAAGCAAGCCGTAAAAAAAAACAAAACCTCCTGTAGGTGCGTTTTCGAGCCTGAAACACGCTAGGAGGTTTGCTAGCTCTAAAATGTTCGGCCGAATAAGGTAACATGAATAATTATAATAACACCAGCTTGTAAAAGTGGTTAAGCACTACATCAGATCAAAGTTCGTGAAATTTAGGTTTCGAAGTAGCCGCAGTACTTTTTGTAGGGAAGCTTACTCACTACATCCGAACTCTATCCGTCATAATCTGTCATAATTCAGAACATTTTGAACTCGGAACTGAAATCATGGACACGGATCACGGTCACGGACGTGCTGTGCGTAACCGCTCTAACTGTGCCACTGTATGCCATAGATTTCTAAGCACACAGAAAAAACACCAGCACTTGGATTATTATGAACACTTAAAAAGAACCTGTCCTGTCGTTATCAACTGATGCGCATACCAAAGAACAGCATTTCTTTTATATTTCCACGTTTCTCCTCGCTGTTTTCAGTACTTGCATACAGCAGCCTGATTTATCAGAAAGCTCATGTTTACTATGTAAATATAGGTTCCCTTCGTATTGCAGCTGCAATGAACTAATCCTCAGTGCATATCATGAACAGGCTCATAAATATTGCTGAAGCGTCATGCGTCATCATGTATAGCAATGAGGGTGCATTACAAAGAGATCGTTAACCGACCTACTCTTTGGGAAAGCTTTCAATCAAAATATGTTCAATGGGTTTCCATCAAAATAAGATTAATGAGTATACTAACTTTTATATAAAGTGTAATTGAAACAACGTAACTAACAAATTCACCTGCCTCATAAATTTTTGTTTGCTTAACTTGATAAAATGTTCTCAGCAGCTCATTTTTTTGCGTGTCAATATCCAATCGAGCACATGGCTCAGGAGTAATTCGTTTCCTCGTTACCGGGCAACTTTAGTTTGGATTCTCAATGCCAGTGAGCTAAAAAATATCCTTTTTTATAGAAATTTTACATTCCATCACAATATTTTGTTTAAAAATACGAGAAGGAAACATTGTTTGTGAAGGTAAATTTCACTGGAATCGAAATAAAATGTTGTTTACTATTTTGACTTTACACTTTTACAATAGAAAGTACATGGATTTACAAGACAGAACCATGTAAGTCTTGTACGATATTTTGTCATATAAAATCGCCCTACAAACCAGAGGTAGGTACATGTATTCATTAGTATTATACTCCGCAGTCCGCATCGTAAAGTATTAAAGAAAGCTCTTCACGGGCGAATTAAAAGCATATTTGCCCGCTAAAGTGAAAACAAATGCGTAAAAGCCCTCATGTGGTTGCAATAAAAAAGTAACTACTTATATAAATCCGTTAGCATAATACCATTTCTTGAACAATTCTATTCTAAGAGAAAATTTAATTAAAAATCAAAGAGTTACAAATATAATTATTAAATCAGTTCTAGCATGTGGAGGCGTTTGCGGCGAATTGGCGGTAGAAGGCAAAGCTCTGGGCAGATTGGGCCTTGGGGGAGGCACAGCAGTTGCAGGACAACGTTGATTGAGGAAATAACCTGTTTTCGGTATTTGCAGTTGAGTATTTGTTAAACTCACTGGACTAATAATGCCAAAAGGATTCAGGATGTGTCAATCATGCATAATCTAAACTTTTATTCGGACCATAAAATGGTTCGTGCTAGACTTACAACCACGCCCATAAAGAGAAAAGAATTTTCCATAATGATAGTCCTCCCTCTATATTCACCCGTAATAGCGATGAACTCACGACTACTTTGAAAGATCCAATAGAAAAATACACCCAGGAAAACTACATACCAATCCAGGCCAAGTATGAAAAATTCATAAATATCTTACAAAACGAAACCAAGAAAGTTAACCAAGTTAAGTTTAACCAAGAAGCAATAAGGTCGTTTCTGATGAGACACAACAGCTGCTACAGGAGAGGAAAGAACTAATACAAAGGAAAGAAAACAAAATCGATCGTAGTAAAATAGCAGAAATTAGTAAAAAGATAAATGAAAATATAAGAAAAGATAAGAAACTAAATAGGCAAAATACATTGAAAAACCATATCGAGAAAACTGGGGGAACAAAGAAAGCTTTTAAAGAATTGAACTCCAAAAAATACTGGATGCTAAAGCTGAAGACTAGAGACGGAAACTATACAAATAAAATACCAGAAATACTTAAAAGAGCTACGGACTATTACCGAAACTTGTACCAAAGAAAGAACCTAAAAGGAAGGATAAATGAAAGAAACATAACAAGCTTAGAACCGACACCAAAAATATTAAAGGAAGAAACAATAAGAGCAATTAATACACAAAAAAGAGACAAGACTCCTGGAACTGATCATCATATAACGAACGAACTACTAAAAGCTACCCTACCGATCATTACCCCTACACTAACAGTTCTATTTAATGAAATTATAGAGACAGATATTATTCCTACAGATTGGACCAAATCAACAATAATATTACTACACAAAAAAGGAGATAGAGGGAAAATAGCGAATTATCGACCAATCAGCTTGATGTCGAACATCTATAAAGTCTTTTCTAAAATAATTTTATTCAGAATCACATCTACACTTGAAGAAAACCAACCGAAAGAGCAAGCGAGATTCCGTAGTAAGTACTCAACAGTAGATCATATACATGTTCTAAGACAAGTTCTACAGAAATATAAAGAATACAACAAAAGTTACTATCTGGGTTTCGTGGATTACAACAAGGCCTTCGATTCCTTAGAACATGAATACATCTGGGCAGCATTGCGTGCTCAAGGTATACAGGAAAAGTAAATACGAATACTAAGGAACATATACTCAAAAAGCACAGCCCAAATCAGGCTGGAAGCAACGGGAGAGGAATTCCCAATAGAAAGAGGCGTCCGTGAGGGCGACCCAATCTCACCCAAGCTGTTCTCGGCGGCCTTAGAGATGATATTTAAGAACCTAGATTGGAATAAATACGGACTCAACATAAATGATGAAAACCTCAATCACTTACGTTTCGCAGACGATCTAATTCTATCCTCAGAATGTCCGGAAAAACTAGAGCATATGCTACAAGAACTATGAGATCAAAGCATAAAAGCAGGACTTACAATGAACACAACAAAAACAAAAATTATGACTAATGCTTCTCAGACATACAGCATCATTGTAAACATGGAGAAAATAGAATACGTGGAAGAATATGTATACCTAGGACAGCTAATAACCACACGGGATACTATGCATAAAGAAATCGACAGAAGAATCGCCAACACTTGGAAAAGATTTTGGTCTCTTAGCGAAGTTATGAAAAACAAAGACATGCCAATTAAAGAAAAAGAAAAGTTTATAACATGTGCATTTTGCCATGTTTAACATATGGCTGTCAAACATGGGCATTAACAGATAAATTAAATAATAAAATAATCGTATGTCAAAATAGAATAGAGAGAAGTGTAATCGGCGTAAGAAGAAAAGATAAAATTAGATTAAACAAAATCAAAAATGTAACTTAATTTAAAGATGTGAATAAAGTATGCAAAGCACTGAAATGGAAATGGGCAGGACATATGCTGAGAGGGAAAACGGAGAAATGGACTAAAACAGTAACAGAGTGGTACCCCAGGGATGGTAAAAGAAGTAAAGGTCGACAAATGAAACGTTGGGAAGATGACCTCAAAAGAGTTGCCGGTCCAGAATGGATCAGAATTGCGAGAGACAGAGATAGGTGGAAGTCTTTGGAGGAGGCCTTTGTCGAAGGACAAGCTGTTGTTGGAAAAACCGATCGTTAGGAATAAATATAATATTGTATTGTAAATTATGATAAAACAGCAATAAAGGCTTATTTTATTTTATTTTATTTTTATTTGTTAAACTCAACTTTAGAGAGAAAACTTGTAAAAGAGGGTTTAACACGATCTACTCAACAATTTGTAATGTTGCATAATCTTTAAAAACCCTGGGCCTCTAAAAAGCTAACTACACGCCAACAAAGCATATTACGCGCTTAGAGCTAAAAATTCTGAATTAAAAGCAGCGGGGCTCGTGCCACCCTTTGTTCACAAATGCTCTGTTATGTGTTATTTACGAGCGGTGTTAACTAGGGCACCCACTATGGGGGAACTTTGAGCATTGAGGGTAAACCAACTTGTAATATTCCTTCCGTTTTTATTCATACCTGTCGCCTGTCTACCACAATCTAGCTACGAATATCCTTTCAGTTTTTTTAAACGGTGGGTCATGCATTTGTCCCATAAGGGGAAGGAAAAAACTACAAATCGCTACCTGAAACGATCTTTAAACACTCCATTTTCCTAGTGATAATGTCGATATTGTAAGTAAATAAATAAATTAATTAAGCGAAAATGATGCAAAATATAATATTATGGACTTCAAGAAAAGATTTTCGATTGGCATTTGCTTCATGAAAACCTTGACAATTATTATAGGTCGTCGGTAGGTTGTTTAGCAGTTTATCGCTCAACAGCGTTTCTCCAATCGCATTTCATCGCTCATCATCACTCTACATATGTCCCAATTTACTCGAAGTCTTCTTCAATCTTGCATCTCTCAATGCTGCTATATCAACAGTTTCCTCCTTTCTATTAATTATTTTTCACACACTCCAACCATTTAAATATTTGGAGAATAAAAACGACAACGCAACGAGATATTAAACATAGTAGGCCCCACAACCTGTAAGACACATTTCATGTTCCGTGCTAAAAATGGCGCACCTGGCAATCATCGGCCGAGCTGCCGTGTATATAAATAATGGCTTTGTTACACAGACAATGGTCAGCATCGTCTTACATTACGTCGCTAGAATGTTGAATTTAAACAGACCTTTTCTGTAGGTCCACCACGATGTATCTGACGATGTGTCGAAGACGGAAGTCATTGTGTTTGGCCAGTACCTATATTATAGGCTTCAAACCACTTTATGGTATAGTTAAAAACTTAAATGACGTTTTACAATTTTATTCTCCGTTTAAGAGGCCCGTAGCTAATTAACAACAGATGGACGGGTCAATCTGCAGTAAAGCAGTTTATGCTGAGGTCGGTCCGTGTATACAGGTGGCCCAACGTAAACATACCGAGATTCCTCTGTGCCTAAAAAAGCACGTTAAGCTGTTGGCCCAGCTGTCATTGTAGATTTTTGACAGTCGCTAGGGATAGCCAGAAACCTGAAAGCCTGGTTTCTGTGTTCAGGCGATACTGAGCGCTCCCGACGAGCTTACGCACACAGAAACAATGTGCAAGTGCATTTAAACATATGTCTAACCCGCCTTCGTGAGATAGAACAACTGTAATGGAAGCCGACCCCAACACAATTCTAATACAAAGGCTACGCAGAATGATCTCTGTGTTTTGTTTGGATTAATTGACACGGACTCAGTAATGGAAAAAAAGTAATTACCAGTATTTTTTTTCGTAAATTCAGAATGAAAGTTGAATAGAACCTAATTTCGTTTTACCTAAAAATACATTGTGTATAAAAAATCTGAACTGTTGAAGCAGATTCTCAGTCAAAATTCTCTATACAGTATTTGCTAACCACTTGGTAAATAGTTTAGAGATTTTGAGGAGTACGATTGTATATGTTTCAGTAAACTAATATATTTTCTGTGTGACCATAGTTATACGCCTCATTAAAACACATACGCTGCGACGTTGCTTTGTCCGCACACATTATCACGAGAGCAGTTGACCGCTAGCGTTTTACACGTCTGCTTCCTTTGACACCCGAGCCGTGAATAGGGAACATTACTGCCAATTGCTCCCGCCAGATGGCGCTTGAAGGATAAAAGGAAACAAAAACATAACAACATGGCGTCTCCTACAGTTTGTGTTAGTGGTTACCGAACTATTTTTACTGTTTTAAGTATAACTTGTGTTCAAAAACTAAATAATAATATTGCTAGCTGTTGGTCAAGAATGCATCAGTGTTGTGTTTATGGATGCAGAAATAAAACCGGCCATATGATCCCAGAAAACGCCAATATTCGCAAGCAATGGGAAATTACTATTCGTCGTAGGAATTTTACAAAAAAGTCAAGGCTGTGTCCTGACCGTTCTAAAGCGGAATATTTAATAAAGAAGGTATTTTACAGGTCAGTGTATTATCCTAAGGCAACCTTTATTCAAATAATAACAGTAATTATTATGTTTAATGCTATAGACATTAAAAAGAAGGTACATAACATTGTGTACTAATTAAACACAACTACAAAATGGTTTTAATGTCTACATAAATACGCATGTTTAACCATATGGTGTTAATAAAACCTAATTTATACTTACAGGACTGAAACTAAATAGAAAAATATTAAATAAGGGGGTTACCTACCATTGTTTGGAGAAAAAAGAGTCGATGAAAGATAAACAGAGAAGGAAACTTTGAACAAATTGAGGAGAAACAATCAGCACTTTAAATTTCCGGTGCTGTTGGAATAAGTTTCACAATAATGTCTTAAAAATAGTGTTTCAAAAAGCTAAATTTCATTTGTGGTAAAACAATAAGAAAACACCTTTTGTAACTCACTTCACAGTTGTTGTTTAATTACAATAGTGAACGGACGTACGATCGCGCGCGCATGCTCTAGTTAAGAGTATTTTGCAGACGCAGCACAACACCGTCGCGTCGCCGCGGTGTACCTACGTCGATCTATCGGTGTCAGTGCCATGACCTAGTTACAAGTGCGGAAGTCATGAAGTGTTTACAATCATTTATTGTTTAGGTGGTTAACTCGTCCTTACAACTAAATAATGGCTGCACAGTCATTTAAGATAAAAACTGACCTGGAAAAACGGTTGTATGACTGTTACATCCAGGAGAAAACGGATAGAGAAAACCTGCAACTTATGGTACGTAAACTTAATGATCATATTAATAGCTTGCAGGACCAAGTACAAGTCCTTCAAGGAGAATTAAATTGCTTGAAGGAAAAAAAAGAAACTAAAGAACCCTTAGAAAAACAGGAAAGCGAGAGAGCAATATTTGCCCAGCGTACTAAAAGTGACGTTGAATATTGCACAGACGAGGATGAGCTCGCTAAAGAGACTGAGTGGATTAGGGCCAAGAGCAGGAAGAAGAGGAAGCTTAACACCTCCCTTTCTCCAAAACAACAACCCGGAATAAGTGCCCAACAAGAACACCAAAAAAATGCGAAAGAGACTTCTGTCAAAAAGGTGCCCCCACCGCCGCCAATTATAATAGACCGGGTTAAGAACTACCAAACGTTCTACGACTCGCTAACGGAAACAATACCAGCTGAATCATTTACCGCTAAAATGATGAATGGGGATTGTGTGAAGGTGAACGCCAAAACAGAAGACTCTTATAGAATAATTGCCAGGCTTTTGACGGAAAAAGACCACCATTGGCATTCGTACGAGAATAAGCAGGTTAGACCAATTAGAGTTGTTGTGAAGAAATTACATTCCTCTTGCCAACCTGATCGTATCAAAGACGATCTAACATCACAAGGACTGAAAATAGAAAAAGTAGACAACAAATTGAGCTGGAAGAGTAAAGAACCACTCAATATGTATGTTTTATCATTTAATAATGATGAAGATGTCAACAAAATCTATGGCATAAAGTACATTTTAGGGTGTAAAATTGAAATACACCCACTCAAAAATCCTAAACTCATTCCCCAATGCAAGAGATGCCAGGCGTATGGGCATACTCATAAATACTGCAGAAAAGAGCCAAGGTGTGTAAAATGCACTGGCAAGCACCTTACAGCCGAATGTATTAAATCGCCGCAAGAGAAACCGAAATGCGTCCACTGTGGCTTACCCCACCCAGCCAACTACAGAGGGTGTGAAGTAGCCAAAGAGATGCAAATGATGAAAAACAAAAACATCAAAAAGAAACTTGTTGTGCCAACAGCCCAACAGTAAAGCAGATTCGGTTAGGTTTTCTACAATAAGGAATCCTGACCAACACACACGGAAAGAAGGTGTCCAGTCAACTGTTAAACCTGTTCAAGTCACCAAAAGTATTTCCTATGCTCAGGCTGCAAAACAAGGCACCCAACCCTCAAATCTAGAAGATAAGATAAATCAGATTTTAAAGTGTATTACTACATTTGACAAAAGACTAGAGAAGTTAGAATCCAGCACTAAAACAGCTGCTCTTAATAATCATAAATGACTAATACATTAAAAATAATGGCGTGGAACTCTAATGGGCTCCTCAAACATCAGAATGAGTTACAGGCAGTCCTAGACACAGAAAATATTGACGTGTGTTTAATCTCTGAAACGCACTTCACTAAACAATCTTTCGTTAAATTTAAAGGATACAAGATATATAATTCGCTTCACCCTGACAACTCTGCCAGAGGAGGTAGCGCGGTTATAATTAAAGAAAACCTTAACCATTACGAGCACAGTAAATTTTAAGAACCAGACATTCAAGCTGTGGCAGTATCAGTCAAAACCAAATTTTGTCACGTTTCCATAGCAGCTGTTTACTGTCCTCCAAGGCATATGATAAGAAAAGAGCGATATATGCAATTCTTTGAAGTTTTGGGTCAAAGATTCATCCTAGGCGGTGATTTTAATGCCAAGCATATGCATTGGGGATCACGACTGACTACAACAAAGGGAAGACAGCTCTTAAACGCAGTTAGAGACACACATTGTGAAGTTATGAGCACTGGCAAACCAACATACTGGCCAACTGATCTTCAGAAAATACCCGATCTCATAGACTTTTTCATATGTAAAAACATATCCACCAATTATGTTAGTTTGGAGGAAGAGTTTCTTATGAATTCGGACCACTCCCCGATTATACTAAGACTTAGTCAAAAAATTCTATTAAGAGAATACCATCTAACCCTGGTCAACAAGTCTACAGACTGGGACAGCTTTGCGCTTGATCTAGATAAAATAATCAACCTAAAAACTCCATTACAAAATCATGATCAGCTTGACTCAGAAGTAAACAAATATGTTGTTAACATTCAACAATGTGCTTGGAATAACACACCACAATTAAAACGGAAATACAAGGGGCATATCTATCCCAAGGATATTGTGAATTTGCTATCAGAGAAAAGAAAACAAAGAAAGCGCTGGCAGCAAACAAGATGCCCGCGAGATAAAACACTATTAAATAACCTAACTAAACAATTAAAGAGGAAAATTATACAATTTGAGGATGAAACCCTGAACTCCAATCTTGTGCAGCTAACCAACGACCAATCAACGGATTACTCTCTCTGGAAAGCTACAAAAAACCTAAAAAGGCCGATTATGCAAATACCTCCCATCAGAAACAGCGATGGAAAATGGGCCATTAGCAATGAACAAAAAGCGGTAAGGTTTGCCCAATACTTAGCAGATACTTTTCAACCCAATGAAAGTTCCATAGAAATATCGGAGAGTGAATATGTATCACAAAACCAAAGAATTCGGCTTGTAACTCCTAAAGAAGTTGAGAGAGAAATTAAAAACAATATAAGCTCGAAGAAATCTCCGGGTTATGACCTCATAACAGGAGAAATTCTAAAACACCTCCCGCGCAAAGCCATAGTTAAGCTGACCAGACTTATTAACGCAGCATTTATGCTAAAACATGTACCTAAGCCATGGAAAGTTGCTGAAGTCATTATGATTGCGAAGCCTGGGAAACCACCCCATGAAGCATCATCTTATAGACCCATTTCCCTGCTGCCAGTATTATCGAAACTGTTTGAAAAGCTCTTATTAAAACGGCTAAAACCAATTATAGAAAAAAAAGGCCTTATTCCGGACCATCAATTTGGCTTCAGGGAAAAACATTCTACCATAGACCAGGTACACAGAATAACAAACATCATCGAAAAAACGCTCGAAAACAAGGAAGTCTGCGCCACCGTATTTCTAGATGTCGCACAAGCTTTCGATAAAGTTTGGCATGAGGGTCTGATATACAAACTCAGACGCATGCTCCCCGAATTTTCAGATATTCTAGAGTCATATATAAGCAACAGAATGTTTAGGATAAGACAAGAGGACGCATATTCTGAGCTAAAAACTATTCAGGCCGGAGTACCACAAGGAAGTGTTTTAGGCCCAATCCTGTACTTGGTATACACATGTGATATCCCAGAGCTGGAAAACAACACCATAGCGACCTTTGCTGATGACACTGCTATTATGGCTATTGGTTCAAACCACAAAGAAGCAGTAGAAAAGGTTCAACTAGCTGTGAACTTAGTTTACGACTGGACACAAAAGTGGAAGATCAAACTGAATGAGTCAAAATCGATTCACATTGACTTCACTAATAAACACTGCGATTATCACCCAGTCTATATAAATGGCATGCAAGTGCCTTATGCGAATACAGCCAAATACCTTGGCATAACACTTGACGCCAAGTTGCGTTGGAAATCTCACGTCAAAAAGAAAAGACAGGAACTCAATATACGGTACAAAAATATGTATTGGTTACTCGGAAGGAAATCCTGTCTATCAATACACAATAAAATTATAATATACAAGCATAATCTTATGCCAATTTGGACGTATGGTATCCAACTATGGGGCTGTACTAAACAAAGTAATGTAAAAATTATACAACAATTTCAAAATAAAGTACTCAGAGATGCTGTTAATGCACCATGGTACATCAGAAATGACGACCTTCACCGCGACCTTAAAATGAAACTCGTCACCACCGTTATTCAAAACTTTGCTGAAACCCACGAACACAGACTTCATCGACATGTGAATGTGGAAGCAATCCAGCTGCTAGATAACACGGACATAGTGCGTAGGCTAAAGAGAACTAAACCATTTGAGTTAGTGTAGTGTATAATAAGTGAAAAAATAATAGCAAAGAATACTGTGCTATACATGTAACACGTGAACTAAGTGTTTTTAACGTATCAGACTCTAAGAAAGTGCTACCGAACTGTATAAAAGTGCAAATTGACACTATTCTTAGTCATAACATTTTACATTATAATAATAAGTTAGAGTTAAATTGCTTATTAGTCTATTAAGGCTAGATTGTAATTTGTTATTAAGAACATTAGTTTTTATTAATATAGAAAAAAAAAAAAAAAAAAAAAATGGATATACCCAGATAGCCTAGATTTAGAATCAACTCTGGACCTAAGTTTCATGACAATAACCCTTCTAAAACTCTTGTTAATTGATGTGAAATATTGTAAATAAAGAAATATATTTCTTTTTAACTTAATTTGATACTTGGACAATAATATAGATTCAGTACCTACTCTCAGAAATAATAAGTTTCACCGGTTACTTACTTTAAAAGTTGGTCTAGTTTTAACGGTTTTGACACATTACTCAGGTTGACCAGGATTTCTCCGATTATATTGGCAGACAACATTGTATATGAATTGTATTAGTAATCAATCCTAAGAAAAATAAATAACATACAAGTACAAAGAATTTTTTATTTATTTCTTGTTATAATTAAGTAACACACAGTAGGTACATTATAATAGCACAGCACTGAAATTTAGGTAAATGTAGGTACTTATTTTATACACAACTATCTAGCCCTTGACCCTTCTTGAAAATAGGTGTGATTCTATGTTATGACAATATTGACAATGGAAAATAACACCACTCAAAACAAATTTTGTGTGTATTCCAGATGTTAATTTCAGTTTTCATCCAGGTGACACATAAAAACAATAATATCTATTTTGTTGTTGTAAAAATAGGTACTGATATTTTCATGGAGGCCTTAGACCGGGTGGTGCAATAAAACATAATAACAAGCATTAGCTGCAAATGCCATTCTAACGTGCAGCAGATACGCAGATACATTTTCAGTCCTTTTTCTATGTTTAGATCAAACCTGAAAGAATGAAGACAGTAGATGTAAATGAAATGTAATAATATCAAGTGCCAATAAACTTATTTATGATTCAATGACAAGATTTCTAATTTTAGAGTAAGAACTATCAAAACAAAGACATTTAATAACTGCTTTTACAAATTACCTTCTTAAAAGAATATATATATTTATTCGAAATGATTAAGGGTGGTAAGGAAGTCAGCGTTTAGGTCTTTGGTAAGGCTTTTGGCAATTAATAGTGCATTGGACTGCTGTCCACCATCAAAATGTAACCGTGTGCAAAACGGTTCCACTGCAAAGTAATTATGTAAGTCATATAAAATCAACCTGGAAGTATTGTTTTGAATATTAATTGGAAGTACATTGATCTCATTACATATTAAATTGATATAATATCTGCAAGTTACACAAGATTTCCAATGTTCGCATTCATAGTCGTACCTTTCAACTAAATCCGTTTTCTTTTTCCTTTTACTGATGCACCGCGCTCTTGAAGCCGGGTTTTTAGGTACAGTATGGTCTGATTTCCTCAATTATTAGTTAGCTCCATTTTTCTTTCACTATTAGCACATGCTATTAGTTTTATATTTTGTATGCTTAAACTGCGAAATATTGCCGCTCGACTTTCAACAGTATAAAAAAAAAACGTAGTGTTACATACTCTTTGGTATAGTTTGTTAACCTCCCGGCTGAGGGTATATATGTTCTGTGGTTATCCTTTGTTTTCAGTGGCGCCATCTGAGCTCAGCTTTGCGGATAGTTCCCTATTACGTTATAATCGTTATATTCAGTCTGCCTAATATACCTATCGGTTGTCGAGAAGTGTTGCTTACCGATGACAAAGGGTATACCGGTATTATAATACCGATGGTTTGCAAATTGCTGTCGGCTTTCGGGCATTTGAAAATCGAATATGATAATTGTCCGTGGATATTAATTATTGTACAGACTTTAGCAATTTACCATACGCCTTTTTGCTCGACATATTCAAGTTTTCTGACTGTAAAAATAATTTATTCCCCAATGACTAAATTGAGAATTTGCCAAAATCTAAGTAAACAAGTGCTGATATTTGACATGTTCTCGTGTAAAGTTTGCCAGGTTCTGAATTTTTCATTGCGAAAACGGGTGCCAGTTTTTATGTCTAAGGCATTAAGTACCTTGATTGTTGAAAGAAGAAACAAAAGCATCCTGAAAGCAATCACTACCCAGCCACTTTGCATAATAACCGTCATAATTTCAATAGCCACAGGAAGCAAACGACAAAAACTTTACTTTGCCAAGTTCCGCACGGGACATTAAACTCAGCCTCTTTCGCTCAGCTTCAGTTCTAATTCGCATCCTTATGAACCAATTGCATGGCACTTTGCCTCAGCACTGTGACGTCATCAATTAAAACCACTGCGTTTAATGATAACGACAGAAACAGTCACCGCGAAGTTTTTAATTGAATTTAGAACTCTTTAAATTCACAAATAGAAATAATCTAATTTTCTTTGGTGTGAAAGAAGAACATCGCAGTGAGTCCCAAATCGAATCTATTATAAAACTGCTCGAACAAGAGATGAACATCCGTATTAACTCGCATGAAATTATAAACGCCTATAGAATGGGTGAAAAGAGGGACAACAAAGTACGTCCTATCCTAGTAGCTTTTACAACAAATTGGAGAAAGAAGGAAATCCTTAAGAACAAAAAGAAAATCATCATCAAAAGGATTATAGTAAAGAAGTTTTAGAAAAGAGAAGGCATTTTCTGCCTCAACTGAAGGAAGAGAGAGCAAAAGGCAATATCTGTTATCTCATAAGCGATAAATTATTCACTAAAGAGTCAAAAGAAGACCAAAAGGACAAAAGAACAAGAGATCACAGTGACTCACCAATAGAATCGCCAAACCACGCAACAAAGCCCGCACCGAAGAAAATTAACAAGAAAAACATACTAGATTACATGGCGAGAGATAAATCTACGGCACTACCGCTATCAACAACATCAAAAAACTATCAATAGGCATCGACAACCGGAAACGGAAACGAAAACAAACTAACAAAATGTATCTAACCAACGAAATAATCAATATAAGCACCCCAAGACAGCCGGTCACCGTGGGGATAAGCGACTACTTTGAATATATATATAATAAAATATAATTTGAAACGAGTATACGACATAGCAACGTTTAATACACTTTCATTGAGGTTAGAAGAGTGCCTAGAACTAACACATGCTATCCAACATATTAAATGGGACATTATCGGCCTCAGTGAAGTAAGAAGAGCTGGTGAGGCCATTGAAGAGTACAGTCAGTTCATAATGTACTACAAAGGAGAAACACCAGGAAGACACGGAGTAGGGTTCTTAATAAAGAAAGAGCTTAAGAGCTTTATCGAAGAAATTGTTGGCATTTCGGAAAGAATTGCTGTATTAAATATAATGATGCCCTAACATAAAGAACGTTGCTCCTTGGTTCAAATATACTCTCCGACAGAGCAATCCACGATTTCTGAATTTGAGTCCTTATACTCGTCCATAAATACTGCCATCAAAAAACATACCCACAAAAACTGCATAGTAATGGGTGACTTTAACGCCCAAGATGGAACTCCAAGGAAGGGAGAAGACATCATTCTAGGCCATTATAGCAAAGGCAAAAGAACAAGAAATGGGCAAAAGTTAATGGAGTTCTCTTTTGAAAACAATTTGAAAATATTGAACAGCCAATTCAAAAAACGAGCATCGAGAAGATGGACATGGATATTGTCAGATGGACGGTACAGGAATGAGATAGACTATATTCTCACGAACAGAACCAAATCTTTCGACGACTGCAGCACCATCGCAAACCTCAACTTCTATAGCAACCAAAGAATGCTCCGAGCATCTCTAAACATCACATCTATTTTAAAGTTAAACCGGCCATTCAAAGTTAAATCTACTGTCTCGAACAACGCAATATCATTAACCATGATAAAAGAAAACTTAATTCTCTGAAAGAAACATCCTTCCAAAACATCGAAATTCAACAAAAATATAATACTTTACATGAAATACTTACAACTACATCACAGACTAACGATAAATCTAAGCCAAACGTAAACATATCGGATAAAGCTAAAGAGCTCCTAGACAAAAGATCTCAGCTGATTAATATTACAAATAAAACAAAAAAGTATCAGACAAAGACAAAATATATTTATTTCAACTGGGCCACCAAGCGGCACTTTTGAATGTCACAATTTAAATTTACATGGAATAAAAGTTGATTCTACCGTGCATTCGGAAAGTAGCTTGTTATGGAGAAGAATGCACAAGAAACTCCATTGAAATGAAAGTGAACTCAAGAGAAGAAATAGCTAATCTAAGTAAAAAATGACAAATGAAAAAAGACCGAGAACAGCATAGACTTGATATTTTTAAGAAACAGGTAACTAAGACCGGAGGCATTAAGAGAGCTGTAAAACTGTTAAAGGACAAGACAAACTGGATATCAAATATGAAGGATCGTTTTTGCGTGACAAAGGCCAAAAGACCAGATATATTATCGATAGCTAAAAAATTCTATAAAGACTTGTATTCCAGAAACAATAACATAGACGAAACTGATTTACAGAGTCACGAAAGTGTGCCATCTATCCTAGAAGAGGAGATAAACAAAGCCATAGAAACTCAGAAATCAAACAAAGCACCTGGACCTGACCTCATCAGCAATTAACTATTAATGGATTGTAAAAACGCCGTTGTACCCATACTGATACAAATTTTTAACGATGTATTACAGACCGAAACAATAACAACTCAGTGGACGAATTCTACGATAACAACTACAGACCTATCAGCCTAATGTCCAATATTTATAAGTTTTTGCAAAGGTTATTCTTCGTCGAATAACAAGAACTCTCGACGAGAATCAACCAAAAGAACAAGCTGGATTTAGGGCGGATTACTCAACACTAGATCACATTCATGCTGTGAGGCAAGTCTTTGAAAAAAATAGGGAACATAATGTACCATTCTACTGCTGTTTTATTGATTATAACAAGGCATTCGATCCAATCAGCACGAAAGCATCTGGCAAAGCTTAAAACATCAAGGAGTGGAGTATAAATACATTAGAATTTTGAAATATATATACGCAAACAGTACATCCAAAATAACACTGGAAAACAGGGCACAAAAATAAAAATAAATAGAGGAGTACGGCAAGAAGACCACCTTTCACCTAAACACTGCGGTTTTAGAAGATATTTTTCGCAAATTAAAATGGGTCCAATACGGTATAAATATAAATGGGGAACAGTTAACCAATCTAAGATTCGCTGACGATATCATTATATTCGCTATGTCAAGAATCCATCTCCAAGACATGCTAGTGGACGTAGAAATAGAAAGCCGCCTTGTTGCACTAACGGTGAATATTTCTAAAACCAAAGTCATGACAACCACGATCGAAGACACCATCTTACTTAATGGCAAACCCATCGAATATGTGAAGGAATACACCTACTTAGGCCAACTTATTTCAACAACTAAATCAATGACTAAAGAAATAGATACAAGGATAGGTAATGCTTGGAAAAGTTATTGGAGCTTAAAAGAAGTCATGAAAAACAAGGAAGTAGAAATGTTCGTCAAGAAAAAGTTGTACAATACATGTGTACAACCAGTCCTCACTTATGGCTGTCAGACTTGGGCCCTCACTCAAGCACAAAACGCCAAAATAAGAACCTGCCAGACAGCGATGGAAAGGAACATGCTCAATATCAGGAAAAGCGATAGAATAAGAAATAAGACAATAAGAAAGCGCACGAAAGTAGACGTAGTCATAACCAGGATACGTAAACTCAAGAGGAAATGGACAGGCCACATAATAAGACGTACTGAAAAAAGGAGTAAAACCTTAGTTTTTAGGTATCCCAGGAACGCAAAAAGGAAACGCGGAAGACAGTTTCGAAGATGGGATGATGACATAGCAGCAATAGCAGGGAAAGCGTGGACCAGGATGGCATTGGATAGAAGAGAATGGAAAGATTTGGAGGAGGCCTTTGCCAAAT
This sequence comes from Orthosia gothica, assembly GCA_949775005.1. Taxonomy (NCBI): domain Eukaryota; kingdom Metazoa; phylum Arthropoda; class Insecta; order Lepidoptera; family Noctuidae; genus Orthosia; species Orthosia gothica. Next base: position 1,574,305 of record OX459039.1, on the reverse strand, counting down.
ATGGGCAAACAGACCAAGTTGTCGATGTCGACTCACCAGAGTCATATTTTAAGTAAAATTATTGTGTCAAAATGTAAATGTGTCTCAATAAAGGCTTATATTATTATTATTAAATTCACAAGCTCTTTTTTATTGTTTTTTTAGCAGACGAAAAAAAAAGAAGGAGGTTCTCAATTTGACATGTATTATTATATTTTATGTGTAACCACGCGTAACTTTTTATATTGCCCGATTTCAAAAAATATTTTTTATTATTAAGAGTATACCTCAAAGTTGGACTCATTTAAATTTCAAAAATAATATCCACACCTAAAGATAGAAGAAAAAGGATTTATTGATAATTTGTCCACTGAATTTTTGGTTGTCGCTCCATTGCTAGCAACCTACGCACGATTGGCGCAATGGTTGAGCGATTGACTGCTGCGCTGCGTGTCGCGGGTTCGATTCCCGCACGGAACAAATATTTATATGACCTACAGATAGTTGTTCCGGCTCTGGGTGTCGTGTGAGTGTGTATGTGAGTTTATATGTTTGTAAAAGCACCCACGATACAGGAAGAAATTCCTAGTGTGGGGCATTATCTTTCTAATTACTAACTTAAATCGTAAAAGTGATTCTGCACAAATTAATATTGGCTACCTCGTTGATCTGCATTCGCAAGCGTTACTGAGATTTTGGGTTTTGAATTCCTGTGTCCGTCTAAGTGTCTTTGAGCTTTTCGACTGGCATTTCTTAGTAGCAGCTCAAAGTCTACGGTTTTAAAAAGGTTAATATGGGTCTTTTTTTTTTATTTGTTATAGGCTTGCGTTTGACCACTATCTCGCCTGATGTTAAGTGTTGATGTGGTTGAAGGTGAAAAACGCTTGCCTAGAAGTAACCCATTCACTCTTGACTTGAAGACCCCTAGGTTGTATCTTTCTGGCAACAAAGACGCAGGGAATTCACTCCTTAGCTCTACGCACAATGAAAGTATTTTCAAAAAGCTTTGTGCGACGAAAGTTGGTTGTACTACAGCTACACCTACACGTATACCCTTTCGGGAATACAGGCGTGAGGTTATATGTGTTATGAATATCGGTAATTTAGTGGAAAGACGGACAATTGCCTATATGTCTAACTTTTTGTTCGACTGTACAAAAGTATAGTTGCAGCTTGAGGATACAATATCAATTTTAAAGTCTACGTTCAAATTCCCTGGTTGATTTGATTTCAGACTGATATCTTCTGTTATATTCGACTGTAAGCCTATATTGTAGCTGTTCTTATCAGTTGATGACTAAGAAGGAAAAGATCAAAAAAATTAAATACGAAATATTGTCAAGAGCTGATAGAATCATCAAAGTAACCAAACTGATGCTTTGAAATGTTGGCAGCGAAGGGAACCGATGGCAATTTGGAGTAGGCCTACAGAAGCTATGACGACAAACTGCATAATATTTTGTGGAAGGCGGATAACCAGATGGCCTGTTAGGCCTATGGTCACACTCCTTTGCCGGACGTAGGTTTAGATAGTAGCGATAGTTTTTACTAGGTACTTTTGATTCGAGTTTTTACTACAATAGTGACTCATTGTAGGAAGCGCTACTTACATGCTTATAAAGTACACGTGAATTTCTAAACTAGTAATAACCATTCTTTTCAACAAAAAACATAAACACCAACCATTTTAAAATCCAAACACTCTGTATGATTACCTCTCTCCTTAACACCTGAGCAAATATTCCATAAAAATAAATAGTCACCAGTTCTCCGTAACGAAATTAAAGTTGGATGCAAAAGTGTAATTGCTAAAAAATCTCGGGGAGTTGGCACTCTGCCCAGCCCGCTTTCATTTGACTGGCTCGCTGATATTCATTCTAGTTGGGAGTACGTCTGATTAAGCACGGGCTAGTCAGCGCACCGCTAAACGAATTGAATGAAACCTCCCTCTAGGTGCGAGGGGGCAAGTTTCTTAGAGCTGATGGTTCAGTTTTAAAAGTTATCTGTATGTTTAAACCAACAATTAAATGCTTTTGGTATGCAAATCACAAGAGATCGGTTGGACTCATTTGGCTAAATTTTCATTTGTTTTCTTTTTTAATTTTATCTCCCAAAAACTCTATTCGAACTACATATTTCGTCCGGATACAATTTTTAGGGCAAATATGCTGACATGAATTCTCGAAATATTGGTTACTAGCTTTTGCCCGCGGCTTCGCACGCGTAGACTACATGCTTCTCCTTATCATATTTTAACTGTATGTAGAGAAAAAGTAAAAAATAATTATGATAAAAATAATGTAATATGAAAGTTTTTCTTAGGACAGTCTTATACTTAACTACTTTAAATCAATACGCATAAGTAAGTAATTAAATTATAGTATTGCCTTGTAAACAACATTTTAACCATTTTGTATGTCGGCGCCAATATCACCAGACTATTTGATGAGCTAACACGTGAACACGCTACATAGAACTGTCCATGGGAAAAGCAATTTTCCCTCAAATCAACACCAGCATACTTCCAAACCCAAACAACAACAACAACACAACACAAACAAACAAACATCCAAATTTTCATCCCCTATTTCACTCCCTTAGGGATGGAATTTCCAAAAATTCTTTCTTAGTGCTCACCTACACTACCAAAGGAACCTACATGCCAAGTTTAATGATTGAAGCTTCAGCCGTTTGAGCTGTGCGTTGATGGTCAGTGAGTGAGTCAGTCAGTCAGTCACTTTCTTCTTTTATATGTTTAGATTAATAATAATAATAGAAGAAGAAGATATTAATATGTTTAGATGTTTAAATAACATTTTAATCTTCAGCCGAAACCCAAAATTCGAAGAGCCGAAATTCAATCCTGACCGACTTTCATACAAACTTTCATCCCCTATTTCAGCCCCTTAGGGATGGAATTCACAGAAATCCTTTCTTAGTGGATGCCTTCACAGTATAAAGTATCCATGTGCAAAATTTCAAGTCTCTAGACGATTTCATTATTTCCATGACTTCATCCCCCTTTTTACCCTCATGGAGGTGGAATTTTCAAAATCCCTGAGAAACGTGAAAATTATTTTTTAATCTTCAGCCTAAACCCAAAATATGAAGTTCCTGACTTTAAAACTGACGGATTTTCATACAAACTTTCATCCCCTATTTCACGGCCTTAGGGGTGAAATTTCCAAAAATCCTTTCTGAGTGCTCACCTACACTACCAAAGGAACCTACATGCCAAGTTTCATGATTGAAGCTGCAGCCGTTTGGGCTGTGCGTTGATGGTCAGTGAGTGAGTGAGTCAGTCAGTCAGTCACTTTCTTGGTCAGCTATTTATAAAATGTTGATAAATGTCTGTTTTGACATATATACTGCCAACATTAAAAAAAAATATATGTGTGTTCTTTTTTGTATTTCAATGTTTTAACGATTTTATTTTGTGTTTTATAATGACCATGAATGGATATGATCTCTGAAATAAATGATTGGCATTTATTAAGTAACTAGCTGACCCGGCAAACTTTGTTTTGCCATAAAAAGACCAAACATTTATCTACCCTACCTACCCTACCTTATACTACCTACCCTACCCTACCCTACACTACCCTACACTACCCTACACTACCCTACACTACCCTACTCTACCCAACCCTACCCTACCCGACCCTACACTACCCTACATTACCCTACCCTACCCTATCCTACCCGACCCTACACTACCCTACATTACCCTACCCTACCCTACCCTACCCTACCCTACCCGACCCTACACTACCCTACACTATCCTACTCTACACTACCCTACCCTACACTACCCTACCCTACCCTACCCTACCCTACCCTACACTACCCTACACTACCCTACCCTACCCAACCCTACCCTACCCGACCCTACACTACCCTACATTACCCTACCCTACCCTATCCTACCCGACCCTACACTACCCTACATTACCCTACCCTACCCTACCCTACCCTACCCGACCCTACACTACCCTACACTATCCTACTCTACACTACCCTACCCTACACTACCCTACCCTACCCTACCCTACCCTACCCTACCCTACACTACCCTACACTACCCTACCCTACCCAACCCTACCCTACCCGACCCTACCCTACCCTACCCGACCCTACACTACCCTACACCATCCTACTCTACACTACCCTACCCTACACTACCCTACCCTACCCTACCCTACCCTACCCTACCCTACCCTACCCTATGTCCTTCTCCTGGCTCTAAACTACCTCCCTGCCAATTTTCAGCTAAATCGGTTCAGCCGTTCTTGAGTTATAAGTGAAGTAACTAACACGACTTTCTTTTATATATATAGATTTCTCGATATCGGTTGTCAATCCCATACAATTTTGCCTTTTTGACAATCGATATCGCCACGCTATCGAAATAATGAAAGAATAGAATAATATATGGTATAGAATGTCACTTGTCTAGGGCCTCTTGTGAGCAAATAAAACGTGACCCACATCCTACATATAATTTAATTCAACCAATCACCTGCAGACAGCGTAGAAAAATCACATCAGTCTGGGCTCCCACAGGGACCTACACTCGGCCTTCTTAAAGTTAGCAACAGGGTAATAGAAACGAGTATGATGAAGCACTTCCACGGTCAAAGTTTATACCGCCAACATACTTTCATAAAACATTCCTGGAGCATTTTGGGCTCACAATTATAAATACGCCAACAAACTCACACTAAGCAAAGTACTTCATGAAATATTCATAACATCACATCCAGTTTAGAAATTTCCGTTTTTATTTCATAAAAAAAGGTTTCGCGTTACAAACAAAATAAGGCTGTTAAGTCACTTTTAAAAAGGTTTGTAATGTTCACAGCAGCATTATAATTCGAGTTTAAGTCTCATATTAAAAAGTGAACAGGCTAGGGTATCAGTTTCATTATAACAGGGTTCTCTTTATTCAGGTTGATGTCAATGGCGACTAGAGGATTACTTTATGAGGTCGGGTAGCGGTGCTCTCTTTTCAGTAAATAATATACCTAGATACCTGTAACAAAGATCTCGGTGTACCTGCCCTTGCCATTATTATTAAGGTTTTCGGGCCCAGTCTTCAGGACTGAATATTTTCGAATTTATAAAGACCTTAAATTATTAATGAAAACTTATTTTTCTACTATACTATATACTATATAGAAAAGCGTAGCTGGACCTGCGTACTTTAACTGGTGTATAAATATGTACCTATATTTTTAATCCTTAATAACGCTAGGTTAGCTAAGAAACAAAGCATGTTTATTCTGAACTATCTTTTGCCTGCGGATTGGCCTGCGTGAATGTTTGTAACTAGTCCAAGGTCCTTCTTCAACATTTAAAAATAGACAGAATTACGTTCACATTGATAATAATTATTATGGATATATCCCGGCTGTAGTAGTAGCTCCATTGGATTATGTCTTGTACATTTCTAATCGAGCCGCTTCAGTTCGTGGTCGCCGGGTGGATCTAGGCTAAATTGCCTACACATTGGCATTACTGGTCATCTGGCCTAACTGGCCTGGCCTGGACTAGGTAACATGGTTTATAGGGGCAACGAAGAATGTTCTAATAAAATCTATCGTTTGTTGACCGAGGTTTAACTATCAAGAGAATTGAGGAACAGATTTTTAGAGAAAAAGTGCAATATTAACTTTCGTTTCGGAAGTCGGTGCTGGAAAATGATAAAACAAGAGGTACCACTGACTTCCGAACGAATGTTATTTTTGTTTTTTTTTTGTTTTCTCTCGCTTGGCCGGGCGTGGTTTCTGGCTATGGCTCCTCTGGGGGACCGCCTGTGCTCAGCGTGGGCCTCTGAGCGGCAGGTCTTGGTCGCCAGGATCGGGCGAAACCTGTCTCTGCAAGCAGCTGTGAGGGCCATGCTGGCAGAGACAGAAAATTGGAGAGAAATAGCCTTCTTCTCGGGATCGTGAGAGGGCCGATCTCGCTCGAAGATGAAGGCGTCGCGTCGGGGAGAAAACCGCCTAGATGCCTAAAACGCCGAATGCCCGCCTGCGTCACAAGCAGGTGGGACTTCGGGATCGCGGGTGGTCAGTTTGGGGACTCTGTCCACCCACCGAGTGACTTCAGGAAGGACGGCAGCACAGTGATCATGTACTGCCGTGCACAGCGTGGCTAAGGGGAGGCGATTCTTTCAGCCTCCCCAGGGATGTGCCTTAACAGGCGTTGAGCAGAGGGGGTTCCGGGGTGGTCTTTTAAGAGGTGACGGGCCCCTTCCAGGTGCTGATGGTGATCACCGGGGTGGTTTTAGTGAGGTAAAAAGCCCACATTCCCTGGTCTTTTCCCCAAAAGTCCAGAAGCTTTTTGAAGGTTTCCCCCGTAAACAAAAAAATAACTAGTAAAATTTCACAATTTAAAAAACCCCCAAATTTGTCTTGCGAAAACACCCCAATTCAAACAGTAAAATTCCCATAACTTTTGAAAGGCTGAACCAATTTTATTCAAACATAGCGAAGAACACTCTCGATAAAATTACCTTTCAAACAAAAAAAAACTAATTTGAAATCGGTTCATCCGTTTAGGCGCTATGATGCCACAGACAGACACACAGATACACAGCAACACACGTGAAACTTATAACACCCCTTTTTTCCGGCGGGGGTTAAAAAAAACGTCGTGGGTTCGAGCCCAGGCAGGCGCTTTACTTTGTGTAAATTATTTCTTCACCACTGCTCTCAAAACAGTGAAGGAAAACATCGTGAGGAAACCGGCATGTCCTTGAACCAATAATTCGAAGACATGTGACATCCACCAACCCACTCTGGGCCCGCGTGGTGGATTACGGCCCATTCCCTCTCACAGAGAGGAGGCCTGTGTCCCAGTAGTGGGAACATTAATACGCTGATGATGAGCATTCGTGGCGCATGAGTTACGCCCAGATTTTATAATAAAATCTTTTTAAAATGGAATTTTGGTCTTTTGAAAAGAAAAATACAAAATTTTCGCTATTTAATTGTCTATCTATTAGTGTTAGTCCATTAGTGGCATTAATTAATGAACACTTTACAAAGAGATGCATGCTATCAGTCATTATTTCTCATTATTATGTTTTTTTTGGAAGGAGATTAGTAAAACAGATACTTCATTAAAAAAAAAGAAATCTATCATTTTGGAATCAATATTATGAAGAAATTTAATGTTTTTTATAAGTTGATATTTCTTCATAAATAACGAGTAGAGCTCCTTAAAAATGCAAAAAAAAAGGGTGGCGTCTTAAGTAGAATTAATTGTTTTTAATATTAGACGATGTTCGATTCGAAATTTATCCGCTTGAAGAAGTTATCCGAATCAATAAACCTGTAGGTACGTTACTTAATAAAGTTTATTTTTCCTATATTCCTATTAAATATTTATCTCAAGCCATCTAGCACTATTGTTAGTATCGTGGACCGTATTGTACTTAGCTCATAAGAGATCTACTTAAGAGAAAGTTAAGATGAATGCTTCAGACAAAAGCCTTGAGGTGAGTCTCAGAGGGACACTTAAGTCTAAGAGAGGATTTATTATAGAATAGAATATTCTTTCTTATTCACATTAAGTACAAAGGATTAGATGTTTAGTCTCCTTATTTCATTAGATCAAGTGTTAGAAATGGAATTCTTCAATATAGAAAATATTCGTTTTAAGCAGTGGTTCAGCCCATGTGAAAGGCGAAAATAATTCAACAAAAATGTGAAAACCTGGATAAAAAGTATTCTATCTCCTAATCGAAATCCAGGCCACTTTTACCCTTTTGCCGAGTTTCTTCCACCAACCAATTTCTTCCCGTTGTACCGTTGAGGTACGATTGATAACAATCATACATACAGACCTTACTCAATTTTATGATATTAGTAGAATTTTCAATTGGCATTAAATTGTGTGTGCTGTTACCACATAAAATAGCCAATCTTCATTAGAATTGATCGGGCATCTCAGTGTAAAGCGTTTTGTTTTCTTAGGAGGCACAACAAATTTAATCAGAAGGAAAAGTGAGAGGAAATACAATTTACCTTTCCGACTTGGGTCAAGTGTACGTATAGGCAAACAGGAAGACTCGCCGCTACCAGGCATTCAGCGCTCGCAGGAAATTACTCTCTGTTTCTTTATTATTCGCTGCGTGTTTAGTGGGTTACCGGAGTAGCGGGGGATTGGGATCATTGGAGAGTTTCGTTTGGGAGTGGGTCAAGTGTATCAAGGACTGATTACTGTAAACCATCATAATACATAACGCCATGCTTGTATTTTAGGACTTCGTTAAAAATCTGGTAATTTTTCATAAAGCATAAATTAAGAGCAGTATCTAAACTTATTTTGATTATTACGCTTGTAATGTTGTTTTAAAAGTTTCACTAATTCTAGTAAATTTTGACTTGAATCTAGGTCGGCTTTTTTTGTTTGTTTCTCTTGTTTTTGTACAGCTTGGTAATAGTGATCAAATACTGTCATTATTTACTTGAATCTTTAACATGTCGTATATTTGAATAAAAGTTAAATAAACCTCCCCAAGCAATGAACTATGAATTCAAAAATACAAGAAACAAACGAAACAGGTCAACGACTCCACTCAACTTAAGTAGCGGAATCCAAGTAGCTGTCGCTGACATTTATGACAGCGCTCCTCAACTACAAAGATCTCGTCTTCAAAGAGGGTTCCGTAGATCGTTGATATGGATTGTTTGCTTGGGCTGCTTATAGCCGCTCAGTTGGACGACGAGTTAGCAAATACGTTAGATATATTAGTGTTTGGTTAAGAGATTGTGATTTGATCTCTAAGGTTGCAATCTTGAGTGAAATGAGGAATGGAGTAAGATAGTGTGATGGAAGTTTTATAATATAGCAATTTTCAGGCTATACTACGTATACACATAAAGTAGACTGAAAATTACACTATGGACGATTATTATTACGGAAAATAAAGTAACTTGAAAAAGTCCTTATTTTTCATGGTAGGTTTGCCTTGGTGTGACTATTTATTGGAGAGTATATACATATTTAAAACATTCGCAAATTTAAATAAGCTTCTCCATTACTGTAAAATATTCCAACTTTCAGGTCAATGCTTAGGATATGCCAAGCACGGAGGAATCTCTCATCCTTGAAATAACTGCGACAAGTGCAGTTTATCCTCACAGATAAAACGCTCTATTATAAAATTTATCCAGGAACGTATTGTAATTCATTCAGGAGCTCCCCCCAAATAACTTAAAAATAAATGAATCAAACATCTTAAAGAATTCAAGAAATGCAGATAAAAATGCCGCCATCATTTGTCATTCTCATAAAAACTGCTCAGATTTTCAGTTCCTGCATTAAATGTGGATAAAATAATATTAAAGTTACTGAGTTATGATGACCGAGGGTCTTTAAAACGTGCACAACTGCTACACTGATTGGAGAACGGTCTTAAGGGTCTTCCGCCGTTTCAGAGCCGACAACAGTTACTTTCTAAAGCATACTCCTTCCTCATTAACGGCTAGGTTAAAAGGTTTGAAATATATAAAATATTATTGATTCATGTACTTTATTTGTGGAGCATGATTTTTTCGTGTATCTAATAGTTTTGCTTTTAAAACACTAATTAACAACACGATATTTTTTCATTACTTTTGAATAATCCTCCAAAACGACTTGGATGTTTAAAAATATTTTTACACAGAAAAATTGATGGCTAGAATTCCTTCACTTAAATAGCATACAATGTAAATCAAAAAATATTTTTCAAACAAAACTGTCCAATATTTTCAATATTGATATTCTGGCTCTGAGCGCTCGCTCAGCACGGCCAGTACTGCGTTAACATTGGGGCATATATACGCCTTAATAACATGATTTTTTGAATTTGTTTTTCTTATATCACATTGAACAAACCTATATATGACCACCTCTAACCTCTATACTGTACCTATGTCTTATCTTTTTTATTTATTTATATAAAAATCAACCAATATTAACAGATATCACCGCTCATACAAGTTAAACATTTATCTATAGAACTAATACTAGAAAGATTATCAATCAATACATATATTAAGCCTGTAGAAAAGTAGTTTTTGTACATCGAAAATATTGCCAATAAAATAGCCAGGGTGTTAAATGATAACAAACAGAACCAATTTCAAGCATTTTTTGTCTGTTTATCTGTTTAATTGTTCACGCATCATGTAAAATTTACAAAACCAATGTAGTTAACTTTTATAAATAAAAAATGTGCGTAACTTGAAGTATGACTAAGATTTTGTTACATCGCAATCGATTAACTTAATAAAAGGTTAAAAGAATTTAAAGTGTTCAAGAAGTACAATATCACAATTCAGATAGTCGAACAGTTGAACTCCATATCGATACCTCTGTGCTTAAAGGGCGTATAGCACAAAAAAACATGCTATACGCCCTTTGAGCCCAGAGGTACCAATATTGGATAGAAAGTGGCGTTGTGCATTTGACGTTATTTTCTGAATGACGTTGTTAAGATTCTGCGCGTAGGAATGACCCTAGGCAATAAAATTGGTAGGTAGTAGCGACCACAGTCGATGGTAGGTAGGAAGGTAAGGAGGCTAGGTTAGGTAGGTGAGTAGGGTAGGGTAGGCAGTCGACGGAAGCGAAGCCATGGGCTCAGCTAGTAAACACATAAAATCATAATCTCTAGAAATAAGTACTGATCCGATTCTTTCACCCACTATAGACCATAGGGAAAAGCTAGTAGTTTAAAAAAATACCCACATTTCGAAAATATTGAAATTATTGACTTAGTTACGTAATAATTTAGGTTTCAGTTGACAGTCTTATCCATTCATAAAACATTTTAACAGTCGGGCAGTACAAAGCACACAATGTAGACCCTGTTCCACCACACGTTAGAAATGTACATATATAGGTGTACGTCTGCTTGAATGATATGTAACCGAAACATAAACGACGTGGTATAAATGAGGTTCTTCAAAGCGAGAGTAAACCTTGTCTCAGTATTATTATTTCCTCAATTTATTTACTCAACATCATTCAAATACACCATGACTGACTGACACTTTCTGACTAATTTATAATGTCCAAATAATCCACCTTCTCATGAGCAAAACCACGGGCACAGCTAGTGAGTTAAATAACAATCCGTTGGCCTCGTCATAAGAACCAGTCATGAGTTTCAAAACAGATTAACTGAAATATCATTTCACACCGATAATTTCCACCCCTATAACGCAAATTAGGCATACACTATCCTCATTCCACTTGACTTGATAAAGCCATAATATTAATGCTAAACTTGACATCGTGTCGTGTCGTGTCGAGTGACGTCATAAGATAGTATCCATAAATAGGTGTGTGAAGTGGAGATATCTATTAGTGATGAGCATCCGTGTGAAATTGACTTTAATATGATGGCAAGTGGTGGATGGTTTATAACATTAAGACTTTATTCCCTGAAGGGTTATGCAGAAATGTCAACACAATAACTCGTTTGCCGTCCTGAACCCCTTATCAAGCGTCTTTCGATGACCTCTTCCTGACCTCCTCGTTCGTCTATAGCAAGCGATAATACTAAACTTGAGATCTTGGTTTCGATATTTTTCAAATGCAGCTCACGATGTCTTGATTTGTGCCGGGTTCATTTCGTTTTCTATTACAGAAATAGGTCTTAAGGTTCTTAGGTGTACTACGGAGTTCAGGGCTAGTAATGCGACGTGCGCTTACAATTCGTATTTTGCAATACTTTACATTGAAACATCTGATCTTTCGAAAACAAAATCCTCGAAACATTTTCTTCAAGTCCAATATCTTTTAAGTACATCTAAACTATTCACGAATAAAAGCCTGATTTCATTGAAAAGAGATATTGAAATAATATAATGTCCTTTATTGAGTGTGTGCTGATACACTCATGATCCTCAATTCAGAAGGTATCTTCTAGCCGTGTCCACAAATTTCTATCACGAGCCACTCTCCTCCGGTTTGAGTTCATTAAACGCAACAAATAAGAAGATGGGAGGATGAACTAACACAAACAGTAGGCTTCAACTGGAGGAGAGTAGCTCTGACAGGAAAAGAGATACAAAGCAATTAAGTTCTAAGGGAACGGAGCGATTTTATCGCTAATAGCAATATCTTCTCGACAGCCGCGAATCGATTGGTATCTGAACTCAGCGGAATTAAGCTGCTTGTCTGCCTTTCCATTAAACCACAATATCTGAACCACAAATAATTAAAATGGTTTGTTGTTTGTGAGGGCTAGAGCTCCGGACAACGTGACATTCAGAATTACCCTCTTATCTTCTCGATAGAGCTGTCAATATCAAACATTTGTAACATTTCAATTATTGCTATCGCTGATTATGTCACTTTTAGGCTTATTAGGTATATAGTAAATTATTTAATTATACTACACACTAGCGTGGCTCAGTTGATCCCGTAAAAATGCTTGTTTCCCGTGTATTATTTTTTTATTGGATCGTCAACAGAACAGTTGCATGACATGGTGACTATGGTGAATGAATTATTTAAGTTGAAAGGGATGAATATGAAATAATGTGAACAAGATGAAAGATCGGAAGGAAGGAACGATCGCATGCGTTCTATTGTTTCTGCCAACTCCCGTGAGAAAAAGACTTCAGGTTGTACGTACGCATATGTCCTATAAACCACGGCAGAAAAGCCGCGGGCAAAGCTACTTCCCAATATACACCTTACCCATCAAGCAATATCTCACCAGCTTTACTTACCTTCTCGTCTACCCTGCTGAAAGTTATGGCGTAATTATAACACATATTATGTATGTCGATGGCAGCTGCCTTCAATATAACTAGCAGTGTACCTTGCTACCGGGCGCCGGGCGGCCTTTCGTAAACGAACCTTGTTTGCAAGGCTGCCGGAAATTGTGATATTAGCTTTTCGGATTGTGGACGGAAAAATGTAAAGGTGGCTTTAGGCATGTGTTTTTAGAGTTTCCGTGATGTTTTGTGTGGTGCTGAAAAAGCTGTCTTGTAATTTTATAATAGGTGTTTCGTGCATTGAAAATTTTCTACAGTTGTTGTTTCTTCCGACGGCGGGTTGATGTTAGTCGTGCGTGTTGCACATTGTTTCTGTGTGCTCAAGTGATACTGAGCGCTCCCGAGCACAGCAACGCACACAGCAACAATGTGCATGTGCACTTAAACACACGACTAAGACCAACCCGCCGTCGTGAGATAGAACATGTCTGTACTGATCTTGCTGTGGCTATGAATATACCTAGAACCTTCGTATCGTACATTCTTAGTTGTAGGTCACCCCATTCGGGTAGGGCTTGAGAAAACTAACATCAGATTGATATTTTCAGTGCCTTTTGACAAATCTAGAACTTTCATATCGTACATATTCGTTGGGCGTACGCGTTCGAGCTCGAGAGATGTAACTAGGTACATATTGGTATTTGCAGTACCCGTTGGCAAAGCAATTGGAGTTTTTTCAAACCTCTTGAATGGTAAATCTCTGGGTTTATGAAAAGGTATTGCTTACCCCCAGTGGCTACAAGGTCATTCATCATTACTTACATTCCGAATTAAACATCTTCTTCTCAGGCTTTTTTCCTTCCATTGTCCTATCACGCCATCATTCAATCAAATTCCATTCAATTCCCGAATTAAATATATTAAAGAACTTATAAATTATGAACGCCTTCTAACTTAAAAGCAAAGGCTAACGCAGCCTTCCAATTCACAAGTAGATTTACATTTAATATGAATAACAATAGCTTATCAATCTGCCTACCATTTTCTCAAATATGTTGGAGCCTGCTTCCAGTCTAATCGGCTTCAGCTATGTTTTTTGCATTAAGTGACCGCCTATCTGATCTCTACAACCCAGTAATACCCCTTGGCAAGTCTGGCAGATTTTATGCCTTCCGACTACCATAATAACTGTCAAAGATTTTCAAATAACAGCAGGGTCCAACTGCTTAACGTGCTTTTCAAGGCACCGCGGAGTTGCAGTATGTATGGGATGGTCAACTAACCACGGACCGAACTCGACAAGTGTTGCTTAACCTGATAACCTCCTTTTTTATTCGGTTAATAATAGACCCATGATGCTGTTATAATTTAGCCACAAGCTCCGCAATAACTTTAGGTACTGAGAAGCTAAATTAGCCCTTAGTTACTCCAAAATGTTCAATATTATGAGACATATTACCCTATTTCTGTACTCAAATAATTATATATGGGTGGCACAGCCTGCCAGAGACGCCGCACTGACCGAGAGGTCGTAAGATTGAACCCGGCCGAACCGGAGCGACCCCAGAGCCTTGATTATTGATGGGGCTAACTGGAATATTAGCAATATGCGTCACACGTTATTATTCATGGCACTCAACTATACCGGAACGAATACAAGAGATATAACACAATAGAACAAGCTGTAAATACTGAAATTCTACCCATTGTATCAAAAACGAATTACATTTTTATTTAAAAACAGAATCTAAATCTTTTCATTGAGTTTATGTGTTTTAGGTAAAATTAATTAACAGCGCTGCTTTCTAACAACGAAAAAGTATTAAAAATATCTAAAATAATGTATATTTTTTCCAACAATGTTATCCGATAGTCAATTAATGGAAAAATTCGGCAAACCAACAATACCTTTACAGAATAGGGCTTAAATAAAAGAGTTCGTCGATAACGTTTTCCTTGGCGGCCAGGGAGCGGCTTTTTATTTTGTTTCTGAATAATCTTGTACGCGGCCCGGTTTGGGGTTCCACAGAGAAACAAAGAACCTTTTTAATTACAACGTGTCCGTTCGAGCGTGTGACATGTTTCACTTCGGCGTCCGGTTTATGTCCGAAAAGGACCTTTTTTATATCCATCGTTGCGTAATGTGGTAATGTTTTTTATTTAAGCTAAACATTTCTCTTTTGCTAAGCTATAAAGCCTACTTTTCTACATTTACAAAAGTTAGTATATTTTTTTTATTGTTCTTTATATGGGTTAATGAATGTACGAGCTGATATACATAACTGCAGATAATTTGGTTTTGTGATCTGTAAGCCTAATTAATGCCAAGTATAGTAATTTCTTCAATATGTCTTCTCTCTGTGGGACACTTCACTGCAAGAAGATTCTACCCGTTAGGGAGTCATAGGAGGATTAAAAGTTTCATGCAAGCAAACTCTCTGGTAACAGAGATTCAATTATTTGTAAACACAGCCAAATTCGAAAATCAGTGACCCTCACCGAGTATTTATTCAACCGAAAATTTGCAATTTATTTATTCTTAACAAAAGCAAAATGGTCAGTAATTATACTGATTATGTGTTTTATAGTTTGGTAAATAATGGCTGAATGTGCAGTTCTGTAAATCTACTCTTCTGGTTAAATGAGCAACTAGCTTTTAACACTAATTAACTATTCAATTTGCATAACCATTATAAAATTATGGATTTTGGTACTTTGTTACTACTCCACGAAACCAAATAAAAATGCGAGGTGCAGGTGCTATGTGCCATGTTGTAAGTTTGGGTATGTTTCATCGTGTTTTAGGGTTCCGTACCCAAAGGGAAAAACGGGACCCTATTACAAAGAGTCCGCGATCCGTCTGTCTGTGTTTGTCCATCTGTCACCAGGTTGTATCTCTTGAACCGTGATAGCTAGACAGTTGACATTTTCACAGATGATGTATTTCTGTTGCTGCTATGACAACAAATACTAAAAACAGAATAAAATTAATATTTAATTGGGCTCCCATACAACAAAGGTGATTATTTTGCCGTATTTCGCGATAGTGGTACGGAACCCGTGCATGAGTCCGCTCGCACTTGGCCGGTTTTTATACCCCTAGCTGTAAATACTAGAACTTTTGCCGCATTGTAATTATAGTTTCGGCATCTGCACGATCTCTAACGGTATCGGACCGAGTTATGAAGAAAAAAGATAGGTTTGCTAGATGAGCAAATCATCTCATCTACCTAGGGTACCATCATACACACAAACAAAAGAAAAAAAAGTCAAAATAGACGCCTGGACTGATTTGGAAAATTCTGCTTTTGTTTGAAAGGTGTTCTTGCCAGGTGGTTCCATGGGTATCAGGTCAGGATATGATTATGGGACCCTGGAGAAATTGAGTGAGCTCCTCAAATATTATAGCGATTTTGGTATTTTTATCAACATTGCAAGCACTTGCGCTCAGAAAGTATCATTTGGTGAAGTGGAACTGATAAAGAAGACCACAGAGGGTCACTGGAATTGTTTACTAATAAGTAATAAAAAATAATAAAATAAAATGTTTATTTCAATTACATAAAGCATTAACATAGTTGATGTGGAGATCACCTTTTAAGCAAGAAGATGCTTGTGATAGGTGACTCCGCTCTTCCACTTAACATTATACAGTGTATGCAATTGTAAACAGGAAACCAAAATAAAATAATAAAATAATGATAAAGAAATAATCATAATAATAAAAGAAAATACAAAAGGGAGTGCGCTTGTGTGAATTGTGCAAGTAGGTTTTGAGTGTGTGTGTAATAGTGTCAGTATGCGTGCGTGAATGTGTATAGTTGTGTGAGTGTAGAACTGTAGATTTTATTTATGTTAAATTTGATTGCCTGCATATAGATATAAGTTTATGTTTTAGCTAGGTTAAGTTCTACGCTTAGGTTAGCCCTGCGACAGTGTCTTGGGATCGGAGGGAGCCAGGAACAGCTTCCTCCACTAACGATTTCGTTACTGAGGACTTATTTGTTATAGGACAGATTAAGGAAGCGATGTTACCATGGCCTCAATGTCGTCATAGGTTTTAGTCTTAAGCCATTCAGTCACAACCAATTTACAGTCACGGAGTTTCAGAGGATAGACGTGTAGTTCCTTATTTAATAGATTGTATAAGTGGGAAGATTGCCTTGTATACTGCCTCTTGGCAAAAACTGATCTAATTGGGACAGTTGGCGCGACTAAGTAGCGTCGTCTGCCACTCATACCCGGCTTTATGGGATCATACGGAAGGGATTTGTGTTTTCTCAGGATAAGATGCAGTATGTAAAGTTTCCTTACAGAAAGAAGGTCAGAGGTTAGGTAAAGGCTTTGGGTCGGGAACCTAAAGGGTTTAAAGAGCATAACCTTAATCAAAGATCGCTGCGCCCTCTCAAGTTCCAAAAATTTAATTTTTGTTGTCCCACCCCAGCATGGCAAACAGTACGTAAGAATCGATTGGGCCAGCGATAAGTAGACTTTGTGCAAAAGATTCTATGAAGCAATGTGTCGCAATGTTTTAAAAGTCCATATTAATTTCCTAGCCCTTTTCATGATCAGTTCAGTATGCATGTGCCAGGACAGGCGCTGGTCAATCATGATGCCCAGATATTTAGTATACTGTAACCTGTCAATATTTGTACAAGAGCAGTCAGGAATTGGGGGGTTGGCACAGTAGTGGATCTTTATTTGGAATTCGAGTGGTGGTTGAGTGTTTGCATACTTGGTGAAACATATGTAGTTGGACTTGAAGGAATTTAGCGTGAGGAGGTTATATTTGAGCCAAGTATGTCACGGGTATTAAGATATCTCAAATAGTTAACAGACTTATAAATGATTGATATCGACAATAGGACCATCGAGCTAATCTGATGATGAAGCCGGAAGGTAGGCACTGCAACTCCAAAGTAAAACAATGTATCCTAATCGTGTTTGGGCTTATTGGAATTGTTGTGAGATGTACTTTGTCACCACCAATCCAAACCACCTATTAACGTCTGGGAGGAACTTTTGTCCGAATGGCAATGTAGGTGGGATAATTCCATCAAGGGCCGACACCTCCACCAATTCCTTCCATCCATTCGCTTGCGGCTGGCCAGCACGTGGCTGGAAGTGGATCACTGTGTTGCCCAATTTCTCACGGGACATGGTAACTTTAAAACTAAATTATTTTCTTTCAAGCTCGTTGCCCCGCCTTTATGTCAGTGTTCTACATCAGACTGCGAATACGTACAATCTGCACATCACATCTTATGGAAGTGTATTCTTTGGCAGAATTAACGTAATATTATGTTGAATAATGTACAGACTGCATCAGGAGTTGTTTACTATACGGACCTTGTGGAAACTAGAACAAATTTACGTGCGTTCAAGCGTTTTGCCATACCTATTATTGGAATCAAATATAACAGCTCACAATGTTAGGATCCATTAATATGTATTAATGGGTCCTAACATTGTGATATGAGAGGCCTTTATCAAGATCCAATGCACCTTTAGTAGCCTCTGTACACAGTTCAGAAAATGAGCTCAAAGAACTGCATAAAACCTTGTGTCATCCTGGAGTAACAAGAATGCTTCACTGGGTTCGAAGCAAAAATTTAGCTTATTCCACAGAAGAGATAAAACGTATTACGGCGAATTGTCCTATTAGATATGTGCAGAAGTGAAACCTCGTTTCCAACAAAACACAGGCAAACTAATAAAAACGATGGCCCCGTTCGAAAGAATATCGATAGACTTTAAAGGTCCACTTCCCTCAGATGGCACTGGGAACAATCGATATATCCTAACGATTGTGGACGAATATTCTCGATTCCCATTTGCATATCCCTGCTCAGACTTGAGCACGGACACGGTAATTAATAAACTGACTGATCTGTTTTCTCTATTTTGAATGCCAACTTACGTACACTCAGATCGTGGTACTTCTTTTCTTTCAAAAGAGATGAAAGACATTCTTCACCAGTAATGCATTGCTACGAGCTACACTACACCGTACAATCCTCAGGGTAATGGACAAACGGAGAGATACAATGGAATTATTTGGCGAACAGTACAATTGGATTTGAAAAGCCGTGATCTGCCTATAACCAAATGGGTGTCAGTTTTAACTCAGGCTCTGCATTCTATAAGATCACTTCTTTGCACGGCTACAAACAGTACACCCCATGAGCGGATGTTCTCTCACGCCAGGAGATCCTCAAGTTGCCAGTTGATGCCTACATGGCTAAACGTCCCAGGGAAGGTATTAATGCGAAAACATGATCGAACCAGCAAATATGATCCACTGGTTGAAGAAGTAGAGACTCTGGAAATTAACCCTCAACATTCTCGTGTGCGCTTGAGCAGTGGTAGAGAAGTTGTCGTTTAATCGACGCCTAGCTCCTGCTGGAGAATCATTAGAAATGGATGAAGCTGATTCCAATGATGACGACGAATTCATCGATGCAGTCGATCGTAACACAGATGGCCAAAATGAAATGGTCCAGCCACAGAACATTACGCCGGAGACGACTCTGCGTCGTTCTGAAAGAGTACGACGACCGCCTGCTCATCTTTCTGACTACGTGGCACTATAAATAAGCCCAGGCGAAAGTAGTAATATATTATTAACTCCTTGGTCAACATTGAACGTCTTAAAAGAAAAAGAAGAAACTTTATTGTCAGGATTGATTGTGTCATTGTAAAAAATGTTGAATTTTGTTAAATAAAACCTAATTATTGCGGGTATATTCTTTTACTTCAATGTGCCTTGAGTAATGATTGTTGAGCGTAAAAAAATGATAATAAGGCCCCTTGACAAAGTGACATTATATCAGCGATACATAACGATTGTCAAAAATCCAAAATATATACGAGATGAATCGTCTTAGAGTTAAACTGATATATAAGCTATGTTTCTGTAAAGTTTCATCAAAATCCGTTCATTAGTTTTGCGTGAAAGAGAAAAACAAAAAAAAAATAAACATCCATCCATCTTTACAAACTTTTACGTTTATAATAGTATACTATTATAAACCTGTAATTATTTCAACATCTTTGTAGAATACAAGCGTGATATAGAAAGAAAGAAAGAAAGAAAGAAAGAAAAATATTTATTTGTGACCCGCACAGGAGACACGAGAAAATAAGCATACACTTAAACAATAATAAAATAAAAACCCTGTGCGAGACCAAAAAGGCTCCTATCTCAGCATGTGCAGCGATATCCAAAAAAGTAATAACGCTGCGCTGATATTCTGATAGGGCCTACTGTTGATGCCACGGACACACTAACGGAAACAGGACTTATATAATAAAATAAAATAGAATAATATGTAAATAACAAACAAAATAGAACGAAACACTGAATGTGGGTCAACGTATGTGTAAGTATAATATATATATATACAAACGCGATGCTCAAAGATCTTTTGTCGAAACCGTAGACAACCGACAGAGCGCGCGCAAAGAGTGGTTTAATAAAAATAAAAAAAATACGGAAGAAAATAGAAATCTATGGTCGGCTGTCAAAAGACAAATATTATGTAAGTTTTGTTGTTTTGTTGATATAACGTATGCATGTTTCATCCTTAACGTAGGAAATGTTTTATAGTACTTAAACCACGTAGCTTGCTACATTTTAACATATATTCCGTTACGGGTTAAATGCAGACATTAATTCTAATTTAAAGCGACGCAGAGGCGCCTCTACCTACACGACTCCTGCTTTTAACTGAAATATGAATTTTCATTATTGGTAAAATTGCTTAATGGGAATTAATGAGGATATATTTTATAGCCTGGCGACTAATGAAGGCAGGTAACGTATTTACATTTTTAATTGTATTACGTTCTTTTGCGTATTTAAACGTAATAAAAAGATGATAAAATAGACTGGCCTTTTCTTCGGCCTAAGAATCAGCATTCCCACTCAAAGTTGCAATGCTGCCAGTATTCTGGAGTCTGGACAACTTTCCCATTGACAGCGATGGGGACATCTTTTTTTGCCCCGTTTTCCCGTTTTATACGCACTTGTTTAAATAATTTTATATATATTTAAGCCAACTCGCAGAGGCCTTGTTAGATAATATTTATCATAATATGTGACAGTTTTATTATTACACTATATGAATATTTAATTAATGAACATACTTTTCAATTTTTTAAATATTAGCTTATCAATATAAAATAAAAACACATTTAAAATATAAAAAAGAGTAGCCCACCGGTATCGGGAACAGGGTCCAAGCTACCGGTGGTCAGGGATCCTGAGAGAAATTATTTCATCACCACTGCTCTCAAATCGGTGAAGGAACTGATCGTGAGGAAACCGGCATGTCTTAGAACCAAAAATTAAAAGACATGTGACATCCACCAACACGCACTGGGCCTGCGAGGTAGATTACGGCCTATTCTCTCTCTCAGAGAGGTGACGTGTGTCTCAAAAGTGGGCACATTATAAGGCTGATGATGATGATGATAATCAGTTTTTATATAAATGTACTAATTTATTTATTAGCATGTATTATATATTTTAGAGTTCTCAGTATATGAAGAGGCCTTTTCCCTGCTGTGGAACAGTTACAGGCTGGCATTATAGTATTATTAATATTTTATTAAATAATATCTCAGAAAGGACCGTTAGAATTGTTATACAAATTCGATAGGTATTTGTAAGAAATAAAAGCCCTCTAAACAATGGACTAACAACCAGAGATCACCATCTGGGTTAGATTCAATTGTTTACAGAAAAATAACGTTTTAAATGAGAAATATTATCCTACCATACAATCTTCGATCAATAATACACATAATTGCTTATAATGTTTACAAATTGAGTGAGAGTGAACCAACATATAGTCTCACAGCAAACATTGTTTACAAGATATCAATGCTATTCTCATACCCACACTAAAAGTATAAAATATCTCAAAACAAAGATTAATTATTACCTACACTATACGTAGTTTGTAGAGTACCACATCGTGATGTGTACAAACAAAGTGTCGTTAAGACCGAAATTAATTGGTCCTAATGAGAGTTAAAATATCGTCTGAAAAATTGTGAAAGAAAGTACATCCCCGTGAAGCGTCACTTACTTATCCTCTCCTCTCACAACTAGAGAATTTGTCTAAAACTCCCAAGATCTTTCTTCAAATCACAATATAGCACAGTATTCCACAATTACACGTTGAAATAATAACAAATTAGAATAAATCCCGCGTAAAAAGTTTGCAAAAACTTTTCATTACACTCGCACTTAAAAAATATTTCACCGACACACAAATTCCTAATATCCGAGGTATTTAAAAAATCAGCTTAGAACAACCGAAAAATTTCTCTATTGTAAACAATTTAGCTGTCACTTAACCTCGTCCTAAGACGTTCGTTCGAATTTCGAATATGATTCAAAATTGAATATTATTTTGAGCGGGTATGAGGTTCGATATTTTTAAAGAGGATTTATGTTCGTTTAGAAAAATGTTGTGTTTGAAAATAGAAGTTTTTAGTGACGTACCTTGGTCGCGAGGGATATTCGTCGCCTGTGGCATGAGGACGTCTATCGCACACCGGTTGCGCGCGGATACTGTCAGCTGCTTCTACTGGCTGGTTTCGGCGGGATTCTCACGGCGTGAGGGAGGCGACTATCGACATACTTGACCGCATGAACTATCGATAAGTATATCTGCGCCTAATTTAATTGTTATTATGACTAAAATTAATGTAAATCGTCATTATTTACTTTGTTTGTAACAGTCATGCCGTTGGATCTGTTGAACATCGAAAATATTTTATATTTGCGACCATGCTTATGTGTGTGTTATTACAAAAATATAACAGTGTTATTCGCTTAAATAAAATCTGAAAAAAAAAAAAATATTTTTATTAAGTAAATAATAAAAATGCTGCTTAAATGAGAGTGTCGACAGTGTCCCACCCAATCTTCAAGACGCCCGAAAATTCGATAGGCGAAGTTTCACGCACAAAAACATCGAGTCTAACATCACTACTGGAGAACGCATGCGCGGTACGTTTCCCCAGCGATTGCCCAGCAAAATAACCACGTTGATTGATTCTGCAACTTGTGCGCAGGTTAACTCTACACGTGCGTAAGCCACCAATTCTTTCAGAACTACCCAACGCCCCGCTTACCACCGAAAACAGAGGCTAAGGGGGTGTTTAGACAAAAATGACGGTTCTTCTTAGAGTGGCCGTTCTTATCTGGGCTCGGTTGTTTTAAATGGTACACGCAAGTTTCGCGCGCGGGTTTTTCTTTCGGTTATTTTTCCTTTTCGTTGTGGAAATTTGGCGTTGGCACATAGAATTTTGTCAGTACATTTTCTTATCAATGGGATATAATTATTTAGCTGCATGCATAGTAATTACGTACCTACATCACTATTTAAAATGATTTTATATTATTAGGGTATGTAGGGGGTTGGGGTTGTAAAGATCAGGGGGGTGACCACAAGCTCTTAGAGTAAGGTTATTTTGAGTGTGTGTAAGGGACAGATGTATATGACGTGTATACATCTGTCACTTACTCGATCTCAAAATAACCTTACTCTAAGAGCTTGTGGTCACCCCCCAGATGTACAAATTTTCTTCATAAAGCTGAATTTTGGCAGGTGGTAGTATAAAGATAGTAAACGTTAGTTAAGAAAGGATTTTTGTAAATTCGAATTTTAAGGGCGTAAATGGGTAATGGGTCAAAGGGGTGGCCAATGGCCATAACAAAGCAGTCAAGAGGCCGATTTTAATTAAAACTAAAACTGCAACATTGGATATTTCTCACCCTGTTTGTCGACAACCACAATTGATTGACAAAATCTATATTAACGCGGGCGAAGCTGCGGGTAACAGCTAGTTATGAATAATGCCGTATTAATCGCTTGGTCATAACATTTATACATAAGTATTTAACAAAACAAACATAATATCTAACTATTATGAAGATATGGATTGTAATTTGGCGCGGTTATTGCCTCTTGCGGGTAACTGAAGGGTAGTTCTAAAGACGGAAACACAATTACGTGTCGTGGCGTGGCGTGGTGCCTTCTGACGCAGTTGATTGGCTACAAAACTCTTTGTGTTATGACGTAGGTTGAAACAGAGTCGTTTGATTGGTGAATCCCGCGCCACGCCACGTAAGTGTAGCACAACAACAAAGAAGCGTTTAGCTTGTGGCAGCCACCGGCGTCAACCGTGTGCGATGAGTCCATACAAAATGTATGAAAACTACAGGAAATATGCCGACGGCGGCGTTTTGTTGTGGTGGCCGGTGGCCCCGTGTGCGGGGACTCTTAGTGAGGTTCCGCTTTTATAACCCATCAAAAAAGTAACATGTAAAAAACACAAACCTCGCGGTGCAGTTCTTCCACCACAAAAAGTAGTGAGATCGAATGTAAAACCAAGTCGGATAATTTAATCAGTAGTTTACTTATTAATTACGTTACAAACACACACATTAACCGTCTTAGTTTTACTTTTACATCCCCACTTCGCGTCGTTTTCTTCATTACTGAGAGTCGTGCCTCCCCCGCCGCATCAGTTTCGCCCGTACGATTTCCCTCCATCTGCTGCGATCCTTGGCTTTATGAAGGGTATTGTGGAAGTTGATGTTCAGAGAAGATCGTATTTGGTACGACCATCTCATGGGACTGCGTCCTCTGGAACGTTTGCCATCTACCTTGCTTGACTACTCTCAGATTAAATAAAAAGTCAAGATGGAACGTTGCAAACAACAAAGTGAAGCCGGTTCAAACTATGCCTTGCCGTATAAATACACAATTACACGCGCACACGTACAACGAAACTACCCCTTAGCTTGTCAGTTGAACTTTATTATTGGATCTGTAGAGCTCGAATGACAAGCTAAGGCGTAATTTCATTGTATGTGAGTGTGTGTAATTGTGTATTCGTACGGCAAGGCACAGTTTGTACCGGCGTCACTTTGTTGTTTGCAACGTTCCATCTCTAATTTAAAAAGAACACGTAGTACTATAACTATACCACTGCCTAATACAACGGGAATTACAGATGTGAAACTATGACGTAATGTTATGTCCTTTACGAGAGTTTATAGTCGTTACAGACTTCCAACATATATTAAAAATAAACTGCCCTTCTGACATCAGCACCGGAGAGTGACCTGTTTGCTGGGAGATGTATAGACGTAGTGTCGTGAATGTTTAAGTTATTGTGAGAAGATGGATAAAAGATAGAATCTATACTAATATTATAAAGCTGAAGAGTTTGTTTGTTTGTTTGAACGCGCTAATCTCAGGAACTACTGGTTGGAATTGAAAAATTCTTTTTGTGTTGGATAGTCCATTTATTGAGGAAGGTTATAGGCTATATAACATCACGCTACGACCAATAGAAGCCGAGCATAAATGAAAAATATTGCAAAAACGGGCAAAGATATTCGTTTTTGAGAGCTTCCATTGCGTGCGCTGCTTAAACGGTTTAAGTTACGCAAATATCATGTATGATGGAAATGTTCCTCTTTAAAAGTTCTACAAAAAAGTCCGCGAGAGCATATGTCTATCTTTTAAGATTGACTCACAATAGCAACTTTTATGTTCTAAATTTTAATTAGATCGCCGCTGCCGGTAGAAACAAAAGTTGGTTACATTCGTATAGTAGTATTTTATTTCTGATTCAAGTAAATAGTTCAACGAGTTGGTAGGTAGGTAGAGTAGGGTAGGGTAGGGTAGGGTAGGGTAGTGTAGGGTAGTGTAGGGTAGTGTAGGGTAGTGTAGGGTAGTGTAGGGTAGTGTAGGGTAGTGTAGGGTCGGGTAGGGTAGGGTAGGGTACGGTAGGGTAAGGTAGGGTAGGGTAGGGTAGTGTAGGGTAGGGTAGGGTAGGGTAGGGTAGTGTAGGGTAGGGTAGGGTAGGGTAGTGTAGGGTAGGGTAGTGTAGTGTAGAGTCGGGAAGGGTAGGGTCGGGTAGGGTTGGGTAGGGTAGGGTAGTGTAGGGTAGTGTAGGGTAGGGTAGGGTAGTGTAGGCTAGGGTAGGGTAGGGTAGTGTAGGGTGGTGTAGAGTCGGGTAGGGTAGGGTAGGGTAGTGTAGGGTAGGGTAGGGTAGGTAGTGTAAGGTAGGGTAGATAAATGTTTGGACTTTTTATGGCAAAACAAAGTTTGCTGGGTCAGCTAGTAGTATATAATTGTATGTCTTCGTTATAGATTTTTACGTCTGTAATGCTTTTTTTGTTGTTGTTATTTTCTGTTTTTTTTTTCTTTTTGTATTTTTTCTTCTATGTTTTTGTTATATCGTGTGTAATAATTAGTTTTTATTTGTATATAGAAATATTTAATTTCTATTATTCGTTTTAGTGTTTTTTTGTTATTTGCATTGTATAACGCCTTAGGTGTGGCCTGTAAAGTTATACATGTATACTTAAATAAATAATGTTTGTTTAAATAATTACATCTCTTTCACAATTCTCCTGTAAACAAAAAGTTCAAGAAAACTAGATCGCGGCCATTACCTTGATCACTTATAAAGTGTATCTGTGTTCTCTCCCCTCCTCCCCCACTTCTGCTTGATAGAACTTCTTATGAACTTCATTGTGTTATTCTATTTTCCGCTGAATGATTTCCCACTTTCTTGGGGATTACTCTCAGGGGGTGGATGTGTGACGGACGGGTCTGAAAATACGATGGTTCGGGTGGCTGCGTTCAGTATTATGATTCAATATGAATTTGGTTAAAGTCAATTTGATGGTAGACAATGGGACTATACTGTTTAATTGTACACCATAAAAACATGAGCAAAGTGAACATAATTCATGTATACAGGTAAAACTTTGCCTATCTGTCCAGAATCAATACAGTCGTAATTTTCCTGTTGGGTAATTGTGTACTTATTTAAAGTATAATTAAATGATTAAACGAACTTACCTTAAGTGAAGTTCTATCATAATTATACGCAACTCCTTCTCCGAGACAGGTCTCCCATCCCGTCCCTACTGAAGTTCTTCCCGAAATAGGGTTGTTTAAAAATTACTGGCTTTAAACGAAATGACAGTTAAGTGTTGCCTAATGAGAGAACAGTTTTTACTTTTTTTATTTTTTAGCTTTAAAATAATTGTGATGGCGTTGGTACGATCCCACGCTAAATATATATTCCTACGATCACTGACTGATAAGGGGCAAATCCTATAATCTTAAGGAAAATTCGCTTTCTAATCTCAGTTGAAATCTATAGAAAACATCTCTATCTCTATGGAGTTGGCATAGGTGGTCGTCGAGATGAGATATGATGCCATAAGGGGTCTTAAAAGTTTCAAATTGAACTGAACAAACATGGTGACCTATATGAAACCACGTTCCTTTTTTGAATGAGAAAAGGATTTTGCTCTGCCGATTAATGAAACAGCAAATACTTTATAGTTTTATCTATGTCACCCATAAGTGGACAAGGAACAGCATCATTACAAAGTCAAAAGTTTTAAGAAGTATTGAAGTATTTCCCAACTTTGACAAACTTACTCTTTCTCCACTCATAAGTTAAAACTAAAGTAATTAAAGTTTGCTTACCCCCAGTCTTAAACAAAAGTGATATAATGCGGACGGAGCACGAATAATAAATAAGTAAAGAACTCGCTCTTTTTGTAAAGTAAACTGATTTAGTGTGGGCATTTTTTAGGGTTTCGTAGTCAACAAGGAACCCTTAAAGTTTCGCCATGTTCGTCTGTCCGTCTGTCGGCAGCTTAGCTCAGAAAATCTTAGTACTAGAATAATAGTATAATTGGCATGGATATACATATTAATGTCGCCAACAAAATGGTAACACAAAGTGGAAAAACGAGAAAAAAATATTTTTCTCGTTTTTCCCATTATGTGGATTATCGTTGGATAAGCCATTCAAAAATAATATGGATCTGTAAAATCCAGTTTTCGATTCAGGGATCCGTATGCGTGAAATTAAGATTTAAATTGTTAATTTTTGTTGGAGTCAAGCCCCCTGCCAGCTAAATGGTTGCTTATAGATATGTGAAAAAAATCACAGAAGTAGATAACTACTATAAAGAAATTAAAAGGGAAACTATCCCAGCTAAGTATGCTTTACAAGTTAACGAGTAATAGTTGACAAACTTATAAAATGTATGTGTGAGCCGCCGAAACCGTGCAAAATGAAATCACGTTTTGTTTCATCAGCGCGTGGCCCGACACTTAACCTGCCGGTTTCTTCCCTATAACTTAGCTTATATTTTAGTTCAGCATTATGGAGCTATTAAAACTCCTTTCTATTCTCGTTTTGAAAACATCGTGGAGCTATTAAAACTCCTTTCTATTCTCGTTTTGAAAACATCGTGTTATAGTCATTTGAGTCCAAAATCGCTAAAAGTCATTGAAGAAGCAAATTAAACAGTTACGTTCTGTTTACCAAACTGTCATATTATGATACCCCTGGTATGACTGGCTAAACCCCCCATAGTATCTCACGCCAGGGCAAAGGCCTCCATCAAATTATTATTTGATGAGCAAATTATTATTTGATTAAATATAAAACATACTCTATTGATATAGTTAGTGAAAATTTATCTTTCTATTTCGTTCACGTATATTCCTTAGAGCCAAAGTACTTAACATACATCTCAAGCTCTGCACCTAAAGAAACAACAATCAAAGATGGCCGACCTCACGCACATCTCTACGCAGTCCTGTCAATACCCTAGTTCAATGTCACCCGAGAGACGCGACTCTCTCGGGGAACCCCGCAGTGAGCCATAGCACGCTAGCTGAGCAATGCTATAAAGATTATTCTCTATAGAAATACAATGACGCTCCAACTCGTTCCCTTCTGGGAATTCAGTGCGCGGTACTTTTTTACAGCGTAGTTGAGTTTATCTGGGTATAAAGTACCTACTATTAAAGACGATGTGATGTGACAATGAGATGAATTCTCTCAATATAGCTCTGTTTAGTAATGTACTACCGAAGTGTGCCTTAAGCTCAATAAATAGCTTTGTACTCCTCATTATTATGAACTTCTTCCATGAAACCAACCCTGTAATCACGGTATAAATCATCTGTACCTATTATAATAAAACCTGTTACTGTCCTACTGCAGGGCACAGGCCTCTTTTTATACAGAGTAGGCACGAGCATTAATAGGCACGCTTGCTCAATGCGGGTTGACAATTTCAAGATAAACGTAGAAAGTACTTATGAATTGAAAAAGTAACATAGGTACTTGTTCGGATAACTAATTTAAATTACTTAGTACCATGTCATCCTTATACACGTTACTCGGAACTCACAGTTACTCAGTATACGCCTCAATAACGCTTAGTGATGGCAACTGCTCCAATAGTTCGGATACGATTTCACTTCCCGGGACTTGAAATGTGCAGTGGTACATGCTACATAGAAAGATATATTATCTACATAGTCGTGGTTTTCGTGAAAATCGTACCCTCTCCGTTGGAGCGGTATTGCAGAAGTGCGGAGCACAGGTGATGCGTGAATATAGCTTTAAATTTTCTATGTCTATAGGGGGGAAATAGAGTAACCAACTATACCGTGGCTAGTCTTACAACTGAAAATCGGTTTTGTGCTGTTAGTTATTTATTCCTTTGCATATGTGATGTTATACTAGGAGGGATCAAAAAGAAGTGAGAACGACTTACTCCTTGGTAAGAAAAAAATATACTGGCAGGCATAGCTCCGATACATATTTGTAATTTTAATAAAGAAAAAAGTCTTCGATTCTCTTTTGTTTTTTTCTGTATGTAGTCATTTGCGTGTCGGAACATTTTCTCGAAAATGGAGAAAAACGAAGTGCGAGCCGTTCTTAAATACCGCTGTTTAAAAAAGTTAACGACGCAAGAGATTCATTGCGATTTGGAGGCAACATTAGGAGAGTCTGCTCCGCTTTATACCACTGTCGCAAGGTGGGCTTCTCAATTTCGAGTAGGGAGAACGAGCACGGAAAATGAACATCGTTGCGGCCGTCCATCGACGTCAGTCACCCAAGAAAATGTTGCGAAAGTCGAGTAAATTGTATTGAGCGATCGAAGAGTTACCATACATACATACATACATAAACTCACGCCTTTTTCCCATGGGGGTAGGCAGAAACTACAGAACGCCACCTGTTACGATCCTTAAATACTTCTTTTGCTTCACACACATTCATACATCAAGAGTTACCATCCGATACTTAATTCAAGAAATGAGCATTTCATATGGAAGTATTCAATCCATATTGAAACAATCTTTGAATATGAGAAAAGTCTCCGCAAGATGGGTGCCGAGAATGTTAACCGACAGTCAGAAAAAAATCGATTTGACATTTCGAAGATATTGTTGGACGAGTTTCAAGAAGATTCTGAAAACTTTTTGTCTCGTTTCGTAACAATGGACGAAACATTGGTCCATCATTTTGATCCCGAAAGAAAACAGCAATCTTTGTAATGGAAACGGCCGTCACCACCGACCTCGAAGAAGCTTCGTGTCGCGGCATGCTTGTGTTGGCAAGGTTATGGCCTCAATATTTTGGGACTCAGAAGGGATATTGTTGATTGTTGAACCTGGAGCGTGGAACCACTATTACAGGCCAATATTATGCAGCTTTAATTCCCAAGTTGAGGAATGCCATCAAAGAGAAAAGGAGAGGGAAACTTCGAAGGGGCGTGCTGTTTCATCACGACAACGCACCCGCGCACAGGTCGGCAGTTGCGATAGCTGCCATTTTGAATTGAATTTTATCTAGAGCGAACTCTTTGTCATTTATTGACTACCAATTAGAAGTCAATTGGTCAGCGCGCCGCCGGTTACGAACTTTAAAGCCCAACTGAAGTCAATATCATTTAAGACTCGTCACTATTTTGCATCACTACACAATGTTCCGAATTGAACCGACAATATACGAAGATGTCCGATCGCTTGAAGTAACCTGCGATATCACAACATTGCGGCTACCAAGAGATCTTGTTTACTAATCCGACCTCTTGTTCTTGTTGTCCTCACGAACAACCGAGCGCTGGCACTAGCATGGTTAGCTTTGATGCGAACCATCATCTTGCTGATTGGAAGAGGAATAGAGCTGCAGTGAAATTATTAGGATATAAAAATCTTATTTCATTTACTGACAGACAACGCACAGTCTGGACGGGAACACACTGCTAAAATTAAATTAAATGCACGAAGATAAAGCACATGAGGGACCTAGGTTTCTGCCTGTGTTCATGGACAAAATCGTTACTGAAGAAAAGAAAATAAAAAGTATTTAACTGCCACAATAACGACATACGAATATCAGCAGATTACAAGAACAAGAACAATATGTAGTAATCGATTTTGCTTAAACTAAACCCTTAACAATAGTGTTAGTAGTTGTTAAATTATGTTAAAAATCAAAATCAATATTTTTATTTCATATAGGCCTACATGGGCACTTATAAAACGTCGACAAAAGGTGCATGGTTCGGGTTGGTCGTTTCCTATGGAGAAGAACCGGCAAGAAACTCCATGGTTACTCTTTTAAAAAAATGGTTTGGTTTTACATTATTTCCTTGTTACAGCATTACTACTTAGATATGTGGGGACAACGTAGGCCCGATAATAAGTCGTAAGAAAAACAAAAAAAAAAGATTACATATTATTTAAACAAAAGAAAATAAAACGAGTTAAAAAGTTAACAAATGTTAACAAGCATCTAGAAGGCCTACAATGTTCACACATTTACAAAACAATCGGTAAATGAATCTATACAAAAGTAAAATAAAAAAAAGACTAAATCTAACATGTGGCACAAATATTGTTATCAGTGCTGTAACTATTCTTAGCAAAGGGCTATGAAGATGATTGAAAACCATTGTAAAAAGAATAATCAAAAGAAGGAAAAAAAACAAAGAATTAACGAGATTGAGAATAGTTAGAGACATCCACATATTTGTGCCGTTTATGAGTTACCAGGGAAGCCGCATACGCAAAAGGAGCTAAAGCCAAAATTTTTATCTTCAACGTAGTCCTTGATTTTATAATATGCTTTTTTTTTATAAGGACGACTTTTTTTGTTAGTACAGACAAGTGTATGTGTAAGTAGTATAATTATGTTCCTGTTTTAGGAGAGTCCGTCGCAGAACACATGCCTCTTAATAGTTCGTTCCTAGGAACGAGTGATCGTGACAAAGATATTGGCTTAGCGCTTTTCAACAAAACCGAGACACATTTCTTCAGTATCCAGTGGCTCTTTACGACGCTAATAGTAATAGTGCACTAAAAGACGTGCTTAAAACAGACTTTTATAGCACAAACGATACTTAAATACAACAGGCGCTGCTAAGCCAATCAGTACAGTAAGTACTTACTGTGTTTTTCTAGTACGGGATAAATTCCTTGCGTTTAGACGTTGGTCCCATGCAGCTATCATTCGAAGATCTTCGACAGTCTTTATGGCTTTTTAGAAGACTGAAATTCTGAAAAACCGTATTACCAGTTACAGGGTTGTGAATATTAGATAGGTAGTCGTTCCATGTAACATATGTAGATACGAGTCCATCTTAACATACCGAGATTACTCTGTTGTCATGTCATTTGTACATATTTACAGGCGTTACCGGTAATCAGAAGCAAGGAAATATGACAAGTGTTTTGCATAGGGGTAATGTGAAACCTAATTGTCTAGACTGTGGAGCACGGATAGGCGAATCCCTTCGTGTGAATAACATTAATCTGATTCCAGTTAGATTCACTGTCTCCAACACAGCTTTATAAAGCTGCCTGCGTTTAGCGTAAGTTGATCCTACAAAGTTGGCGATAAAAGTATATACGCTATATATATATATATATCTAGCTAATAAAAGCACTCTATGTAAAAGGCAATAACTCTAGGAGGCTGCGAACAAATCGGATTACTTGTTGAAATGTCCAATTTGATCATTAATATATTTAATTACTTTTCGGCTCCCTCCTTGCTCCCAAGGGATTGAACGGAACGAAGGGGGCTTTTTCATCTCACCATTCTGCAAGAAAATGATCCATGCCCGTTGTACAAGATATTGTGGCGGATACTACGTCATCCGGTTTTTCACAATTAGCAAATTACCTAACGACAGGCGAGCTTCATCTTATGCCAGAGGCTTCAACCTCGGTAAAGTCGGACATTAATCAAAGGGAATACACGCCCGGGTTTAAAAGTATCCTAAAGCCTGGATATGATCTACCCTTGAGTCAAGTTTCATTTTTTGTGTTTAGATGTTATCACGTGAAATAGTAACAAACAGACAGACTAACTTTCGCATATGGAATATAAGCATGGATTATTTTACGCAGGAATTACATACGCAACCTGTGGCTCTCACCAAGCTTTTTTAAAGCGTAGGTACCTAAATGGCGACTCCAGCTTTTGTGTAAAATCTGCGTTTCTTTCATGGCTCAAATTCAATTTAAAATTTTACATTTATAAAAACTCACAATCTGGTTATTGTAAAACGAGCGTTGGTGCCATCTTCAAATTCATCCTGTTATGTTTTTGTTTTCCTATTAAATTATTGCTGTAGACTGTGTATCTCTGTTTCCCTACCTATTGCTTTTTCCATCATCATCTTTCTTTGTGTTGTGTCCGAATAAATGTCATTCCAGGTACGTTTGTGTTTTGTTTCCTTTCTCTGTTCTCCTTTGTCGTGGCCAGGTTTCAATAAAACATTTTGAAAAGCGAACACTACATACCTACAAAGCTGTCACAACCAAATGAAATTGCACAGAACAGCAGACTCGTTTGAACCTATTCCGAGAAATAAATAAATAAAATAGTATAAATAAAATAACTCATTCTTAACCATAAACTCACGCCTTTTTCCTATGGGGGTAGGCAGAAACTACAGAACGCCACCTACTACGATCCATACTTCTTTAATTTGCTTCACACACATTCATACACCTAGTCATACACACACACCGGTTATGGGTACTGCGCACTTGGCTTTTCTGAAGAACATCACCTATAAGGTATGTATATGTTATGTATGTCTTTCTAGGGCGTCCCCTCCCGGCGTTTCCATTCACGTCTGCCTTGTAAATACCTTTCGTTAGTCACCTTTCTTTTTATTCTTAAACAATTTGCCGATAATATCATCGAAGCGTTCATACCAATTTATAAAACCCTGTGGTTTCTTCATTCATATTGCAATTATTTCATTACACTGTTTCAATACACATGTACAACATGCACTTGAAAGCGAATAATCGCAAACAATCATTTAAATCTGTCTGATTCAGAAACAGAAAATAAAACCATATTTGATATTTCGAAATTGGCAGATTTTTGGGCGTTTCAGCTAGGGCTGCTTAATGTTTGGTAATACATTTACATTACATTGGGCAGTTTTAATAACAATCCACCACTTTTGTTTAAATTCCGAATACAGATAGTCGTCTATTTTCGTGAATATTTGAGCGTATTTTCCTTTCAATGGTTAATCAATCATTTATTATTTAAACTCAAATGATATGTGTTGCGGCATTTTGATTATTTGGAAACAATTTAATTACGAATTTCAGCCTTCAAATGCGGTTATAAAGGACTTCAATCAAATTTATACACACGTGCACTTTATTTCAAAATATTATAAGCCAAAGACCGTTGAAATACTGACAACAGCCATTCAACACAAACCAAATTGATTTTCCTTCTCGGAAATCCTCTTATGTTTTTCAACGAGAAATGTATGAGGCAACTAGGTAGTCAGAAATATATTACTGTTATAGTATGTAGTATCCAAACCCATATGGACCAGCGGCTTGCCTTGACATAAAGCGTGATAATGTCACATTATCTGCGCTAGGCTTTCCATGCGGTTTACTTGGTTATTCGATTTAAACGCGTGTGTACAAAATTGGTGAATTTCATTTCACATTTGCGTTTTTCATGTATCATGGGCATTTAATATTTACGTTTTTCGAGTTGTTTTATAGAAAGAAAGAAAGAAGAAAGAATACTAGTTTATTTGGCACCCAAAGATACACATAATGTACAAATAACAGAAAACTTATTTTTAAAACAATTACTTACGTAGTGTGCCCCGCGGCTGAGCTAAAAAGGTCCAGTTCAGCAAAATACCAGACAATATAGTTAAAAATGTACTTGATCCCAAGACACTTTTGATGTGTGTATTGGTTGTGTGTGTCATCATCAGCCTTATAATGTTTCCACAGCTGGAGCACAGGCCCCTCTTTGAGAGAGATAATCGGCCTTAATCCACCACGCGTGCCCATTGCGGGTTGGTGGATGTCACAGGTCTTCGAATTTTTGGTTCTAGGACATGCCGGTTTCCTCGCCATGTTTTCCTTCACTGTTTTAAAATCAGTGGTGATGAAATAATTTACTGAAAGTAAAGCGCCTGCTTGGGTTCGAACTCACGACACGACACGTCAGTCGGGGCTGTTACCACTGCTCTTACTGGGCCACCGTGATAGCTACAATCTAGGGGTCTTTAAGTCAAGAGTGAATAGTTTACTTCTAGGCAAGCGTGCTGCACCGTCTACCACATCATCGCTTACCATCAGGTGAGATAGTGGTCAAGCGCGAGCCTATAATGAATAATAAAAAAATAAACCACTGCTCTTTCAATATCTTTGGTATACAATAATGAATTGGTAGGTAATCATCATCTCTCTAGCCTTTTCCCAACTAGGCTAAGGACTCATAGTCTAACCATGTGCAGTTAAATGCAGTGTATCTCACGACCGCGGGTTAGTATTAGTCGTGTGTGTGATGCACATGTACATTATTTCTGACACACACGACAAACCAGCCTTCGTGAGATAGAACAACTGTAGCAACATATTACATGGCGTGATAGTTAATCTGTCATTCACAACCCAGGTACCTACTATACTAGATAACGCGATACCCCTTGGCAAGACTGAATAAACACTTATTTACTAAAAAAATAACACTTTTAGAAGAAATCAAGGATAAACTTGCATAAGAAAATACAGAAAATATACATATGAGATAAATATCTACTAAGAAGAACAGTAAACAAATCATAATCTTTTCACAAAAAAATTCTGTAGAGAGACCTTGGGGGTAACCGACATACACTCTGCTTCAATTACTGCTTACCATCTTATAAAGCGCACAACGATACACTTTCACAGATCGCTCTCAGAAATTACACTTGGCGTGTGGAACAAAGCATAGAAGTCTCGTGTCTAAGAGAAAATGCAGCTATTGTCGCTTTTGTATGGTCAAAGTGTACCTGTATATCTGCTTACTTGATGCAGTTTTAATTGGACCTTGCGGGACTGAGTTAGAATCTTTTAGGTCCATTCATAATTTGCGTATAAAATTGGTCTTAAAGTGAGTTAATGGCAGACTCTGAAACTGTGAAAAGTAATACTTTATAATAGATACTTCAATACTAAATTTATCAATGGAGAAGTCGTGTGGCGAGGGCACGGCCGTCTCCTCCACCATCTTGCAACCCGTGCTCAACATCTTGTAACATCGTTCCTACTTACCATCATGTATAACGTCAATCCCATCAAAAACATAACATGTAAAAAACACAAGTCTCGCGGTGCACTTCTTCCACCGCAAAAAGTAGTGAGATCGAATGTAAAACTAAGTTGGATAATTTATTCTGTAGGTATCTTATTAATTAGGTTACAAACAAACACATTAACCGACTTGGTTTCACTTTTATATACGGGGTCGACATTATTGTGTTCTTCTAATGTAAAACCAATTCAGTAAATTTAGTTTATTTGTGACCTAATTAATTAGGCCAATACCGTGTGCCCAATTATGAAATAGAAAATGTAATCAATATCATTATTATTAATTTAATTCCAAGAGTTTAAATGAAGTTTTTAGCCCATTCTCCACCATAGAAGCAAATAGGTAACTATACGTTTTATGGACAATTAATTTCATCCGTCTGAGTGACTTCCTGAACTTTTCTGAATCTGTTTCAGCTCACATTTTCCAATAACGCCTTAAGGATGGTGGTGAGGCTCACTCGACCCTTCAGCGCGTCGACGCGACCCGACTTGCTGACGCAGTTGATGACTTTTATGCCATTATGCGCAAGAAAACAGCTTCTCTGCTGCGTCGAATTCGGGGGAGCGACAACGGAATCCTAAGGAAGTTTTCAAAGAGAGTCTGGACGCTGAGGTTCTGGGGAGCGCCATCCAGCTTCACTTGACTAGATGATACTATTACCATGAGTTGACCAACATATTTATAAGACCTTTGTTACTTACAACTACATGTAATTAGTCTGCAATCATCATCATCATCATGTTATCAGTAAAAAGACGTCCACTGCAGGACAAAGGCCTTCCCCAAGCGTCACCACATTGATCGGTCCCGTGCGTCTCGCATCCAGCGGATCTCTGTAATCTTCACCAGGTAAATTTAGCCTATTAGTCTGCAATAAATGGCCTTTTTTTATTTAACGTATTCCTTGCTTCTAACATCCTGGTGTGAGCTATCAAAATTCATACAGCTACTCAACGATGATTAAATAAGGGTGGCAAAGGGTGGCTTTAGCCTGACGGTGACGACATGGAAGTACGTTGACAAATTGTCTTGTTTGGATTTCATTAATCATATCATCTGAAATTCTCTTAATCAATTATGAACATTAATTATTTTATCTCATTCGCGACATAAAATGGGACTGGGACTCTTGAGTATATAATACATGTTAATTTAGTAAAAAAACATGCATTATCCTGCAGTGAGTCACTAGCTGATGTTACTCGTAGTAACATAATTATGAATTTTAAATTCTTTAGAATATTATAAACATCATCATCGTTATTTGAGCCGATAGATGTCCATTGCTGGACATAGGTCTCCCCCAAGCGTCGCCACATTGATCGGTCCTGTGCATTTCGCATTTATTTATGTAGTATCTGTTATCAATATTATAATAGTATCTTTACAAAAATCTGTTTATGAAAATCGGTTACTTAAAAAAATACACTACGATAAGCCTAGAGCCTTCCAGGCAGGCTTTATCCCGAATAAATGCTCAATACATGTGAGACGGGCCGCAGAAGTGAATATCCAGAATAAAAATGAATAGGTAATAAAAAAGTAATAAAAAAAAGGTTTTTTTTAAACGTGATTCTCAAGCAACTTTTGTAGCTTTATTCCAATATTCTACTATGTAAATATACCCCTTCTTTACAATCTAAAATCTTGCCAAAATCTTAAAAAAATATTGGAAATCAATATCGTGTCGAAACATCGTAACGAACTCATCCAATTACGTGCCGTCTCCCTTTTAAAAAGTTGCCAAGGAAAAGATTGCGCCTAAAAGTTCCTTTTATACGGCGAGGAATTTTCCATTTTTCTTAACAAAGGCTACAGAATTATACCAAGTTATTTTAAAGTAAAGTCGATATGAAAATAAATATAATGAATATCAAGTTTAAAAAAAAAAATACAACCGACTTCCAAATAAAAACACTACAAAGTGAAAAATAAATTCAATTTCGGAAGTCGGTGTTCCTGTTTTCGTTTCTTCGTTTTTTGACACCGACTTCCGAAATTGAATTTATTTTTCACTTTGTAGTGTTTTTATTTGGAAGTCGGTTGTATTTTTTTGTAAAAAGTTTTTTTTTATTTTTCACTTTTTAGTTGTGTTACTTAATGGACCAGTTCTATAGGTTAGGTACCTATAATGCCCAAAGTGAAGCCAGAATTGATTATCACAATAACATGAATCTTAAACAAAACCAGTGGAATGAGAGTATACCAGGGTTAACTGTTCACACCTGCGTACTGCTTTAGAGCGTACTAGTGTGATGTTATGTTATGTTATGTAATGGTAAAAACAATAAACAGACATGCGATTGCAGCTATCCCGAGAGATTTGCCGTCATTTATTGAAGAGTTCTGATGTATATCTCCAAAGTTCTTCATCGGATCTTCATGAAATTTAAATGGGACCACATGACAAGCACCAGCTTTCAAATAAAAAAAGAATCATCGAAATCGGTTCACCCAGTAAAAAGTTCTGAGGTAACAAACATAAAAAAAAAAAAATACAGTCGAATTGAGAACCTCCTCTTTTTTGGAAAGTCGGTTAAAAATAAGAAACTGTGCGTGTTTCAGAGTGAAAAGTAATGTTAATTGTTGTTTGTTATGTGTATGTGTTAGTAATGTTAACTTCAGGCGTGAGAGAATAGGTTACTTTTAGGCAAACGTGCTTCATCGTCGACCACCATAATATTAGCATAAAAGAGAAACAACGTTAACGCGAGGCCATTTTTTAACCTATGTTATCACACTGCTGGGCAAAGATCACCCCTATTGCCTTCCAATCTTCCCAGTGTGTAGTTTTCTTCGAATAGTGTTCATCACACCAGCGTTTCCTAGGCCTCCCATGGCGATGACGCTCGTTTTCGTGACGACTTTTGCTCGTCTATATTTATGTATTCTGCATATATGACCGCCCCAATCCCACTTCAGTCTGGCAGACTTATAGCCCACATTGGCTATACCTATTATGTAGCGTATATCATGCGTGCGCCCTTTTTCAAATCTTAAATTTAGAATATTGAGAAGTTATCAAGGGCAAGTTTGAACACCGTAGGTCAACCTGCTTTAACATACTTCTACCCGTCCGGGTAGAAGCCACATTTCCATGGGTTCGCAGATAAAAGCAGGCCACCTACATCAGCGAATTTATGGACCAGTAGCTCCTCCAGGCGTTCTCGACTATCTTACCGGTTTTCAAAAGATACTTGGCGGTCCAAGTGATACTCATCGACAATGGATTTCCTGCCCATCTACTGAAACCTAGATTGCAGGTAAAAATATTAGAAGTATTAATTGGCCAGTTCATAAAAACAAAATGATCTAGTAACATAATTCTTAAAATAACATAAATATATTCTCAGTGTATTTTTTCAGGTGCCTTTAATCACACGCAGATGTTTTTGTCTACAATCATCACGGCTAATACAAACATCGTGTACATACTATGTGCTATGTATTACGTAACTACATAAATCAATATAAGTTCCTCGGCACGATACGTCATAAGCATGTATGAAAAATACATGAGCCTCGGTTTATGCCACGTAACTCAGAGGGGAATATAGTAGTGATGCGTGTAGTATGTAGTAGTGATGCGTAAGGAATGGGGGAATAAACTACCCTCATTTTTACTAGAAAGAGAAGGTTAACTTGACCTTGATTCAATCTGCTTGTATTTTCCCAACTAATTTGTGGTTGGCTTCCAGTCTAAGGCTACTCACACACCTGCCACAGGGAATACCTAGGGTGTAAAAGTGGGGATGAGCCTTAATTGCCACCTTAATATTGATGTGTATAAGCAAGTAGAAGCTATTTTTTCTAGATTGGCTATGCGGCAGGGCAGCAGGAGTGCAAGACCAACGTTGGTCCCTAGATCGTTCCTGCCACCCTGTTACGTAGCCACGCGTGCAGCGCGATCGCGGCAATTTCTATTATTTTTTAGCTCAACTTACTTCTTTTCTGTAGCCACTTCTTCAACCAGTACCATTTCCTTTTACAAATTTAAGATGGTACCAGCGGCATAGCGTGCTTTCTGAGGCACGAGAGACAGTCTCGGTTTGTAATGCTTCTTGATTGCTATCAATTATTTCGACGCAGCAATGCAACACTTGTGCGATTAGTTTTGGTTGAATTGGTAACAATATTTTGTGATCATAAACTATATAATAAGTGCAATTATATCAGCGATTACCATAATTGTTAACAGGCCAAATGTTTGGAAGAACATTTCTGTAGCATAAATGCAGTTATAACGAGCTGTAGATAAGTGACATCCTATCAAAGAAAAGCGTGCGATAGCGATTGTCAAAAAGGCGAAATTGTATGGGATTGACAAGCGATGGCGAAAAATCACGTGATTAATCCCTTACATTTTGACATTTCGACATCGAATTCCACTTATCTAGAGCCTCTATACCAGGGATGGCGAACCTATGGCACGCGTGCCTGTGCTGGCACACGACAAAATATTTTGGGCACGCTAAAATGAGGTTATTTATCATCTAGGTAAATTGCAACAGCAGAAATGACACCAACTCCTACTTTTATTCAAATACAACATAAAACTGTAAATACATATTAGGAGTGCTGTAAGAATTTCTGGGTGCAAATAAAGAATTCTATAACTCATAGCATTTAGAATTTTATTTTTTGTCAATTAAGACAATGCCAAAATTCTTTAGTGCCACTTTATTGTCACATAAAAAATATATAATTTAAATGGCACGTTTTCTAATAAAGGTTCGCCATCCCTGCTCTATACTCTGGCCAAGATGAATGTACAATATTTACTAGAAAAAGGACTAACAGCTCAATTATCTGACAACAGGGTTGAACATTTTTAAAATCTGAACTTCTAGCCCTATGACCTTGGATGTTTTATGTTATAAAACTATCTTTCATCTGTACTGTCAGTTAAATCGATATATAGCAGATACCATTCAATATCGAATTCATTTTATTATTTTAAAACAAGTTACTTTGTTAAGGAGAGGATGGCCCAAAAAAAGTGCTGGTTTACTTTGTTAGTAAACATTGTATCTTCAAAATGGCTGGCAGATAGATTCGTATATTATGTCAACCCATAACTTTTATTCTCTATGATAATCGTTAACGCTGACAGAATGTCAGTTGGTGTTCACCAACTTGTAACAGTAGAAGCTTTTTTGCGGTTGGTTGCGCAAGTTATTTTGACCAATCACATAGACGGAAATCCACATCGAGTCTTTCATCTACGGTTAAGAATCTTTATTTCTCAAAAGAATTACAATGGCATTCACTTACATGAGAAACTTACATATCTAAATAATTTAAGTTATGTTGAGCGTACTTACAGGATAACAAAAGTAACATAGCATAATGTTTACAGTTAGATTGGTCAAATAGTTAATCTTTACATAATTTCAAAATAAGGTATCCAAACATTCAATTACTAAATTTGACCCAAACAAAAAACAGGGCAAGCCAAACAAAACCGTTTAAAAACAAAACACTTGCAAAACAAAATCAAAATTACAAAAGCTTTAGTAGGTAGAAGTAAATAAGTACAAAGAATTAGTGAACAGTTGACAAGAAGCGCCATATATATATGTTGACGCTGAGCATAATCGAACTTTTTCTGTGGGTTATTGTTTTTGCTGAGTAATGTGTCGTTTAAGTAGTTTTTTAAATAATCGAAGTGATTTACACTCTTTAATATGTTTTGGCAGTTTATTAAACATTTGTGCACCTTCGTGTGTTAAGGTTTTTTTTCCGTGCGTAGTTCGGATAAAAGGCAGGTGGATGTCTTGAGCACTTCTGAGGCATTTTTTATGTATTGTATAGTTTTTGGTAAATTTTATTTGTGTATGTATAGTGTTATTTATAATTTTAAATATTAATACACATGTGTTATATCTGTAGTTCTGAGTGATGTTTAGTAGTTTGGTATCTTTATATAAATTAGTGGTCGGTGTTAAGTAGTCATAATTAAATAGAGTTTTGACTATTTTGTTTTGTGTTGTCTGAATATTTTGAAGGTTAGTTTTCGCGGTCGAGCCCCAAACCTCAATCAAATAATCTAAGTGTGGTTTGACGAGAGAGTTGTAAATGACATATCGTACTTTTCGTGGTAGACAGCCGGTAATGCGTCGTAACAAACCTGAAAGTGACGCGATTTTAGAGCGCAGCTTACTAAGGTGTGGTTTCCATGTTAAATGTTCATCAAGTAAGAGTCCTAGGTACTTTTCTGTATTATTTTTGTTTATGGTTTTACCGTCTATATTAAGTGATTTGTGGATTTTAACTTTTTTATTTTTTGCTTTGAAAATAATGTAATTTGTTTTTGATGTGTTTATAGTTAGTAAGTTACATTGGAACCAGACATTCAATAAGTCAAGATCTTTTTGTGCTTCTTCAATAACAACGTCAATGGAAAGCCCAAAGTAAAATAAACAGGTATCATCAGCATATAAGGTGATTTCTCCTTTAAGGTCAAGTTCGTAGATGTTATTTATGTATACAATGAACAATAGTGGCCCCAGAATGGATCCTTGCGGAACTCCGCAAGTGATCGGCCCCGGATGACTTTGAGAAGTACCCATTTTTACAACCTGAAATCTGTTTGTTAGGTATGACTTGAACATGGAGTAAGCCTTTCCGTTGATTCCTATGCTATTTAATTTCTCCAATAGCAGTTCGTGACTCACTGTATCGAAAGCTTTTTTCAAGTCTATGAAAACACCTAATGAGACTTGTTTTTTGTCTATTCTACTTTTAAGGTTTGTTACCAGATCAATGGTAGCAGAAAGTGTGTTTGATCTTTTCCGGAAACCGTATTGCTTTTTATTAAGAAAGTCTATTTTGTTCAAAAAGGTATCGAGCCGATTGTAAAGTACTTTCTCAAATATTTTTGAGATCACTGGTAATACTGATATTGGACGATAATTATTAGGATCATCTTTGTTGCCAGCTTTGAAAATAGCCGTTACTTTAGCGAGTTTTAGCGTATCAGGAAAAGTACCTTCTTCAATACATTTGTTTATGCATTTTGTCAAATCTTTAACCAATAATGGTGCAATACACTTTATACTTTTAGTACTTACACCATCAATACCCGTACTTGTATTAGCATTTAAGTTGTCTATAATAGTGTTAATCTCTTTGACATTAGTTGGTTGAAGAATGGATAACTCCTCGATATTATTATGTTTAGTGTTTGCTAGAGTATAAGTTCTGTTGTTGTGATATTTTTGAGGGATTTTTTGGGCTAGCTGAGTGCCTATAGTCGAAAAGAACTTGTTTAAACATTCACAGATTTGCTGTTCATCGGTAACTATTTTACCATCTATATTTAATTTAGATACACCATCGGTCTGCTTAATTTTATTGTTAGATAAGTTATTTATGAGTTTCCACATTTTCAATGGTTTTTTTGAACAATTATGGAATGATTTTAAGTAATATTGTTTTTTTGTGTCAGAGATAGTTTTCATTGTTTGGTTTCTTGAAGTGATAAATTCAGTTTTAAGTTGTTCGTTAGGTTGTTTTTTTAATTTAATTTTTTTTCATCTCGCATGTGATTGGTCGATTGATAGCGGCCAACCCTTTGCCTTGCCGAATTCACTTGCGCAATAAGGCAGTTGGCGTCGGCGTCGCACCCTGTTGGCCGATGCGACTAGCATCAAAATGGCTTGGAACGTGGTAAAGCGCAGTGAAGCTCAAAGTCGTGGACTTCTGTAGACAAACTCTGACTCATCTAGGAGCCTGACATAGGCCACTAAGTAAGTCACTTATAGGTAGTCTGATTTTTAATTTCGTAGACTAAACTGACATTTGGAGGGTTGTCACTTCATCGTTACATAAAAATAGTGTCGTTTCCTTAGTCGTATCCTTAAGCTATCCTGAGTGATCGAAAGTTGATCGAAAATGGAACTATAACACGGCATAAAAATACAGTTAAGAAACTAGTGGCCTTTATTTACTCATTTATGCCAGACTTCATATTATCGATCGCATTTATTTAATAGTTCATTTCATATTTAACACAATAAAAGTGTATGTACTATGTGTATGAATATTGTTATATTTAAATATATTATGTTTATATTCATAAAACATTTATTTACACTAATTATTTTAGCCTTACCTACAACACTATGCTCCGCGCTTGCAACATTTAAAAAAATAAGGTCATTGGCAGCTGTCAGTTTAGTCTAGGAAATTAAAAATCAGAGTATAAGTTGTTCATTTTATGATTTTAGTATGGTTTCAAGCAAAAATTTTTCTTACTCATGTGCTGAGTCAGACTCCACAAAAAAAGGTTTTAAAAATTAGTAAATATAAATAAAAACAGTAGGCACAAGACGCCACTTTATTTTCAATAAAAACTCATCATCATTTGGCTTCATTCACGATGCCACGATTTACATACTTCGTTCTTGAATATATAAATACTTCAGTAATGCCTGATAATTCTCAGTTTGTTGACTCTTTGTGAAGTGATGTCACGTAGATATACCAGGCCCCTCAGAAAGTATTGCGAAAAAAAGTTTTTATATATGGGAGACTGGCCAGTTATAATGTTTTTCGAAAATATGATTATTTATAAGTAAAAATAAGTAAGTTCC
The DNA here is from genome assembly GCA_949775005.1 of Orthosia gothica. Classification (NCBI taxonomy): domain Eukaryota; kingdom Metazoa; phylum Arthropoda; class Insecta; order Lepidoptera; family Noctuidae; genus Orthosia; species Orthosia gothica. The sequence goes on along the minus strand of OX459039.1, from coordinate 1,529,487 downwards.
AATTTCAAAATTTCCCTCCACATTTTTTGCGAGTTAATTCAAAGTATTGTGTCTCACTGAAATATGGATCTGCGCCGGGAACATTTTAGAGCTATGATTTTATACGATTTCAAGTGTCGCCTGAAACCGGATGAATCGTACGATAGACTTCAAATGGCATTCATGGATGAAGGCCCTTCCAAGGCAACCGTGTATCGTTGGTATAACGAATTCAAGCGCGGTCGACCAACTTTGGGGGATGACGAAAGAAGCGGTCGCCCTTTGACGGCTGTTACCGAAGAAAACGTGCTAGCAGTGAAAAATTTAATCCAAGACAATAGGCGAATTACATATCAGGAGATTCAACACATATTGAAGATTGGATCGGGAAGCGTTCACGAGATTCTACACAGCCATCTTCGCGTGAGGAGGATAGTATCACGCTGGGTGCCGCACAACCTCACCGATGCTCAGAAGCAGGCCCGGGTGGAATGGTGCCGTGATATGCTTAACAAATTTGAAGCAGGCTCGTCTCGGCGTGTTTACGACATTGTTACAGGTGATGAGTCCTGGATTTATCAATACGACCCAGAAACCAAGCGCCAGTCGACTGTTTGGGTGTTTCAAAATGAGCCAACGCCTACCAAAGTGAAGCGATCTAGAAGCGGGGGTAAGATTTTGATCGCTAGCTTTTTTAATTTGACTGGCCACTTGGTATCAATTCCCTTACGGGATCAAAGAAGCATTAATGCCGAATGGTATACTACCAAATGTTTGCCAGAAGTTTTCTCTGTTATAAGCAACAAGCGACCAAACACAGGGCTCCGCGGGCTACTGCTCCACCACGACAATGCACCTGCGCACACCGCACTCAAAACGAGGGACTTCCTGGACAGCACGCCAGTCAAACTCCTGGGTCACCCTCCTTACAGCCCTGATCTAGCACCGTGTGACTTCTTTTTATTCCCAAAAATAAAAAATCAGCTCAAAGGGATACAATTTTCGTCGCCGGAAGATGCGCTGGCTGCGTTCGAGCAGGCTGTAAACGAGGTGTCTGCGGCGGACTGGAAAAAGTGTTTTGAAAACTGGTTTAGGCGCATGAATCTTTGTATAGAGGCTGGTGGAAAGTACTTTGAAAAGATTTAATAAAAATATATGTACGTATAGAACAATTTTTTTTAGTTTCGCAAAACTTTCTGAGTGTCCCACGTATATATTTATATGAATTTAATTTGTTTTTCAGTAAAACACCAGCATATATCAAGCATTAGTCATGTGCCACCACTACAAGGATCTATGCGAAACCTCTTGCTGGTGATCTCCAGAAAAGGCCAGGTGCGTAGTACTCATAACCGGCGAGCGAGTATGATCAGATACGTTGATCGGTCCTGTGTGTTTCGCATCCACCGGAATCACTCAGCCTTGACCGGGTCGTCGCTCTACCTAGAGTGAGGCATTCTAACGCTGCGTCTGCCGGTACGTGGTTGCCACTCCAGAACTGCATAGCTTTGCAAAGTTTACGTATGAACCCAAAAGGAGTATAAAGTAGCAGGTGGTATAGTTTCTGCTTATCCCCCGGTATTTATGTGTCTGTATACAGTCATAAACTTGTTTTCTTACATTATGCATAGAAAATAATTTGCGAGGTTGACATGAAATACGTAATAACCCCACGCGTCGATCTATCTCGGAATAAAATCTGCGACGTATCGACGAATCGTATGAATACCGAGTCGATTGTGACCCGCTGTTATTATATATACAGATTCTGTAGACTTGTTGACGCTGGTAGCAGCGGCTCCCAAACTAAGGGGGAGAAGGGAATGCGTCAATTTAAATAAGGAAAACTGTCATGATATAAATATCTATGATTTATGGAGGCAGTCACTTAAATATGTACACCATAAAAGAAAATGCTATGCGAGCTAGCAATATTAGGGTTCCGTTATTAAGAGACCAAGACGTGTTATCTGCACGTTTTTCTGTGAAAAATGTCTTGATAGACAGACAAAGTCAAAATGATCTTATGAAGAACTCTATTTTACTTTTGGGGTAACCCTAAAAATAATGAATACTCCATTTCCAGCACGCTGGAGGGTGATGCTAGTTTTTCTTTCTCTACATATTGCAGTAAGAACGAAACTATTTATATACCAAAAGATAACCAAAAATGAAAATAGAGACCGTTAATCTTATCTCCAGAAAACAGGTACCACCCTTTATCCGTTAGAATACCTAACGGATAAAGGGTGTCACCTGTTTTCTGGTTGTCACAAAGCAAGCGAAAAACCAAAACACGGATATTCCACTAAGATCAGATGTCAAAGTGGATAAGAACAGCCTGAAAAATGTTAAGAGAAACTACACCGTACCGCTGGGAATCGAGTAAACCAATCTATCAATTCGCTCTTAAACAAATCCTACTGTTCGTGTCGAAATAAAAACTTTTCTGGTGAAACTTTTTGCGGAGTTCTCGCAATATTTTCGATCGAGTGGGAAACGTGAGAATACGTTTGGAAGAGTCCAAGTTTTGAAGAGAATCGTAGAAGGTTGAGGAACCGTGGCCTTTGCTCATAAATTCCGTGTGTGCTCTTGGAGGGCAGTCTTTAGATTTTATCTTGTGTGTCGTGTAGGGTAGGCAGTTGTGTAGTGCTGTGGCTTTGTTTAAGGAGTAGCGTTGTAAATTTTTGTTTTAAAGCTTTGTTTTGGTATACGTTTTTCTACATCGTGGACTGGTAGTTATTTCTACTAAATTTGGTGAAGTACTTCACCGCCAGAGAAAATTTAAAGTTTATATTTATTTATTTAGACTTCATGCACAAAAAGGTACAAAGGCGCACTTAATGCCTTAGGCATTCTCTACCTGTCAACCAAGGGTGCTGAAGAGATAACAAGGTAGGTGCATTGTTTAAACAATTTGAAAAGAAAAAGTTGTTATTAACATACTAAAATAGATAAAATACACGTACATATATATTGAATATAATATATACTTAAATAAAATATATATTTATGAAGTAACAAAAAAGAAGAAAGTGAGATGACTCTTCTTAGTTGTGCCGAAAATAAATCCGCAATTTCCGCTTGAATGCAAACCGACTTGTAGCCGTCCTGATCTCGAGAGGAAGCGCGTTCCAGAGAAGAATGGACTGAATATTGAAGGCAGATTGAACAAAGTCAGTAGTATGAGAAGGACAAAGCAAGAGGAGATTATTGGAATAACGCAGATTCCGAGCATGTGAAGAACGTAGATATTGGAATTTAGACATAAGATAGTGGGGGCGGTAGGTGGACGGGGTAGGTTCATAACATACTTTCGAAAAATATAGGTATCGGATAGCTCGAACTGCAAACATCGAACCAGTCAATAAATATGTAATTGCCTGAATAAAACCACAGACAAACCCAATCACTTATTAAAATTACTTGTCACTAATTCTGCTTGTAAAACTTTATCGAGAAAAAGTGTCGAGCACAAGCAAAATGTTTTATCAACAACGCAAAGTAGTCCATAACTCAACAGCGTAACTAAAAACGTTTATCATAATATCATAGTCACGCCCTTATTACCATTAAATAGGCATAAATACAGATTTCACCGACCTGAAACCAATTCTATTCTTGAGGAGTAAGGCTAATTTTACTTTGGTAGCCCTTTAAGGGTAGTTGTAGGGCAGAAGAGTAGTTTCTTTATTCGTAATAGGCCGTATAAACTGTAATAACAGCCGTCGTTTGGTTATAGAAGTTACTTCGGGAAAAGGGACGTGAAAAAGTTGTTAAAACTTTCCTATAGTTGTTACTTTAAAAGTCATTACTGAGATATTTTATGTGCAGTAAACGGTGTTCGGAATTTATAGCACTTGCCTTACCGAAGGACACAAGGAAAAAACTAATTTGTCGTGTAACTATAAAAAGTCATCGTTATTTTTAAGATTATGTCAAATAAATTTATAGAATGTATGCGAAACCACGGCAAACATTAAGTTGAGTTGTAAATATAGATGTGCATCACGCGTGAATGGCTGGACCGATTTCACTAATTCTTTTTTTGTTGTATTTTTTTATTATTAGGAGAAGGTTCTTACGGAAAAAAATATTAAGAAAATCTCTCAGAAATATTGAAAAATATACATTTAATTTTGCATATTTAAAAAAACGCGCGTAACGAATGTCAATGTCATTCACAGCCATAGACTATATTGAAAGAGCATTGTTTGTTCGGAAACGTGGTTACTTAATTAAATTCGAGCATCATTTGTTCGGAAACGTGGTTACTTAATTAAATTCTAATTAATCTACTATATAAAAATAAGTCGGGTTTTCCTCCCTGACGCTATAACTCCAGAACGCACGAACCGATTTCCACGGTTTTGCATTCGTTGGAAAGGTCTTGGGCTCCGTGAGTTTTATAGGTAGGGTAGGGTAGGGTAGGGTAGTGTAGGGTAGGGTAGGGTAGTGTAGGGTAGTGTAGGGTCGGGTAGGTTAGGGTAGGGTAGAGTAGGGTAGGGTAGGTTAGGGTAGGGTAGTGTAGGCTAGGGTAGTGTAGGGTAGTGTAGGATCGGGTAGGGTAGGGTAGGGTAGTGTAGAGTAGGGTAGTGTAGGGTAGGGTAGTGTAGGGTAGGGTAGTGCAGGGTAGGGTAGTGTAGGGTAGGGTAGTGTAGGGTAGTGTAGGGTCGGGTAGGGTAGGGTAGGGTAGAGTAGGGTAGGGTAGGGTAGGTTAGGGTAGTGTAGGGTAGGGTAGGGTAGGGTTGTGTAGGGTCGGGTAGGGTAGGTAGTGTAAGGTAGGGTAGGTAGGGTAGATAAATGTTTGGTCTTTTTATGGCAAAACAAAGTTTGCCGGGTCAGCTAGTATTAAATATAAGTCCAGGTTTCCTCACGATGTTCTTCTTCATCTTCGTCAGCGATGTCCAAGATAAACAAAGACAGAATGAATTTGTAAAAGTCACATTGGTACTTGCCTGGATTTGAACCACTTAGCCATTGGACCACCTCGATATTTTTCGTTACTCTTTCCAAATACTGCTCAAAGCTAAGTATTCACACAAAATACTTAAATATACATACATACTATTCACTGGCATACACATTTAAAGTTCCTTGGGTATTCCAATATCACGAAGAGGTTTCAGTTTCCAACCGTGAGTAAGCAAAACGGGAAGACATTCAATTTCTTAGCTTGTTCTTCGTAGCAAAAATTTGTTAGATATTATTTTTCAGAATTATATATATCAAGATTGGATTAGTAGGTCATTATTTTATTAGCTAGTATTAATGTAGTAGTGTACTGTGGATTTGACTCCAAATAACTCGTGGAGATTAGGGTGCGTTTTCAACAAAGATGTAGAGGTAATAATGATATCACTAGTGCAATACAACTGATTGCCGTAATGTAAGACCGCTTGATCACACTAATTCACCGGGGCTACCCAAGAATTCGTGTCGTGCACGACAAATACTTTGTCGGACCGCATGAATCTTGTCTAGCACATACAAGAAATCTTATTATTCAGCTCCATGGCATTGTACCTACACGAGATCGTGTGTATACACGAATTCTTGCGTAGGCCCGGCGACTTTTCTTTGCGTAAACAAGTGGCCTTAAACGGTGTCTAATATGTACGAAGACACATAGTGAAGTGTTAAGCGGTGTGAATCTTACCACCAAAGCTATTCGAAGGAGCTGGCAATGATGCGCAGCGGTCAAGAATAAGCTAATCGAAGAGGCCGCACACATTACTCGCGTCACATGTTTTGTATAACCTAATATCGGCTACATCTACGAGTTTTTGCATGACTCTCATGGTGGAAAAAACCCTTAAATTAATTTCATAAGTGAATTCGTTTCTTAGTTCTCATTTAAACTAAAAACAAAAAGAGAACTAAAGATTTATTTTCCTAAAAAACTTAGGTATCCTTATCGTGAGAATCCTTTCCAAAATCGTGTTATGAATTCAGCACGTGATATTATTGTTTCTACCTAACACAAAGTTCTACCATTCTTGACACCACAACCGATGTGTCAAGCTCAGCCAGAAATGAGCTGCAGCTGACACTGACAAAGAGATGTAATGAGTTCACACGAGGTGGAAGCTGGCTCGGAAACCAGCGAGCAGGAACATATTTAGCAAGAAAGAAAGACAGCTATTTATTAGGACATATATAGATCAGGATTCCGAGTTCCGAAATTTTGATAGATATTTATTTATTTAATATATTTATTTGTATTTATTATTTTATTTTAACTAGCTTCTGAAAAGCTTCGCCCGATTAAAAAGTGTTTTATTCTCCCAAAGGATGATTTTACCAAGTTTATCTGGATAAAAGTATATTCTGTGTGTTAAAGGTCCGTGTAAAAAAAATATCCACAACCGCTCAACCTTGCGTGATTGAAACACAAAAATACGAACTTTCACATTTATAATATCACTAGCTGCAGTGCACGGCTCCTCCCGAGTAGCATTAGTACGAGTATACCCCTCAATATTTTTATAAATTGTAGCCCGTGTGTTATTTTGATGTATAAGCTTATTTCTGTAAAGTTTAAGCAAAATCCCTTCTGTAGTTCTTGCGTGAATGTGTAACAAACATCCATCCATCCACACAAACTTTCGCTTTTATAACAGTAGTAGGAAGTATGATTTTAAAACTCAACACTCACTCTTATAAAGCTCTATGAGAGGAGGCCTGTGTCCCTCAGTCCCACTGTAGTTAACACATTAAAAATCAGATTATGCTATGCTATATGTATTTTATGAAGATACATTGTAACAATTATGAACATTTTAACAGCTGATACTCGAACGCATTTATATGATCCACTAATTAAATTATTGGTTTAATCGTTTAACTCAATGTTTAACTTATAAAAGAAGCGTTTTGAACGAAAATGTCGTTTTCTTCGTGGCCCTTATTTTACGATATATTTATACAGCACGGAACGCATTACGCCAGAGAAAAATATCTGCTCTTTATTTTCTACGAATCTATTGATCTAGTTTCACACCTAGGTAGGTAGATACATTTTTAACCCCCGCCGGGAAAAGAGGGGTTTTATAAGTTTCACGTGTGTTGCTGTGTATCTGTGTGTCTGTCTGTGGCATCATAGAGCCTAAACGAATGAACCGATTTTAATTTAGTTTTTTTTGTTTAAAAGGTGATTATGTCGAAAGTGTTTTTAGCTATGTTTGAATAAAATCGGTTAAGCCGTTCAAAAGTTATGGGTGATTTACTGTTTGAATCGGGGTGTTTTTAACCCCCGCAGGAAAAAAAGAGGGGTGTTTTATGTTTCACGTATGTTGCTGTGTATCTGTGTGTCTGTCTGTGGCATCATAGCGCCTAAACGAATGAACCGATTTCGATTTAGTATTTTTTTTATAGGTAATTTTGTCGAGAGTGTTCTTAGCTATGTTTGATTAAAATCGGTTTAGCCGTTCAAAAGTTATGGGCGATTTACGGTTTGAATCGGGGTGTTTTTAACCCCCGCAGGAAAAAAAGAGGGGTGTTTTATGTTTCACGTGTGTTGCTGTGTATCTGTGTGTCTGTCTGTGGCATCATAGCGCCTTAACGAATGAACCGATTTCGATTTAGTATTTTTTTTTGATAGGTAATTTTGTCGAGAGTGTTCTTAGCTATGTTTGATTAAAATCGGTTCAGCCCTTCAAAAGTTGTGGGCGTTTTACTGTTTGAATCAGAGTGTTTTCGCAAGATAAATGTGTCGGGGGATTTTAAATTTTGAAATTTAACTTGTCGCAAGATAAATATGTCGGGGGTTTTTAAAATTTTGATATTTTACTTGTGTAAGATCACACTATAGACTATAAGTCCATTCAAAAAATACTATCTATTAACTTTTTACTATTACTTTTATTCAAATTACAAATCAGCTAATAGTTTGGCACTTAATTTTTTATGAAATTGCGTTGAGAAATTTTCAAAACATAAATGTTTTATTAATTACAAACTTATACTATTTATTTACAAAAGTAAACACTTTATTGAACATTTTAATATATTTTGAGTCTTAGGAAAAGATTCCATTATTCTAACTAGATGGCGTTGGCGTCGAATTTAATGGCGGTATGGTCTCATTGAAAAAGATAGAAATAGACCCTGGCCTTTCTTTTTTGTTTATGGATAGTTAAGCGTAATTTTTTCATCGCATTTCAATGTTTTTTGTCATCATGGACGACCATGATGACGAAGAAGACCCATGTGAGTGCGAAATTCTCAGTTGTGAATGAATTAATTTAATATTTTTATTACACTGAGACTTTTCCAGATTAGGTACATTTTCAGATCATAATATTCTAGCAGCCACATTTCTTTCCCAAACAGCAAGCTTTTGGATCGTATCAAAGACGTGTCAGCTACCGGCAGACCGCGACGGTGGTAACAAGAGGATATGTTTGAATCACAAAACTGCGTGAATTGTGCGTGATGCGAATTTGCAACGCACAAAACAGCTAAGCAACAACAAGTAACAAGCTCGTAGATTTGTACGATGCGACGTCGCACCGCAGTTTTGACGTTGGGCCGCTCGGGAAAACATCGTGCGGAAACTGGCATGTCCTAGAACCAAACATCAGATGTAACATCTATCAGACCGCATTGAGCCCGTGTGGTGGATTAAGGCCCATTCCCTCTCTCACAGAGACGACACATGTGTCCCAGCAATGGGAACATTAAAAGGCTGATGGTGATGAAATTAAAACTAAGTGCTTTGAAGAGGTATCCAATTAATTCTTAATTAAGTTTGGGCAGCCAATCTAGGAACTTCACCCTGCGAACTAATATTTTTCATCGTGAGGTGATAGATCGTGCAGGCGCAGACAATAGATAAACTATGCTGAACAATACATGGTATTTACAGCTGCGGGTATAGAACACACCCAGATAACATGACACAAGCCTGCACCTCGCATTGGTATTTGGTTCCGTAGCGCGTAATTATTATGGCAACGAAGTAATTGTGCACGTTGAATAGTTTATTAGTGATGACGATGAATTCTCATTAAACTGTGTGAGCAGGTGTACGAGCATCGCCACATGATATAACTTGTTTTAGTTTTTACCTGAACAAGCAGTCGCTAATTCACCGATTATTTATGTACATTCGCTGACTAGTCTATTACGCCCGCCACAACTCACCTACTTTAGGTATTATATAATTTATTGTTTTGCTTAATAAACTGTCAATCATTAACGGACACATAGCAGTGATTTTATTTCCTGTACACATCCCGTGTGGTTCGTCCATCTACATTCTACATCTCAGTGTGCGGAGCTATTGCCCGTACATTTTTGGTCCTTCGAGCCGGATAGCCACTACTGGAGCAAACAGTCCTGCAAGTCGCACAGGTACGAAGTGTTTCTACTGACGATAGCGAATCGGTTTGACTGGTCTTCCACAAGCGGATCGCCCCAGTCAGATTGAGAAGGCGCACAATATCGTAAAGAGATTCCTTCGGACGACGATTGCCACAGGAAACATCAACATTTGGTGGTTCGGGAACAACAATACACAACAAATTCAACAGTGAAGTCAACAGGTCTAACGTCCGTCAACAATACGCATACATACCCGTATAACAATTATGGACGCTAGACAACAAGAACTTCTCAAGCGGCAGAGTATCATCGCAGAGGGTATTCGGAAAATTGGTGTCAACTTCGGCAAAGATGGCCCTGACCGCAAAACCACAACATACATCCGGGGTAGACTGGATACCCTCCAGGCGCACTGGAACGAGTTCGAGATGAACCATGGCGTGTTACAGGGCGCCACGGACCGGGCCGATGTATACTACAGTACAAAGGTGTACGACAGAGTCAAGGCGGAATACTCAAGTATAGAACATAAGCTGCAAGCATGGTCTACCAGCACTGCGGAACCCGCGTGCTACCAAGGTGAAGAGAGCAAAAACACTGGAGTCCTTTCAAAATCAGACGAGCTCAAAACTCAGCAAGCAACTAACTTCAGAGCCTTCTCCCGGTTCACCAGCAACATGTGCACTGCTGAGATTATTGAGAAATGGGATATAGAAGACAAGCTCCGGACCCTCGAATCTCGATGGAGGGTGATTGACGAAGTACACTGGCAGCTTGACAACATTCTCGTCGGTAGCGACGTTAACTACGAGCTTGAGTTTTCGAAGTATGAAGAAACGTACGAGTGCACAAAGCGAGATCTTAACCGCAAGCTCAACCTCGCTGTCCAACAACGGGACAATGCACCGAGGATCGAAATACCAACATTCTCTGGTAATTACACACAATGGCCGACATTCTTCGATCTATATGTTGCGGCCATTCACAACAACCCGTCCCTCTCGAAGGGGCAGAAGATGCAGCACCTGAAAGGGAAGCTGAAAGGGGAGGCTGAACGCCTTGTGCAACATTTGACTGTTTCCGAAAGCAACTACGACTCCTGCTGGGAAATCCTCCACCATAGGTACAATAACTTACAGCTTCTCTTCACCAAATAAATGCAAGTTTTGATGAGTCAACATACGATTCAACATCAAAACGCTTACGACTTGAAGCGCCTACACGACACCAGTCTTGAAACTGTGCACGCGTTGCGTAACTTGGGCATCGACACGACATCATGGGACCCGATTTTGGTGCACATTCTGGCCGGAAAACTGGACACTCAGACCTACTCTGACTACATGGAGGCGAGGAAAAGTCCAAGAGGGCTTCCCAATTTCAAAGAATTCATCCAGTTCATCGAAGGGAAGTTCACGGCGCTAGAATCAGTGGTGAAGAAAACAAGCAAACAGATGCCGACGTCCCCCCAAACACAGGCAGCTCGACTACAGCAGCACAAAGGGATGCGTACAACAGATACAGACGCTACCCCAAAGCAAACCATACAAGCTCCGACAGGAATTGTCCTGTATGCAAAGCAAGTCACATTTTGCTCCACTGTAAAACGTTTCAAGAGATGACGCCAGACATAAAAATTAGGACAATTGAGCAATTGAACGTTTGCAAAAACTGCATGTATCCGCACAACGGAAAGAAATGCAACTCGCAAAAAAGATGCAAGGTGTGTAACGGCGCACACCACACAACGCTACATGACCTAACACGTGATACTACGTCAGCGACACTGTCGTCAACTGACCGACAACGTGACTGACCGCAACTCGCAGCGAAAAACTAATCACGTGTCAGGAAATTTTAACGAAGTTCTTCTAGCGACAGTACAAATTAAAGTCAAAGCCGCAGATGGAACCTACACCGTACTCCGAGGTCTTCTAGACCAAGGTTCCCAACTGAACCTTATAACAGAATCGGCTGTGCAACGACTTGGCCTTCCGCGACGCAACCACAACTCAACCGTGTCGGAAATCGGAACATTTTCCAGCCAGAGCAACGGAACCGTTCAGTTGGACTGTAAGTACCTTTACGGAGATTACGAGTTTTCAACGCCGGCGCTAGTAATGGCCAAACTACTCAACAACCTACCTAACTACTCCTTAGAAAAACAGGATTGGCCTCACATAGAAAATATTAACCTGGCTGACCCACAATTCAACTTATCAAGGCCGATTGACATTTTACTTGATGCCGGAGTATACGGCGATATAGTGATGAGCAGCATAATTCGAGGAAACATATACGCACCTATAGCACAACAAACTAAACTCGGTTGGGTATTAGTTGGAAACACAAATACCTTCAATTGTCATGTCGTGGTAGATACTGACGATATTTCTCGTTTTTGGGAAATTGAAGACATAACGTCAGACGACAAGTCCACGAGTGTTGAGGAGGAGTACTGTGAGAGTCTGTATACTGACACAACAAAAAGACTTGAAGTCGGGCGATACGAAGTTAGAATCCCCATGAAGACCAACTTCGAACAAAATTTGGGACGATCAAAGCCTCAAGCAGTCGCGCAATTCAAGCAGTTGGAAAAACGTTGGGCTAGAGACGAAAACCTCGCTTCAAGTTACAAGGCTTTCATCGACGAATACAAAGCTTTACAACATATGAAAAAGTGCACAGAGCCGGACACACCGAGCTGTTTCCTGCCCCATCATGGAGTAATGAAACCAGACTCAACGACAACCAAGCTCCGAGTGGTTTTCAATGCATCAGCAACCACCAGCACGGGACACAGTCTAAACCAATTGATGGAATGCGGGCCTAACTTACAACAAGACTTACAAGCGATGATTCTACGATGGAGGGCATTTGAATACGTGTATACAGCGGATATCTTGAAATTCTACCGACAAATACGTATTCAGGAAAAAGACCAACACTTACAAAAAATCGTGTGGAGGGATTCAGTCACAGAACCGTTACAAGAGATACAACTGACAACAGTAACATATGGCACCAAGTCCGCACCCTTCCTTGCAATGCGAACCATAAAGCAATTAGTCAAGGATGACGGCGCGCAGTACCCTTTGGCGGCGGCTATTCTCTCCAACCAACTATACATGGATGACTTACTAGGCGGATGTCACGACTTCATAACAGCACAGAAAGCTCAACATGAACTAATAACAATGCTGAAAGGTGGTGGGTTCAACTTACGAAAGTGGGCTAGCAACAAAACGCGCCTACTCGAAGGCTTGTCAGATGAATTGATAAGCCAGAAAATGTTCGACTTCAAGGACGCAGACACAAACAAAACGCTAGGCATCACTTGGAACCCGCGCACGGATCAATTTACATACAAACAAATATCACTCTGCAACAAACGTGATGTCAACACAAAACGCACACTACTGTCGGATATATCAAAACTGTATGATCCACTTGGCTGGGTATCACCAGTTACAGTGAAAGCCAAGCTAATCTTTCAACATGCATGGTCGACAACAACGAGCTGGGATGATCAACTCCCAACAAATATACAGCAAGAATGGGAGCAATTCCGCAATCAGCTCGCGCACATTCACGACATATCCATACCACGCTGGGTCGGCTACACTCAACAACCCTTCGAACTACATGGCTTCTGTGATGCATCTGAAAGAGCCTACGGATGCGTCATATATTGCAAGTCCACGGACAAAGAAGGTCAAGAGGTGATCAGGCTAGTAGCAACTAAAACAAAATTAGCCCCACAGAAAAATCCAATTTCCTTGCCACGACTGGAGTTATGCGGTGCAGTACTGCTAGCACGACTGATCGAAAAAGTGGAAACCTCGATGAACTCACAGACAGTCACCATACATTGCTGGACAGACTCCATGGTGGTACTTGGCTGGCTAAATGGTGACGTGGGTCGCTGGAAGAGTTTCGTAGCCAACATAGTCACACAGATAACGAAAATAACTCCATCCAACTCCTGGAAACATGTCAAGTCCGAAGATAACCCTGCGGACTGCGCAAGCAGAGGAATCTCACCATCAGACTTAATAGGTCACGAACTCTGGTGGAAAGGCCCTTCTTGGCTTCAAAACAACAACATACCCCAACAAGGTATTTTTACAACGAACGAAGAGAAAAGGAAACGAGGTCAAACTTGCGCAATACAAACAAAACACGCGCCACTCATCGAGCAACTACTGCAAAAATACAGCTCAATGACTTATGCAACCCGAGTCATCAGCTGGCTCATAAGATTTATAAATAACTCGCGTGACGCAACAAGAGCCAACCGTAGGTCGCACTTAACTACAGAAGACATAGTGCAAACTCAGAACCTGCTTGTGAAAACTGTACAGAACAATACCTTTGGCGATGAAATAGCGCACCTACACAAACATAAAAAGGTACGGGCCACAAGCAAACTGTTGAGTCTGAGCCCAATGCTAGACGACCACGGCATCCTTCGAGTGAGAGGAAGACTTGAACATGCCAAGTTAAACGACTCACAAAAACATCCAATAATTTTACCAAACAACCACAAGCTATCAGAACTCTTGATTGACCAAGCCCACATGAATAGTCTCCACGGCGGTGCCAGGCTTACATTGGGACACCTTCGTAACAAGTATTGGATACTAGGCGGCATGAAAACAATCAAGAAGCAACTAAACAAGTGTGTCACCTGTCATCGCTATAAAACGCAACGCAGCAATCAGCAAATGGCAGACTTACCAACACCTCGAGTTACACCTTCACGGCCTTTCACACACACAGGCGTGGATTTCACGGGACACGTTGAAATAAAGGCTAACAAAGGTCGCGGCATTAAAACAGTTAAGGCCTACATCGCGATCTTCATTTGCCTATGCACAAAAGCCATCCATCTTGAACTGGTGTCCGATCTCAGCACTGCAACATTCCTCGCAGCATTGAAGCGGCTATGCTCTCGACGAGGATCGCCGAAATATACCTATAGTGACAATGGAACGAACTTTGTCGGAGCAGCAAGAGCACTAGCCAAAGAACGCCAGGAGGCAATACAACTTCTCGTCAACGACGACCTGATCAACAACACTTCCGAGAGTGGCATTGAATGGCACTTTAACGCACCATCTTGGCCAACAGCGAGAGGATTATGGGAAGCTGCTGTAAAGAGCATGAAACACCACCTTAAACGCGTGCTTGGTGAACAAAAGCTTACGTACGAAGAGTTTACTACCTTGCTAGTACAAATTGAAGCCTGTCTCAACTCGAGGCCATTAGTCGCTCTAACAAATGACCTCGACGACATCGATTACCTGACACCAGGCCACTTTTTAGTCGGTGGACCGGTACTGGCACCTCCGATGACATCAGAGGGCGATAACAGCCAGTTAAAGTTACGATGGCGCTTGACAGAAAACATGTACAAGGAATTTTGGAGAAAATGGTCCAACGATTACCTGCAAACGTTACAATTACGAGGAAAATGGCAAACCCCAACACACAACATTGCAGTGGATGATGTCGTCCTTATAAAGGAAGAACAAGTAGCTCCAGCCCGATGGTTATTAGGGCGAGTTATAGAGACGCACCCTGGACCAGATAATTTAGTACGAGTCGTCACGCTCAAAACTAAATCCAACATAATGAAGAGACCCGTAACAAAATTGTCCCGGTTACCCATTGAAACAGGGAATAATACCGAAAACAAATCAATGCAACCCTCGGACAATAAACAACCAGAGGCGACTTCCTCAACATTACAACGACAACGTCGGATGAGCTCTAAACAGGAACGGAAGGGTGTTTCCAGCTGTAACGTCCTCAAGTACCTTAGCACGTTACTAGTACTCAGGGTTACGTGTGTGACATCGTCCACACAACAACTCGTCAATGTAACAGCCCTAGACCCTACCCGTCTTGTATACTTTGATAAAGCCGCCGACTTACAGATAATACAAGATGAATGGAGACTGGTGGTGTACTACAATATGTCGACTTACTGGAAAAGCGTTTCTGCCGTTGAACAATACGTCCAGCAACTACACGGACTTTGTCAACGAAATATAGCCTACTTGACTATATCCACACAACTCGAACACGAACTAAACGAGCTCAAACACTACAACGAAGTACTACAATCAGACCATGGAAGACGCAGTAAGCGAGGTCTCATAAACAGAATTGGGAACATTGCCAACTCTCTCTTTGGTGTCCTCGATGACAAATTTGCCGAAAAATACAACAACGACATCAAACTACTGCACAACAATGAAGACCACTTGTTCAATCTGTACAAGCAACATACTTCAATAATCGAAGGGGAATACAACCTCCTGAAAAGGAACGAACAAGTAATGAACCGTCAGTTCATCGTCATCAACAAAAGCCTCAGAGACTCGCTGCAACAACTGAAAACCGAACAAGGCCAAACTACTTTCCTTACTGCTACTGCACTTGCCGCAAACATGATGGTGGCCAACTTGCGGCGAATACAAGATATGTTGATTAACCTAGTTACAGATCTTCGCCACGGCAAAGTCGACACTCACTTGCTGAAACCCGATGCATTCGAAAAACAGTTGAACATCATATCAGGACAAGTACCAAAAGGATTATCCCTACCCTGTTCAAACAAGTTCAAGTGTATCCGGGAAATGTATAAACTAGCAAGTGTACAAGGAAAACTAACCGAAAATTTTATCCTGTTTGAAGTAAAAATCCCGTTAGTAGCAGACGAACAATATGAACTAACCGAAGTCATTCCAATCCGCAACATAAAGGGAGTCTCCATGATTAACATAATACCAACAACTAAATACATAGCCGTTAACTTGAAAATGGACATGATGATACCACTAGATCAACAACATCTTTCATCATGCACACAAGTAAACACAAATCAGCTGTTGCTATGTAACCTTGACTTACCTATATATGGAATAAAAACAGCCACAAAAATGTGTGAAGCAGACATAATTAACAATCGAGGAATATCAAATTGCCGCACTGAGGTATCAAGTTGCAACAATGAATGGAAAAAGCTACACAGTAAGGGGGCTTGGCTATTTACGTGTTGCGAGGAATGCGCTATGCGCATTTTCTGTCCAGCTGGAATTACGTCACAGACACTACAAATACAGGCATAATCACTTTAGCGACAGGTTGCATAATGCGCGGCGATAGACACCTAATTCATTCGCACTACAATATGCAAAGCACAATGGAATTAGGCAATGAGCAAGAGATCTAAATACCAGAGATAAACCTTAACGAACTATTACCAAGCAATAGTCAAATTACAAACATAACTAACATGGAAATGGAAACACATGAAGAACAACTAAAGGATTTTAAGAGAAAAATTGAGCTGGTTAAAAAACAACAGGACATCCAAATGGTCAATTCCGTGGAGGCGGAGCAGCATCACTACGTCCTGTATGGTTTTATGATAACCTGTGCAATAATATTCAGCATATGGGTATACTTTCAAATAAAAGCACGCTGCGTCCGTTTACCTCAAGGAAGCTTAAGAGTAACGCAGGCGCACAAGGAAGAGATTGAGATGGTACCAAGTCATATCCCTAGGGAAAGACAAACAAAGGCAGATCCACAGACACTAGAAGAGGTCATAGGGCATCGTTCTATCAGAAACACGGTGGGTCGCGAAACGTCGCCAATATCAGTTAGCGGCGAACGCAGAACAGTCTAATAACTTTCTTTACATACTTTACTTACTTTGGATACTCTATTTTACTTGTTATATTTTGTACTTTTATAGTTGGCAGGATGTACGAGCATCGCAACATGATATAAATTGTTTTAGTTTTTACCTGAACAAGCAGTCGCTAATTCACCGATTATTTATGTACATTCGCTGACTAGGCTATTACGCCCGCCACAACTCACCTACTTTAGGTATTATATAATTTATTGTTTTGCCTAATAAACTGTCAATCATTAACGGACACATAGCAGTGATTTTATTTCCTGTACACATCCCGTGTGATTCGTCCATCTACATTCTACATCTCAGTGTGCGGAGCTATTGCCCGTACACCAGGTTTACAGCAGTGCACAATCAGTCATCATTTACCAAACACACAATAATAAGTAAAATTCATAATTTTACTTCGGTCAAAAATGAAAAATGTCTTTCACCAAAATCCAATCTATACTAAAATTCATCAAAATTATTTTAGCGGTTTATGCTTGAATACAAACAGACAGACGCAAATTTAATGTTAGTATGGCTTTTGCCTAGATTCTAGATACGAGTAAAATCTGTTCATATTCGTTTGCCGAGCGTATATGAATGTGGTTTTACTTAAGAAAAAAAACATTACCTACCAGATTAGGACATAGAAAAGTATAAAAAACGGTCCTTTTTGGACAAAACCGGCCGCCGAATTGAAACATGTCACACGCTCGAACGTACATGTTGTATAGGTCTACCAGAATCTCATGGCATTTTTTATTTTTTTTAAATTGTGATTTTCATATGGCAATGTCAATTGTCACCTGTGAAATCAAAGTTCTTGATGTGTCAACCGCTGCTGAATTTTTTTGATATTATCTTGAAAATTTGTTATTTTTGTGAAAATGTCGAAAAGCCCACTTCGATCTGAAGCGAGACATATTGTTTTCAATGTGTATCATAAAATAAGGGAAGAAGAAGGCGTAAATCAAACTCAATCTTTGATTTTAAAGTGCGTCGTAGAGTGGACCGGTAAGTTGGACTGACTTGTTTTGATACTTTTATTTTATTTTATATTTTTCTTACTTAATTTTTATTTCTTTCCATTACTATTATATGGTAAATCGTAGGTCAGGGCACATCCAATGATGGCCGGAAGGAAATGGCAACAGTAATGTAACTGTTACTAATTCTTCGACAAGATATTGATTTTAACGGAGATTGAGAATCTTTGACGTAAGAAAAATATTAAGTAATAATCTGCGCCCTGCAGTGGGACGTGTATATAGACGGGAGTTTTTGGCGGGATTTTGTCGAGTGAAGTTCAGTGGCTGTTAATATTATTTGCAAATTGATTCCTAGTGGATATTGTGATATATTATTGGTGTAGTTTTGTGTCTCAACTGTCTACGCAACTGGACAATTTGTAAAATCATTGACAGAAGCGATCTCGGGATAGTGGAGCGGAGTATTTTATTGTAGTATTGACTGCCTATGTAAAGATTACCGGGAAGACTGACTCCATACAATTTGCTGCCAAATACTCCAAAAAACATTAGAATCTGTTACATCCGCATTTAAAGAATAAATATAAGATCAAAAACTCTTTCCAAAGACGTGGCTAAAAGGTCCCAGCAACCAGGCCATAAAACTAACATAAAAAAAAGTATATATAGACTGATGATGATGAATGACTATAAGTAACATGATACATTTTATTATTTTTTACAGACTTTATACATAAAGAGATTGGTTTTGAATATGTTAAATGCCAATGAAAAAGAACCATTTTGATGGAGAGAGATGACATAAAACTACAAAGATACAAGTTTTTGAAATGCCAGTGGAGTTCATGGACTCGTATTCTAGTTTTCTAGTTCTGAATGAGGTTTTAAGTTATTAGTATGATTTAAATGATATATAATAAATTAGTACATAAATTAATATTTAATTGATTTATTTTTCCTATGTTAAGAACCCGATGTACAACAACATTATTCATACACATACCTATAATACTCACAGTGGATCTTTGTGTCTCTGAATTGGTTGCAAGACCCCGCGCAGTAGCTATTTTTGTGTCAATGTTGAAGGTAAAGATAGCATTGTAGAACTGTCTCTTTCACTCGTTTATGTATGTCGTTCATCGTCCTATCTCGCTTTCTCTATGCAGTATACTCGATGACAAACTGTTTCTTATGCAATGGTTGGCAGGACCAAGTCCAAAGACACAAAGATCCGCTGTGACTACTATAATATAGGTACCTCATGTTCATTAATACTAAAGACATAAATAAAAATTAAACAGTATCAAGATCGTTTAATCCAATTACCCCAGTATTGCACACAACAAATTTTTATTTCCACATTTGCCATGAGATTCCGGTAGACCTATTATTAAAAAGGTTCATTATTTCTCCGCGGAGCCCAACCCGGACCGCTTAGAGATAAGATATTCAGAAACAAAATAAAAAGCCTTGCCTGCCCGCCAAGTAAAATGTTATCGACGGACTCTTTTTAAACGATTTCTGTGAAATCGCACCTAGCAAAAATATACATTGTTTTCGAAATTTTAATCCTTTTTTGATGTTAGATATCTGGGCTGTTACATAATTTCACCTAAAAAATAACACGATAGATAGGATTAGTTTTTACTTCTAAATAAAATGTAATTCCTTTAGGATACTGTGGGTAGAATTTGAATCATTACAGCTTGTTCTATTGTGTCTGTACCCCTTTTATTCGTTCCTGTATAGTCGAGTACCATGAATAATAACATTTGATACATATTGCTAATATTCCAGTTAACCCTTACACTTACAATTATCAAAGCTGTGAGGCCGCTCCGGTTCGGCCGGGTTCGATCTTACGACCTCTCGGTCACTGCGGCGTCTCTGGCAGGCTGTGCGATCTATATTTTATTTGAGTACGGAAATTGGGTAATATCCTTCTATATATTGAGCATATTGGAGAAACAAAGGACTTATTTAGCTTATCATTTACCTGTAGGTATTTTAAACTGAATCTTTTTGTGACGTAGATTGTATGGCTGTAGGAGTACTGGCTGCAAAAATAATATTTACATAGTTACTTAAAACAATTTAAGGCATTAGTGTCTGGTATGTTTTTAATCATCTTTGTGTAATTCGGAGGGTGAAAGATAAGGGAGGGCCTGATAACGTAGAGAGTAAGAAAGAAAGAAGAAAACGTGTTGCACCGACCCCAAGTAACTTGAGACAATGGTAGAAAAGTTATGATGGTTTTATCAGAAGCTAAATATGATGAGAAACTGTTCTGTCAGTAGGAGGCAGTAAGCGATACATTTTCATTGAAGTTATGCAAATAAGTTGTTTAAAAAAGCTCCAATTGTATTGCCAACGGGTAATGCAAATACCAAAGTGTACCTATGTAGTTACTTCTCTCGCGTACGAACAGGTACGATACGAAAGTTGTTGATAGCTAGAGCAAGATTAGTAAGAACACTTTCAAAGCACCAAACACTTATTTGTAAGATTACGAGAAAGCTTGCCACCATCTCAAAGAAAAACCCGCATCTCTTAAATTACATGTCGAAAGCTATTTTTACGTATATCCATCCACAATCCGAAAAGCTAATATCACAATTTCCGGCAGCCTTGCAAGCAATGCTCGTTAACGCAAGGCCACCCCGGTGCCCGGTAGCAAGGCACACCGATTTTGATTTTGATTTTGGCATTTAGGCCGAAAATCAGTGGGCCGAACGAAGAATAAATCTATATTTGTATCCAAAACAAGAAAAGAAAAAAAAAACACACTTTGAAGATTCCTATAGCACAATGCGAAAACATCGTTAGCTTCACCTGACTGTTATGCTACTCAAGGTAAACAAAATGTCTACAAAATGAATTATTTCAATTCAAACATCTCCTTAGGAGATTGTGTGCAGGGATGGGAAACACGTTGCATTGCGACCTTATTATAAAGTACTTAGAATTACACTCAGAGTATTAACATAGGAGCTAAAAGTTTATAAGATGTGGTTCTATAACTCTAATTACCTCGTGTACAATATAATGAGAAATGTTAATTTGTGTGAGAGATCACTGTTATCTTGACTATTGGCAGTAGAAAATATAGGAAGAGGTGGCGAGGCGCTGACGCGTATTACAAAGGCTTGTTCATGGTGGCTCACAAAAAGGATGCTTGAGGCTCTAGTCAAGTAACATTATATTAGTAAAAGCGACGAGATAGCGATTCAGAAATGTATGGGATTGTCAAGGGCTATGGAATTGTCACTTCGATGGATTCCTTACATTTTAGCATTTCGACCGCCGCACTATGGGACCAACCGGTATTTTCCATCTCAAAAATCGATAACTCTGTTGTTTTGTGATTTATCTCCTTGATTTTTTTTTCACGTATTTGTGAATATCTAGGCAATAAAAGAAATCAAACATCATCATTCTAAAAAAAATATTTTTTCCGAAAAAAAATGACAAAGATAAAGTTATACGAAATTTCATACAATTTTTACGAAATTTACATTGCTTCAAAATCACCTCTGGCGCAAAAAAAGCGCAAGTTTTTTTTAAATCCACATATTACTGAGTAAATAAGGTCTCTAATAGAGTAATTAACTTGACACCGGCTGCTTTCGGCAACAACGAAAACTCCAATTGAAATTAACAAAAACTAAATTTTCTTTACTTCACTAAAAAAATATTAAAAAATGTAGGAAGTTTTGCAGTCTTGCCCCACGTTGGGCGCCAGTTTGTAGGAAGTTTTGCAGTCTTGCCCCACGTTGGGCGCCAGTTTGTAGGAAGTGTTGTCGTGACGTCACACGTATGAAGAAAACACGGAGATGCTTGCAGGTTTTTATTTCAAGTAGGGCAACAGATACACTTTGTTACATTACTTTATATAAGTATAATAGGACGTAGTACACACACAGCCAAGTCCGCTCGGACGACGGCGGGGTACTTAGCCCTCTAATCCAAAAATATATTCCTTATGAAAGGATACGGGCTACAGAACCAACTAACAGAGGCGTCCTACGTGACCTTTCCAATTAGGACGAGGATCCGTAAATGCACCGTACTGCTAGCTGGGAAAAGCGTTGACGAACAACAATAATCTGTCGAAGTCATTAACTGGCGGTAATTCTTAACACCGCGATCTAGAAAACGTCTGTCAATAAACAGCGACATCTAGTGGTTCCACTTCGAACCACTTACAATACCATCGATGAAGTTGCCTAAGTGAGTCCTCTATAACTTACGTTCCACAAAGGAATCATAATCCATAACAGTTTACTACTTTATGCACAGATGGCGCTAGTTATATAATACATAACAGAAATATTAATGTTTATAGTAATGATGAGGTGTGTTACAAAAATTAAATAAAAATATTTTTTTTACAAAAACTGAACGTGGTTGCAAAGTGTATATTCTAAGCTATCTAATGATTTATAACACTAATATGTTTCCTTGGAAAACTTCCGAATAATTATGTGTTGAACTCCCTTAACGGTAATTTAATTGGCATGAAAATATTTATGCCCAATGTTTGAGGTTCATTTTATAAACGTAAAACTTTATATTTTTTTATATTTTGTAATTTATTCGTAGGTTCCATCTTTTGAGAGTATAAAACCATAAAACAATCTATGGATTTACGACTTTCGACAAAACCATTTTTGAGATGGAAAATACTGTTTGGTCCCATAGTGCACTATGGGACCAACCGGTATTTTCCATCTCAAAAATCGATAACTCTGTTGTTTTGTGATTTATCTCCTTGATTTTTTTTCACGTATTTGTGAATATCTAGGCAATAAAAGAAATCAAACATCATCATTCTAAAAAAAAATTTTTTTCCGAAAAAAAATGACAAAGATAAAGTTATACGAAATTTCATACAATTTTTACGAAATTTACATTGCTTCAAAATCACCTCTGGCGCAAAAAACGCGCAAGTTTTTTTTAAATCCTCATATTACTGAGTAGATAAGGTCTCTAATAGAGTAATTAACTTGACACCGGCTGCTTTCGGCAACAACGAAAACTCCAATTGAAATTAACAAAAACTAAATTTTCTTTACTTCACTAAAAAAATATTAAAAAATTAAATAAAAATATTTTTTTACAAAAACTGAACGTGGTTGCAAAGTGTATATTCTAAGCTATCTAATGATGTATAACACTAATATGTTTCCTTGGAAAACTTCCGAATAATTATGTGTTGAACTCCCTTAACGGTAATTTAATTGGCATGAAAATATTTATGCCCAATGTTTGAGGTTCATTTTATAAACGTAAAACTTTATATTTTTTTATATTTTGTAATTTATTCGTAGGTTCCATCTTTTGAGAGTATAAAACCATAAAACAATCTATGGATTTACGACTTTCGACAAAACCATTTTTGAGATGGAAAATACTGTTTGGTCCCATAGTGCGCCGCTAACCCTGATAGACATACAGCCTTTGGAAGCTTGACTTAGGAGAGCTCTATACCCAGCTGTGGAGGAGTGGGTAGTTAAGAAACAGGTAGCAAAACCTTTTGGTTGGAGGAAAATAAAGTTATTTTTCGCTTTGTAGTGTTTTAGTTTGGAAGAAGTTCTTAGGCTTTTTATTTTTCTCTGTTAGTTTTGGTAGGTACCTTAAATAACCATGAAAATCATTTATTGACAAATTACATCTCACGACAATTTCAATAAGCCCAAACACGAATAGGATACATTGTTTTACTTCGGAGTTGCAGTGCCTACCGTCCGGCGTCATCATCAGATCAGCTCGATGGTACCATTGTTATAAATATCAATTATTCATAAGTCGGTTAACTATTCGAGATATCTTATTAGCCGTGACATACTTATTAGCAAACAATTCCAGTGATCCTCTGTGGTCTTCTTTATCAGTTCCACTTCACCAAATGATACTTTTGAGCGCAAATGCTTGCATTGTTGATGAAAATACCAAAATCGTTATAATATTTCAGGAGTTCCCTCAATTTCTTCAGGATTCCATAATCAGATCCTGACCTGATGACCATGGAACCACCTGGGAAGAATACCCTTTCAAAAAAAAGCAAGAATTCTCCAAATCGGTCAAGGCGTCTTTGAGTAATCGGGTAAAAGATATATAAAAAAAACCTATGAATTGAGAACCTCTTCCTTTTTTTGAAGTCGGTTAAAAAACACGGAATTGTTTGAGACAGTAATATTCATTTCCGTCATGTCTAGGCCATTCCTGGTTAAGAAGATCAGCAAGTTAGTAGTATAGTGGTGTAACAGCCCTTAGTACGCTGGACTAATGCTAAGTACCGTCGTACCATTAAGACCTATTGAATCCGAATAGAGGTTGCCGAGGACAGGTGCTACACGACAATGCGATGTCGTGTTCTATAGTTACATGTTCTGAAATAGCTCTACAGTTATAACCTTATAACAATGTCGATGAAAGCGTAGTTGCATAATTATGGTAAATTATTATCGAGTCTAAACCCCCGACACATTTTTCTTGCGAAAACACCTCGATTCAAACAGTAAAACGCCCATAACTTTTGAATGGCTAAACCGATTTTATTCAAACATAGCTAAGAACACTCGTCGACTTAACAAAATCACCTTTCAAACAAAAAATTCTAAATCAAAATAGGTTTATCCGTTTAGACGCTATGATGCCACAGACAGACACACAGATATATAGACACACATATACACGTGAAACTTATAACACCCCTCTTTTTTCGGCCGGGGTTAAAAATCACTCTTCTTGAAACCATAGGTAATTTTAAGCGCCTCAAAACCACATAATATAATTCTATCCGATTCAGATAAAACAATACTATAATAGTATGTTAATTAATGAATAGTTGCATTAAAAGAGTATCCACCATTCTAAATTATTTTTGGGCAGGCATCTCGCAAGCCTATCTTTTTCTTCATAACTCGGTCCGATACAGTTAGAGATCGTGTAGACGGAGAAACTATAAAAACAATGCGGCAAATTCCTAGTATTTACAGCTAGGGGTATAAAACCGGCCAAGTGCGAGTCGGACTCATGCACGGGTTCCGTACGATTATCGCAAAATACGGCAACGACAACTTTGTTTTATGGGAGTCCCAATTAAATATTTATTTTATTCTGTTTTTAGGGTTCCGTACCCAAAGGGTAAAAACGGGACCCTATGACTAAGACTCCGCGGTCCGTCTGTCTGTCTGTCTGTCTGTCTGTCTGTCTGTCTGTCACCAGGCTGTATCTCATGAACCGTGATAGCTAGACAGTTGAAATTTTCACAGATGATGTATTTCTGTTGCCGCTATAACAACAAATACTAAAAACTGGATAAAATAGATATTTAAGGGGGGCTCCGATACAACAAACGTGATATTTTTGCCGGTTTTTGCGATAATGGTACGGAACCCTTCGTGCGCGAGTCCAACTCGCACTTGGCCGGTTTTTAGTATTTGTTGTTATAGCGGCAATAGAAATACATCATCTGTGAAAATTACCAACTGTCTAGCTATCTATGTCATGAGATACAGCCTGGTGACAGACAGACAGACAGACAGACAGACAGACGGACCGCGGAGTCTAGGTAATAGGGTCCCGTTTTTCCCTTTGGGTACAGAACCCTAAAAAACGATGAAACATACCCAAAATTACAACATGGCACAAGCCTGCACCTCGCAATTTTATTTGGTTTCGTAGAGTAGTAACGAAGTACCAAAATCCTGAATTTTATAATGGTTATGCAAATAGTGTTGAAAACTAGTTGCTCATTTAACTAGAAGAGTAGGTTTACAGAACTGCACATTCAGCCATTATTTACCAAACTATAAAACACATAATCAGTATAATTACTGACCATTTTGCTTTTGTTAAGAATAAATAAATTGCAAATTTTCGGTTGAATAAATACTCAGTGAGGCTCGGTGATTTTCGAATTTGGCTGTGTACACAAATAATTGAATCTCTGTTACCAGAGAGTTTGCTTGCATGAAACTTTTAATCCTCCTATGACTCCCTAACGGGTAGAATCTTCTTGCAGTGGAGTGTCCGACAGAGAGAAGACATATTCAAGAACTGTACTTGTACTTGGCATTAATTAGGCTTACAGATCACGAAACCAAATTATCTGCAGTTATGTATATCAGCTCGTACATTCGTTAACCCATATAAAGAACAATAAAAAAATATACTTACTTTTGTAAATGTAGAAAAGTAGGCTTTATAGCTTAGTAAAAGAAAAATGTTTAGCTTAGAAAAAAAACATTACCACATTACGCAACGATGGATATAACGAAAGTCCTTTTCGGACATAAACCGGCCGCCGAAGTGAAACATGTCACACGCTCGAACGGACACGTTGTAATTAAAAAGGTTCTTTGTTTCTCTGTGGAACCCCAAACCGGGCCGCGTAGAAGATTATTCAGAAACAAAATAAAAAGCCGCTCCCTGGCCGCCAAGTAAAACATTATCGATGAACTCTTTTATTTAAGCCCTTTTCTGTAAAGGTATTGTTGGTTTGCCGAATTTTTCCATTAATTGACTATCGGATATCGTTGTTGGCAAAAATATATGTTATTTTAGATATTTTTAATCCTTTTTCGTTGTTAAAAAGCAGCGCTGTTAATTAATTTTACCTAAAACACAAATAACACAATGAAAAGATTTAGATTCTGTTTTTAAATAAAAATATAATTCGTTTTTGATACAATGGGTAGAATTTCAGTATTTACAGCTTGTTCTAGTGTGCTATATCTCTTGTATTCGTTCCGGTATAGTTGGGTGCCATGAATAATAACGTGTGACGCATATTGCTAATATTCCAGTTAGTCCCATCAATAATCGAGTCTCTGGGGTCGCTCCGGTTCGGCCGGGTTCGATCTTATGACCTCTCGGTCAGTGCGGCGTCTCTGGCAGGCTGTGCCACCCATATATAATTATTTAAGTACGGAAATAGGGTAATATCTCTCATAATGTTGAACATTTTGCAGTAACTAAGGGCTAATTTAGCTTCTCAGTACCTAAAGTTATTGCGGAGCTTGTAGCTAAATTATAACAGCATCATGGGTCTATTATTAACCGAATAAAAAAGGAGGTTATCAGGTTAAGCAACGCTTGTCGAGTTCGGTCCGTGGTTATTTGACCATCCCATACATACTGCAACTCCGCGGTGCCTTGAAAAGCACGTTAAGCAGTTGGACCCTGCTGTTATTTGAAGATCTTTGTCAGTTATTATGGTAGTCGGAAGGCATAAAACCTGCCAGACTTGCCAAGGGGTATTACTGGGTTGTAGAGATCAGAAAGGCGGTCACTTAATGCAAAAAACTTAGCTGAAGCCGATTAGACTGGAAGCAGGCTCCAACATATTTGAGAAAATGGTAGGCAGATTGATAAGGTATTGTTATTCATATTAAATGTAAATCTACTTGTAAATTGGAAGGTGTCACTATAGGAGCAACTACTGGCTACGTTAGCCATACTTGCTTTTAAGTTAGAAGGCGTTCGTAATTTATAAGTTCTTTAATATGTTCAATTCGGGAATTGAAAGGAATTTGATCGAATGATGGGGTGATTGGACAATGGAAGTAAAAATCCTGAGAAGATGATATTTAATTCGGAATGTAAATAATGATGAATGACCTTGACCACTGGGGGTAAGCAATACCTTTTCATAAACGCAGAGATTTACCATTCAAGAGGTTTGAAAAAACTCCAATTGCTTTGCCAACAGGTACTGCAAATACCAATATGTACCTAGTTACATCTCTCGAGCTCGAACGCGTACGTCCAACGAATGTGTACTCGTACGATACGAAAGTTCTAGATTTGCCAAAGGGCACTGCAAATATCAATCTGATGTTAGTTTTCTCAAGCCCTACCCGAATGGGGTGACCTACAACTAAGAATGTACGATACGAAGGTTCTAGGTATATTCATAGCCACAGCAAGATTAGTACAGACTTGTTCTATCTCACGACGGCGGGATGGTCTTAGTCGTGTCTTTAGATGCACATTGTTGCTGTGTGTGTTGCTGTGCTCGAGAGCGCTCAGAATCAACTGAGCACACAGAAACAACGGCAGCACGCACGACTAACATCATCCCGCCGCGAGGAGAAACAACAACTGTAGAAAACTTTCTATGCACGAAACACCTATTATAAAATTACAAGACAGCTTTTTCACCACCACAAAAAACATCACAGAAACTCTAAAAACACATGCCTAAAGCCATCTTTACATTTTTCCGCCCACAATCTGAAAAGCTAATATCACAATTTCCGGCAGCCTTGCAAACAAGGTTCGTTTACGAAAGGTCGCCCCTGTGCCCGGTAGCAAAGTACACCGCTAATTATATTGAAGGCAGCTGCCATCGACATACATAATATGTGTTATAATTACGCCGTAACTTTCAGCAGGGTAGACGAGAAGGTAAGTAAAGCTGGTGAGATATTGCTTGATGGGTAAGGTGTATATTGGAAAGTAGCTTTGCCCGCGACTTTTCTGCCATGGTTTATAGGAAATATGCGTACGTACAACCTCAAGTATTTTTCCCACGGGAGTTGGCAGAAACAATAGAACGCATGCGATCGTTCCTTCCTTCCGATCCTTCATCTTGTTCACATTATTTTATATTCATCCCTTTCAACTTAAATAATTCATTCACCATAGTCACCACGTCATGCAACTGTTCTGTTGACGATCCAATAAAAAAATAATACACGGAAAACAAGCATTTTTACGGGATCAACTGAGTCACGCTAGTGTGTAGTATAATGAAATAATTTACTATATACCTAATAAGCCTAAAAGTGACATAATCAGCGATAGCAATAATTGAAACGTTACAAATGTTTGATATTGACAGCGCTATCGAGAAGATAAGAGGGTAATTCTGAATGTCACGTTGTCCGGAGCTCTAGCCCTCACAAACAACAAACCATTTTAATTATTTGTGGTTCAGATATTGTGGTATAATGGCAAGGCAGACAAGCAGCTTAATTCCGCTGAGTTCAGATACCAATCGATTCGCGGCTGTCGAGAAGATATTGCTATTAGCGATAAAATCGCTCCGTTCCCTTAGAACTTAATTGCTTTGTATCTCTTTTCTTGTCAGAGCTACTCTCCTCCAGTTGAAGCCTACTGTTTGTGTTAGTTCATCCTCCCATCTCCTTATTTGTTGCGTTTAATGAACTCAAACCGGAGGAGAGTGGCTCGTGATAGAAATTTGTGGACACGGCTAGAAGATACCTTTGCCAAAAGGCACACTGAATTGAGGATCATAGTTGTGGTATCCTATAATAAACGACAGAGCAATACGTGCCTGCGTCTACCTACTTATTAATTATTAAGTTGTCACCCACATCGGTGACAGGACGTATCCATGTGGAGCTCTGTGCTTACTGATAATTTGAGTGTATTATTATAAACCCCAACCCCTAATTAGTGAACACCACAATAGTGTATCAGCACATACTCAATAAAGGACATTATATTATTTCAATATCTCTTTTCAATGAAATCAGGCTTTTATTCGTGAATAGTTTAGATGTACTTAAAGGATATGACTTGAAGAAAAAGATGTTTGAATGTAAAGTATTGCAAAATACGAATTGTAAGCCGACGTCGCATTACTAGCCCTGAACTCCTTAGTACAACCAAATATCGTTGTGGTATGGTTAAGACCTATTTCTGTAATAGAAAATGAAATGAACCCGGCACAAATCAAGACATCGTGAGCTGCATTTGACAAATATCGAAACCAAGATCTCAAGTATAGTAATAGCGCTTGCTATAGACGAACGAGGAGGTCAGGAAGAGGTCATCGAAAGACACTTGTTAAGGGGTTCAGGACGGCAAACATGTTATTGTGTTGACACTTCTGCATAATCCTTCAGGGAATAAAGTCTTACCCTCTTACTAATAAACGCAGAATAAAGTTATACCAGGTATAAACCTACAAAAATGTATGGGTATACCTTTGTTATACCTGATATAACTTTATTCCGTGTTTATTAGTAAGAGGGTCAATGTTATAAACCAATATACTTGCCATCATATTAAAATCAATTTCACACGGATGCTCATCACTAAAAGATATCTCCACTTCACACACCTATTTATGGATACTATCTTGTGACGTCACTCGTAACGATGTCAAGTTTAGCATTAATATTATGGCTTTATCAAGTCAAGTGGAATAATGATAGTGTATGCCTAATTTGCGTTATAGGGGTGGAAATTATCGGTGTGAAATGATATTTCAGTTAATCTGTTTTGAAACTCATGACTGGTTCATATGACGAGGCCAACGGATTGTTATTTAACTCACTGGCTGTGCCCGTGGTTTTGCTCATGAGAAGGTGGATTATTTGGGCATTATAAATTAGTCAGAAAGTGTCAAAAAGTCATGGTGTATTTTAATGATGTTGAGTAAAGAAATTGAGGAAATAATAATACTGAGACAAGGTTTACTCTCGATTTGATGAACCTCATTTATACGACGTCGTTTATGTTTCGGTTACATATCATTCAAGCAGACGTAAGACGTACACCTATATATGTACATTTCTAACTTGTGGTGGAACAGGGCCTACATTGTGTGCTTTGTACTTCCCGACTGTTAAAATGTTTTATGAATGGATAAGACTGTCAATTAAAACCTAAATTATTACATAACTAAGTCAAATCATTTCAATATTTTCGAAATTTGGGTATTTTTTAAACTACTAGCTTTTCCCTATGGTCTATGGTGGGTGAAAGAATCGGATCAGTACTTATTTCCAGAGATTAAGATTTTATGTGTTTACTAGCTGAGCCCATGGCTTCGCTTCCGTCGACTGCCTACCCTACCCTACTCACCTACCTAACCGAGCCTACTTACCTTCCTACCTACCATCGACTGTGGTCGCTACTACCTACCAATTTTATTTCCTAGGGTCATTCCTACGCGCAGAATGTTAACAACGTCATTCAGAAAATAATGTCAAATGCACAACGCCACTTTCTATCCAATATCGGTACCTCTGGGCTCAAAGGGCGTATAGCACAAAATAACTCATGTTGTTTTGTGCTTTACGCCCTTTGAGCACAGAGGTATCAATATGGAGTTCAACTGTTCGACTATCTGAATTGTGATATTGTACTTCTTGAACAATTTAAATTCTTTTAACCTTTTATAAAGTTAATTGATTGCGATGTAAGAAAATCTAAGTCATACTTCAAGTTACGCACATTTTTTATGTATATAAGTTAACTACATTAGTTTTGTAAATTTTACATGATGCGTGAACAATTAAACAGATAAACAGACAAAAAATGCTTGAAATTGGTTCTGTTGGTTATCCTTTAACACCCTGGCTATTTTATTGGAAATATTTTCGATGTACAAAAACGACTTTTCTACAGACTTATTTTATGTATTGATTGATAATCTTTCTAGTATTAGTTCTATATATAAATGTTTAACTTGTATGAGCGGTGATATCTGTTAATATTGGTTGATTTTTATATAAATAAATAAAATAGATAAGACATAGGTTCAGTTGTTTGTTCAATGTGAGATAAGAAAATAAATTTAAAAAATCATGTTATTAAGGCGTATATATTCCCCAATGTTAACGCAGTACTGGCTGTGCGCTCGCTCAGAGCCAGAATATCATTATTGAAAATATTGGACAGTTTTGTTTGCAAAATATTTTTTGAATAACATTGTATGCTATTTAAGTTATGAAGAAATTCTAGCCATCAATTTTTTTGTGTAAAAATTTTTTTAAACATCCAAGTCGTTTTGGAAGATTATTCAAAAGTAATGAAAAAATATCGTATTGTTAATTATTGTTTTAAAAGCAAAACTATTAGATAAATCATGCTTCACAAATAATGTACATGAATCAATAATATTTTATATTTTTCAAACCTTTTAACCTAGCCGTTAATGAGGAAGGAGTATGCTTTAGAAAGTAACTGTTTTACGGCACTAAAGCGGTGGACGAACCTTAAGACTGTTTCTCCAATCAGTGTTGCAGTTGTTCACGATGTGGAGTCTCTCGGTCGTCATAACTCAGTGCCATTAATATTTCTTTATCCACTTTTAATGCAGGGATTGAAAATCTGAGCTGTTTTTATGAGAATGACATATGATGGCGGCATTTTAATTTGCACTCCTTGAATTCTTTACAATGTTTGATTCATTTTTTTTAAGGTATTTGGCAGAGCTCCTGAATGAATTACAATATATTCCTGGACCAATTTTTATCATAGAGCGTTTTATTTGTGAGGTACAAGCAGCACTTGTCGCAATTAGTTCAAGGATGGAAGATTATTCCGTGGTTGGCATATCCTAAGCTTTGACCTTAAAGTTGGAATATTTTACAGTAATTGAGGAGTTAATTTAAAATTGCGAGTATTTTATTTGATATAGTCTAATTTTGTATATACTCTCAACCAAATTGTATTTTCCTTCATCACACCAAGGCATACCTACCATGAAAAATAAGACCTTTTTCAAGTTACATTATTTTCCAATCGTCCAAAGTGTAATTTTCAGTCTACTTTATGTGTATACATAATATAGCCTGAAAATTGTTATATGATACAACTTCTATCTCTTATCTCACTTACTCCATTCTTCATTTCACTCAAGATTGCAACCTTAGAGATCAAATCACAATCTCTTAACCAAACACTAATATATCTAACGTATTTGCTAACTCGTCGTCCAACTGAGCGGCTATAAGCAGCCCAAGCAAACAGTCATATCAACGATCTACGGAACCCTCTTTGAAGACGAGA
Source organism: Orthosia gothica (assembly GCA_949775005.1). Lineage (NCBI taxonomy): Eukaryota > Metazoa > Arthropoda > Insecta > Lepidoptera > Noctuidae > Orthosia > Orthosia gothica. The sequence goes on along the minus strand of OX459039.1, from coordinate 1,496,709 downwards.
TCTTTGTAGTTGAGGAGCGCTGTCATAAATGTCAGCGACAGCTACTTGCATTCCGCTACTTAAGTTGAGTGGAGTCGTTGACCTGTTTCGTTTGTTTCTTGTATTTTTGAATTCATAGTTCATTGCTTGGGGAGGTTTATTTAACTTTTATTCAAATATACGACATGTTAAAGATTTTAGTAAATAATAACAGTATTTGATCACTCTTACCAAGCTATACAAAAGTAAAAGAAACAAACAAAACAAAATAGACCTCTCAAGTAAAAAATTACTAAAATTAGTGAAACTTTTAAAACAGCATTACAAGCTTCATAATCCAAATTAGTTTAGATACAGCTCTTAATTTATGCTTTATGAAAAATTACCAGGTTTTAACGAAGTCCTAAAATACAAGCATGGCGTTATGTATTATGATGGTTTACAGTAATCAGCCCTTCATACACTTGACCCACTCGCAAACGAAACTCTCCAATGATCCCAATTCCCAGCTACTCCAGTAACTCACTAAACACGCAGCGAATAATAAAGAAACAGAGAGTAATTTCCTGCGAGCGCTGAATGCCTGGTAGCGGCGAGTCTTCCTGTTTGCCTATACGTACATTTGACCCACGTCGGAAAAGGAAATTGTATTTCCTCTCACTTTTCCTTCTGATTAAATTTGTTGTGCCTCCTAAGAAAACAAAACGCTTTACACTGAGATGCCTGATCAATTCTAATGAAGATTGGCTATTTATGTGGTAACAGCACACTTAATTTAATGCCAATTGAAAATTCTACTAATATCATAAAATTTAGTAAGGTCTGTGTATGTATGATTGTTATCAATCGTACCTCAACGGTACAACGGGCAGAAATTGGTTGGTGGAAGAAACTCGGCAAAAGCGTAAAACTGGCCTAGATTACGATTTGGAGATAGAATACTGTTTATCGAGTTTTTCACATTTTTGTGGCATTATTTTCGCCTTTCACACGGGCTGAACCACTTCTTAAAACGAATATGTTCTATATTGAAGAATTCCGTTTCTACCACTTGACCTAATGAAATAAGGAGACTAAACATCCAAGCCTTTGTACTTAATGTGAATAAGAAAAATATTCTATTCTATAATAAATCCTCTCTTAGACTTAAGTGTCCCTCTGAGGCACACTACAAGGATTTTCTCTGAAGCAGTCATCTTAACTTTCGCTTAAGTAGATCTCTTATGAGCTAAGTACAATACAGTCCACGATACCTACAATAGTGCTAGATGGCTTGAAGAGAAATATTGAATATGAATAAAGGCAAAAATAAACTTTATTAAGTTACGTACCTACAGGTTTAATGATTCGGACAACACATCTTCAGGCGGATAATGTTTGCGGACATTCATAATTAGAGATGAATGAATTGAATTTCAATCTGAATCATCCACCATCAAATACAAATTGAGTTGATGGCGAACAACCCGAATGCATTATTGTGAGCGTTCTTTATATACTACGTTAAATTTTGGTCAAAACAGTATCAATTCGTAAAGATATTTTTTTTTTTAATTATCACAAAATAATAAACTGACTAACAAAGCAAAACAAAAAAATAACATTCGTTTGGAAGTCGGTGGTATGGTGAGTCGGTGGTATGGTGGATTTCCGAAACGAAAGTTATCATGCACTTTTCTCTAAAAATCTGTTCCTCAATTCTCTTGACAGTTAAACCTCGGTCAACAAACGACAAAGTTTATTAGAACGTTCTTCGTCGCCCCTATGAACCATGTTGCCTAGACCAACTGACCAGTAATGACAATGTGTAGGCGATTTAGCCCCGAGATCTAGGTCCATACGGCGACCAAGAACTAAAGTGGCTCGATTAGAAATGAACAAGACATAATCCAATGGAGCTATTACTACAACCGGGATATATCCAATTTTACATGTGAACGTAATTCTGTCTACATTTACGTGTTTATGTAAATGTTGAAGAAGGACCTTGTTACATACATTCACGCAGGTGAATCCGCAGGTGAAAGATAGTTCAAAATAAGCACGCTTTGTGTCTAAGCTAACCAAGCGTAATTAAAAAAAAATAGGTACATATTTTTTCACCAGCTAAGGTACGCAGGTACAGTACCTACCACTATTCACGTATTAAAGTACCTTAGAAAAGGGGGTACCTATACAGTAGAAAAATAAGTTTTCATTAATCATGTAAGGTCTATATAAATTCGAAAATATTTACTCCTGAAGGTGGGGCCCGATGACCTTAATAATAATGGCAAGGGCAGGTACACGGAGACCTTAGTTACAGGTATATAGGTATATTATTTAGTCAAAAGAGAGCACCGCTACCCGACCTCGTAAACTAATCCTCTAGTCGCCTTTGACATAACCTGAATAAAGAGAACCCTGTTATACTGAAACTGATACCCTAGCCTGTTCACTTTTTAATATGAGACTTAAACCCGAATTAGAATGATGTTGTGAACATTACGAGCCTTTTTAAAAGTCACTTAAGAGCCTTATTTTGTTTGTAACGCGAAACCTTTTTTTTATAAAAATAAAAAACAGAATTTTCTAAACTGGATGTGATCTTATAAATATTTCATGAAGTACTTTGCTTAGTGTGCGTTTGTTGGCGTATTTATAATTGTTAGCCGAAAATGCTCCAGGAATGTTTTATGAAAGGATGTTGGAGGTACAAACATTGACCATGGAAGTGCTTCATCATACTTGTTTCTATTACCCTGATGCTAAATTTAAGAAGGCCGAGTGTAGGTCCCTGTGGGAGCCCAGACTGATGTGATATTTCTACGCTGTCTGCGGGTGATTGGTTGAATTAAATTAAATATAGGATGTGGGTCACGTTTCACTTGCTCACAAGAGGCCCTAGACAAGTGACATTCTATGCTTTATATTATTCTATTCTGTTTTCTTTCTTTCTTTCATCGCAAGCGTAGCAATATCGATTGTCAAAAAGGCAAAATTGTATGGGATTGACAAGCGATATCGGGAAATAACTTGATCAATGCCAATCATTTATTTCAGAAATCATATCCATACATGATCATTATTATAAGACACAAATTAAAATCGTTAAAACATTCAAATACAAAAAAGAAGACACACATTTTTTTCACAGTTTATCAACATTTTATAAATTCAGCTATTTATAAAATGTTGATAAACTGTGAAAAATTTAAATCATCTAATTTCATTCGAATGTCTAAAAAGCCCTCGAAAAACGTAGCTTTTCAGTGAAATAACCAATATTTCTAGAATTCATGTCAACATATTTGCCCTAAAAATTGTATCCGGACGAAATATGTAGTTCGAATAGAGTTTTAAGGAGATAAAAAAAAAAACAAATCTACATTTAGCCAAATGGGTCCAACCGATCTCTAGTGATGTGCATACCAAAAGCATTTAATTGTTGGTTTAAACATACAGAAAACTTTTAAAACTGAACCATCAGCTCTAAGAAACTTGCCACCTCGCACCTAAGGGGAGGTTTCCTTCAATTCGATTAGCGGTACGCTGACTAGCCCGTGCTTAATCAGACGTACTCTCAACTAGAATGAATATCAGCGAGCCAGTCAAATGAAAGCGGGCTGGGCAGAATGCCAACCCCCGAGATTTTTTAGCAATTACACTTTTGCATCCAATTTTAATTTTGTTACAGAGAACTGGTGACTACTCGTATTTATTTTTATGGAATATTTGCTCAGGTGTTAAGCAGAGAGGTAATCATACAGAGTGTTTGGATCTTAAAATAATTGGTCGTTATGTTTTCTGTTGAACATAATGGTTATTACTATTTTAGAAATTCGCGTGTACTTTTTGCATGTAAGTAGCGCTTTCTAGAATGAGTCACTATTATAGTAAAACTCGAATCAAAAAGTACCTAGTAAAAACTATCGCTCCTATCTAAACCTACGTCCGGCAAGGGAGTGCCAGCCATAGGCCTAACCGGACATCTGGTTATCCAGCTTCCACAAAATATCATGCAGTTTGTCGTCATAGCCTCTGTAGACCTTCTTCATATTGCCATCGGTTCCCTTCGCTGCCATCATTTCAAAGCGTCAGTTTGGTTACTTTGATGACTCTGTCAGAACTTGACATTATTTCGTATTTTTTTTTTCTAGATCATATCATTCTGAGACATCAATTGGAAAGTGCAGCTATAGAGAATATAGGCTTCCAGTCGGATATAACAGAAGATCTGTCTGAAATCAAATCAACCAGAGCATTTGAACTTAAAATTGATATTGTATCCTCAAGCTGCAACTATATTTATATACAGTGGAACAAAAAGTTTGATATATTGGCTATTATCCGTCTTTTCACTATATTACCTATATTCATAACACATTTAACCTCACGCCTTTATTCCCGAAAGGGTAAGTTTAGGTGTAGCTGTAGTACAACCAAGTTTCGCATATTATGTTTAAGTCCCATTAATATGGGACTAAAACATATTCGGCATCCCAAAGTCTAGGTTTTTAAATTGGTTAATACCAATTTAAAACCTAGACTTTGGGCTGCGACTAAGAAATTCTAGATGTAAAACTCAGAGACAATAAGACGGATTCAGGAATTGCACCCAAAACCTCAGTAGCATCTCAGTAGCGCTTGCGAACGCAGACCAACGAGGTAGCTGATATAAATTTCTGTAGAATCACTTTTTACGATTCAAATAATCAGGAAGATAATGTCATAGACTTGACGACACCGCACACTCACAACATTAAAAGATGCAAGTTAACTGCTTGTATACTAACCTCCTTGTGTGACTGTACTTATAACATCAAGATATTTCTCCCATCCGATTCACAGAGAGATGTTACATTTGATCTCGTTCAGGAGATCATGGCACGTTTGGTTCCTTAGGGTGGCTTTTAGATTGAAATAGCTTTCGCCTCCTTTAGTTTATTAGCTATATATAATTTGAATATTGAAGATAGCTGTCATCACAACAGTATTTTTATATTCACAAACATAACAGCATAATAGCACAGACATCGATCAACGTAGTCTGTATTATAAGCAATCTAACCCCTAAAAAGTTTGGAGCCGACTCAAAATGCTAGACTAAAAGATTTTTTTATTTTTTGCTTTTTAGTTCGTTATTTTGTCGGTTAATTTATTGGTTAAAATGGTTTATTTTTACCCAACTACGGCGAAGCCAAAAGGAATATTTATGATTTTAGCAGAATATGCATGTATGTTTGTATTTACGTATGTTCCTCCGTAACGCCTAAACTATTTAACAACAACCGATTTTGATGAATAAGGTGTCAATTAATTAATAATTATGGTCCGGGTAACAGGCTAAAAAAAACCGTAGTCGGGATACGGATTTTAATTTTTTGCTTCTAATTTCACCAGAATCGGTTACAATTGAAAATTCAGTGGGCAAATTATCAATAAATCCTTTTTAGGGTTCCGTAGCCAAATGGCAAAAAACGGAACCCTTATAGATTCGTCATGTCTGTCTGTCTGTCTGTCTGTCTGTCTGTCTGTCTGTCCGTCCGTATGTCACAGCCACTTTATGCCGAAACTATAAGAGCTATGCTGTTGAAACTTGGTTGTAGATGAAGATGTATTTTGTGAACCGCATTAAGATTTTGACACAAAAATAAAAATAAAACAATAAATTTTGGGGGTTCCCATACTTGAAACTAAAACTAAAAATATTTTTTTTCATCAGACCCATACGTGTGGGGTATCTATGGATAGGTCTTCAAAAATGATATTGAGGTTTCTCATATCATTTTTTTCTAAACTGAATAGTTTGCGCGAGAGACTCTGCCAAAGTGGTAAAATGTGTGTCCCCCCCCCTGTAACTTCTAAAATAAAAGAATGATAAAACTAAAAAAAATATATGATGTACATTACTATGTAAACTACCAGCGAAAATTGGTTTGAACCAGATCTAGCAAGTAGTTTTTTTTTAATACGTCATAAATCGTAAACCGCAATTTACCAAGTACGGAACCCTTCGTGCGCGAGTCCGACTCGCACTTGGCCGGTTTTTCTTCTATCTTTAGGAGTGGATATTATTTTTGAAATTTAAATGTGCCCAACTTTGAGGTATACTCTTTATAATATACTTTTTTTCGTCTGTTAAAAAGCAACAAAAAAAAACTTGTGAATTTAAAGTTCCAAATTCAATCAAAAACCTTGCGGTGACTGTTTCTCTCCTCTCGCCAGCATTAAACGCAGTGGTTTTAATTGATGACTGTAACGTCATCAATTAAAACCACTGCGTTTATCAAGGTACTTAATGCCTTAGAAATAAAAACTGGCATCCATTTCCGCAATGAAAAATTCAGAGCCTGGCAAATTTTACACGAGATCGTGTTAAATATCAGCACTTGTTTACTTATATTTTGACAAATTCTCAATTTAGTAATTGGGTAATAAATTATTTTCTGTCAGACAAGAACAAGGCGTATGATAAATCTGTACAACAATTAATTTCCACGGACAATTATCATATTCGATTTTCAAATGCCCGAAAGCCGACAGCAAATTTCAATACCGGTATTATAATACCGATATACCCTTTGTCATCGGTAAGCAACACTTCTCGACAACTGATTGTTATGTTAGGCAGACTGAACATAACGATTATAACGTAACTCACGGCTCGGGTGTCAAAGGGAGCAGACGTGTGAAACGAGAGCGGTCAACTCTTCTCGTGATAATGTGTCCGGACAAAGCAACGGCGTAGCGTATGTGTTTTAATGAGGCGTATAACTGTGGTTACACGTCAAACAATATACACAGAATAAATATATTACTGAAACATAAACAATCGTACTTGCAAAAATCTCTTGACTATTTACCAAGTTGTTTGCGAATACTGTATAAAGAATTTTGACTGAGAATCTGCTTCAACAGTTCAGATTTTTTATACACAATGTATTTTTAGGTAAAACGAAATTAGGTTCTATTCAACACAGACTTTAGCAAAAAAAAACACTGGAAATTACTTTGTGTCTATTACTGAGTCCGTGTCAATTATTCCAAACGAGAAACAGAGATCATTCTGCGTAGTCTTTGTATTAGAATTGTGTTGCGGTCAGCTTCCATTACAGTTGTTTTATCTCACAACGGCGGGTTAGTCTTAGTCAAGTGTTTAGATGCACATGCACATCGTTTCTGTGTGCGTAAGCTCGTCGAGAGCGCTCAGTATCGCCGAAACACACAGAAACCAGGCTTTCAGGTTTCTGGCTATCCCTAACGACTGTCAGAAATCTTCAATGACAGCTGGGCCAACAGCTTATGGTTACACTAGTCGATCATTCTTCCATACAAACGTAGTCTGGCAATTACTCCACTGTTTGACAAAAATAAAATAAATTTGTCTCATCATTATCTAGCCCTGTATGGAAACAAAAAAGTAAAAAAAAACAATATTTGAAAGTTATGAGCCGAATGTTCCATATTTCAACACTAATTTTAACGCATCTTTGGGCGGAAATAAATACCATAATAAAATGGAAAATTGCAAAACGCTTCCATACAGGTATAGATTAGTAATTCAACAATGCAAATAATTTTATTTTGAAAATATACATTTAATCGTTTTTTCTTGATATCTAGACTCTCTAGAAAGGACTGTTTATAAAATTTCGCGCGCTAGTTTTCGTCTCAAATTATCATCCTTTTCGATACAGATTTACAAAAATTCGTACGCGAACTAGCTTCTTACTGCTCATCACAGAATCTATCCCATTCGCACATGTTATCGGATAAGATAGCATACATTTTAACCTCGCGCACAAAATATTCGTGCCGTTGATTAGGGGAACCTTAAGGTGCTTTTTCTAGGCACAGAGGAATCTCGGTATGTTTACGTCGGGCCAACTATACACGGACCGACCTCAGCATATACTGCTTTACTGCAGATCGACCCGTCCATCTGTTGTTAATTAGCTACGAGTCTCTTAAACGGAGAATAAATTTGTAAAACGTCATTTAATTTTTTAACTATATCATAAAGTTGTTTAAAGCCTATAATATAGGTACTGACCATACACAGTGACTTCTTCGACACATCGTCAAATACATCGTAGTGGACCTACATAAAAGGTCTGTTTAAACTCAACATTCTAGCGACGTAATGTAAGACGATGCTGACCATTGTCTGCGTAACAAAGCCATTATTTATATACACGGCAGCTCGGCCGATGATTGCCAGGAGCGCCATTTTTAGCAAGAAATGTGTCTTACAGGTTGTGGGGCCTACTATGTTTAATATCTCGTTGTGTTGTCGTTTTTATTCTCCAATCGTTTTTATTTAAATGGTTGGAGTATGTGAAAGATAATTAATAGAAAGGAGGAAACTGTTGATATAGCAGCATTGAGAGATGCAAGGATGGAAGAAGACTTCTAATAAATTGGGAGATGTGTAGAGTGAAGATGAGCGATGAAATGCGATTGGAGAAACGCTGTTGAGCGGTAAACTGCTAAACAATAGACCTATAATAATTGTCAAGGTTTTCATGAAGCAAATGCCAATCGAAAATGTTCCTTGAAATCTTTCCTTGAAGTCCATAATATTATATTTTGCATCATTTTTGCTTAATTACTTTACTTATATCTATTTATTTACTTACAATATCGACATTATCACTAGGAAAATGGAGTGTTTAAAAATCGAATCAGGTAGCGATCTGTAGTTTCTTCCTACCTCTTATGGGACAAATGCATGACTCACCGTTTAAACAAACAGAAAGGATATTCGTAGCTAGATTGTGGTAGATAGGCGACAGGTATGAATAAAAACGGAAGGAATATTACAAGTTGGTTTACCATCGATGCTCAAAGTTCCCCCATAGTGGGTGCCCTAGTTAACGCCGCTCGTAAATAACACATAACAGAGCATTTGTGAACAAAGGGTGGCACGAGCCCCGCTGCTTTTAATTCAGAATTTTTAGCTCTAAGCGCGTAATATGCTTTGTTGGCGTGTAGTTAGCTTTTTAGAGGCCCAGGGTTTTTAAAGATTATGCAACACTACAAATTGTTGAGTAGATCGTGTTAAACCCTCTTTTACAAGTTTTCTCTCTAAAGTTCAGTTAAACAAATACTCAACTGCAAATAACGAAAACAGGTTATTTCCTCAATCAACGTTGTCTTGCAACTGCTGTGCCTCCCCCAAGGCCCAATCTGCCCAGAGCTTCGCCTTCTACCGCAAACACCTCCACATGCTAGAACTAATTTAATAATTATATTTGTAACTCTTTGATATTTTATTAAATTTTCTCTTAGAATAGAATTGTTCAAGAAAAGGTATTATGCTATAATAGGATAGAATATATAATAGGATATATAATAGGATAGAATATAAGTAGTTACTTTTCTATTGCAACCACATGAGGGCTTTTACTCATTTATTTTCACTTTAGCGCGAAAATATGCTTTTAATTCGCCCGTGAACAGCTTTCTTTAATACTTCACGATGCGGACTGCGGAGTATAATTCTAATGAATACATGTACCTACCTCTGGTTTGTAGGGCGCTTTTATATGACAAAATATCGTACGAGACTTACATGGTTCTGTCTTGTAAATCCATGTACTTTCTATTCTAAAAGTGTAAACTCAAAATCGTAAACAACATTTTATTTTGATTTTAGTGAAATGTACCTTCACAAATAATGTTTCCTTCTCGTTATTGTTAAACAAAATATTGTGATGCAATGTGAAATTTCTTTAAAAAAGGATATTTTTTGGCTCACTGGCATTGAGAATCCAACCTGAAGTTGCCCGGTAACGAGGAAATGAATTACTTATAAGCCATGTGCTCGATTGGATATTGAGACCGCAAAAAAATGAGCTGCTGAGAACATTTTATCAAGCAAACAAAAATGTATGAGGCAGGTGAATTTGTTAATTACGTTGTTTCAATTAGTAATTGGTAGTATACTCATTGATCTTATTTTGATGGAAACCCATTGAACATATTTTGATTGAAAGCTTTCCCAAAGAGTATGTCGGTTAACGATCTCTTTGTAATGCACCCTCATTGCTATACATGATGACGCATGACGCTTCAGCAATATTTATGAGTCTGTTCATGATGTGCACTGAGCGTTAGCTCATTGCAGCTGCAATACGTAGGGAACATATATTTACATAGTAAACATAAGTTTTCTGATAAATCAGGCTGCTGTATGCAAGTACTGAAAACAGCGAAGAGAAACGTGGAAATATAAAAGAAATGCTGTTCTTTGGTATGTGCATCAGTTGATAACTACAAGACAGGTTTTTTTTAAGTGCTGGTGTCTTATCTGTGTGTGAAGAAATCTATGGCCTACAGAGGGACAGTTAGAGCGGTTACGCACAGCACGTCCGTGTCCGTGATCCGTGTCCATGATTTCAGTTCCGAGTTCAAACAGATTATGACGGATAGAGTTCGGATGTAGTGCGTAAGCTTCCCTAGAAAAAGTACTACGGGTACTCCGGCACCGAAATTTCACGGACTTTGATCTGATGTAGTGCTTAACCGCTCTTAAAAGCTGGTGTTATTATAATTAATCATGTTACCTTATTAGGACGAACATTTTAGAACAAGCTAACCTCTTAGCGTGTTTTAGGGTCGAAAACGCACCGACAGAAGGCGGCTTGCTTACTATTACAGACCTAACCAGTCGCTAAGATCTTGACGCTAAGTAAGCCGCCCGGCAGTGCCTTTCGGCATTATATAGTTATAAGACAATAAACATGGCATCTTGTGTATTTACTAAATAACATGTTTTTCACATCCAAGCACGGTCATCTATTAAGGGCTGTCCACACAACGTTCAGGGGATCATAATAATATTTAATTCACGCTTGTGTACCCAAATTTGATCATAAAACCTTGTCTGTTTATCTGACGGAACTCTGAAGTAGAACTTTAATCGAATTACTAGCTTATGTCAGTGGCATGGCCCGCGTAAAAGTCTAAAAGTAAGTATGCTATGGTATCGTATTAAAGAGTAGGATTGCTTTTTATATATACTTATTGGTCACAGTTAGCAGAGGGGAAGGAAAAATAATATAGAAAAGAAATCATTTTTTTAATAGGCTTGCGCTTGACCACTATCTCACTTGATGGTAGGCGATGATGTGGTCGTCGGGGAAGCACGCTTGCTTAGAAGTAACCAATACACTCATGAATTAAAGACCCCTAGATTGTAGTTATCGTGAAACTCGTACACCGGCAGGGAATGTAACTCCTTAGCTGTACGCATAATAAAAGTAATCCAAAAAGTTTAGTGCGTATGGGTGGTAATTCATTAACACTCCCCGAAATGAAACCGATAAAAAACAGACAAGCTGGTAAGTCGGCGACGATGTTAAAGGCTTTGGAGCTTTGACTTGACCACTGCCTCTAATGCATCAAGCTGGTATTTGGCAGATCCACATTTATTCGATGTAGACACAACACAACAGCAACAATTGTAAAGTAACAGAAGAATAGTAAAATAAGTACTATCAAAAATTGTACTGAGCGTGGCCCATACCGAAAGGCTTACCAGTTCAGTATTTAATTGGCGTCAAACAACCAGCGCTGGTTTTCCACCTATCTACGGACCAACTACGGCAAGCGTTACCATGCGGCTACTATTTAGCCAACCGATTGCCTTTCCTGAACGATTTATTTAAATTATGTCATCGGGATTATCGCTCCTGTGTTTGCAACTGATGAAAGTGCAGCGAAAAAGCAATGAGGAAGGGTACTTGTTGTGATTGACGTGGGTCTCAGATTGTAGTATAGTGGTGTTGGTGTTCCTGATTTAATGTCCTATGTCCCCTAGGTGGGGCTAAGTTCGTCAACAGAAGTCCAACATCGCGATCGGTTTGAACTTCACGCTTCATCTCGCTCCACATCATACCGATGCTCGCCGTTTCTGCCAATATCACGCCCAAGCTTTCTTTCCCTTAGGTATTGCAGTCCAAATCTTCCTTATGTATGTGTTATGGACCCCTTCGGAGTGGGTGGCCAATCCTTCTCCACTTGCAACGATTCATCTGGCGATAGATATAAAAGTGCCATTTTTCAATACATTTCGAATTTTAAAAGATTGATAATTTCTTGATTTATTTGGTTACAGGTCATAAATAAAATTATCATGAAGTAGGTACCTACTGAATATTTTATGTTCAAAAAGAATCACGATAACCTTAGAGTGTGATAAGCAATCACAAGACACGAACTTACCGATAGTAAATTTGAATAAAAACTTAAGTTTTTTTTTCTGTAGCATTGACTTAATTGTATTATGCTTCCATTGCTTGGCATTTATAATTGTATTGTAAAAAATCGAAGGTAATAGCCAAAATACAGGCTATGCCTAGTTCGGCTACATACGCTAATCTCTTTGCCAAATTTGATTTGCTTCCAAATTGCCATTGTAAAGTAGTATTAATTTTAAAATATATTATATTATTATTTATAATTCAAGATGTATGTTTTAGAAAAGTACTTATCCCAAACATTCAACAAATTATTCAGTGTTCATAGATTTCGTGTGCATCATCAAAAAAGAGTAATCAATTTTCCGTGCAGTTTAATTGAACATTTACAACAACATTGCAAGTCACTCGAGGATGTTTTGAATTACCGATTTATTGAAAAAACGTTAGTCTATACTAATATTATAAAGAGGAAAGGTTTGATTTTTTGTTTGTTTGTTTGTTTGTATGAATTGAATAGGCTCCGAAACTACTTGGCAGATTTGAAAAATTCTTTCACTGTTGGATAGTCCATTTATCGAGGAAGGTTATAGGCTATATAACATCACGCTACGACCAATAGGAGCGGAGCATAAATGAAAAATGTTACAAAAACGGGATTTTTTTTTCCTTTTTGAGAGCTTCCATTGCGTGCGCTGCGTAAATGGTTTAAGTTACGCAAATATCATGTATGATGGAATTGTTTCTCTTTAAAAGTTCTAAAAAAAAATCCGTGACACCATATGTCTATCTTTTAAGGTGGACTCACAATAGCAAATTTTATGTTCTAAATTTTAATTAGATCAACGCTGCCGGTAGAAACATAAGTTGGTTGCATTCGTATAGTAGTATATATATTATTTCTTATTCAAATAAATAGTTCAACAAGTTGGTAGGTAGATAGGGTAGGGTAGGTAGGGTAGGGTAGGTAGGGTAGGGTAGGTAGGGTAGGGTAGGTAGGGTAGGGTAGGTAGGGTAGGGTAGTGTAGGGTAGGGTAGGGTAGTGTAGGGTAGGGTAGTGTAGGGTAGGGTAGTGTAGGGTAGGGTAGTGTAGGGTAGTGTAGGGTTGGGTAGGGTTGGGTAGGGTAGGGTAGTGTAGGGTAGGGTAGGGTAGGGTAGGGTAGTGTAGGGTCGGGTAGGGTAGTGTAGGGTCGGGTAGGGTAGGGTAGTGTAGTGTAGGGTAGGGTAGTGTAGGGTAGTGTAGGGTAGTGTAGGGTAGTGTAGGGTCGGGTAGGGTAGGGTAGGGTAGGGTAGGCAGGTTAGGCAGGGTAGACAGGGTAGGCAAGGTAGGCAGGGTAGCCAGTTGACGGGAGCGAAGCCCCGCGGGTCAGCTAGTTCAACAATAAATTAGAAACGAGCAGCGTCACTAACCTATCTTTGTCATCCAAAATAATCATCATAATTCAATTATACAATCTTGACCACAAGGACGTCAAACGACCATAATAAGGGTTCTTAAACGTCAAAGCTTCGCGCTCTCTACAGCGCAAGCGTCAAGATGGCGACTAATGACTCCACTAGACAATAAATATTCTCTGCTTGTGACTGGACCAACCAAACATTTATAAATAGTAGTACATTTATAATTTCAGTAATAAAAGTAGTAAGTTTTAAGAAATTAATAAGGCTTTTACACAAGGAAAGAAAAACAGGAGTATCTAAGGTAGATTGGTAGATTGTTAAAATATTATTTTCTTACGAACATCATTATCTCGAGTTATGAAAGCAGCAAACAACTTGATTCCAATTACCACTTCTGACATATATTTTTTACAAAAGTATAAACTAATAAGATAAAAGATAACCAAATTATATTGAACTATTAACTATTTATATACTAAATATTAATAACAATATTATATTAGAGCGTTTTAAAAATATACATGTCGGGTTTAGTCAATAGTACGGACGTTAAAACAAATAGCAAGCACGCCATCTGGCGGCAAAGCAAAACAACTACGCATTGGTGCGCTATTTCTAACCACTTGTGTGGTGGGGAACATAGAATATGGCAGTTGAGTACTGAACGCCGTAGAACACGTCGCACACGTCGTAGAATCAGTGTCGGTCCGTAATATTAGTAAGCAAGATTGTAACCGAGTTGTGACTATTTAAATAAACCCAGTGTATCGAATAATTTCTGTGATTTCATTTGCACGATTGTACCCAAAGACCTGCCCACACACGATGTCTTAACTTAAAGGAGTTATATCCTGACTTCCCGATGGTTTACATCTATCGGCCAGCCTTGATGCGACATCAGAATTGGGATTCGGTCGTGCTAATGAGATCACACGTAAAAACAATGCTAGTGAAAATGGCGGTTACGTTCTTGCAAAAAAATCGCGGTGTCAGTTGAGACTACCCTCAGTCTTGAATAATAAAAAAAAACAGCCTGAAGCGGAGCAGCGAGGAGGCTAGTAGCAACCAATGAGCTGGACAGGACAAGGAGGAGCGGGTGCACGTGTGAAAAGATCCATACGCTCTGATCTTTATGCCAATCTGGTGAGTCGTTTTCATTTTGTTATGACTATGGAAAAGTGTGTTCACTATTCAAAATTCTGGTTTGGTGTACGGTATGGTGGTCAGTGGTTCGCCGGGGTGGCCCGTGTCAGGTCATAGTTTCATGTTAGTTATCGATGGTCAAGTTTTAATATTGCTGAAGAGTCATTATTCTACAATAACCTTTGACTGGCCTTGGCTGACTATTATTGTTTGGAAGTTAGAACGATATAGTGGCAGAGGCGAAGCTACCTTACACTTCAGTCTGGAGATTACGATAATTCCAAATGAAATATTTTCATTCGTTTTGTAGTGTGATAGTTTTATGTAGTGTGATAGGTTTACTGAGTTTGAGAATAAGCATAGTATTCTTCTTTTGTGGACGGAGGGTCAAACTGGTAAACCCTACCAGGCCTAATTAATTGCTACTTAAAATGCGGTGGCATTCTTTTATCTAAAGCTCATATACCTACCTGGGCACTTGGGACACTGTAATGTGTGGTTCATGTTTTGGACAGGGACTTTGCACTACCATTCGGTGTCCATAATAACACATTTTGCAGGTTTAAGTTACTTCTACTACTAGAAGCTCGTGGCTAAATAATAACAGCCGCACTGGTCGATCATCAAGGTTAAGCAACGCTTGACGAGGTCGGTCCGTGGATGGGTGACCATTTTAACATACCGAGTTTGCTCCGTGCCTCGGAAAGCACATTAAGCCGTTGGTCCCGGCTGTCATTTGGCAGTCGTTACGGGTGGTCAGAGGCCTGAGATCTGACACCAGTCTTGCCAAGGGGTACCGTGTTACCCAGTTGCTGGGTTGTGGAGGTCAGATAGGCAGTCGCTCCATGTAAAACACTCGTACTCAGCTGAATCCGGTGGGACTGGAAGCCGACCCCGGTGTAGTTGTGAAAAGGCTAGGCAGATTGATTGGTTTAGGTTACTACACCGGTGCACTTATTAAATTCCATCAAAGCTGTGTATGGTTAAGATAACAGTGTGAACAAGTACTCTCGTAGTGTTTTTCATGTTTCAGATACCATATTGTGTCGCAGTGGAGTTTCTGCTGCAGGTTAGCGGCTAGCGGTTCAGATGCTGTTCGCGAAGGTTGACATGTCACCATTTGAGAGGTTAAGAGGAACGGCAGACTAGCAGTTCGCAGGTCGTAGCCGAACGTTACGAGCGCGCGCAATTTTGGAATGAAATACTCGGTGAGTCGCTTCCATTTTATTTCGATAGTGAAGTCGAATGTTCTCTAGTGATGAGATGATATTTCGAGTTTTAAGAGTGTTCATGTTGGAACACTGAATTTGTTGGTAGTGGTTATACCTAGCACTATCACTAGGTAATTAAGACACACCAAGTATAAAGCTAGTAGCTAATAAGTTACCTATTGGCTTGTTAGTACTTTTCTAGTTTCAAAATTTGGTTCAGTACGAACTTTAGGATAAGATATCCATGAGTTGATGAGATATCCAAAATGATTGAATAACTAGTCGTTTTCAGTGGCAAAGCGAGTTAGTGATGTCGTTGGGCTATCGTAATTGTATCGAGTTAGTAACGGTACTGGTCATTTGCGTGTATTCAGGACGGATTTTGTTGCGTAACGATGTACAACCACCGTCTTCAGATCTGAATTCACTTGCTTACACTTTCAAAGTAATATTATGATAGCAGTAGATTTCGCGATCGTTTTCCGTACATGAAAACTGAGTTTGTGAGCGATAGTAAAGGGTTACTGTTGATAATCTGGTTTAAACGATATTGATCCAAGTTATTCGTGAAGGTCCTTCACGCGTGCTATTAAGAAGCAAATATGATCAGGCCTAATTGTTCCTCTCATATTAACAGTCGGTATGTTACAAGATCTTAGAGTGAAAGGCGCGAATCTTGTGGGAAGGATACCCGATCACCAAGTTCCTTGAGGATTAGACATCATAGTTGATGACAGTGGTAGTGAAACCAAATCTGATTAACATGTTTACTCATAAGACCAATTCTGGACCGCACCTCATGCGTACCATGTGGCGATGGGTTTTTGAAGAGGGTTTATGAGTTGAGTATGCATTGCCTTTGAATTATGGTAAAGAGTAACAGAATTGTTACAATTACTTTCTTTAGTTAAACTTGTTGATCGTTGGACCTTTTTCTAATGAATAGTGTTGTGTGGGAAACTTTAGTATGAAGACTGAAGAGGCCCTGTATTAAGTCCGCGATAGGTGATTATGACAGGATGGTGATCGTTATACACCGAAATCTTTAAATGGGTACGCTTAGAACCTACTAGTATGCATAAGGTAGGATGAGGAAGATGCCAGCGGGTCATGTACCAGTCGATGTTGATGTTTAAAGGATTTTAATGTTGATGAGCAAGCCTTAGATGTCGAGTAATTGAGTCTATCAGCCGTATTATGTTTGACCGTACCAGTAGATACTGGCGGAGGTCGAGGTCTAGAGTACCGTTGTGTGACAGCAATACAATTGCTGGTCGGCTATAGAGCCGGTGCGTTAGAGGTTTTACTCGAGGGTTTCTATAAGCTTGGCAGTTTTTGCTGCAGCAGTTTTAAAGTTTGTCTGGAATTACTGTGGTACATGGCCCAGGGCAATGATTTAGTTAAAGAGTAGAGTTCAAAAAATTCTCTATTTTCACGAACCCAATAATCTAGTTTTGGTGAGGACTAGCCGAGCGTTGTGTGTTGGCCTGGGTGGCAAATGTTGGCCTTTATGGCAAAATTGGCCTGTGTGGCAACTGTTGGCCTGTGTGGCAACTGTTGGCCTGTGTGGCAACTGTTGGCCTGTGTGGCAACTGTTGGCCTGTGTGGCAACTGTTGGCTTTTATGGCAACTAAAGGCCAGTGTGCCAACTGGAGGCCTTTATGGCAACTGTAGGCCAGTGTGGCAACTGTAGGCCAGTGTGGCAACTGGAGGTCTTCGTAGCAACTGTGGGCCTGTAGGGCACCTGTAAGTCGGTGTAAAAAACACGTTTGTGTAAGGAACCTTACAGAGGATTCCTGTTGAGTTATGAGGTTAAAATAAAGTAAACTCGCATAGTCACGCGAGAGGTGAGGTCACCATGTTAATGTTGATGACGTTCGAATCGTCAAGCCTTCATTACGAAAATTTAAATAATTTTGGTTTCCTAATTTTGATTACTATGCGTAGGTTGTGTTAGTAAGATACACAAAGCTCAAGTACCAATTGAAATTGTAGATAGCGAATTGACGTAACATACGACAGGCTAAATGTCTGTGTGGAACTGGTTCTACGTTCAGAGAGTTGGGTTGACTCGACATCGTAGGGATGTGCGAGTAGAGCAATTGAGAAGAGAGCTTTGAGATAGCTAGGAGAGCTATGTGATGGCTAAGGGTCGTGAATAAGATACCTGGTGTCTTTTTTTTCTTTTGTTTCATTTAATGTGACATTAATGACTATCAGTGGTACTTGGACTTTGTAATCACGAAGATTGGGTGCTTTTAGGTACCAGATTGATGATATTGTTGCTATTTTCTTTAAATTGAAAATAGAATTACTTGTTCCCTGCAATGGTGAACAGAGAGATTTAAATGATCATGTTTGATTTTTCGAAATGTTTCCTCACTCTAGAGTATGAGTCAGGATTGGACGAGTGAATACTGTTTGGAAATTTTGTGTTTCAGAAAAACATCCCTTGTATGATGGGAGACTGGCGGGTCGGAGTAGACTAAGAGGACGTGTGGCGCAACACGACATGAGATGGCAGTGAGCAAGGACAAGAAGATGATGCCTGCGGGTGATAGATTTGGGGATCTGTCACCTGAGAGAGGTCCGAGAAGGCGACGTGCTGTGTTCCACGTTCGCCTCTCAAGAGAAATTACGGCCTAAAGAACACCATGTGGTTTTAGTCAGTAGGAGTCTGACAGACCCCTCAGCTTCCCCCAAGGGCTGAGGACATTCATGAGAATTTCCACATGATTCGATACACTGTTAACCCTGACAATGAGGAACAGACGAGGACGCCTGTCTCGCAGGATGGCCGTGTCGGGTTTAGTCAATAGTACGGACGTTAAAACAAATAGCAAGCACGCCATCTGGCGGCAAAGCAAAACAACTACGCATTGGTGCGCTATTTCTAACCACTTGTGTGGTGGGGAACATAGAATATGGCAGTTGAGTACTGAACGCCGTAGAGCTAACACGTCGTAGAATCAGTGTCGGTCCGTAATATTAGTAAGCAAGATTGTAACCGAGTTGTGACTATTTAAATAAACCCAGTGTATCGAATAATTTCTGTGATTTCATTTGCACGATTGTACCCAAAGACCTGCCCACACACGATGTCTTAACTTAAAGGAGTTATATCCTGACTTCCCGATGGTTTACATCTATCGGCCAGCCTTGATGCGACATACAAATAATAACATGGGTTTGGTAGACGTCTGATGTACGCGCTCACGGCTCACAAAACCACCGCTGCCATACTTCGATTTTTCTACCAGATCTTCACTATCTACCAAATACAACTTTCCAAAAAAAAAGAACAATAATTTTATGGATTTTGTAAGAAGGTGTGAACATGAAACTTCCCTTAACATTTATACTTGCTACCGATTGTATAGCGAACATTAAAAATGTCATAA
Source organism: Orthosia gothica (assembly GCA_949775005.1). NCBI lineage: Eukaryota > Metazoa > Arthropoda > Insecta > Lepidoptera > Noctuidae > Orthosia > Orthosia gothica. The sequence continues at coordinate 1,477,389 of OX459039.1, read as the reverse complement.
AGCACAAATATTTCTACTCATTCCTTCAATTTATCCTCATTGTTTGGGAAATCCAATCTATGTAAGGACTGACTGGCGAAAAGCTTGTTCTGACTTTAGATCCTTCAGCAAAATCGTAACCATGTACTGCGATAATTTTACCATCATACAATAATGGCGCCCCGGCGTCAGTCAGGGACGTGGATTGATCCCCACTCGAGCACTTTGGCGTCACACACAGAAGTTGTCTGTTGAACCCGCGTACCTTCTCGTTACAAGCTACGATCACACCTTCATCGAATTGTATATGATTTTTCTCATTGATTCCTGTTTTGTTCGTTTGTCCTGCATTAGCTCCACCAGCCGCAGACGTGACAGGTAATCCTAACAAAGACATATAGTCAACAGATAACAGTATTCCATAAAACTGCAGATTTATCACACTCACTCGCAGTAAAGATATATTATTGTCTATAATCCTATCTTGACTCATCATTTCATGATATGCGCGATAAGCCGGATGGAAGTAGATGTTCAACACGCGCGAGCCTGGTATATAATCTTTGGTTATATCCTTTGAAGGTTCTGGCAACTGTCCGTACCATATGTATGGATCAATTATAGATTCCACACAGTGGCCACAAGTTAACACCCATTCTCGGGCTATTACTGAGGCTGTGAACACACTAAGCCATGGCGGGCTAGGTCGCGGGGAACCATACCCCATTACCACGAATGAAATCTCATCTTTGTTCGCGTCTTGTCGTTCGATCAGTCTACGTTACTTTTCGACAACTAATTTACCTGCATTTACTGTAAATGTCCCACAGTTCTGTCGTAAAACTTGTAAAATACACAGTGCTACTGTTAACTTGTACATTGCACTCTTCGAGATTACTTTGTGAAATAAATGTCAGTTTCAAATACCTAAACATAATTTTTCAATAATCTTTATAGTTTGCTTTAATATTTATGTCGCGATTATTTTAACAATCTTTTCACGAATATAAGATTCCATAATAGCAAAATTGTGATTTTCTTTTGTTTGGATTCGACAGTATTGCCGTTTGGTAATATTTCAGGAATTTTGATTGTTTGAATACGTGCCTGGAAATACCAATTTGTCAGCCAATCTGTCATTAAGAAGCGTTTTAGCATCCAGGAATGTTGTTGATTCATTGCCGAGTCTAAATACATTACTGAGAAGCAATCAATTACACCATATTTATTGTTTCAATTAAATATTCAAATTAATTGCGGTGTCTCGTCCAATTATTATCAATCTTATTTGTCTCCTTCAAGAGGTAGCGGTGTAATCGATACAAGTGGGGTTGGAAAGGAAGCTGCGTGCACTATCCAGTAATCTAATTGAGTAAACAATTCGGCATTATTTATGATCACTTCCAGGACAAAAGTTAATTTGAAAAGTGTGTTGAACTTGAAGTTTTTTGAATGACACATATTCATAGTACAAACATTTTCTCAATGCCCCTCGGCAAACTTCGTGTTTTGTCAGTCGTCGGTTTTCTATTAGCATAGACTAATATATATATATATATATAGTAAGTAAGTAATTCTTTATTTTGCAAATATGGGTACAGTACATGGTGATAAATAGATAAAAAGTAGGTTCGGCCATATTTTACCAAGAGTTTTTATTTTGCAAAAGTTATAATTTGACACTAAACATATAAATAAAAGCAATTAACAGACACACTGAATAGTTTTAAATCACAACTTAGTATAAGTAGGTCACCCGCAATACAATTTATGTTGATTACAATTATACATCTCATTTAATTTATTTATTCCCAAACAATTAACATTGTGTAGAATATTGAGTACATAATTAAACTGTAACTGATATACATAAACGATTTACCCCATTTATTCGAAGGCAAACTAAATATGGTGTTATTTGCTGATGACACATCTTTAGTTTTTAAAGTAAATAGACGTACTTGTCAGGTTGACGACGTAAATAACGCGCTACGGCAGGTTCAGGATTGGTTCACTGCCAATAATTTAGTATTAAATGGTAAAAAAACCAAATGCGTAAAATTTTCGTTGCCAAATGTCAAAAGTGCTGATTGTGACATTATATTAAACAAGGAGAAGCTCGAATTCGTCGATAAAACGGTTTTCCTGGGGATCACGCTAGACTTAAGGTTACAATGGGGTCCTCATTTAGTATCACTTGCGGGGCGGCTGAGTTCGGCAGCTTATGCTGTCAGAAAGATTCGTCAATTTACTGATGTGGATACCGCTAGGCTAGTCTATTTTAGTTACTTTCATAGTATAATGTCTTACGGTATCTTACTATGGGGAAGGGCTGCAGACATTGAGTCTATTTTTATTCTGCAAAAACGAGCCATCAGAGCGATTTACAATCTTCGCCGCCGTGATTCTCTAAGGGAACTGTTTAAGGACATTAACATCATGACGGTTCCTTGTCAATATATTTATGAAAACATCATGTACGTGAGAAAGAATTTACATTTTTTTAGTAAAAACGGAGACAGACATAATTACATTACTAGAAATAGGGACCAATTAGTTCAACCAGGTTTCAGACTGGCAAAAGTGGCCTCATCTTTCATGGGGTACTGTACAAAATGTTACAATAAAATTCCTCCCCATATTCTAGAACTGAATGAGACGAAATTTAAAAATTGTATAAAACGCACACTATGCAGGCAGGCATATTATAAGTTGGGGGATTATATCACTGATAAAAATGCTTGGCTCAATGCTAGTCCTGCTCCACAACCACTAGGGCGCAAAAACAAATGATATGTTTATGTTTGTGTTGTATAGACTCGATTTCTTTTAGTATTGTATAGCTGCACAGCACGTGTGTGGGTACTATGTACCCAACTGTAAATCTACCATTTGCTATACCTATGTGTCGTTCGTTGACTTGTGTGTGCCCTGGCAGTTGAGTGTGTCATGCTCTCTCAAATGTCTCTCTGATGGTGGCGCGTGTGTTGGATCATTCGGTTCCCTTCATGATGGTTGAGCTGGGTGGTGCCGATTCATGCGTCATGTTCGTGAACGGGCGCCGTCAGTTGGGATTGGTCATAACTCAACTGCTTCGGATGTTGATGTTTTTCTAGTACCTATTGTATAACTGCACAGACATGTGTGAGTACTTTTAATACTTTATACCTTTACATAGTATAGTGTGTAGTGCTATTCTGGGTGCATTGTCCTCACATATGTGAATTTATTAATGTATGTACTCATGTACCTAAATATTGTAAAAATCTTTCTTTTTTTTTTAAAAGAGTAAGTATGGAGTTTCTTGTGCATTCTTCTCCATAACAAGCTACTTTCCGAATGCACGGTAGAATCATTTTCTTTTTTAAAAGAGTAAGTATGGAGTTTCTTGTGCATTCTTCTCCATAACAAGCTACTTTCCGAATGCACGGTAGAATCAACTTTTATTCCATGTAAATTTAAAAAGTATGGAGTTTCTTGTGCATTCTTCTCCATAACTAGCTACTTTCCGAATGCACGGTAGAATCAACTTGTATTCCATTTAAATTTAAATTGTGACATTCAAAAGTGCCGCTTGGTGGCCCAGTTGAAATAAATATCTTTTGTCTTTTTGTCTTTGTCTTTGTCTTTGACAGGCATTGGTGGAGCATAGTTGCAGTAAAATTATCACTTAAAGAATAATTAAATCATTGTAGCAAATAGTATATTGATTTAAAATATGGTGCAAACAGATGTAATGTCATATTAATCCAACAAATAAAGGTGGCAAACCATATCAACGGTGGCAATACCAATTATATCATAGTTGCCCTTTGCACTCTATGCAGACCAGACGCTCTCAATCAACTTGGAAGTATATAGAGTTTTTAATACCCTGGTAACATAACGCAATTTATTTTAAAAATGATAGGAAAACTACTATTTTACAGCTCTATATATTTCACACGGAAATCAATAAATTACTTAGTTCTGAATTCACATTATTATACAAGATAAATCTAATATGATATTAGCATTCGTTTGTATTCGGCAATGCGATGATTGCCGAGGGACATTAAGAAAGTAGTTATACTGTATGTAAAGAAGAAAAAAAAAGAAAGAAAGCAAGAACACTAGATGTAACTGGTTTGATATCATTATGAATGCATGCAATACATAGTGCGATGCGACCCAAGTAGAATGCCGTCCATTTCTTGAATACTAGCCCCATTCTTGTATGATATTGAAATTAAATTAAATGTTGCGGTGACCTTTTAATAGCGAAGTCATGATCGACAAAAATGTCCATTGAGCCAAAGAGCTAAGTGTCAGAATACGTAAGTATTAAGATGCAAATTTAAATGACGAAGCTTCGAAAATGTGTAGATTGGAGCCAAACAGACCTTTGTGTAGAACCGGCAAAATTCAAGGACGGGATTCTGAAAAGGTGAACCTCATTTTTTCGTGGTATATAAACACACGTACTCGGTTGTTAGGCTACACTTTGGCCCTTGTTGTTCTAACACACAAAACTTCCAGTGACTCGGAAAACCAAAAACCGTGCGTGCGGTGACACACATTTTCGCGCAATTACTCAAGGTTCACGGGATTAAATCATTAATTTCTCTTGTCGCCTTCCTTTTTAACCACCTCTTACGACGAATTTAACCTTAGACCCTCATTTTTAGAGTACAGTTTAGAATAAGAATAAACGTCACTTCAAGGTTGTACTAATCCTGCCAATCTAAAACCTACCTTTTAAGGGTTCAGAACAACACTAGATTTTCATCAACACGTATTTGCACATTAATCAAAGCTTTGACAAATGGAAATGAATCTTACCTCTTTGATTTAAATTTTAATTTGGCGTGATAATGAAGTTGTGAGCACAAAACCCCAACATTACACTGCAGTGCAAAATGAGTGGTTGTTATGACTACATACGCCGTGATCATACACGGCCACGCTCTTACTCCTTTAAATGCGTGAGTTACTTCACAAATCCGGTGTGTGTTCACAATATCACTGATATTTTCATAACTCCTAACTATTGGTCGCAGATTCACTTTTTTATTGACCTACTGTCTGCCCTTGACCAAGTCGATTTGGATGTTTCTCCAAGGAGTCTAGTCATAGGTACGTGGTTAATATTTATGTATAGCGAGCCAAAGTGTTCATTATATTTTTATTATGTATAATCACCATGTTTCGTAACATACAATTTCTAATATTTGACAAACAATATTTAGCAGACTTTGGACACTCGATCATCGGCAACATCACGCCTGTATTCATCGATGGGTTGGTCAGAAGTGTAATAGTCACGTACATTCTGCAAGCTAAGTTTAAGTCGCAACCAATAGTGGGGGCGCCTATTGCCATTAACTGAACACAGATATTCCCTGGACTGTAAATAGAAAAGTTGTGAAAGTCTAAGTAATTTATTCTAATTAGACCATATAATAAAAAGGTTGCAGTTATAAATGTAAAGGTTTGTTCTTGATGTGGATGACAGAAAATAAACACCTTCCTGATAAACTAAAGAATGATTACTTATTTGATTTTTAAACTCCTTATCCAAAAAGCAACGCCTTCTATTTATAACTTACACGCCATCACCCTTCCCTCTCCCTCACACTCATGCTCTTTAATTGTCTCCTCACTTCTTCTTCTTAGCGTGTTAATGAAAAAGAGACTATTTTAAGTAAAATGGCCTTTGGCCTTGCCTGGCCCAGAATTCAGCAACGGCAGCGCCCTTCGCTGACCCAGTCATAAGGTCATCACGTGACCAGACAATAGGACATGCGGCACAAGATGAAACGTGGCCCATGGTGTGGAGAGGTGCCGCACAAGTACCGAGGAGCGGAACCATCCGAGAACCCCCTATCTATGGAATGAATCTATGGAGATTGTCTTTGGTGCGGCTGAACTGAATGCGGATTCTGTTCAGATTTTCCAGATCGGCCAACGCAATGCGTGCCCAGGCGAAAGGGTCTTCAGAAGCTCTAGGAAATGATCAGGGGTTTTAAATTTCTCTCGCCGAAGATCGCATCTTTCCATGTTTCCGGTAGATGGACTCACGCAACCAAGAAAACTTTTTCGACTTTTAAGCCTCTGGGTCACCGAGGTGTAGTTGTGCATTGTGCGATGCGAGGTGTAGTTGTGCATTGTGCGGTGTGAATAGTGCGCGAATCGCTTTCTTGCGTTGGCCTTTCTATTCGGCTTCCCATAGTCCTAATAATGTTGACTTACTTTTTGTATCGATGATTACAAATTAAATGTATACATTTAGTCACATTGACATCGTCCATCCTTCACGTTCTCTCTCTCTTTTAAGGTCTTTCAGAGTGGTTGGAGGTGTCCAGAAGAAAGAAATTGTTTGGGTTTTTCTTCTTATTGTTGCTAATTGGAGTATGTTTTGTTCTTCTCTGTTAGATTTTATCTCAATACGGAGTGAGTATTGAGATAAAATCTTCTAGTCTTCTGCTCGTTCAGAAAGTCCATCCACCATTTATTTAGTCTGTCGCTTCTTTTTAAAGTCTTTCACATTCATACGTGAAACTCTCCTGACATTTTCTTCACTCCTCCGTTCGTCGTTTTGTCTAAAGTCAAACATTTCACGAAACTCATGCCATATCTTACAATCTACTGTAATTGAGAAAACCATTCTGACTAATATCTTCATCTTAACCTTTATCTTACACGAGACAGTCACAAAATAAATCCTCTCCCTTTCCCAGCCGTCAGAGTTGAGACCAACAAACAAACATTCAATTAAGTTATAGCCGAAACAAATGGTGAACAAATATTGTTGGAGCAAACAACAGCCAGCTTATACTGAGTTTGAACTATCATAAATCGTTTGAAAACAATGTATTAAAAGCGACTTCAAAAATTAATTTCATGTGTGCCTTAACGAACCGTTTCTACCGGCGAATGGTAATTGTGACCCTTACTAAAGGTGTCGATGAGATCGAGTCAATGAGATTTTCGTGAATTAAATAAAGGCACCGCCCCTTAGCAGCTCACGGATAAGCTACGCACCTCTACTTATGTCCATAATCGAAGCCCTTTTAAAGGTAACTAATTCCTTTAAAAGAAGTTTCCTGGCTGGTCATACCACTTACACCTTGCATGCGTGTACGACTAGGCAATCCTCTAGAGTAGCAAGCTAGTACCTAAAGGCATTTTAATTACTTTGATTAATTTGTACTAACAAAAGTGCCAAAGAATGGAATAAGTAATCATTCTTTAGTAATTTAATGAAAAATAATCTATGACTAAAAGTAAACGACACCAGAAAAAATAATTGATTAAACTAGGTACTTAACAGGATTTCCTTAGGACGGCATCCAACGTTCAAAGGTAAACTGCTTTCATGCTAATTCTCCTTATTTCTAAGATGATTTCGACAACACTAGACTATTTGAACCAGTTGCTTTGCAGAAATATAATTATTTACCACTAAAGGATTACATAATGTGTAGTTTATGCAGTAAGTCAAGTAACTAATATAAATATTGTAAAAAACACATTTTGTAGGAACCTATTGTTTATTTCTTATTTTCATACTTATATTTTTTTACAGTTTAAGAATCATAGCCTTTTGAAAATTTGCTTAAAACTTACTCTAAGATTCTACTTGTGAAATGCTACTGCAATATAAGTAAAGCCCACAGGTGGAATATTGAGCCAAGTATCTGTAGATGGTGCCTGCCCACGGTAAACATTTATATACGTTAAAAGTTTGGTTTAAATTTTTCAAGTTTACTGTAACATGTTTCTTGATGCTGAGCCTTCACGTAGTTTGACTCGAAAATGATTGAAGAAGTATGAACTGAACCAAATAAACGCTTGGTAGGGGAAACCTAATCGCTAATTACTGAGCTAAACGACTCCATTGTTTGAAATATTTCCTCTCGGCTGTTCCGTACGTACATACCTATCCGTATACATACATATCTGTACACCGGCTCATTGTGTGAATACTCAAACAAATAGTTGAATAATGCAATGCTTTCTGCAAAGTTATTATTTCATCACGAATCACAACTGAAGACTTTCACAAACAATCGGTGAAAGTGTAGGTACCTTGTAATTTTGTAGATGATTTCATGATCGTAGAATGACAAACCGCAGATAAATGAATTGAGTTTTTGGAGTAAAGAACTTGACAAATACTGTTACCATAGCTAAGTTTGACAGGTTTTCAAGCTAATGTAGAGATTGACAAATATATCACAGAAATCGTGAAAGCCATTAGTGAAATTCTATTTTTATTCTGAGGCCTCATTAGTTTGTTGCATTGCGTCGTCGCACGACGTCGCAACGCAAGAGGGCGACGCGCACCGTCGCAGCGCAGCGTCTAAAGCCCAGTTATTTTATCCGTAGTTAACTCAACCAATGGTTAAATATGCTAACCAATGGTTTTAAATTTTGCTAAAGTGCGTTTATTCATGATTTTTTTGTTTAACAAAAGGTTAAATAGCCCAACTTATTTGACCATTAATTGTGAGGTTAATAATTGATGGAACTATACATATTACCGAAATTTGAAACCATTGGTTACCATCTTATTTAAGCATTGGTTGGTGTGGATTTAAGATACGAAAACGATTTGGTACTGTTAACACTATTCGTCTTCGCACCGGAGCTCCGACATCGCAGCGCATCAGCCGCCCCCCGCTTCGTCTCTCGTGCATCAAACCCTTGAAAAGTCGCGTGCGACGACGTTGCGTCGCAACGCTCTAATAAGGCCTCAGCCTAAGTGTTTGTTGCCGTCATCACGACACGACGTCGTCAACGTGGCACGGTGCGGTGTTGCGGCGCGGGGCATTGACGTCACGTGCAAAATTATGGTACGGCAATGTTGCTGTGGAACGACGCGTCGTACGTCATCGGAAGCGGTACGTGGTGATGCGTTCGCTCAGTTGATTTTTAAATGTCTTTGCAATTAGTTGCGCAAAAAAGATGTTAGAAATGCTGTTAATGTCAGAAACTATAAGAAACGAAACTAAACGTTGTTTCGTTCTATCAGAAATAATGAAAAATATACCAGATTTACATAGCACGACAACTTGTTACGTTGCGTAATCGTGTTGTGAAGTTTTACTACACGTTAACCTAAATTTTCACGTCACGCCAACGTTCCGCACCACGTCACCGCACCGCACCGCAATGTGGACAAGCCCTAACGAAAGCCATTGCCAGAGAGTTCAGAATATTGTGTTAGATTTATATGCGCTATTCAAATCTCTTACTATTTAGCAATTTATATTTTTATATTTTGTCTCAATGATTTCTCCCTGAGATGTATTTTTGACTATTTTCTCCAAAATTAGGAAGATAGACTTATCTTAATCTGGCAACCCACATGAAAGTGTTACAATTCCCGACACCACAGATACGATGACTGCATACGAGGTAATACATACAATATATAATACTTTGTACGTATGTGTATTCTTAACAAGGAACATTTACCCAAATCCTCACGTTTGCCGCTCGTTTTCAATTTACTTGTATCAATTTGTGAATATTTGCTGATCGCCGCCTTTTGACTCTGTTTGTATCGAGAAACGTTCGCCTTCTGATAAATTGTGTCGCTTTGAGAATTTGAAATATTATGCGCACCTATTGCGAGGAAGTAAACAGAGTTGTAGGTGGTTTGAAAAATTCGAAACCCGCTACCATCTAAACATCCATCCATTGATCCTCAAAAACTTTTGTATATATAATTATAGTAGAAAGATAGTCATTATTTTCAGTGCCTATGGAAGGGTTGATGTTATAAAAAGGGAAGCAACGGGTGGAAATATCACCATCATCAGCCTTTTAACACCTCCTCTCTGTGAGAGAGGAAATGGGCCATAAAAGACCACGCGGGCCCAGTGCGGGTTGGTGGATGTCACATGTCTTCGATTTTCTGATTCTAGGACATGCCGCTTGTAGAGCAGTGGTGATGAAATGATTTACACAAAGTAAAGCGCCTGCCTGGGTTCGAACCTACTTGAAGCCGGAGGACGCGCATTTTAACAGGAAATAAAATGCGGTGTTTTATTCAACATAGTGTTCGAAAAAACTGGTAAACTACATGACAGCCTTGTTTTGTATTCCCGAAACACAATATCCCATTTGAAACCCTTTACTAAAACGTTGATTCTAAACTCCGGCTCGCAAATGTAAATAAAATCGACCCAGGCGTTATTTATTCAATTCCGTTTGTTTTCATTCTCTTTCTCTTTTGTTAAGTCAATAAATATTTTGCGGATCCCTAATAAATTCGCTGAAATTGCGGATACGGAGTCCGGAAAGCGATTGATCCTACAAGTGTTTTGATTGTTATGAAGGCTTTTAAAATATGTTTATAAAAATGTCTGTGGTAACTTATAATATGATCGTTTTAAGTTTAATGATTTAATGGCTACCTTACGCTGACACGCTTTAAAACTAGGATTAGCTGACCTAAAAGTGCAGTTAGACTGCGGTGTTTTCAGCCGTTTCAACGGTCATACCCATAGATTATCTTGGTTCCGGCAAGAGGCTACGGGCACAGCCTCAATGAAAAGTAGGAAGGTATACTAGACCCTTTTTTGGAGCAGCTTAAAACCAACAACTTCGTCTGTAACTGGGTCTGTATGTTACTGTGAAACTACCACTCTAGTTACTGCTTATGCCATCTAACAGCTTCGCTTTTCAAATAACTAGTCGTAGTTATTGTTGCACCCAAAACCGAGCACGCGCTTTAACGGCTTTCGGCTTTTCCTATTTGTGTTTTCGGTTCATAGTCCCATTTGCAAAACTCACTTCGTATGTTTCGTTTACGGTCGGTTGAACGCATGCAATTGAAGCGGTCGTCAGTCTAAAAACGCCCACGGACAGGCGCGACGCGGCAATACATCACTCACCCTCTGTTTCTACAACGATATTATCGACACATCACAATGATGCAATTATTTTGGCTGTTGAAAACTCATTCAATTAATGACAGTAGCTAACGCGCGTTTGACAATTTATCAGTTTAATTTTGCGATAATTTCATCTCGGAAAGTAGGCCGCGCGGGTTTTCGTAGAAATTGTTTTCCTTGTGTACATAATTATATCACAAAATCGTGTTACATTGTCGCGTCGTGCCTGTCTGTGGGTGCCCAAAGAGTGATGTACCCAAGTTGAGGTATAACTTGATCTGTAGAAAAGTTATTTATGAAATCAGAACTTGATATCATCGACGAAGCGGCGTCGTTTGACTCAACTCAATCTAACTTTATGCCGAAGGTAGCATAACTGTTCAACAAACACACCGAGCCAACTGTTGAGGCTTCAGTTTTCCTATTAGGTTTCAGAGAGGAAATTAATTAGGTGTCTTTGCTGAAAGTGATTAAATCGATAATGAAGAGACCGAGAACTGGAGAGTTGTGTTTTGAATGATGAAGTAATTTTCTGCTTGGTTAACTTAAAGCACCCTCTGGTCACTTTAAGTTCTAGGCGTGGGCCTTTTGCTGACTCTGGCTTTCCGTTGATCATCTGAAGTCAGGGCCACCTCAATCTGTCAACATTTACCTTACTGGCTCTTTGGACAAGAGTTTTAAGAATTGGCGGCATTGTTTCTGTAAGGGGACATACATGCACATGCATAGGGATTTACCAAGCAGCAAGCTTAAACCTTCACATCCGAACCATGGTATGCCATCGGTGCCACTTACGTGCAAAAAATACCTAGAATACCCGTCTCAGGACAGGTCTGCTGTCTTTCTTGGAGTCTCCTTGTGAACTGAAGGATCGAAATGCATAGGCCACTATGTCAATCATTGCATCATTTTGTTGAAGGGCAATCATGTTAATCCCAATTCTATATGAATAGCTTTAATAGTTACAAAACTGATGGTGAGGCAGGCAAACATCCTTCGATCTTGCCCTTGACTCATATTATTTGGGAAGGGCGCAACAATATTTTTTTCTATTATTCCGTCCTGTCAACCGTCTGTGTTTCACTCGCTTTCATATAATGCCTAACAGAATCTACCTGTATTTTCTACAGCCTCCCTTTTCCTGAGTCATCCATCTACATTTATTTTCATAACTCTTTTAGTCTCTTGAAGAATGAGGAAAATGTCGTGAGGAATGTTTTGAGTAGGTAATAAGTGGATGGCTATAGATAAGGGTAGGGGCACTAAACTAAGAATGAACTGTGTGAAAAATAATATATTTCTAGAAAGGGGTTTTATTTCACTGTATTAAAATAAGTCACAGTAAACAACTACATTATAGGATTAAAACGGGGGTTGACTCATGATATTATGACTAACTAGAATAAGATAACAGTACAACAACCTAGGGGTCTTTAAGTCAAGAGTGAATAGGTTACTTCTAGGCAAGCGTGCTTCACCGTCGACCACATCATCACTTACCATCAGGCGAGATAGTGGTCAAACGCGAGCCTACTGACAAAAAAAAAAAAGAATAGGTTACTTCTAGGCAGGCGTGCTTCACCTTCGACCACATCATCGCTTACCATCAGTGCGAGTGTGTCAATGCGAGCCTATCAATAAAAAAATAAAAAAATATATCTCAAATACATAAATTGAGATAAATACAAGAAAATGGTAATGATGTTTAAACCTTTTAGTATCTAGTGTTTCAACCCTCCTCTTCACATGTTTCAAAACAGAATGATGTACAAAATTAAACTGCTCTAAAAGTACGGGGAAGCGAGTACCGTCACCTGTTTGGGGCCCCGATAAATCATAGTTTAGAAACAAGTGGGAGCTTTGTTAACTTTAGTTTTGTGGGCAGACCCTCTGCCGGGAATACACACCTTTGAATACTTATACTTTATGATTACCAACCTACGTATATCTAGATTATACCCGGCATCACCCCTGGGAACTGTTTCTGTATTATTATAATTAATTATAGGATCGCGTGTGACCACTGCCTCACCTGATGGTAAGCGATGATGTGGTCGACGGTGAAGCACGTTTGCCTAGAATTTTTCTATTTACTCTTGACTTAAAGACAACCAGATTTTTGCTATCAGAAGACACAGATGATTAATTCTACCGTCCATTCGGAAAAGTAGCTTGTTATTGAGAAGAACGGACAAGAAACTCAAAATAAAGTGTTTTACAATATTTACATACATACATAAATCTATATTATTTTACGGGAGCACGATGCAACCAGACTAAGACTAAGTACGTATAGGTATAAAGTATTACAAGCACTAACAGGTAAATTCATTAATTCGATAAATAGGAACATGGTTCTCACATACTTGCAAATATTGCAAACATAGGTAAATTACCTAATTCAACAAAAACGGAATGGTTAAACCGCTCAAGGGATTTAGACTAATACTAATTTGGTATGGTGATAATTTTCGACCTTGGGAAGGATAGGAGTTTTATTCCAAAAATAATCATCCTTATGGGGGTGGAAAGGGGGTTGGCAGTTTGTATGGTGTACTAATAAATTCTCAAGAAAGGCGGCCAACACACCTTCAATATTATTGCGCGTATTAAAACATAGGCTATTGAAGTATTAATACTATGCAGACAAAGTTGCGGCCAAAAGCTAGTTAATATTATAATTACGAATGTTAGTTTTGTTGTTTGTTAAGGTTTAAAGCCTTAGCGGCCGCGTTAAGGATGATTTGGGCAAAACTTGGGCGATTTGGACTATCCTATGTCCTAATCCAGAATCAGGATTAGGAAATAGGATACTTAGATTTCCATCCCGGTACTTTTTACGTGGGTGAAACCACAGGCAGAAGTTAGTCTAAAAATATTGCCTCAATTCTTTTACGCTTTTACTAGATATTTTGTCGTTTTAAATATTTATAAACATTTATTATTATTATTTAAAAACATATAGGTATAAATCAAACAATCAAAAAACCCGACTGCTTATGAAGCGAACTAAAAAGACGTAAACAAGAAAAAAATCATGCTGTGCAGTCGGAGGATGCGTATTCGCGAGCTGGCTGACCAAAACCAGATGTATCCTCCGAGTGCACATGAACCACGCCACATAGGAATAAACATACATAGACTGATAAACACATCACCCACCTTCGGCAGTCGGGTAAAAAGGCACATATTAACTGCCAGTAATTCTAAAACAGGTAAACTAAACACTATCATGTCTTTGGCCCTATATTATGTATATAAATCAAGAGCAATGAGCTAGATTTCGATCAAGTTCCAAATCTAGAGATAGATTTAATCACTTGCTAATAGAACCAGCTAAATTGCTCTAAACTTACAACTACTTAAATATACAGGTAGGTAGATGTAAGAAACTAAGGATTCCTCAATTTTTGTACTAAAATAGTTTACCTCATTAAATATGCAGTACGTAGGAACCAGCTGTTTCATGGGCGAGTTCGTCTCTACGTCCGCTAGGGGCGCTGGTGTTGTTAACACTCCAGTCAAGCTATCGAAGCTTACCCCAGTTTTTTGCCATTTACTTCGAAAAGATGTTACATAAAAATCAAAATTATGTTTAATTCGTCATCAATTCATGTTAGATCATGGTAAATTTCTGAATAAAAGTCTTGTTAAAAGCTTCCGAAGTTTCTGCCTTAGATGGCGCTGGCGTCAAGATAGATTTCGGTATGGTTTAGTCAGACGGCCATATGTATAGTCGGTAGCGTAATTTTCAAAGCAGTAGAGATGGAAATTAAATAACAGTTGATATCTATTACACCCTCGAAATCCAGTAAATTGTGCTTTTATATACTGGACACTGGATGGAGAATAGTTATTATTCAAACTCTCGTTGCGTTTATTTTACAAGCTTTAAATTACTTAGCTTTGGTACGTGTAATTTTAATTAATCGATTTTTCAAACACTTCCTATTATCCGATTAAGCTGAAACATGGCGTAGGTACTTATGTACTTTTGGAAACATTGAAATAATATGGAACTATGGAGCTGATATCCTGATGCACCGGCATCAGGAAGTCATCATCAAGGTGGCCAGAACAACTCTCCAACCAGACAAGGTAGCACCATCGTGTTTGGGATAAATAGATTTGTATTGACAAGCATTATTACATTTAGTGAGAGCAGTGGTGGCTTAGTGGTAGCGGCTGCGACTTACAAGTTGTAGGTCGTGAGTTCGAACCCAGACAGGCACTTAACTTTGTCTAAATTATTTCATCACTACGGCTCTCAAAATGATGAAACAAAACATCGTGAAGAAACCGGGACGTACTAGAACCAAAAAATCGAAGACATGTGACATCTACCAACCCGCACGGTGTTTTATGGCCCATTCTCCTCACAAGTCTCACAGAGAGGGGCCTGTGTCCCAGCAGTGGGCACATTAAAAGGCTGATGATGATTACATTTCGTACGTACATTCATTAAAACCTTGTTGAAAATATAAAAGTTTTAAATATTTAAATAAATATTATGCTCATTCGTTCTTAACCACCGGTAAGATTATAAAATGTTCTAATTTTTTTTAAGTAACCGGTACTTGAACGTTTTACAAAACATAAGTGAAAGTTGCATTATTCTTTTACTCTCTTCGAATATAACAGTTGTTATCGAGGACAAAACAAGTTTCACGTACTTATTTCTTATCTGCCTTTAAAGTTATATGAATTCGCTCGGGTTTAGAAGTGTGACATTTTGCACAAGGTTTCTTCATAAAATAACGGACAGTGATGCAAGTTTCTATTTCTTATATTGTCGATGGCAAACCCCTTTGGGCACACGGTTTTTCCTTTATAAAAGAAATAAAAAATAAAGGTAAACACTGACCGGAGGTAACCCCGGATGTTCCTAGTTTAATCTCGGCCAGAAACCCGGACATACCGCCACAAACATGGCGATGCCTGATCAAATAGGACGTATTTGATCATCGTCACGACCAACAGAATGCAGTGTGGCAGTTCTACCACTTGCTGCGCAAAACCCAAAGTTTCATCACAGCTGCCAAAGAAAGAAAAAGAATTTAAGAGTCTGTTTTGTCACATAAATTTGCGCTGTGCTGCTACTTGCAGAGGGTTCTGAGGCACCATTACGATTGAATCGAAATGTACTCCATATAAAGATGATATTGAAGCCTTTCGTGCAATACCTTCTGAAGAAATCATCAAAAGAACCTCCTCGAGTCATGATACTTAGGTACGTCTGGTGCCAAAATCACTGAAGTTTTCTCAAAGAGTACGTACGACCTCCTGATCTCCCTGATTTAATTACTTTTCTGGCTGCATTCAACCAATGGATCCTCAGAAACAATTCGATGGTCTACCCTGAAATCATGGAAATAAACATCTAAATCATGGCATAAATTATTAATTCATGGTTGAATTTGGGCAGCCAGTTGTGTATTCCAATTAGAAAAAGTTTAATTCGCCGCTTGAGTGATCTCTCTCTCTCAACAGTAGTGTCTAAACTACCTTTCTACTTTTGTTTTTTTCTTAACCATCTTGGAAGGACACAAAAATGGTTTACTTAAACTATCGACCTACAAAAAGGAATCTGTATAGCTCCTTTATTGGCGATATTTAGTTCCAATACATTATTTAGTAACGTCCTTGTCCGAAGTTATTTATACGAGCATGGGTATCCAATAACGCACGTTAACAATATTATTACTAAACAAAATCATATGAAAAAGTATGTGAAAACAATAAGGTACGGCTCTCAATATTACATAAAATTAAATTCTTTTACGGAACGAGAGTGCTTCGAGGCAGCACAAGAGAAAACCATTAGCCATTTATTATATTTTTTAAATACAAAAGTACAATATGGAAACATCTTGCCTGAGAGTAAGCAAGCAGAGAGTAATTATGGAAAGTTATTAAAATAACATAAAATTAATGTACTTTTCATAGCTCGAGATATGCTACTCTTTGTCTTAGTAGAAATGGCTGAAGACTAAAAGAATTTACTATTTATTTTAAGTACCTGTTGCAATGAATCTCAAAAGGTGTCATGGTATTTACTACATCGGAGATGAGGTTGTAGAAGTTGTTAATACCTACTCAAGTTGGCTGGTCGATTGGTTCTAACTACTTGGTGTTATAACAAATTGCAACAGCAAAGATGAGGTTTGCCTGTAGATTTTATCTATACCATACCAATATTATAAAGAGGAAAGATTTTTTTGTTTTTTTGTTTGTACCGAATATGCTCCGAAACTACTAGACCGATTTTAAAAATTCTTTCACCTATGAAAAGCAGCATTATTCCCGAGTAACATAGGCTATAATTTTGACGAGAGTAAAGCCGCGGGGGTCAGCTAGTTTATTAATATATTTATTTAGTTTGGTAGCCCTTTGCACTTAGTTCAGACCAGATGCTCTCAATCAACTTGGAAGTCTGATAGAAATCCGACGATTGACGAAATACGAAGTTTGTCGACGGGAATTAAGAAAATGGACAACGATTTTAAATACACGACAACGATTTTTTATGTACAGTACAAACTGTACATATTTGAAATCAACCTTTTTTCCCATTGGAGTGGGCACAATATTTATTTATTTATTTATTGGCCTATCTACAATTGTTATACTGTTTATTCTAGTAATACAACCAATATTATACAAGCATAGTATACAATATGATGCGATAGACACAGCAAAAACAAAAAATTACAACATCTATAAAATTACAATAATAGTGCAGAAATAACACTTACAACAACAAGTGGGTAGTTTTAGAAACACAATAGGTACAGTGATGACAAGAAAAACAAATAAAAATATGGTAACTACTTTTGATGGACTAGGCGCTTGAATTTTTGAAGTGTTGTTGAATAAATATCTATTGATACATCGCAATTATTAAAAAGCCTGCAAAGTCTGGGGATAGGGGAGTTGGATCCCGATACAGTTTTGCGGAATGGAGGACGTAACAGTTTGACAGGGTGACGCGGATAATTGTAGGGTAGATTAAAATTAAATTTACTTAACAACTAGGGACAGTCTATTTTACTCAGAAGTATTTTAAAATTTAGAAAGAGAACCCTGTGGAACACCAAAGGTTATGATCATGGTTTCAGATTTATAACCATTGGCCACAACATAAAAGGATCTATCCGTTAGGTAAGAGTGCAGCCACTTAAGAAGAGAACCAGCAAAGCCGTACGCAGCAAGTTTTTGAATCAGCACTTCATGGGAAACTTTGTCAAAAGCCTTGCTGAAATCAGTGTATATGGCGTCAACTTGCCGGTTCGAGTCAAGTGAAGCAGCAATGTCCTCAACGAAAGCTACTAGATTACTACAGGTGGATCTTGCAGTAGTAAAGCCATGCTGGTGGTCAGACAGATATTTCTTAAAATAGTTTTGTACGTCGGGGCATACTATTGCTTCAAAAACCTTGGCAAATGTCGGTAGGATAGATATAGGTCGACAGTTTCCTACCAAATCATCAGCGCCTGATTTATAAATCGGTACCACCTTTGCCAGCTTCCATTTTTTAGGGAAAATACCAGCACTGAGAGATTTGTTAAAAATCAAGCATAGGGGGGTTGCCAGTTGGTCAGCGCAAGTTGCGATAAAGTTAGGGGGAATTTCGTCGCTGCCAGAACCTTTGGAGATGTCTAAGCTTTTGAGATGCTTGGCTATTTTATCCTTTGGAATCTGGATCAAGGAAAAGCTATCGGAGTTGGAAAGAAGGCTTTCAAAGAAAGGCGAAGTTTGGACTACGTTAGAGGCATGGGTAGCTGGATTGTATACTGAAGAAAAGTAGGTCCCGAACATGTTGCACATCTCATTGCCATTACAAGTTTTGCTGATGCCATTTGACATTGAAGCTGGATAGGCATTAGTAACACCCCGTTTGGACTTAATGAAGGACCAGAAAAACTTGGGATTTGTTGTTATTTTCTGTTCTATGCTACTTATATAGGAGTTGTAACATTCCCTTGCCAATCTGTCACAGCGTTTACTACACCAACGAAGGGCTATTTTAACCATAGGGTTTTTGTATGTACCATACCTTCTTCTTAAGTTGTTTTTTTCACGCAGTAATCTCTCCAGCTTTTTTGTGTACCATGGTGGTCGCGAATTACTTTTAACCAAGGTCGATGGGACATATCGCTCTATGATCTGAAAAAGTACCGTGTAGAACTGTTCCAACATTATATTGGGGTCGTCTGTATCCGAGAGTAATGTATGCCAGTCGGTATTTTCTAGATCTAATATAATAGCAGAGTAGTTGGCTTTTTTGAAGTTTAATCTAACATTAGGTTCTGGTTTTAAATTATTGTTTACTTTAAGGCTTAGGGAAATTTCAAGAGGAGGGTGATACGGATCTATCTTTGTCAGACTATTAAGGGCTTCAGTCACCTTACGTTCGAGAAGGTCTACAAGAACCAAGTCCAGAATTCTATTTTTAACATTACATACACTGTTATATTGCTTGAGGTTATTTACGTGGATAAAATCTAGAAAGGCCTGATTTAGTTTAGAATTAGTCCTTGAGAAAGTAGGGCAGGTGTAAGTAACATCGCTGTTAGTGATTTGATTCCAATCTATACTGCTCATATTGAAGTCACCGATAAGAATAGTACAATAATCATTTCTTTCTGCTACAACATTATAGCTATCCATGAAGTGCTCTAAAGTTGAATAATGCACAGGTGGAGGCAAGTAAAGAGCACAAATAGCTATATTGAAGCCTGGTGCAACACCAACAGTGACCCACAGGTCCTCGCACCCACTCTCCCAAGAACATTGTCTGTTAGCAGCGTACTTTTTCGATATAGCGACCAAGACACCTCCTCCTTCTTTTTTAGCATGAAAACCAGAAGTTTCTCTGTCACGTCTGAAAATAATGTAGCGTTTGTCGAAAAGTTCGCTGCTGTGAATACAATTATTGAGCCAGGTTTCTGTTAATACTAATGCGTCATAATTTGCACACACTAAGTTACAATAAAATTCCTGAGTTTTAGATCGCAATCCACGAGTGTTTTGGTAATATATGTTAAAGGTAGCGAATTTAACTTAGAATAACCTCAATAACAGCTTTTGGTTGAAAATTTAACATTATACAATTGAAAGACTGATTTAACATTATAGAGAATGTCGCCGGTTAATTGTTTTTGATTAAACTTAATTTGCCTGAATGAAACTTGATAGTAGAAAAGATTTATGCAGGATTACCTAGAAATATCTAGCCACAATTATCTTAATTATAAAATTTTGTTTGATAGTTAACCCCAATATAAAAGATTTTCAAGTGAATTCAGGTCATTTTAAAGAAAGTGGTGTGGCAAATTATGAAAAAATAAAGTTGCCAGCTCTAGTGATCTAGTGGTCCCACCTACATAAGCAGTAATTAATTACTCACTGTACCTGTCAAGTTATAGATCACACTGCCTCTATTAAATACCTTGGTATCACATTAGACGAAAACCTGTCATACAAATCATATACAGCTGCTCTCCGGCCGCGTTAGGAAGCTGATATATGTGATGAAAAAACTGCGTGACTGTACTCGCATTGAAATTCTACGTACAATTTACCTTGGACTGTGTCAGTCAGTACTTCAATACGGGATTTCTGTTTGGGGTGCAGCAGGGAAAAGCACTGTTATTGAAGTAGAAAGAGCTCAAAGAGCTGTTATAAAAGTAGCTTTAAGAAAACCTTTTCGCTACCCAACAGATCTTATCCATAAGGAGTTCGCTGTCTTAAGAGTGCGGCAATTATTAACATGTTCACAAAACCCTAAAAAATAGATCCGACTATAACAAACTTGTCTCTAAACGCGTATTCAAAATTCCTATTCCCGAAGCAAAGATCCTCTTAGCCAGACGATGCCCGTTTTACTCGCATATCCATATTTATAATAAAATCAGCAAAAGCTGCGTCATTAAAGACATGAACAACTTTTCATGCAAGAAAACTCTAATAAAATGGTTTGCCAAACTAACATATGAAGAGACGGAAGAAATCTTAAAACAATTAAACTAAAAAACATAAAATAACTGAAAATAATATACACATCTGCACGCACACACACACACACACTCATGCACACACACGCACACACTCATACACACACACTCTCAACATTATTAAACTTTAGAGTACTTTTTATTTCTTTATGTAATATCATTTTATTTCTTGTTTAAAGGTAATCTAATGACCTACTTATGTCTTATTTCATTTTGTAATATAATTTTATTTCTTGTAGGTAATCCAGAATTGCCTACAAGATATTACCTGCCTTGTTACCAAATCAACAAATTGTGTTTTAACTCTATGATATCGCAACTCCGGGCCCCAAGATACAGGCGCAGCCTAGTTTGGGTACCTTTGTTTTTTTCTTTACTTTATTAAAATATAAGTTGTTACGATTACTAATAACGCTAAGTTAGATTAAGAAAATTATTGTAACAATGGCTTAATAAATTTATTCTTATTCTTAATTGTTTTAGAAATAGCAAAATATTATAGAGATAGAAGTTTGTTCCACGTTTTAATATAAAATGCTAAGTTTATCCCACGGTTGCTTTTACGCTAAACTGATTTGCATCCCCGGGGACCGATACGTTTACCCCAATAGACTATGTTACTAAAATTTACCTTAACGGTCCTTTGTAGAAGCCATTTGTATTTTAAACCATGAACTGAATGTTTTTTATTCAGTAATCGTTTTATAAGTATTTATGATTTGGCTTTAAGTAATAGTAGAGTTAGAGCCTTTATTAACCTTTTATCCATTTTCCACCTATGTTCGGGGGGCGGTTTCCAGTTTAACGGGATGCATCTGAGTAGATACCAGTATAATAAACATAGTAACAGACCTCCGTAACTTAGTAATTAACACGATAGCCCGAGCTAAAACTGTTGCCAGGTTTTCCTACTTCTGACTACCGTAAGGGCGGTTACATGCTACATCCGATCTGTGTCCGTGAAATTCGGATTTTGAACTAGCCGTAGTACTTCATGTAGGGAAGCTTGCGAACTACCTCCGAACTCTATCCGTCATAATCTGTCATATTTCAGAATATTTTGAACTCGTTACTAAAATCACGGACACGGAGGTGGACGGAGCCTATCCATCCTTACGACAGTCTAAATTCTACCGCAAAAACCTACTTTTCAGAAAAAGGTAATATAATTTGCATTGAACAGCTAAATTAGTTAACCGAAACTAATTCGAATGTGGTGAAGCAGACCGTATGTAGTCCCTTGGCAACTGTTGTAACACATTTTGTTCGGAATGATGAATGGCTGTAGCAGACAAGAGGCATCGTTGAATTTCGAAATCTTGGCCATTTCTGCCTCGCTGTTTCAGTGGTCGTAAAAGCAGCAGTTAAGAATGAGATCCTAGGTTTAAATATTAAGATCGTGCTGTTTTATTAGAGTTTGAAACAGGAATTTTAAGTATCCTATTTAAATTTTAAAGTTCATATGCACTTTCTAAGTTTATCTTGGACATCACAGACAACAGCGAAGGAAAACATCGTTATGAAACTTATATTTAAAGTAATTCTGAAATCGTCAAGCCGCATTGAGCAAGCGTGATGATCAATGCTTGTGCCTATTCTGTATTAGAAGAGGCCTTTACCCTGCAGTGGGGCAGTAACAGGCTGATATTATTTTTATTATTTTATTTCAATTCTCAGATATGTAAAAATAAAAGAAAATTTGGCATAATCTCGAAGGGACTCAAGTACAAACGAAAGAATACCAATAAAATAACGGTGGTATTTTTATATATAAATAAAAAAAATGATTTTATTAAAACGAAAACCAATAGCCGACTTTAAAAACCATCTCGAAAGCCTGGCGTTCGGAACTATTAAGATAATGTACTAAAAAGTGCTACAAAAGTAATCATTTTGCGTTGTAACATTGTAGTTTTAAATTTAGACGGATTAAAACCGTTTGATGTTTGTTTTAAGCAAAAAATAAAAGATTTACCTTTACCAGCGAATAGAGAATAGACATTTCCCTACTAATCAACGATGCATATTCTTCAATACAAATACAAACGTAAAACAAGATACAGTTTAAACAACGCAGTCAGTTGAACCTATCTGCCTCTCACCGCAGGAAACTCCAGTACAAAAGGCACAATCAGACGAAACGCCGGCAGCCTAGCGAGTGCCGTGTAAGATTGTATCCTGTTCTCCTTGTCGTTAGGGTGATTATCCTATGTGTGTGAGTTGAGCTCGACAACTTGGAGAATGTGCGATGAATGAAGTTCGGAAATTTGAGTGATGTAACGATGTGGGCTTTAAAAAGTGATGTTATGATTGTATGATTGTTATTTGCGGGAACCGGAAATTTTCTTTCGTTTCAGTAGGAACAGTAAAAATTCATGCCAGTCATGCACTGTGGTAATTACGTAATACACAAATTAATCCCAATGACATTGAAATGCAGACGATTTTTTTAACAAATAAGATCAAGAGTTTCCTTCGTTTGTGAAAGAAAGTGTGATTTACTATGTTGCGCAATTTGGATCCTGGTGTTGATACTTACTTGATTAAAGACTTTTTATGAGGATATTTATCTTGTAATTGTAAAATACTCTTTACTTCCCTTGTAGTTTGCCACGCTTGGTTGTCAGGCCGCGCGGTTCTGTGTCACCCATTGAAAAGTCTGCCATAATTTTATAAAGAAACTAGCTGTCCTACGAGGTCCTTCGCTCCGTCAACTGGCTACCTACCTACCCATCTACCCTACCTTAAACCATAGGCGATTTGAAAATAAAATTTTCGTGAATAACTTTGTAAAAACAAAACGCACGTTGTTGCTATTTTAGGTAATGTCATAAGTCGATACCTGCCGGCTATTCGTCAGTTGTGCGCATGCATTGTTGAAGCACAACCGGATTTACTGCGATTTTTGCTTATGTATCAAGTTAAACATTTAAATGTTACATTATATGCCTTTAAAATATTTTAAAACGAACTTGATATTTCGTATATTTTCTTTCATAATTTCAAATTTAAAAGCATTCGTTTTGATTGTTTCAGGTGAGTCACAATGCTTCAGTGTTCACATACGTCGGAGCCATTGGTGCGAGTATTTTCCATTTAAAGATATTTCAGGCGCACTATATTCAGTGGTCTAGAAATTCATCTTTTTAGTATATAATATTAACTTATTGATTTATGTAGTCACGTTGAGTATAGTACCTGGGAGAATAAAATAGACAAAACTGTTTTTTTCCAAAAATGAGACAACATATAAAAACCAAAACCAAAAAAATATAGGTAATTAAAAAAAAAAAACTAACGAAACAAAAGCAAAAAAGAAACCTATCCATAGCTGGGATTCGAAGCGGCAACCTTGGGCGTACCGGCCACCACCTTCATCATTAGGATATTCAAACAGCAGCGGAGGTGGGGAAATTACGAAGCACATTCATCATCAGGCTTGTAATATTCCCACTGCTGGGACACAGGCCTTCTCTCTGTGAGAGAGGAAATGGGCTTTAATCCACCACGTAGACCCGGTGCGAGTTGGTGGATTAGAATTGAAGCACATTACGCTAGCTGTATGTAATAATCGTAGCAGGTGGCGTTCTGTAGTTTCTGGCTACCCCCATGCGAAAAAAGGCGTGAGTTTAGGTATGTATGTATTACGCGGGCTATTTTTGAAAATAAGGAGAAAACGAATTATGCCAATTATGAGACCTTTTTTGTGGAGGGTAACCATCAAAAGGCGCCTGGACATTTGGGAGAAAGACCAGGGAGTGTGGGATTTTTACCTCACTAAACCACCCGGTGATCACCATCAGCACGCAGAAGAGGCCCCGGGAAACCTCAAAAGACCACCCCGGAGCCCAGACATGAAACCTAGCTAGATCGATCGCCCCCGAAAACCCCTTTATTGCATCTAAATTGTATCGATATCGTAAGAGCCGTTTTCGAGGACGTGATTATATATATATATATAGGTATATGCAAATATTGATTGTTTAATAGTAAAGGATTTATTGGCACATAAAAGACACGTGTCTCATGGGAGACTAGTCAAACTGACATTATAGGTAGTGATAACGATGGTTACAGGATTGACATGAGGTCCAACAACATGCCACGTGGTCTATCCAGCCCTGGTCCAGCCAGCCTTTTGACGATCCTCGTCGCTTCTACAATGTCACTTTCTTTAGCAACCGTGGGCCTTAAAACTTTAATTTCTTATCATAGATTTTGTAATATAGACTCTAAAGTAAGGAATTTTTTTCAGGAAAAAAACATAATGCCAAGTTACCAAGAGCATCTCTTTGTGAAACACAGAACACTTTGTCTGTCTTAGAACATTTGGATTCACTAAATGCCACTGAGTTACGAGACCCTAAAAACAATCGTAATATAAATTCAAAAACCCCTTCACTCCCATTTTAGCCATGAATAATTCCACCAACAGAAACAAAAACACTTTGATCGTAATAAGTTAATTTCGTAAAATTAAAACACATAAAATGTTCAAAAAGGTTTTATTACCCTTTATAACCAGCTAGCAATTAAAATAACATCGAGTGAGTTCAACGTGAAATTAATTCGCAAATTGACTCAGACAGACCCTTCTCAAAGTTAGACCCTGTCGCCTGGCTTCAGGATGTTATTTTAATAAATTTAATGGAATCTCTGTTTTTTTAACCCCTAAACCAATAGTGGAATGAAATTTATACAATTTGTTTTCTGAACACCGCAGTGATGTTAGGCTGGGGTCATATACGCGCCTTTGACGATATATTGTGAACGTATATAGTTGCTGACTGCCTTCTTATTATAGTTTGGTGTAGAAGATACGGTCGGTAATGTAAAAATATCTCGTATCTTCGAGATCTCAATAACGTAAATTGTTGCTTAAGCTCTAATTAATTCGATGAATGTCTAAAATAAATGTTTTCATGAATTTAAATTAGCAGCAAGTAACACGTTGTTTCACTAAATTACGCGGTCTCGCTGTGGCTATTTTGAACGTCTTTGACATAAGTACCTAAGCTTTGTTCTTTTAATAAATGACGCATTACCGTGAAAGAAAAGAAAAGAAAGAAAATGATTTTATTTGCATTAAAACAAAAACACCTTCCAATCCTCGTTTTAGAGTTGTCAAACCCATGTCTTTCGATGTCCTGTCGAAGGTAACGTATTTAGTCAAAAATTTACTTAGGAACGTAATATTAGAAATTGAGCAACGTAACATTATTATAATACTTACTTAACAAATACTCGCAAACAGCAATATCTATGAACTTCCCAAAATAGAAACAAGAGCTTGAGCGAAAAGTAAAAGAAACCGAACCAAATGCCCAATAACAATTCATTGGCCATTGGCTTCCAGCCACGGTTTCAAAAAGGCAGTGAAAATAAAAACAAAGTAGTTCGAGGACAAGTACGGACATAAAGACCGTAGCTGCTGAACCCTTTGCGAAAGAATGGACATCCGATAAGAGATCCGCACAAATCCCCGGATCCCTGAAGGATCGACGAAACGGCGACGGCTGTACGAAAGACATACCTAAAGATTTATTTACTGAGAGAATATGCTTTGCTGTAAAAACTACGAAAATTTTGTATTGATAATGTGTCAATATTTAATAATTTATTTTGTTCAACAATGATTAATTTTATAGGCTTATACTTATAGATGGTAACTTAAAATATAGTGAGATAATATAAATATGGGCCCAGTCAGATACAGCAAAAATGTTGTTTATCAAACGAAGCTTTAACTCTTATCGATGTAGGTACATACCTTTATCAGGTATCACATGTTATATTCTCTTAATATAAATTAAAAAAAAAAAACGAAACGATTTCCAAAATATCTATTTCATGCATTTTAGTAAGTAGAGTGAGATTTATTTGAAAGCTGTTAACATTTTATTTGGCAAATTTCAGTCGGCAAATATTCCTATCTTTATTTTTCTAGCATAAATTTAGTTTTTAGCACGAAGCTTTTGATTCACTACTAAAAACTATCTCCTTTCGATAACTCGAATAGCAAAAAACTGAATCAAATTACATTAGACGAAAGTTTCCAAGAGAAAATGAAATGGGAAGCCATATTTTTTTCACGTAAATCAAAATGTCAAAGTGCGTGGCGGTCGTTTATCAAAGGAATCTGCAAAATTTTATCATTTATTTTAGCGTTGCGAAGTTCCGCGATCGGCTCTCACTCTCACGACTCATTTAGTGCGAGGCGAAGCTTTTCGAAAAACAGCTAGAAGTATGAGTACTTGCAGATACTTAGCAAATAATAATTTATTATAAAGATACTTAAAATAATAATAATGAAGAAAACAACGGTATTTTGGAATACTTATTGTAAATTTAAACTAACTTTAAAATTAAAAAAAATTACAGTCCCTAATGTCAGGCGCTAAAGAGCTTACCAAATTCTCTTAGGTAGTAGTTTCCCAAAATAATTACTTGGGTACTTAGTACATCTATTTCGAGTGTAAGCATGATAAACTTTGCACAGATTTCATGTAAAGCGAAAATACATATTTACCAACGTAACCTAAAACATGAACAAACGCGATACAGAACCAATTAATTAAAATTACAATAAACCACCTTAGCTGATGCCATGTTGGAAATTATTGCCGAGATGTGTTATTGAAAGTCGTAAAAATATATTTCATTTTAGAAACATTTTAGAAACAGAAGGAGGTATAAAATATAGCCATAAAACGGAAAACCATAAAATATAAATGCGATTGAAACCTTTTGTGATTCACGTATTGAAACCTTTTGTACCGATAGCTTTTTATATTGTTTTGTAAATTGCTGAAAAAAACATATACCAATTGTTGCCAACATTATGCTTTTTTACATATATAATCAGTGGAAGTTCCAGTTGGTCAGATAGGCAGTCGCTCCATGTAAAACACTGGTACTCAGCTAAATCCGGTTAGACTGGAAGCCGACCCCAACATAGTTGGGAAAAGGCTAGGCAGATGATGATAATCAGTGGAAGTTCCACTATTAACAATGAAGTGTTAAGAAATGCAACAAACGTTGATATAAAGAACAATGATTTGTGGCGTCACCATAATGTGGTTGATGGGGAGTATCCCTTCATCGTATCGGTGTCATTCATTGAAGCGCTAGTGGTGACCAGACACTGCACCGGATCACTCGTACATAAATAGGAGTCCTCTCATCTGCGCATTGTTTCTGCGACTTACTGGACAGGAAATTCTATGTCTGGTACGGAAACTTCACTGTTTCACCCATGCTTTCCAAACTATTTGCTTCATTCTTAAATCTTTACATACATCCAGCTTTTCACCACACAAATTTAAGGTTCCGTAACTAAAGAAAAATCTAATTTATCAATATATTGGTATTTGTTAGTAATGTATAAGTAATAATAAACATTATCACTAAATTTAAATTTCGTAGGTAGATGGGAAGTTTCGTCATCTGTCAGACAATTTTCGGAACAAAATTGTCTGACAGACGACGGACAGGCAGACAGACAGACACGAGAGTGACAGCAATAGGGCTCCGTCTGGTTCCTTCGGGTACGGAACTCTAAAAAGGATGCGACTATTTTCATTCACATAATCCTGCGTAGGTAGTCTGTCTACCTGAGTCCCATAGTTTTAATATATATCAAACAATGCGACCACGAATGAATACTGATTGCTTCATTCATGCCCTCTCACCTCTATCCTCCTCTCTTCGGCTTACTCACGGGCATTCATTATTAGACACCATTAGCCTTCGTTAAAATAGTTATTTGACGGTTATGAACGTATGGGATTGCAGAACTTTCATATGTACTGATATATGTATAGAGGTAAAATAGTTAGTTTGTAGGAGGTAATCTCCACAGATTACATGATTAAATAATTCTCATAAATACCACTACGTCAGTACTATAACTACCAATAGTTATAGCTTTGATGCGATTACGAAAATTATTTCACTAATAAAAAGCTTGGACATAGAACTCCTTTGGATAAAATGATGATGGTGATGACGAATAAAAAATAACATTATTGCTGAGTACCATATGCTAGTTTGAGGAGGCCTGTGTCCCAGCAGTGGAAACATTGAAACATTGATGATGATGATGATTTTATGCTAGTTTTAATACACGGTGTCTGTGAGATAGACCACAAGAACGAATCCACGAGATCCATTTCGGTATTGCATTCAGCCAAATTATTTCAAGCCAGAAAATGTGTAGATTCAAACAGCATATGATTGAAGTTCCAGTACCACATATAAATTAATGACTCAAATACCGAATGGTATGCGCTGTGCACTATCCACGCAAACAATAGAGAGGAACGCGCAAAATAAGGCAATGGATACTAAATATATAAGAATCCCGGGTAATCCCAATTCGGTAAAGTTCCTCTCAATAAAAAGAAAGTAATATGTTTGGGTTCGAAGGTTGACGGTCTCTGGTTAGCATCGCGCTGTGTCACATATAGAATTTTTATTGACTGTTTTGTTTTCGTTTACATTATGTCGAATGTCGGAGATGGTTAAAGTATTCCGTCCGATTGAATTAAAAAGACGACCATACGGATAAACCACAGATAATAGACTTTTAACTATCAATTAATGTATTTCTGTTTTTAATGGCTCATTAATATTCATTAGAATCTGGGAGTGCGGCCGATACGTCAGGAAGAGCTGAAGTTTCTAAAACCAGAAATTCACTTGACGAACTTGTCTGCGGGCCATGTCCCCATCCATGACTATTCCGGACTTTGCTACACTATAGGTCTATCCTAAGGGTACGGTCCCATCAAGATCTATCATCATCGCTAGTTTACTCTAAATGATAGTGCTAGTTTACTCTAAATCGCAGTGTTTTAATAAAAGAACAGCATGGATTTGTTAAAGACAGATCTTACATTAGCAATCTTTTCATTTTCACGTCCCAACTGTTTGATTGTCTCGATAATATCAAGCAGATTGAGATGATTTACACAGATTTTTTTCAGAACGCTTTCGATAAACTTGACCACACACTACTACTTAATAAAATTGCTCACAATGGAAGTGGACCTTTTACGGTGGTCTATATCTTACATAACTAACAGAACACAAAAGGTAGTTGTTAATGGCTTTGAATCAGGTTCTTTTTGGGTCAACTCCGGTGTACCACAAGGTTCCATTTCAAGCCCTTTATTATTTATTTTATACAATAAAGACACAAAAACCTGTTTTTTAAATTCATAACTCCTTTTCTACGTGGTTTTTTTCTGATAAGTTGGATTGTTTTATCTTCCAGCAGGATTTAGACCGTTTCTCTAACTACTGCTCTTCCAATAACCTTTACTTTAAAGTGTCATGTTATAACATTTACCAAAAATAAAGAGATTACTGAATTACTAAAGTAAGTTTTCTCCGCGATCTTGGTGTTCTGCTAGATTCGTCGTAATACATCCAGATAGCTCTACCTGGATGTATTGAAGTATTTTACCAGGCCCCTCAGAAAGTATTGCGAAAAAAAGTTTTTATATATGGGAGACTGGCCAGTTATAATGTTTTTCGAAAATATGATTATTTATAAGTAAAAATAAGTAAGTTCCAATTTCAAAATTTCCCTCCACATTTTTTGCGAGATAATTCAAAGTATTGTGTCTCACTGAAATATGGATCTGCGCCGGGAACATTTTAGAGCTATGATTTTATACGATTTCAAGTGTCGCCTGAAACCGGATGAATCGTACGATAGACTTCAAATGGCATTCATGGATGAAGGCCCTTCCAAGGCAACCGTGTATCGTTGGTATAACGAATTCAAGCGCGGTCGACCAACTTTGGGGGATGACGAAAGAAGCGGTCGCCCTTTGACGGCTGTTACCGAAGAAAACGTGCTAGCAGTGAAAAATTTAATCCAAGACAATAGGCGAATTACATATCAGGAGATTCAACACATATTGAAGATTGGATCGGGAAGCGTTCACGAGATTCTACACAGCCATCTTCGCGTGAGGAGGATAGTATCACGCTGGGTGCCGCACAACCTCACCGATGCTCAGAAGCAGGCCCGGGTGGAATGGTGCCGTGATATGCTTAACAAATTTGAAGCAGGCTCGTCTCGGCGTGTTTACGACATCGTTACAGGTGATGAGTCCTGGATTTATCAATACGACCCAGAAACCAAGCGCCAGTCGACTGTTTGGGTGTTTCAAAATGAGCCAACGCCTACCAAAGTGAAGCGATCTAGAAGCGGGGGTAAGATTTTGATCGCTAGCTTTTTTAATTTGACTGGCCACTTGGTATCAATTCCCTTACGGGATCAAAGAAGCATTAATGCCGAATGGTATACTACCAAATGTTTGCCAGAAGTTTTCTCTGTTATAAGCAACAAGCGACCAAACACAGGGCTCCGCGGGCTACTGCTCCACCACGACAATGCACCTGCGCACACCGCACTCAAAACGAGGGACTTCCTGGACAGCACGCCAGTCAAACTCCTGGGTCACCCTCCTTACAGCCCTGATCTAGCACCGTGTGACTTCTTTTTATTCCCAAAAATAAAAAATCAGCTCAAAGGGATACAATTTTCGTCGCCGGAAGATGCGCTGGCTGCGTTCGAGCAGGCTGTAAACGAGGTGTCTGCGCCGAACTGGAAAAAGTGTTTCGCAAAACTTTCTGAGTGTCCCACGTACTTTAACAAGGCCTATCAAATGTTTGGTTTTCTCATGAGATCTTTTAGGGGTTTTCATCGACCTTTCACCTTTTTGCACTTATACAAATCAATAATTAAGCCATAGTTAGAGTTTGCAATACCTATTCGAAACCCTTTTTACGTAAAATATAGTGAAAAATTAGAATTAGTACAACGTAAACACCTTCGTGCTATGAATTTTAGATGTTATTCGAATAAAATGTCATACCATTTACTTCATAAAAAGTATGATAAAAAAATAAAAAAAAAATAAAAAAAATTGTTTATTGACACAAAAATTACAACAATGGTACCTACTTAAGTATGGACAGTCTTAGGATGTTTGTAACAATATATGTGTACTGATACTGAATCCCAAACTAGGCCAGGAGCCTGTATCTTGGGAGACAGTGTTCAGTCGCAGCAAAAGGTACACAAAACTGTTTGTACATAAGGTTGCTGATTATTAAGTTAATTACGCTATAAATTTTAAATTTGCGTTAGTATATGTGAGTATGTGGTTGATAGTGTATCGTGGTATGTGTTTGTGTCTGTGTGTGTGAGGGAGTGTATGTGTTTGTGTATGAGTGGATAAATTGAATTAGTAATTAGTTATTGGTTTAGTTAGTAGTTATTATTGTTTTTATTTTATATAAGATAGCTAAGAAGGTCTTCGGTTGTTTGATAGTCAAGTAGTTGAAGCCATTCAGTAATTTTCGATTTAACTTTGCGTCTACATAATGAAATGATGTTAAGTTTCTTGTTTAAATCGTTGTATAGTTTAGCGCTTATGCTACGTGTTTGCCTTTTTGCGAAAGAGGTTCTACAAACCACACGAGGGCATACAGATGATAAACTGCGTTTATTGGAGTTTGGGGTTGGCACATCTCGATGCTTTTTGAGAACAGCATTCAAGATGAACAGCTGACGAACTGTTAGGACCTTGCAGTTTGAATAAAGGCTCACAGTCGGGTATCTGTAAGGTTTCCTGATCATTACCTTTAGGACGGCTCGTTGAGCCCTTTCCAATTTAATAAGGTGTGTTTTAGCAGCTCCACCCCAGACTGTGATGCAGTATTGTATTACAGACTGGCATAGAGACAGATAGACTAGTTTTAGCTTGTCATGTGTTAGGGCATCTCGTAGGGATTTAAAGACGTGTATCAATCGCCTCACTCTTGTTGTGACTAAATCTATCTGTTTATTCCATTTCAGTCTGTGGTCAATCTGTACGCCCAAGTATTTTACCTCTTCAACCCGCGTAAGTTCAAGACAGTCACATTCGTTGCAATTAGAACAAGTGTGAGCTTTAATATAGAAGTTTTCGGCAGGGTCGGTAATTTTGCTGAGGGAAAATGCGATACAGTTGGTCTTTGTTAGATTAAGTGTTAGTAGGTGATCTTTTGACCTTAAAGTCAAGACGGAAACTTCTGGAAGTTATGACTCTGTTCAATGTGTGCCACAATAAATTTGATTGTCCGGACCTAGTTAGGAGTCTGTGTTACCTGGTTCCTCGAACAGTTCATTTACGTAAGGTATACACTCGGCATCTTTTTGCTACTAGCCTCTGCAAATCCAACGCTGACTCGCCACTCACCACTCTATCGTTTGATTGAGACATATTATAACGACCAGTATAAATCAATCAACATTTTTTTACAAGCAACCAGATCAGAAAATTAATATATAATAATGCCCTTTTATAATCTACGATCACAAATTTACTTTTTTTTAAATATATTACTTGAAATCCAGATATGAGTTCTAGGACAATTAACATTGTATCTGTGTTACTAGCTTGTTTTAAATACTTTGAATTGTAATCTGTGGAGAACGTAGTAAGTAGCATAATTTATTGTTTTAAAATATAATATTTAAGTAATTAAGACTATCTCTTCTTCTGCTACTGTTTGTTTTTCCTTAAATAAGTATAATAAAATAATTCCATACTAGTGAATATATTGCTATTTATGTGTAACGTTTTAGATCTAATATTCCTGAACTACAAAACAACTAACTAAATAGGCCTCAAAGTGAACGCGCCCCCAGTCTGTTTAGTGTGTGGCCATCACAGTAAGACAGACATATAGTATCGAGGTTTAATGCACTTGGCCCGGAGTCATGCTTGCAAGTCTGTCTAGTAAATTTTCACTTAATGTCTACTACTCTAGTAACTTTTCAGGCTCATTAAATCAAGTTTTAGGCTATCATATTGACAGTTAATAACTGACCTATTTGCCTATATTACTGACACATATCAATATGGCGTCAGCTGATTATATATACAAATGTAGGCAGAATATCGGGCCTTGCCAAATAGGTTAGCGTGGTGTTAAATCTGTGCCAGCAACGTCCCCTCTCAAGTTTAGTGGCATCGTGAACTTCCATCTAACATTATAAGGGATAAAAGTCATAAGATGGCCTAGACAATATCATTTCATCATTTCAGCCGAAAGACGTCCACTGCTGGACATAGGCCTCCCCCAGGCGTCGCCCCATTGACTGATCCCGTGCGTCTCGCATCCAGCGCATGATGGTAAGCGATGATATTGTGGTTGACGGTGTATCATGCTTGCCTAGATGTTACCTATTCACTCTTGACTTAAATATCCCGAGGTTGAAGCTATCGGGAAACCCAGACTCCGGCAGGGATTTTCACTTCTTAGCTGTACGCATAATGAAAGTATTTCCAAAACGTTTAGTGCGTATCGGTAGGATGTCCACCATGTACCGATGGCGCATCGCCGTACGTCTTGAAGTCCGATGATGAAACGGGCTAGGCCTTCCTTAAGGCATCATGGTATGAATAATACCAGGCCCCTCAGAAAGTATTGCGAAAAAAAGTTTTTATATATGGGAGACTGGCCAGTTATAATGTTTTTCGAAAATATGATTATTTATAAGTAAAAATAAGTAAGTTCCAATTTCAAAATTTCCCTCCACATTTTTTGCGAGTTAATTCAAAGTATTGTGTCTCACTGAAATATGGATCTGCGCCGGGAACATTTTAGAGCTATGATTTTATACGATTTCAAGTGTCGCCTGAAACCGGATGAATCGTACGATAGACTTCAAATGGCATTCATGGATGAAGGCCCTTCCAAGGCAACCGTGTATCGTTGGTATAACGAATTCAAGCGCGGTCGACCAACTTTGGGGGATGACGAAAGAAGCGGTCGCCCTTTGACGGCTGTTACCGAAGAAAACGTGCTAGCAGTGAAAAATTTAATCCAAGACAATAGGCGAATTACATATCAGGAGATTCAACACATATTGAAGATTGGATCGGGAAGCGTTCACGAGATTCTACACAGCCATCTTCGCGTGAGGAGGATAGTATCACGCTGGGTGCCGCACAACCTCACCGATGCTCAGAAGCAGGCCCGGGTGGAATGGTGCCGTGATATGCTTAACAAATTTGAAGCAGGCTCGTCTCGGCGTGTTTACGACATCGTTACAGGTGATGAGTCCTGGATTTATCAATACGACCCAGAAACCAAGCGCCAGTCGACTGTTTGGGTGTTTCAAAATGAGCCAACGCCTACCAAAGTGAAGCGATCTAGAAGCGGGGGTAAGATTTTGATCGCTAGCTTTTTTAATTTGACTGGCCACTTGGTATCAATTCCCTTACGGGATCAAAGAAGCATTAATGCCGAATGGTATACTACCAAATGTTTGCCAGAAGTTTTCTCTGTTATAAGCAACAAGCGACCAAACACAGGGCTCCGCGGGCTACTGCTCCACCACGACAATGCACCTGCGCACACCGCACTCAAAACGAGGGACTTTCTGGACAGCACGCCAGTCAAACTCCTGGGTCACCCTCCTTACAGCCCTGATCTAGCACCGTGTGACTTCTTTTTATTCCCAAAAATAAAAAATCAGCTCAAAGGGATACAATTTTCGTCGCCGGAAGATGCGCTGGCTGCGTTCGAGCAGGCTGTAAACGAGGTGTCTGCGGCGGACTGGAAAAAGTGTTTTGAAAACTGGTTTAGGCGCATGAATCTTTGTATAGAGGCTGGTGGAAAGTACTTTGAAAAGATTTAATAAAAATATATGTACGTATAGAACAATTTTTTTTAGTTTCGCAAAACTTTCTGAGTGTCCCACGTATATACCAAAAGTCCTACAATTGCGATTAGTTCTGGGTACACCTCCATCGAACCCTTCCAGGAATATAAGTAAGATGTGTATTACGTACTGAAATTCATAGTATTTAGTGAGTGGGTGGTAGTGTCAATGTGTACTTGAGCACCCACCTGTCTGTCCAACCCAAACAGTTTCTCAGAGGACTCAATAGAACAATAGGTGTTTGCCAGTCCCAAACATATCGGCTTTTGTCGCACCTACTGTCACGTTACCGTACATTATACATTATAATACATGGCTCTAATATTTATAAATCTCATCTCTTCTTGGTCGAACTTGGCGACTTTTTAAAATTTATTTTTTCGTCGAACTTCGAACGTCGAACCGAAAGTCCAGCCAATATTTTTTGCCAGAACCCGTTTACCGGCTACTTCTTATTGAAATCTTGCTAACTGGACCCTGAAATCTGGAGCCGGCTTTCTTGGCTGCATGCCACGCCATAATAGACGATAAATTTCTTCATA
The DNA here is from genome assembly GCA_949775005.1 of Orthosia gothica. Lineage (NCBI taxonomy): Eukaryota > Metazoa > Arthropoda > Insecta > Lepidoptera > Noctuidae > Orthosia > Orthosia gothica. Next base: position 1,441,232 of record OX459039.1, on the reverse strand, counting down.
TTTTTAAAGTTTGTAGCTCTCGCTTTAAATAAAAGCTTCTAACTTACACCTCAACTTTGTTGGTACGCGCAACGAAACTGGACTCTCCTTTATAGAAAAGAATAAAAATAAAAAGTTACTATGAAAGTGTTTCTGATTACTGCATCAGAGAGATTACGAAGTTAAGTGGTTCTAGAGTACTCTCGAGGTCTGTGTGTCTTAGTAGATCAAACATTGCATATATTGGATTAGCGTCCGAGTAAAGCTCGTAGTCACGAATCAAACGTCTAATTTATATGCTAATCAAACCGGACTACATTAACGATGAATCAATCTACTTAGTCCATCGCTGACCACAGCCCTTAATTATCACAGTATAGCTTAGGCATTTTATTTAGTAGTTATAAAGTTATTGGGAAAAAAATATTCGTTTTTGCAGGCCCCAGATTTTTATTAAAATAACATCAAAGAATTTGGAACTTATTTTTATTCCCTTTAACATCGGGTTTTTTAATAAGGTTGAAGCCTTGTCAAAGAAAACGCCCCGTTTTACCCAATTATTCTTCTATTACACATATTAATATATCTGATTTAATTTTCAATCCCCGGAGATTGAACGTACGAAAGCATACAGGTACAGGTAGACTTAATACGATCATAATAATATTTATAGAGCTGCCGTTCTACGAACATTTTCCGAAGTCCTCCCATATTTGTGCCCGATTCGGCATAAAATGACGTAAAATTGCCCGCAGTTATTGCCATCATTACTGTTACATTATCGTTTAAAGGGATCCTCATCATTACACCCGCCAGCAAAATAAAAACTGTGCTTTAATTTAAAACGCTGCATGAGCACAGCTCATTTTCCTATAATGGGCACTTAAAAAATCCGTTTCATGTTCGTAAAATATTTTAGTAAAAAATCCAAAATCACCCATTACTTGCTGTACAATGGCGTCGCGACACTGGCTGAAATAAAATTGCCGGACGATCTACGGCCAGCTCAGTTATAAAAGGAGAATTCTTTGCGTAACGGACTTTTGTTAATTTGTTTATTCTAGGTCCATATTTTGAGTCGAGACGATTCTCAGTTAAATGCAATCAAAATGGAATACGAGGCATAAATCTGTAAAAATGATAGTGTATTATTTTATGAGGTTATATTGCGACCGAAATGGCTGCTAAATATAACTGAGCAATATTTTCACAGTCGAATGCTTTAATTACTTGTTGTTACTGCACCAGTTTACATATTATAATCTAAAGACACAATATATGTACATTACCCATTTGGGTAAAGTATACATTACAGGTACACTTAATTGAAAACAGTGGAAAATTGTTTTCGAACAATCGCCGACATTCATAAAAGTTATTACATGTGTTATTTACGTTAAGCTCATTAGAATAACAATCCTGTTCTAATTGGTTTTAAAATATAATCATCGGCGTTAAGCGCAAAACTCGTGAAAATATTTATAAAACTTTTCCCGAAAAATTTTAACTTAATTGTTTTACATTTTGGACAAAAAAAACAGATATTTAACAAATAAATGCGCTGTTACTAAAATTGTACATTATTACAGTCGGCGATATTAATATTTATGAACTGAGAGGAGTTTTATTTAAAAACGAGTATTCCAGGTAGATGTTATTGAATTTTTAACTTGTAGAATATTTTGTATCATCCGGAGACATGACACAGTGAAATATTACTTAACGCAGATACTTTGTCGATGAAGATCACCTATACTAATTAATGATGTAGTAAATAATGAGTGTAGAAATTCTGTCTGATATTAATAAAAAAATCTTTTGTAACTATTTCTGACAAGGTTACGAACTTCATCATTCATTACATCAGTCATGTATAAGGCTCTTTTTTGACTAGCCAACGTTTACAAGCTTATTTTTTATATCATTGCTGATACCAACACAGTCTCACAATACAATGTGGCTAAAAAGTATCTAGGAAAAGTCACCGAGACTCGTATTCCCCCAGAGCAATAGTGAGCAGTCTATACAAAAAGATTTTACTAAAGTGCTTTAGCAGATAAGTTTTATCTCTATTTTTCTGTTCTGAATATTTTATATAAATAGTTACTTTTTTCCCGTTAGATAAAGCCCCAACACTGTGTGGATAAGAACAGATTTGCGCGATCTTAAGATGTAACGTGGTTTGTCCGACTTCGTTCCGGGATTGGCAACGGTAGTGTGGGAGGTTAGGTATTTATTTATTTGTTTACTTACTATATTGGTACTTAAATACACTTTTTTTTTATTTGCCTTTTTGTTTAAAATAGGCTCGCGCTTGACCACTATCTCACCTGATGGTAAGCAATGATGTGGTCGATGGTGAAGTACGCTTGCCTAGAAGTAACCTATTCACTCTTGACTAAAAGACCCCTAGATTATAGCTACCGGGAAACACAGACTCCGACAGCGAATTACACTCCTTAGCTGTTGCACTTGATAAGTTAAATGATAAATAAATGATAAATGATTTTATTTCTGTAAGTTGGTTTGTACAAACACTTTTACATGTCGATCATATTTTTTAAAACTAGATGAGGTCGGCGTTTCCTATCTGACTACTCTGAGAAGAATGGCCGAAACAAACTCAGAGGTCACAGTCTCTTTTAAAGTTGTACGGGACGGACGTGATCGTCCAAGACCGACAGGCAATCAGGAGGTTGTAAGGCTCCTGCTTGAACGCGTTGACGCCCCTTGCACCTATTGTTCAGTAGTCATCTGGTAACTATGGACCTTGGAGACACTTGAAGGCTGCCAAGTAGGTTGAGGTGAAAACGTGATGTCCAGGTTAAATAAAAAACTATTTGTTCATGGCCAGAAGCGACGTTCCTTCATGGTCCTCGATGCGCAATGATACGTGGAAATACTTTAAGTGAAATAATGGCTACGATATGTTCACGCGCCTGCGCACTATTAAACAGGCAAACTCGACTGCGACGAGGACCACAACATTCCGACCGCAAAAACTTTTATTTTTCAAAAAATATAACCTAAGACTCGTAGCTTGAAACTGACAGGAACTACCCTTCCACTGGACCGATTCTGGTGAAACTTGTACTTTTGGATAGGTTTCGAGGAGACCTTCCCTCCGGTCTTTGATCCAGGTCCCTAGCCCCTACCATCAGGGAGTTCTCGTAAGGAGAACGTCAAAGAAAGGGAATTCCCGCCAGTTTGAAGCTTTACAATCGAGTTTCTCCTAAAACTAGACATGTTAGCTCTAGGGTACCAGCGAGGGACTTGGAGCCCTCCTACTGGGCCGTTGACACACATAAGTGTTACAGTTATATTCAAAACCTTCAGGCGTACAGCCGCGAAATGGTGCGAGAAGTTAGCTTATGCCCCTGATCTTGGCACATAAACTCGATTCCTACTCAGACCGCTGGGTGGATTTTCAAGTTACATTCACACCCGGGTAGCCCTCGTGATGGGCTATCCCAAGGTAGAAGTCCGGTAGCTACATGTCCAACCCCCGATGAGCTATCGTTTGTTACAAGTTTGTTTACATAGCAAATCCATGTAACCTCGCACCATATCAGGTCGCTTAACTCCTCAACCACCAGAGCTAAGCTCCTTCCGGAAGTGTGGTTGGGTAGCTGGAAAACTAGGCTGTCTGACGGCGGTAATCTGATGGGTGTACCACCAGCCTTTCCGCAGCTTAAGGTGCCGGGAAGCGGCCGAATACTAAATTTTACGTCGTCTCACAGCTTTAATGTGTCTGTGTGCGTTACATACCCCTATATACTAGCTCCGTGTCATGTCTGAGTGTAGGCGCCTGCCTGAGGGTCCACGAAGGTAATGCTTCAGACAGCATATCTATAGCTGACCAGGCACCAAATGTCCCTGGACGCAGTGACCCATCGGCAGACGCATAGAAACGTCCATGCCGGCATACACAGACACATCCTCTCAAGTAAGTGACGTACCAACTAGCAAAAACGTCGTATAATTCTAGTCTTATAAGACTTCATGGTATATAACAGTTATATAGTGGTATGTAGTTAACTATTTTGATATATAGACGTTTATCTTACGACGGTTCAGTCGCGGGACTGTAATGTCTTAATATAAAGTTGAGTAAACATTTTCAGGACTAACTTATACAACGTTGTAGAATGGTGTCAGTATATATGTTGAGTAAATGTTTTCAGGACTAACTTATACAACGTTGTAGAATGGTGTCAGTAAATATGTTGAGTAAATGTTTACAGGACTAACTTATATGACGTCAGATAATGGTGCCAGTGCATATGTTGGGTTAACGTTTTCAGGACTAACTTATACGACGTTGTAGAATGGTGTCAGTGCATATGTTAAGAAAATGTTTTCAGGACTATCTTATATGACGTCGGATAGTAGTGTCAGTGCATATGTAGAGTAGACGTTTTCAGAACTAACTTATATGACGTCGGATAGTGGTGCCAGTGCATATGTTGAGTAAAAGTTTTCAGGACGAACATATATGACGTCGGCTAATGGTGCCAGCCATGACGTTTATTGGACAATGTATTGGTCATATCAACGTTTCGGTTAAATAAGAGGTTTTTGTAAGACAACCATCGTCGTGTGTGAATCTTAACATAACTTTTATATAATTAAAACGCCACTTAAACGTTTGCGTATGACCTTTTTCTATAAAACTATTTTGATCGTATGGAAGACTTACTAAGACTTGTATGCAACTAAAATGTTGAATTTCTACGGTTACATTACTTTAAGTAGACTTTTGAATCATTTAAAGGTCAAATCCACACTTTAATTGAACCATTTCTATTTTGTTTTGTCTTTTAAAAAAGGGATAGAACGAATGAATGTTGCCGAAAAAGATTCCGTATATATATTTATTTATTAAATTAACATTTAATGTAAACAACAACAATAACATTAAACAATTAACAGTAGCAATGGAACTGTGACAGTTATAACATTTGTTTGAAAAGGTAAAATAAATGCTTCGCCAAGGCCATTTTTCTCTTTTAAGACGTTTTAAATAATTTCAGATCAAAAATTTTTCGATGTCCAAGAACACTACCATAGTTCATTCATATCCTATGTTAGACCTGAAAACAAAACATTAAAATAAATTAATCTGGGCTAAACGTACTATTTGATTAGATAGCCATTGACAAGAAAAGAAGATGAATTTATAATCATAAAGGGCCGAGTTAGTTCTCTGTTCAAGTTATGCAATGTTTATTAGATCTGTAAGTAATGCATAAGGAACCCTAAAGTAAACTGAATATGGCCGCGGCGTCATAGACTCAAGAAAATGTATACGACCTTTTTGTTATATTAGTGTTATATAAAGGTCGCTATACAACGTAAACAAGATGGTTGATGCTTTATTATGAAAACATATTTTGGATAATTCATTAAAACGATTCAAATACAAAGAAATAGAGTAGGGCGTTAAAAACTTCACAAAAACACATATATACATTGTCATAAAACTAAAGTTCCCTGAAAGATTAACACAACTATCATTATCTCACACTCATTTAAATAATGCATAATAAATCGATATTTTGTAATTATGGAAATAGACATTTACTTACTTTTTTTTATTTAAACACCGGCACAATATTTAACAAACGAAACAAAACGGTTGCCGTTGAGCAGTCTTTTGAAAACGTCATTGTAACAGCTATGTGACATAAGCGGTCACTTAAGAGACTCATCATAACCAGTATTGGACCGTAAAGTCGGTCTCTGTACTTTTATTTAACTTGTATACAACGTTTGAACGGTCATTGGCTGACTTCTACTTAACTACTAAACGACAATATTGTCGTGTAATTTGGGCCTAATTCGCGTTATTTATACGTTTATATTTACGTTTATGCGATCAATCTTAAAAACTAGACTCAAAGTGTAAAACGTTAAATTGACTATTATAAAACATTGTTTTGTTAGTTGGCCTATGTACTAGAATTACATAGGCGCTATCTATATAGGAGCCTAGACAGAATTCTAGGTCACCCAGAAGTGCTAAAAGGCTTGTATCGAACTTTCTGAATACTTACTCGAGCAAAAATGTATGCATATCTGCATTTTCAGAGTGAAACTGTATTAAGACTGGCCATGTACTGCTATTATGTATAATTTCTCAGTCATGGTATCCAGCTATCTTATCTAGAACACCTAGATGATGTTTCCTAACAAAACAATTACGTGTAAGGAAATAATCTGATTGGTAGGTGAATATAATACCTATAGCACTACTTGATACCCTGCCAATTTTGGGGGGTCTGACATAAGTAAAACAAAATATTTTTATTTCCTTAAAACTATACATTTAACATATATCTAAGGTACCTTATGCATAACTCTAACACATAAGCGCTATATGCGCACTATAAACTATGTAAAAGCCCCTAAAACATGAGTTTAAAGTTATCAAAATTCTACAATAACTGGTTTTAGTATAAATATAAGGTGCCGCCCTCTTACAGGTCATTGTGAACTAAACGCTCGTTGATGATGGTTGTGTTTACGGAGTTAAATACTTGTTTCTTTCCGTAATAACATAGTCAGTATGCATATTAATGCTTCTTATTTATTGTTATTAGACTATATAACTCTATTACATACTGATAGACACATAAAATATAATTTTAGTGTCTCAAAAACATGAGCAAAAATTAGTTACGAGCTTTACTATAAAAGGTTTTGTCACCTACCGACATCGCTTAGTATGCGATGGCGCTCTGGGGTGAGCAGACGTGTGTCTGTCAATACTATTTACATTTTACATACGACTACCTATCTAAAAGGTGACGTATCGTCGCGAACAAAAGTCTTGGTTATATCATGTGAAGACCATGTAGACAGATGTCTGAAATGGTCTTTTGAGGAAAGAACCAGCCAGATTGAGTGGACCTGTCCAGTCAGTGCACGCTTTTGTCAATAACCGAGCAGCTCAACTCAGAATTTACGGAGCTCAACGATTCGACGAACAATACCAAAGAAAGGACATTCGGGTAGGCCGCATAAACTACTCAAACTGCCAGACCATGAGTAAAAACTAACTAAGTTATAATAAAAAACAAAAATCCACATAGTCTTCACATTCACAATAATAAAAAATAAAATAATATATTACTTTAAAAAGTAAATATTCTTGTCATTGCAAGAAAACAAAAAAAAATATCAAAATTAAAAACAAAATTCACGGTGCAAAATATAAAAAATCAAAATTAATTGGAGCAGCTCAATCCCAAGCCTTTTTGTCCTCAACGTAATCTTTAATAGTATAAAACGCTTTCTGACACAACTTATGTTTAATGAATGATTTGAATTTATTAAGACTTAGATCTTGTACGTGGCTTGGAAGCTTATTATAAAAGCGTACACATTGACATCTAAACGAGCCACCTATCTTCTTGAGCCTTGTTGTAGGTACTACAAATTTGTGTTTGTTCCTAGTATTTATGTTATGGATATCACTGTATTTTTTAAACAATTTTATATTTTTATGAGCATATAAAAGATTTTCATAAATATACTGAGAGGTTAGAGGCCCGACTTGCCTAAGTGAACGTAAACAGGAAAGGTTAACTTCAAATTCTGAATGTACATACGACAGACGCGTTTTCCATGGAAGTAGTCAGAAACTTCAGAACGCCAGCTGCTTACGATTACGTAACAGGTGCCGACAAAAATATCGTCAGAATAGAATATTCACGTAGGCCGCATATTCACGATATGGACAATGAGATGGAAATATTTGAATAACAAAATCTTGTCGCCTACCTAAAGAACGCGCACTATATAATAAACGAGCTGTTTCCCGCGACTTCACTCCCGTGGTCTGCCCACAGTATTTATTTTGCCCTATGATGCACTCAGCCATAGCGTACCTGTTTATTACTGAAAGAATTTTCGTAATCTTATTAGTACTTTCAGAGTTTGTCTTATGTAAATAAATAAACAGAAAAACAATTTTAGTTTTGGCTCTTAAGTCCGGTTTAAAGAACTTTATCCCTTTTTGAATCCTGTACTATTATTCCCATCCTTTAATATTTGGTATTTTCTTCAATATTGGAATTCTAGTTAGTACTAAATTTTAGACTCCGTAGCAACAAGGAAGCCTTATAGTTTCGCCATGTCCATCTGTCCGTCTGTCCGCAATTTAACTCAGAGACTCTTAGTACTAGAAAGATATAATTTGGCATGGATATACACATTACTCACACCGACTAAATGGTTAAAAAATGAAGAACAAAATAATTTTATGGTACCTCCGTATATGTAAGGTGGAGATGTTTTTTTGGTTCATATTCCAAGTTAGCTTGAATTTTCTCCATTCGAGTCTATCAACCTAAAAACCGTTAAAACCCTCGATTAATACGAGTAAATAACAAGCTATAATTGACGATTCGAGGCGGAGTCGTGTTAGTCTTAATCTGATTTAGAAAATATGGGATAAGCGTAATATTACTACTTATTTTTCCAAGTACAAATACCAATGAAGAAAGATTAAGCTTTTTAACCTTTTCGAACCCAAGTCAAAAGCCATTACCCACAAAAAAACTTATAAAAAATGAAATATAATAACCCGAAGCCACGGCAGAAGTCAGAAATCAGAACAGCACGTGTATCGGGCTGCCACGCCACCGTAGAGGCGAACAATTCAATAAACGACTCCACGCACTTCCCTATTCCGGTCACGTATAAGCACAGACTAAAAAAATAGTTCGCTCATGTTCCGCCGGTGAAATTATTGAATATTTTTGTGAATTTGTGAACTAATAATAATGTTCGTGTTGTTTAAGTATTGACACGAATTTTCATCTCTATTTTTGCTTGCCGGTATTTTTTTTTAATAATTGGTAGGCTTGCCCACTATCTAACCTGATGGCAAGCGATGATGTGGATTCACTTTTGACTTAAATATAATATAAAATCGGACAGGATTTTTTTACGGTTGGAAGTGCTTTTAAATATTTTAAACAGCAAAATAGTTTTCATGGTTGAAACCTAACTATTATAAAGTATTCGTGTCATCACAAGCAAAGAAACGCAGATCCATTCTCCACTGAGTCACAGTTGGGATCGTATTAGGATAGTAAGATGCAGCATCTTCTAGTACCTACTAATACATAGTTACAAATTACGTGTAACTGGCATGATTCATAAACTTGGCCATTTTGATACAAAAGTTGACCGCAACTGGCCCAAGTGGCCAAAACTCCAGTCACACAAAGGCCGTTTCATGGCTTCAACGTCAGTCCAGTTACTCTGAACAGTCCACATAGCTAAGTGGTTAATATTATTTTCATGCCATAATCTACATTAATATCAGACAAAGCAGAAAATTATAAGCTTCAACCTTCTGATCAGTGAACCCATATAAACTTAGCAATAAAGTAAGTACTTTGTTCGAAAAATTCACATTGGCTGTTGTCCTGCCTGGAAACCACGACCACAAGCTTGCCATCACGACACTCACAATCATAAACTTTATACAATAAATCTGGAAAGCAATCATTGATTTTGACGACGGATCACTATCATAGATTGACCACTGTAACGGTTGCTATAGAAATTTTACAATATCGCAGCACAATACTAAATCCACTTTATTCGAGACCTAAATCGTGGCTTGCATCGGCCGACGGCCGAACATGGCGTCTATATTAAAGATGGCTGTAATTCATAGTCCCCGCGCCACGCGGTCTTTTGATAAATGTGGATCATTAGGTCACTCTGAAGACGCTGCCGTTGGCACTGGTCTTTATAACAGTTAAGAGGTTTAGATGAAGATCACATATCAAAGAGCAATGGATTTTACGATTGGTTTTGATCTTGGTAAGATTGATTTAGTACAAAGAATGAGAATAAGATGTATGAGATATTTGGTTCTTGTCTACCTAAGTAGGGAGAGTGGAAGAAGCATTTGTGTTGCACCGACCTGGTAACATGGGATAAGAGCAACAAAATGATGATGACTAGGAACCTAGTTGATTTCAATAAATCACCAGAGTTTTTAGAGAATTGTATCTTGATATCTGGACCTCCATAAATGACCTTTTTCGAGCATCCAATAAAGACCTTCCTTTCAGTATTCACATCCATTCTTTTCGAAGTCATTTAACAAACCAGGAAAAACGTGTTTAGTTTACAGAAACGTGCTTTTGTTCGGCAGGAAATCGACGCCAGGCGTAGAAGTAAGCGTGTAGATTTATCGTCGCGTGGCCGTCGCGTATTTCAGCGCTTGTCTTGCAAGATATGGCGTGCGTGATGAGCGGGTGCGGGAACGGATTGTGTACCCGAGACAAGCTACTAGCCCGTGGCATATTACTAAGTTGAATCAATAATAAAAATTGCACCATCAGAAACAGTGTGTAAATGACATAATTGCTTCAATTTCCACGAGACGAAAGTACTTCATCACGTCCTAGGATTACATTTCAGTCGATTTCATATGATTTATGAGCGTGTGCAAACGAAACAATAATAACAAGTTATGAGGCATGCTCCTCATAGTAAATGAAACACGAGAAACTCTCAGGGCAAAAGGTGTATATATTCTGGGTTTTCACACTTTTCATAATAAACTTATAGGTAACTATCGTAGCTACGTTAGATACACGCGCGTGCGGTACGTCAGTGGAGTCCCGTGTCGACCGTTAGAGACTTAGACTTAGTTCGTAGTAAGCGACATTCAAAACTGACAGCTCAGACTCAACTGGCGCAACCGCCGCTGGACACAGTGCGAGTGTGTGCGAGACGCTGTGTCAGCACACTATTCTAAGAAACGCGCGGGCAAACGGCCGCGAGAGGAACGGACTGGCAACACTGCGGGGTGGTTTACTATATGCTCCCCCTCTAGTTCAGGGGAACGCCCTCGCTCCTGGACTAGGACTCTAGCTTCACCTGGGCGTCCTCGCTTCCTTTTTGGGATAACAGGCCTTGGAAGTGTAGTGTCACCTCTACTTTTGTAGGCCGAAAGATCCTGTATGTGATACTTGCCAAGAACTTCGCAGGGTTCTTCCACATGCGATAAGGTATATGTTGTTGGACTTATCTTCGCTGGGATTTGGTATGGACCATCGCGCTTTGGTGCAAACTTGGCAGTCACATTCTTCGCAGCATTGCTGAGCACGTGAGATTTAAGAAGTACCAAGTTTCCTACCTGAAAAGTTTCTGCAGATCGGCGTGACTGGTCAGCGTACTCTTTAGTCTTGTCCTGCTGGATTTCTACACGCTCACGAATTTCCGAAAGCGAATTCACAAACCTCCTAAGGTATGGAGTTATTTGAGGGACAAAATTGTCCTTATCTAAAATTGAACGAAGGTCATGTGTAACCTCCGTGGGAGACCGCATTTCTCGACCAAAGGTCAAATAAGCTGGTGACATACCTGTCGTTCGGCACTTAGCGCCGTTCAAGGCGAAACGAATCACCGGCAACTTCTTGGGCCATGATGTGTGGTCTTCCTCAACAAGCTGTGCTAACATTGCCTTCAAATCTCGGTTCTTTCGTTCTGCGGGGTTAGCTTCTGGGTGATAAAGAGGAACAAAATTTTGCTTTATACCCAAGACGGACATGCATTGGCGCATGACTGCAGAAACGAATTGAACGCCGTTATCTGATATTATTCGACGAGGCAAACCAAACCTCATTAAATATCCTTCAATAAGGACACGTGCACACGCTTCAGCTGTTGCGTCCTTGAGGGCGAACAGTTCTATCCACCTCGTCGCAGTGTCCTCAACCAGTAAGATCCAACGCTCCCCCTGGTCTCCTTCTGGTAACGGGCCAAAAAGATCTATAGCTAGTAGAAGAAGACCGGGTGGTTTGGCATTGGTCGCTTTGTACCGTTGGCAGTGGATGCAGGCTTTGACGTAGTCGGAAATTATTCTCCGCATCCCTGTAAAATAATATAACTGCGCTACCTTATGGTAGGTACGGTCGATCCCTGGGTGGCCAGCTAAAGAATCATCGTGCAGCTCTTTAAGTATACTCACCACTTGATCAGCAGGAATCACCAGTTGAGGGGACTCGCTCTCTGAATCAGGGTTGTACCGATACAATACACCCTGATTCATGAGGTAACCTCGTTCAGTCCATCTCCGAGCAGCAACCTTATCAGTACCTTCAAGTTCTTTGGCGATCTTCGCCACTTCGGGGTCGGAGAGCTGTTCTTGGCGTATGTTATCAGGAGACTTAGTAGGTAGATCGCAAATAATGGAGCAATTGCCGCAACTGTCGCGGGTGTCGTTGGAGCAAATAGGCCTGCTCAAAGTATCCGCTAAGACGTTTGCCTTCCCCAGGGTGTACTCGAACTTAATATCGAAGGACTGCAATTTAAGAGCCCATCGGACTAACCTACCTGTTGGCGATTTTAGAGACAGCAGCCAACGTAGAGGTTGGTGATCACTCCCGATAACGACAGGGTGTCCATCAAGGTACGACCGAAAGCGTTCGACTCCCCAAACTACTGCGAGTGCCTCCCTTTCCGTGGTTGAGTAATTGCGCTCAGCATCATTTAGGAGACGACTGGCATACTCTATCGGCCTTTCTTGCTTACCTTCTCCCTGTAATAAAACTGCGCCTAAGGCGTAGTTACTTGCGTCGGTACGCAGAACAAAGGGACTGTTGAAGTCAGGCTGAACTAATATTGGTGCAGAGGTGAGTAATCCTTTTAAATCATTGAAAGCATGGGACTGCTCTGGGCCCCAGATCCAGACTTGGCTCTTTCTTGTCAAACGTGTTAATGGCTCGGCTACTTTTGAGAAATTCGGAATAAATTTCCGAAACCATGAACACGTTTGCAGAAAGGTACGTAAATGTTTTATATTGGCTGGTTCCTTCATTTCAAGTACTGCACTCACCTTTCGTGGATCGGTGGAGATACTCTCTTGGGTAATAACGTGCCCGAGGTATCTCACGCTTTCTCTTGCAAACGCGCCTTTCTTTCGATTCACGTGGAGATTAAACTCTTCGAGACGTTTCATCACCAGCTCCAGGTCATTCAGGTGTTGCTGGAACCCTTCCAAAATCACCAAAAGGTCATCTAAATAAGCTAGGATGGTTACCTCTTTTAATGATGCGCAGGAACGGAGTCGGTCGATTAGGCGCTGGAAAGTCGCCGGCGCATTTTTAAAACTGAATGGCATTTTCTTAAAACGGTAAGTGCCGAGAGGAGATATGAAGGCGGTTTTGTCTTTATCAGACTCCCGGACCCTTACTTGCCAGTACGAGGAGCGATGGTCAAGGGAACTCATGTAGCAGTTCCTCTTCGTAGACTGCAGAAGTTCGTCAATACGCGGCATCGGGTAAGCGTCGGACTTGGTGATTGCGTTAAGGCGTCTATAATCGACGCAAAACCGAATACTACCATCGGGCTTCGGCACCATTAGTGCCGGTGAACACCAAGCTGACTCACATTCCTCAATGACGTCGTCGTCGATCATCTTGTCAATTTCTTTCTTCATCAACTCCTTCTTTGCTGGATTCAGGCGATACGGAGGCACGGCTATCGGCGGATGATTACCTGTCTCTATGCAGTGCTCGGCGTATGGAGTTGGACCTCCCCCTGCTTTAAAAATATGCGCGTGTCTGACGAGGACTTCAGCGAGCGCATTACGCTCAGCTGGATTAAGGTGGGCACCTTCGTCATCACGGAGAACGTGAACAGAGAAAAGGCTGATTCCCCTAGAGGCAGGTTCAAAAAGAAGCTTATGTTGGGTATTACTGTTACTGAAACACCAGGTTTCTTTATGAAAATCTATTACTACTCCTGCAGCAGTAATGAAATCTATGCCAAGAAGTGTTTCGTTATTGTTAGCATCTGGAAAGATCAAGAATGGGATCGTAATGACTGTTTGTTCTAAACTTACCGCCAAAGACGTAGTCAGTACTTCCATGTTCCGTACGTGACCATCAGCGAGCTTGATCTGACGTGTCGAGGGAACGAGGTGGTGACCCTTTCGTAGGAGGATAGCATAAAGCGTATGGCCAGCTATGCAATGCTTTGCTGCGGTATCTAACAAAGCTGTACCACTAACACCCAAAATTTCGATTTTGAAAACAGGTCGTAATTCGCGATACGTAACGATCCTCTCGCGACTATTTCCGGGCATTATAATATCTCCGCTACATATACAGTCATTAGAAATGCAATTATTTAGAATAATATTTCCACAATTATCGTCATCGAGCAATAAATCCCGGGATTTTTGAAAAGTGCAGTTATCAAATTCTGTCACATGACCATCATCACGGTAATTTTCCAAATGCTTACATAAACAAAAACATTGAGTTGATTTTTGCAAGAGTTCACCTGAATGAAAATCATGACGTAATTTTTCGGTACTATTAACCAAGTTACGCGAACAAAAATGTTTCGAGTCAACATTACCTATAAAATCGGAATTGACATTTTTCTCTGAACTAGTACATACACATACAGTTTTATGCGGAATCCAATTTCGAAAACACACACAATCATTGTTTTGAATATTGCATACTCGTACAATGTCAGGAACAAAGTTTAGGCACTGAGATTTCGCCGAATTTGATCCACGCGCCTCACGAAACAAAGGGCCGTGTCTGCGTTCAAGGTCAGAATTATACTTGCATGCAATATTCGTTTTATGTAAACAATTACAATTTTTAGTATCATTAGCAATGTCTTTAACGTTCAAATGGCTATTTGACGATGTACTATGGATATTATTCACGCACTTTATTCGCGAACCCGAAAGTTCGACACTATAAAAACTTTCTTTATATCTGTCACCACTATCACACACATCCGCGGGAGAGTTATTAGGTATGCGAGACTCACCTTGGTACGCCAACTTACGACACTGGTCTCTGTTATGGCCATAGCGCTTGCAGTACGAACAGATTGGGCGCTGCTTTTTCATCCCTCCGGCGGTGGCACTGAAGTCCGTAGACGGCGGCGGCGTAGCAGTTGCGCTGGGCGGAGTTGTGCGCGTGGCAACAGGCGACCACGGCGGCGGTGGTGGGCCGCGCGGGTCTCCGTTTGCTGGTGGCGCGGCGGCGCGGGCGGCTCCGCCCGGGCCGTTGGTCAGCGGCGCGCGGGCGCCGTGCGGCGACCGAGACGTTGCGGTTGGCGCGCGTTGGGCCGTTGTAGGTACAGGAGCGCGCCGGCCTCCAGCCGACGCTGTCCCCGTGTCAAGCGAGTCTTCGACGTTTCGTGCGAGGCGGAGTAGATCGGCAAAGTTCTCGAAATCTTCTCTCCGCAGTCTCTTCTTTATTCTATTGTGAAGAAGGCCGTATGTCATGTCCAATCGAGCCTTTTCTGTTATATCCCCTTGTGGGATTTTTGACAAGAGAGCGCGAGTGCGTGCCACGAACATATATGTGTTTTCATTTTGTTGCGGCGTAGAAAAAATTTCTAGGTATATACGGTGAGTCGGCCGCCGATCTCCGTAGGCACTTATTAGGTTATCTTTGGCCTGGGACCACGATGAGATCGTGCTCTTGATGCCTTGCCACCAAGTAGCTGCTTCTTCCGTGAATAAATATGCTAATCCACGTAGGATATTTGAGTCGGTCACCTGAGCGCATTCGCTGTACGCCTCAACTGCATCGATAAATGCTTCTACCGACTCCGGCCAGAGAAGGTGACCTTGCAGCGGGTCAGCGTGCCTTGACCTGGAGGCACGAATGAAGATACCGGTGACGAAGTATTTGCTCGCGTCACGGATTCTAATATTTCTCGAAGCGCTTCAGTTTGTGAGCGTTGTAGTGACGCGATTATTGAGGCTACGTTGTCATTCGAAAACGTCATTTCGGCACGCGGTGAAGCCGGGGCGTCGCCGTAGGCACCAGCGCGGTCTCCGACTTCGCTGGAGACGGGCGGCGCGGGCGCGATCGGTGATGTTGGTCGCGGGGGTTCGGGGAATGCGTCGTTCGTCGCATCGTCCCTGCGACCTTGGCTGTTCACTCTGCTTCTCGTCGTAGGCATGTTGCGTCTATCAGTAGGTGTAACGACTACTACGTTTTGTCAACGGTAAGTACCTATTTAGTTTTTTTCGTACACTATCACAACACTGTCCGTGTCGACACTGATTTATGATTACTTTCACACATACGTTGGGCGCCATATATGAGGCATGCTCCTCATAGTAAATGAAACACGAGAAACTCTCAGGGCAAAAGGTGTATATATTCTGGGTTTTCACACTTTTCATAATAAACTTATAGGTAACTATCGTAGCTACGTTAGATACACGCGCGTGCGGTACGTCAGTGGAGTCCCGTGTCGACCGTTAGAGACTTAGACTTAGTTCGTAGTAAGCGACATTCAAAACTGACAGCTCAGACTCAACTGGCGCAACCGCCGCTGGACACAGTGCGAGTGTGTGCGAGACGCTGTGTCAGCACACTATTCTAAGAAACGCGCGGGCAAACGGCCGCGAGAGGAACGGACTGGCAACACTGCGGGGTGGTTTACTATAAAGTCTAATATCATGATCCGAAAAAGTCAAGACCGAAGATCCACGTATGAATAAACTTCTGCTACTCAAGCATTTTTCTATTTGTATAAGGAAGTCGATATCGATACTATATTTAATTTAGGTATATACATACAACAGAGGCCCTAGACAAGTGTCATGTAATCACCGAAAACGTCAGCGATTGGATAAATTAACATTTAGTATTCCGTACCAAACCGCAAAATCAAGTACGTTGTAATAGGAAAAAAAATAACTTTTTTTTGCAAAAAAATACTACGGACTTCCAAATAAAAAACTACAAAGTGAAAAATAACTTTCTTTTTTTAAGTCGGTGTCCAAAACGAAAAAAAATTGTACCCACCAAAGACACCAACTTCGAAAAAGAAATGTATTTTTCACTTTGTTGTTTTTATTTGGAAGTCCGTAGTATTTTTTTGCAAAAAAGTTTTTTATTTGCGATATGGACACCGACTTCCAAAAATAAAGTTATTTTTCACTTTGTAGTTTTTTATTTGGCAGCCGGTAGTATTTTTTTTTTGCAAAAAGTTTTTTATTTTTCCCTTTTTAGTTTTTCCTACCTAATAGGCAAGTTGTTTAGTAAGGTACCTATAATGCCAGACTAGATTACCCGAATAACATGAAAGTTGAACATAACTGGTGAAATGAGAGATCTGCGTACCTCTTTAGAGCGTACTGGCGTGATGCTATGTTATGAAATGGTATAAACAATACAGACATGCGATTGTAGCAATTCCGAGAGATTTGTCGTTATTTATTAAATAATTCTGTTGTATATCTCTGAAGTTCTTCATCAGATGTTCACCAAATTGAAGTGGGACCAATTTTGAAACATACTCTTTCAAAAAAAAAGAATTTTCAAAATCGAAGAAAATTGACGGAGATATCGGTGAAAATACACAAAAAAAATGTATAAAAAGAACCTGAAGTCGAACATAGAACCTCCTCCTGTTTGGTAAGTCAGTTAAAATGAGGGCATTTCAAAGTAAAAATCTTATTTAGCCAAATATTGAACTCCTATATTGGTACTTGTTCGTAAAATATACGTAGTTATAATTAACATTTGAAGTTCATAGGTCAATGGTTTTTTTTTTTTGTAAAAGAATCTCTCTTTGGTTGCTTCTCATTCTTTTGTTTTCCAATATTTCTTTTAACAAAAAATGCATGATTTTTTTACACAACAACAATGCGTTATAAACAACAATGCCTGACTCGTCAAAATTTTTCGTTCATGTTCTCCTTTAGCTGTATAGACCAACTAAAAAAAAAAACTTGTAAAATTTTATGGATTTGGGTCAATAAGATGCTTTTACGGTTAAAATTTGAAGACTGTAGCTCACACCATTTTGCTGTAAAACCCGTGTGACAGACGACGGACAGACAGACATACACGCGAATGACAGCATTAAGGCTCCAACTGGACCCTTCGGGTACGGAACCCTAAAAAATGAATAGGAATGTCAAACGCTATCGAAATGTCACGTGATCGATCCTTTAGACACGTGATCGAACATTTTGACATTCCGAGTATCGCCTTCGCTGACATCGATTGCTCCTTGTCTAGAGCCTCTGAGGTATTGTGACTGTTACTGGAGGCCTTATTATATTGTAATATAATATCAATAGTAAACTTAAGGTAACTTGTTATGTGTGATAGAATAAACAAATTGTTGAAGCTCTTTGATTGACTAATTTATATCTTAATTGCCCTCTATCTCTCATAACTTGTACCACACACCGACCTCACAGATTCGTCTTCAGAGAAAAATAAATTATTCTTTTCTCCTGAAATTACTTCTCTCGGCGTTTTACGGTTTGTATGTTACAATACAAAAGTTTCTCCTTTTGTGAGCGAAGGATTTATTTATTAAACATTCAGAGGGTGATAGCAGTTGTATGACGAATGTAATTTGTAACTCTTATCCTATTTATGTATTGGTGTGTGTTTTTATGTGACACTACGCTTTCAGAGTAATGTTGGTCTTGTAGATTCAAGTGAGTTATTTTAAGAAAGATGTCCACTTTGATGCTGGTAGATTTATAACTTTTTCACTATTCAAACAGTAATAAATTACAGTGCCTACCTATTAACAAACTGTATAAATACAAAGATTAATTTCATCAAGCTTAATTTCTTCTTCTTCATAACTTATATAGCAAACCGTTAAAATTTTACTAAAGTGATCAAACATTTGCTGTGAATTTTACAACTCAACCGTAATGAAAGAAATTGTCTCCCGGTGCTCCCTTCAATACAAAGTTTTATATCCGTCAATACATGTCTTTTTATCCAATAGACTGCTTTTCGCCGCCAGTCGGGCAATCTGGCGCAGTCTGTACCGCGTCCGGGCCTGTCCGGGCCTGTCCGGGGCTGTTCGGGTCGGAGCCGACTCCGGACAGATTAGAATTCAGCGAGCCTATCTAACTGTCAGTCACAGCAGGGACCTAACTCAATCTACTCGCTGGAATGAAAATTGCAAGGACTTTTCCTTTAAAGGGTGTTTTTGTTTTTAGTGTTATGTGTTATGTTTTTCGTCTTAGTTTGTGTATTTATAAGTTTACCTTAGAAATCGCTGACAACGGTGAAGGAAGGGAAACCTATAAGGACTTATAGTTCTAATACTAGTTAATTTAAGTCTGAAATCGCCAACCCATCTTGACCAAGCGTGGTGATTGATGCTCTTGCCATTCCTGTATTAGAAGTAACCTTTGACCAGCTGTGGGATAGTAAAACGAGGGTATTATCATTTGTTTTTAATGAATAACGTGTTAAGAAAACATGATAATCATAAACTAAAGATGAGTCAAACGGTAAACCTATGGAATAAGTAATCATTTGTGTTCTACTTTTTCTGAAGCAAACAAAACTAAAAAAGATCATAAAAATAAAAGTGTAATCAAATAACGATAAGGATCTCCGGTCTATAAAGAACTAGCTTCCACCAGCGGCTTCGCCCGTGTGAATGTCGAAAATTAGTCCCGTTGGGATAATTTATCATATTCCTGGGATAAAAAGTATCATATAATGTGCTGTTCCAGACTATAATCTACCTCTGCGCCAAATCACCTCCAGATCTGTCCGCCGTTTGAGAGTGCAGAAGTACAAACACACTCACAAACTTTCGCCTTTATATTATTAGAGTGATAACTTACCTAACTCATTCAATACATTGAAATCTAGGTTTGTATGTTCGGTAATCAAAATCATAAAATTGTTTTAACAAGCACGTAGTTCTTTATCTGAAAACTAAACAAAACAGACTTTACCTAGACACAACACACTACTACAATATTATGTCGTAGTGTTGTTGTCTATTTATGTTCGAAACGCAAATAAACTATTTAGGAGTTCCAAAGATATAAATTGTGGGAATTGTCCTCATCTTCCATTGTGATGAGTTTCTAGAAAATATAGTAACAATAAATAAAATAGTCAATACTGAGAAGAGTGAAGCTCGTGCAATAACAGTGGCGGTTGCGTGACAATCAAATCAAGTCTCTGCTAAATTATGTACAGTTATTGGAACGATTTCAAACGTACATTAATGTCACCAATTGTCAAGCGCTTAGACTGATTGGCTGAGTGAATTAATCAACAGCCAATCACAGCAGTCTACTTGCACTTGACAATTTGTCACATTAATTTTGCATTCCAGAATTGGTGAATAGCATACAAAAAATAACAAAATGAAACAGGAACGCTACCATCTTTAACTTCGGTAAGGCGAATCCTACGATTTAAATCTTTGGGTGCTACGTGCCAGGCGCTACGACGCTACGACGCGACGGTGCTACGAGCTACGGCGTAGCTTTGACTCGGTCGCTTTCATCGGCACATTGAAATAAACGAAAAAGCTTTGGAATCTATTGTGACTGAGAAAGAGTATTCTTAGAATAAATACGACAAAAGAGTTGAGCGATATAATGGACGAGAAGAGTTGTGATTAAAGCTGATAGTTGCGTGGTACTGAAAGTTAAAGACAATTTTTAATAAATTCTATCTTCTTGAAATTAGAAAAAGTATAAAATGGACTAAAATAAAATCGTTTCCACCGATTTTATATATATAAATTATATTTTATTTTAGGCCAATTTATACTTTTTACTTTGGTTACTAGTTTATCATCTTCAAAGTTCTACATCAGAAGCAAATTTTTGAGGCCCCCAATCCATTGAAAAATCTTTGTCAAGAGAAATTCGTGTGCAATTTTGCCTTGAATAGTCAAGCAAATGTCAGAGTTAACATTTTAACCGCCGCTGTACTGTACTCGTGGAAGGACCTCAAACAATGCCAATGCTTTTCTGTGTTTTAAAATTAAATCTTAATTGGGTTGGACTAGTGGTTTGCCTTGCTTCTTACGTTTCATAGTAAAAAGTGGAACACTAAAATGTTAGTATTATTAAAAGTAGGTTGAAAAAACATCCAGGTGAACTAAATAAATGCACAACGATAACAATGTACACTGTTTCCAAGGCAAGTATGAAACTATCCCCCCCCACTCTCCCCCCAGGGGAGGAGTCCCGACTTCTCGACTATCTCACACAAAGAGATAACACACGAATCCTTCAGTTACGATGTTTTTTCAGCGCATCTGTAACGGGTCGCCCGTCGTCAGCCTCTGGGGAGCTAATTACGTAAATTCATTGCTGCCCATCCTTCCCAGGATTAAGGCTGCCAGAGCAGGGATCTATGTAAAGATTAGACAATTTGGACATTTGCTCACGGTAATTTTGTGGCTGGTTTTTTTCTGTGGGTCACCTTGAAATTTATGTTTGTTTTTTTTATTTCTATCGATTTAAAAGCTCAACGTCGTCTGCCTTTTTTAAACTTATATGAAGTACTAAAAACTCAGTTAAGAACGCGAATTGCTAATCTAGAAGTAGAATTATAATCTTTTATCTATGTCGAATATATTAATAGACTTTCATGTAGCATTCGTTAGGACTTAGAGTCCGAGAAACTCATCTCAGCTCAACTACAGTTATTAATTGTTCAGTTTATCTCATGAAACTAAACAGTTAATTTTCTATCAAAAGTTATTATCCTGGTCCCCAGATGTACCTTCCCACAAAAGGATAATCTAAACCACCTCAAAAAATGGTTCCTGTCCTTAAAATATTATAAACATAACACGGAAAAGGCCCAGCAACCCAGACAGACCATTTATATTTAGCCACACAAAACGTACCTTTTATAAATAGACTCTGTTATTCTCAGATGCATGGCAACCCCACCTGAGATACACTCTAATGGCTGTCTCGTAGTGTCCGTATTCACAGTATTGTGACAAAGACTGCGACATGTGGCTCTACTTAGTTTAAATGTTAGTTAAGACTCCGAACTAAATAATTTGACACTTCCCCCGAGCATTGAGCGAGTAAGAAATTTAATTCTATGGTTCTCCTTAAAACAGGATTGTTTTGCAAAGTAATACTGATTGTATAATCTTATTTTATGCGATTTTTTTTGCATCTCTTTCAGAGGCTATTGTTCTTTAAAGCTATTCGACATAACCACCTACAATTCACATTCATTCACCCACACCCTCGCACTCTCACATACTCTTACATAATTTAAAAACTAAAGTCAAATATCTCTTTTTTCCCTTCTGAAGGTAATTCGACACAGTCCACACATACATAAATCAATTGGAACTTCATTGCGAAACGCAGTCTCTTAAGATACAGGATACCCTGGTTTAGGAGACAGAGTTTAATCTATTGTGTACAGATTTCTGCAGCATCAAAATGTTTAATGTAAATGTTTTCTACCATAATTATATAAAAAAATGTAAACTTAGAGTACCTACAAAAATCTTTGGGCAAAAATAGTTATTTTTTATAAAGAGCTAGATTGACCCGACACTATACCGAAGATATCCCGGACGTCAGCCTGTACGAGATTAGGATGGCTCTGAAACAGCTTAAAAACAACAAGGCGCCGGGTGATGACGGAATCACGGCTGAACTCCTGAAGGCGGGTGGAAAACCGGTCCTCAAGGCCCTTCAGAAGCTTTTTGATTCCGTCATACTCGAGGGCAAAACGCCACAGGCATGGTGCAGGGGTGTGGTGGTACTCTTCTTCAAGAAGGGCGACAATGCCCGGCTGAAGAACTATAGGCCCATCTCGCTTCTTAGCCATGTTTACAAGTTGTTTTCAAGAGTCATCACGAATCGTCTCGCGCGCAGGTTTGACGATTTCCAGCCTTCCGAACAAGCCGGATTCCGAAAAGGCTTTAGCACCGTAGACCACATACATACGCTGCGGCAGGTTATACAGAAGACCGAAGAGTATAACTTGCCTCTCTGTTTAGCGTTTGTGGACTACGAGAAAGCCTTCGATTCGATCGAGACTTGGGCTGTACTGCAGTCTCTCCAACGGTGCCAGATCGACTACCGGTACATTGAGGTGTTGAAGTGTCTGTACAAAAACGCCACCATGTCAGTCCGTCTTCAGGATCAGACCTCAAAACCAATCCATCTCCAGCGCGGCGTAAGACAGGGAGACGTCATTTCTCCGAAACTGTTCACTGCTGCGCTGGAGGACGTCTTCAAGGTTCTGGACTGGAAGGGGCTTGGCATCAACGTTAATGGCGAGAACATCACTCACTTTCGGTTTGCCGACGACATAGTGGTCATGGCTGAGACCATGGAGAGCCTCAGTAAAATGCTCGATGACCTTAGTAGAGCTTCCGAAAGAGTGGGTCTTAAAATGAACATGGACAAAACCAAGGTCATGGTGAACGCCCATGTAACACCCACTCCTATCAAGATCGGAGACTCTACACTTGAAGTTGTAGACGATTATGTTTACCTGGGACAAACGGTCCAGTTGGGTAGGTCCAACTTCGAGAAAGAGGTCAACCGTCGAATCCGACTCGGCTGGGCGGCGTTCGGGAAGTTGCGTGGTATCTTCTCGTCCAATTTACCGCAGAGTCTCAAGACAAAAGTCTATGACCAGTGTGTGTTGCCAGTGATCACCTATGGGATCGCTCACAATGGGCCTTATCAGAAAGCTTAAAGTCACCCAAAGGGCAATGGAGAGGGCTATGCTCGGAATTTCCTTGCGTGATCACGTCAGAAATGATGATATCCGCAGGAGAACCAAAGTTGCCCACATAGCCCGAAGAATTGCCAAACTTAAGTGGCAGTGGGCAGGGCACATTGCTCGCAGAACGGATGGCCGATGGGGCCGAAAAGTTCTGGAGTGGCGACCGCGAACTGGAAGACGATACGTTGGAAGGCCTCCCACTAGGTGGACCGATGACCTGGTTAAGGTTGCGGGAAGGCGCTGGATGCGAGACGCACGGGATCGGTCAATGTGGCGACGCCTGGGGGAGGCCTATGTCCAGCAGTGGACGTCTTTCGGCTGAAATGATGATGATGATGATGAGTTATTTTTTATACAAGAGTGCAAAGTTGCTTTTTAACCGCGTGTTCAATGACCGAGCAAGCGAAAGATTCTAAAATTGAATCACGAGCGCAGCGAGTGATTCAAAATTAGAATCCTGAGCGTTAGCGAGGGAATCAAAAGAGCACGAGGTGAAAAATCTTTGCACTCGAGTGCAACACGTAACTTTTCATTCCACCTCAGCGAGGAAATGACTAAATGCAAAAAAAAAAAACGTTTACAATCACAAGATAGGTACACTTTTATTTTAGGTATTAATTACTACATTATGACAGGTAAGTATTACAGAATAATCTTTAAATTATAACAAAATAATACTAAGGTATAATTAAGACAATTTTAAAGTAACGTTGCTACAGTTATTTAAATTGAGTGTAATATTTTTGTTTGGTACTGTAATATTGGTGTTAGTCACTTGTGTACTGTTTTTCGGTAAACTATCTGTCATACTTAATAGTTGTACCGATTCATCGGATTCCCTTGGCGTGAATGTTGGAGAGAGAGGGAGATGGTTAGAACCGCGTACAAAGCAAATTGAAAAAAGAACACCAAGAAGGTTCCGAGTCTGAGTTTTTAACAAATAAAAAAAAAGTTGTATGATATATTCGGCATCATAGAGGTAGCAGTAAATAGGTTTAATGTTTTTTTTAATTAACAAACTTAGTGCACACGATGTTCTAAATTCAATTTAATTTATCCTCTAGTGAATAAAAACGGCTTTTCCACTCAGATATTGAAGATTAAAAATACTCTTTCCGAGATGGTGGGATGAAAAGATATTTATTATTATAATTATTTATAAGACTATAAACGATTTTATTTTATTTTCACTTGATACGAGGAATGCTATGCGAGAAAAAGTGAGGACCCCTTGTTAACTCTAGTTTTTACTTAGTAGTCGCTCCTGGCCACAAAAACCTACAGCACACTCACAAACTTTAACCATAACCCTTATTACTCGTACACTTTGTCTCAGACAGGGACTCGCTCTCGTGACAAAGTTCTTGAAACCTCTTAACGTCACTTTGCATGAAGCTTCCATCTGTGATTCAATATGTTAATTGAATTTTGGTCTCCTTTCAAACCCTAGTATCTGAACATTTCTAGTTATGTTGAAGTTCCTTCAGTATTACATTATGAATATTAACAAGCAACATGGGTGAATTTGGGGTTGGCAGGAAAAGTCTCTATAATGCTGCATTTTTTTAAATATTATTGATAAGCTCTCGCTTGACCATTTTCACACCTAATGGTAAGCAATAACGTGGTCGACGGTGAAGCTCGCCTGCCTAGAAGTAACTCTTGACTTTAAAGACCTCTAGGTTGTAGCTATCGGGTAAGACAGACGTTGGCAGGAAAGTCCTTTCCTCCGTTTCCATACTACTTACTATTTTAAACGTGAAATAAGTTTGGGAGGACACAAAAAACAATACCCTGAACCTATAAAAAAAATACCCCGTGCGAGACCAAAAAGGCTACTATCTCAGCATGTGTAGCGATATTTTAAAGAAAATAACGATGCGCTGGTATTCTGAAAAGGCCCATTGTTGATGCCACGGACAAATTCACGGAAACGGAACATACATATAGCTTATACATCAGAATAAGTCTTAGGCTATAATATATATAGATACTGCGAGAACTACTGTAGAACTATTGTACTATTAGAACTATTGTAGAAAATTGTGATGGATTATATATTTTATAGTAAACATTTTGAAAAGAATAACTTTCATTTTATCTTTTCGGGTCTGTAAATGCTATCTCTAAAATAAAAGAGTTCTCGGTTTGGTACACCCAAAAACTTTAACTTCATTTTCTCTGAAGAGCTAAGCCGCTTGTTACGGACAAAACTATATCTGCTAATACTTACGAAATACCTATGTAAGCCGGTTAAGATAGAGTTAGGCTTGTACTACATAGATATACAATCAATCAATATTTTTCTAAACTATTTTGTTTGAGGTTAGTGTCTAGTCTCAGTTGTAGTCGAATACAGCTGAATACCAATATTCATAAGAAGCGAGCCTGTCTGAACTCCATAAACAAGCAACTGGATAACACGATACCCTTTGGCAAGACTGCAGCCTAATTGCGAAAGAGAATTCGGTAAGGCAAAGGGTTTTAACCCCATCAATCAACCAATCACATGCGAGATGAAAGACGCGATGTAGATTTGCGTCTATGTGATTGGATAATCGCTGCTGGTGTCAGGTTCCTGACTTATAACGGCCGGAACCAACAGCTTAACCTGCTTTTTGAGTTTTGTCGCCACAAACTTTGCAGATCAATGTGTCTGTTATTATTTAGATAAATTCACTATTCACCAAAACGTCTTTGTTACTTGAATCCATTTGCATATCTAGCAGATGACCTCAAGTATCATAGGAATACTTCTGTTTTCCTGCTAAAGTATAGAATCTTCAAAATGACACAATCTTATTCGTTCAAAGGATATATATACAGCTACTACCAGATTGGCTGCAGCTTGGCTCGACAACGAACGCTAACCTTGTTACGACTAGCTCAAGTAGGTACATCGGTGGATGCTCACGTCTCCTTAACTTAAATGAGCTAGGTAATGGTAGGAATGCTGCACGCTAAACTTTTTTGTTTCATGTAGTTTATTATATTACTCTGTTGTTATTGTCAACGAACATTTAGGTTTAAGATCATTCTTATTAACCCTATAAGCGCTTAGCTCAAAATAAAGTATTTCTATTATATTCTATTTAAGTAGACTACACAAATTCTTAACTAATTTATTTATTTAAAAATTCAGACAACATTATAATAATATTTTTGTTAGTAAATATAAATTATAGTAACATATGACTAGAAAATAATCAAACAAATAAATATTGTCCAAAATTTGACCCAAGAATAAATTAAGAAGTTAATGATTTTGTAAATAGACAAAATTATAATATCAATCTACAGTGATTTTACGATTAACCGGACTTCCCGTGTGGGATTCAATTTCATAAAACTTAAATTTGATCTAAGTATCTCCTCTTTCTGCATGGTGTGATTAATCTTGTCCTGTCCCAGCGAGCAGGACCGCCTTCCTACTTAGTGAACCATTTTCCAACAGAATTTTAATTCCTTTTAAAATAAAACGAGAAGAAAATATTATAAGATGGAATTAGGATTGTCAGTGATTTGGAGGATTACCCGTCCGCGGTTTGATGCCAGCAAGTGTACCTTTATCTGTCGATGAATTCAGCTGTTACTTATCACTCACAATATATTTTATATGATAATTATTTAGACAAATCAACAGATTATATAAAAAAAGTTAATGAAAAACTCAAATATCCCGACTGCTTAGAAAGCGAACTAAAAAGACGTAAACAAGAAGAAAATCACGCTGTGCAGTCGGAGAATAGATATTCGCGAGCTGACTGACCAAAACCAGATGTATCCTCCAACGGCACAGCATGATTTTCTTCTTGTTTACGTCTTTTTAGTTCGCTTTGTAAGCAGTCGGGCTATTTGAATTTTTTAATTAACTTTTACTATTTACAACATTTTAGTATTTTTTTTAATTAGATACATTTTAACATATAAGTGTATTTTTGAAATCATCTCTTAAAACCCTTTATTTTGATACCCCCACGATGGGTTTGGGAGATAAAAAAAATGTATCGCCTACAAAATGGCGCCCAAAATCCGCCATTTTTTTATTTTCCAATTTTAATGTAGCTAGTGACACTCGCAGGGTTAAGACGAATCGATTGACGTAAAAATCATTAAACTACAGACATACATACATACATAGACTGATAAACACATTACCCTCCTTCGGCAGTTGGGTAATAAGAAAGTTAGGCACATAAGTTCTCTTTAGAATGAAGACAAGTAATAACTGGATTATGACGGAATGAATAAATATTTAATTGTCACCGATTAGTACATAATTATAAATTATTTACTGAGGTACGTGCGAGAAATGCTTAATGATAGGTAGTGTTGGTAGATACTGAGTATGTACTTCATCTTTTTTATGTCGAATGATATCGCATAAGTTCACAAGGAAAACATGCCTAAAACTTACCCAAACCTCACAGGTTCGTAATTGCCAGTTGCCATTGCACGTTGGGATTTAACTGCTAACACAAAGGGGTTAAAGTATTCCTGTTCAACAACAGTACAACAAAACAAACACTACAAAAACAGAAGACTTTTAAGGAATAAGATCAGGAATATAGATCAGCTGATGGCAAAATCCAACTCTTCGCCCAAAATAAAAGGACTTCCATTCTCCCAATACTCATCCATTTAAAATACAGAATGAACTAATTTGAAGTGAATTTTGTCCCAGTTTCGTCGCAGCATCTAGACCACGGAGACGACTGAACAGATTAGGACTAAATCACTAGTGATGCGCCACTCTCTAATTGTAGCACACTACAGATTTGAGGCTGCATATTTACTTGTTATTTGATTTTGGATGTGCTTATTTGGTGGAAGGACGTTGCGCTAAGACTTGACTGCTGTCAGCTTCGGTGTATAATAATTTTGTTTGAAAGCTACAAGTCTCGTGTTTCAGCGAGGATCTCCAATCCATCTATTAGGAGGTTATTTATTCGGCTGTTTTATATTAATGTGTTTGCGCTATAGTATTCCAGTTGTTTATTTATTATAAGGTAGAGCAACTGCAGTCACATCATTACATCATCATAATACCAAAAACTTTAACTCACCATCATATTCAAATTACATTTATGTGTTGCTTTTTCTTGAGTTGAGTTTCTATCAATAATATGACGGCTGCATACCTGTATCAGTCAGTGCCTATTCGAAATGCCGTCTACTCCGACTCCGCTAGATAAATAGATAACATCTACCAGACAACATGATTAGAGTTATTTTCAATTATATACGACATGAACCCATGAATGAATTATATTCATTGACGAATATGACCGTAGACGAATATATGAATACATTCCGTCCCAATTGTCCTTGTCAAGCGATCGATCCCCGCTCTCACTTGTCTGCACGATGGCTCTGTAGTCACACTCCTGCCTCCTAGCACACCGAGCGTGGCATAAATTAACTCGTATTAATTATTCAGTAATTTTCAAGTAGATGAAAATAGCAAGTTCGCTGAGGTAGAGGTGTGAATGTGGGGGAGTTGGTTAATCTTGTATGTATGTAACAAACATAAGAGTACATAAACTTACGCCTTATTAACAAGGGAGTAGGCAGAAACTACAGAACTCTATCTGCTACGATCCTCATATTCTATGGACCTTTTATTCTTTTCTTAATTTTTGGGTGATTTACTATGGCGTACCTACGTAAAAAAACAAGAGAAAGCACGGACTACGGTTTAGAACGAGTTGAGTATTTGTCAAACTATACTTTACCCTAAAACCTGTCAAAAATTGGCACTAAAGTAGGGTTTGACACGTTCTTAAACTCAAATACTCAATTCAGAAGTCGGCCCTTAGACTACCTATAGACAACCCATGACTTAGGCAAAGAAATCATAGCAATTTTGTGCTAAAAAGTATTCAATCATCGAATGATATCATAATTGACACCGAATTGATTCTCCAATGTCATAAAAACCGTTAAATATAGGCTGAAGAACTATAGGCCCATCTCGCTTCTTAGCCATGTTTACAAGTTGTTTTCAAGAGTCATCACGAATCGTCTCGCGCGCAGGTTTGACGATTTCCAGCCTTCCGAACAAGCCGGATTCCGAAAAGGCTTTAGCACCGTAGACCACATACATACGCTGCGGCAGGTTATACAGAAGACCGAAGAGTATAACTTGCCTCTCTGTTTAGCGTTTGTGGACTACGAGAAAGCCTTCGATTCGATCGAGACTTGGGCTGTACTGCAGTCTCTCCAACGGTGCCAGATCGACTACCGGTACATTGAGGTGTTGAAGTGTCTGTACAAAAACGCCACCATGTCAGTCCGTCTTCAGGATCAGACCTCAAAACCAATCCATCTCCAGCGCGGCGTAAGACAGGGAGACGTCATTTCTCCGAAACTGTTCACTGCTGCGCTGGAGGACGTCTTCAAGGTTCTGGACTGGAAGGGGCTTGGCATCAACGTTAATGGCGAGAACATCACTCACTTTCGGTTTGCCGACGACATAGTGGTCATGGCTGAGACCATGGAGAGCCTCAGTAAAATGCTCGATGACCTTAGTAGAGCTTCCGAAAGAGTGGGTCTTAAAATGAACATGGACAAAACCAAGGTCATGGTGAACGCCCATGTAACACCCACTCCTATCAAGATCGGAGACTCTACACTTGAAGTTGTAGACGATTATGTTTACCTGGGACAAACGGTCCAGTTGGGTAGGTCCAACTTCGAGAAAGAGGTCAACCGTCGAATCCGACTCGGCTGGGCGGCGTTCGGGAAGTTGCGTGGTATCTTCTCGTCCAATTTACCGCAGAGTCTCAAGACAAAAGTCTATGACCAGTGTGTGTTGCCAGTGATCACCTATGGGATCGCTCACAATGGGCCTTATCAGAAAGCTTAAAGTCACCCAAAGGGCAATGGAGAGGGCTATGCTCGGAATTTCCTTGCGTGATCACGTCAGAAATGATGATATCCGCAGGAGAACCAAAGTTGCCCACATAGCCCGAAGAATTGCCAAACTTAAGTGGCAGTGGGCAGGGCACATTGCTCGCAGAACGGATGGCCGATGGGGCCGAAAAGTTCTGGAGTGGCGACCGCGAACTGGAAGACGATACGTTGGAAGGCCTCCCACTAGGTGGACCGATGACCTGGTTAAGGTTGCGGGAAGGCGCTGGATGCGAGACGCACGGGATCGGTCAATGTGGCGACGCCTGGGGGAGGCCTATGTCCAGCAGTGGACGTCTTTCGGCTGAAATGATGATGATGATGATGAGTTATTTTTTATACAAGAGTGCAAAGTTGCTTTTTAACCGCGTGTTCAATGACCGAGCAAGCGAAAGATTCTAAAATTGAATCACGAGCGCAGCGAGTGATTCAAAATTAGAATCCTGAGCGTTAGCGAGGGAATCAAAAGAGCACGAGGTGAAAAATCTTTGCACTCGAGTGCAACACGTAACTTTTCATTCCACCTCAGCGAGGAAATGACTAAATGCAAAAAAAAAAAACGTTTACAATCACAAGATAGGTACACTTTTATTTTAGGTATTAATTACTACATTATGACAGGTAAGTATTACAGAATAATCTTTAAATTATAACAAAATAATACTAAGGTATAATTAAGACAATTTTAAAGTAACGTTGCTACAGTTATTTAAATTGAGTGTAATATTTTTGTTTGGTACTGTAATATTGGTGTTAGTCACTTGTGTACTGTTTTTCGGTAAACTATCTGTCATACTTAATAGTTGTACCGATTCATCGGATTCCCTTGGCGTGAATGTTGGAGAGAGAGGGAGATGGTTAGAACCGCGTACAAAGCAAATTGAAAAAAGAACACCAAGAAGGTTCCGAGTCTGAGTTTTTAACAAATAAAAAAAAAGTTGTATGATATATTCGGCATCATAGAGGTAGCAGTAAATAGGTTTAATGTTTTTTTTAATTAACAAACTTAGTGCACACGATGTTCTAAATTCAATTTAATTTATCCTCTAGTGAATAAAAACGGCTTTTCCACTCAGATATTGAAGATTAAAAATACTCTTTCCGAGATGGTGGGATGAAAAGATATTTATTATTATAATTATTTATAAGACTATAAACGATTTTATTTTATTTTCACTTGATACGAGGAATGCTATGCGAGAAAAAGTGAGGACCCCTTGTTAACTCTAGTTTTTACTTAGTAGTCGCTCCTGGCCACAAAAACCTACAGCACACTCACAAACTTTAACCATAACCCTTATTACTCGTACACTTTGTCTCAGACAGGGACTCGCTCTCGTGACAAAGTTCTTGAAACCTCTTAACGTCACTTTGCATGAAGCTTCCATCTGTGATTCAATATGTTAATTGAATTTTGGTCTCCTTTCAAACCCTAGTATCTGAACATTTCTAGTTATGTTGAAGTTCCTTCAGTATTACATTATGAATATTAACAAGCAACATGGGTGAATTTGGGGTTGGCAGGAAAAGTCTCTATAATGCTGCATTTTTTTAAATATTATTGATAAGCTCTCGCTTGACCATTTTCACACCTAATGGTAAGCAATAACGTGGTCGACGGTGAAGCTCGCCTGCCTAGAAGTAACTCTTGACTTTAAAGACCTCTAGGTTGTAGCTATCGGGTAAGACAGACGTTGGCAGGAAAGTCCTTTCCTCCGTTTCCATACTACTTACTATTTTAAACGTGAAATAAGTTTGGGAGGACACAAAAAACAATACCCTGAACCTATAAAAAAAATACCCCGTGCGAGACCAAAAAGGCTACTATCTCAGCATGTGTAGCGATATTTTAAAGAAAATAACGATGCGCTGGTATTCTGAAAAGGCCCATTGTTGATGCCACGGACAAATTCACGGAAACGGAACATACATATAGCTTATACATCAGAATAAGTCTTAGGCTATAATATATATAGATACTGCGAGAACTACTGTAGAACTATTGTACTATTAGAACTATTGTAGAAAATTGTGATGGATTATATATTTTATAGTAAACATTTTGAAAAGAATAACTTTCATTTTATCTTTTCGGGTCTGTAAATGCTATCTCTAAAATAAAAGAGTTCTCGGTTTGGTACACCCAAAAACTTTAACTTCATTTTCTCTGAAGAGCTAAGCCGCTTGTTACGGACAAAACTATATCTGCTAATACTTACGAAATACCTATGTAAGCCGGTTAAGATAGAGTTAGGCTTGTACTACATAGATATACAATCAATCAATATTTTTCTAAACTATTTTGTTTGAGGTTAGTGTCTAGTCTCAGTTGTAGTCGAATACAGCTGAATACCAATATTCATAAGAAGCGAGCCTGTCTGAACTCCATAAACAAGCAACTGGATAACACGATACCCTTTGGCAAGACTGCAGCCTAATTGCGAAAGAGAATTCGGTAAGGCAAAGGGTTTTAACCCCATCAATCAACCAATCACATGCGAGATGAAAGACGCGATGTAGATTTGCGTCTATGTGATTGGATAATCGCTGCTGGTGTCAGGTTCCTGACTTATAACGGCCGGAACCAACAGCTTAACCTGCTTTTTGAGTTTTGTCGCCACAAACTTTGCAGATCAATGTGTCTGTTATTATTTAGATAAATTCACTATTCACCAAAACGTCTTTGTTACTTGAATCCATTTGCATATCTAGCAGATGACCTCAAGTATCATAGGAATACTTCTGTTTTCCTGCTAAAGTATAGAATCTTCAAAATGACACAATCTTATTCGTTCAAAGGATATATATACAGCTACTACCAGATTGGCTGCAGCTTGGCTCGACAACGAACGCTAACCTTGTTACGACTAGCTCAAGTAGGTACATCGGTGGATGCTCACGTCTCCTTAACTTAAATGAGCTAGGTAATGGTAGGAATGCTGCACGCTAAACTTTTTTGTTTCATGTAGTTTATTATATTACTCTGTTGTTATTGTCAACGAACATTTAGGTTTAAGATCATTCTTATTAACCCTATAAGCGCTTAGCTCAAAATAAAGTATTTCTATTATATTCTATTTAAGTAGACTACACAAATTCTTAACTAATTTATTTATTTAAAAATTCAGACAACATTATAATAATATTTTTGTTAGTAAATATAAATTATAGTAACATATGACTAGAAAATAATCAAACAAATAAATATTGTCCAAAATTTGACCCAAGAATAAATTAAGAAGTTAATGATTTTGTAAATAGACAAAATTATAATATCAATCTACAGTGATTTTACGATTAACCGGACTTCCCGTGTGGGATTCAATTTCATAAAACTTAAATTTGATCTAAGTATCTCCTCTTTCTGCATGGTGTGATTAATCTTGTCCTGTCCCAGCGAGCAGGACCGCCTTCCTACTTAGTGAACCATTTTCCAACAGAATTTTAATTCCTTTTAAAATAAAACGAGAAGAAAATATTATAAGATGGAATTAGGATTGTCAGTGATTTGGAGGATTACCCGTCCGCGGTTTGATGCCAGCAAGTGTACCTTTATCTGTCGATGAATTCAGCTGTTACTTATCACTCACAATATATTTTATATGATAATTATTTAGACAAATCAACAGATTATATAAAAAAAGTTAATGAAAAACTCAAATATCCCGACTGCTTAGAAAGCGA
Source organism: Orthosia gothica (assembly GCA_949775005.1). Taxonomy (NCBI): domain Eukaryota; kingdom Metazoa; phylum Arthropoda; class Insecta; order Lepidoptera; family Noctuidae; genus Orthosia; species Orthosia gothica. The sequence goes on along the minus strand of OX459039.1, from coordinate 1,407,117 downwards.
ACTAAAAAGACGTAAACAAGAAGAAAATCACGCTGTGCAGTCGGAGAATAGATATTCGCGAGCTGACTGACCAAAACCAGATGTATCCTCCAACGGCACAGCATGATTTTCTTCTTGTTTACGTCTTTTTAGTTCGCTTTGTAAGCAGTCGGGCTATTTGAATTTTTTAATTAACTTTTACTATTTACAACATTTTAGTATTTTTTTTAATTAGATACATTTTAACATATAAGTGTATTTTTGAAATCATCTCTTAAAACCCTTTATTTTGATACCCCCACGATGGGTTTGGGAGATAAAAAAAATGTATCGCCTACAAAATGGCGCCCAAAATCCGCCATTTTTTTATTTTCCAATTTTAATGTAGCTAGTGACACTCGCAGGGTTAAGACGAATCGATTGACGTAAAAATCATTAAACTACAGACATACATACATACATAGACTGATAAACACATTACCCTCCTTCGGCAGTTGGGTAATAAGAAAGTTAGGCACATAAGTTCTCTTTAGAATGAAGACAAGTAATAACTGGATTATGACGGAATGAATAAATATTTAATTGTCACCGATTAGTACATAATTATAAATTATTTACTGAGGTACGTGCGAGAAATGCTTAATGATAGGTAGTGTTGGTAGATACTGAGTATGTACTTCATCTTTTTTATGTCGAATGATATCGCATAAGTTCACAAGGAAAACATGCCTAAAACTTACCCAAACCTCACAGGTTCGTAATTGCCAGTTGCCATTGCACGTTGGGATTTAACTGCTAACACAAAGGGGTTAAAGTATTCCTGTTCAACAACAGTACAACAAAACAAACACTACAAAAACAGAAGACTTTTAAGGAATAAGATCAGGAATATAGATCAGCTGATGGCAAAATCCAACTCTTCGCCCAAAATAAAAGGACTTCCATTCTCCCAATACTCATCCATTTAAAATACAGAATGAACTAATTTGAAGTGAATTTTGTCCCAGTTTCGTCGCAGCATCTAGACCACGGAGACGACTGAACAGATTAGGACTAAATCACTAGTGATGCGCCACTCTCTAATTGTAGCACACTACAGATTTGAGGCTGCATATTTACTTGTTATTTGATTTTGGATGTGCTTATTTGGTGGAAGGACGTTGCGCTAAGACTTGACTGCTGTCAGCTTCGGTGTATAATAATTTTGTTTGAAAGCTACAAGTCTCGTGTTTCAGCGAGGATCTCCAATCCATCTATTAGGAGGTTATTTATTCGGCTGTTTTATATTAATGTGTTTGCGCTATAGTATTCCAGTTGTTTATTTATTATAAGGTAGAGCAACTGCAGTCACATCATTACATCATCATAATACCAAAAACTTTAACTCACCATCATATTCAAATTACATTTATGTGTTGCTTTTTCTTGAGTTGAGTTTCTATCAATAATATGACGGCTGCATACCTGTATCAGTCAGTGCCTATTCGAAATGCCGTCTACTCCGACTCCGCTAGATAAATAGATAACATCTACCAGACAACATGATTAGAGTTATTTTCAATTATATACGACATGAACCCATGAATGAATTATATTCATTGACGAATATGACCGTAGACGAATATATGAATACATTCCGTCCCAATTGTCCTTGTCAAGCGATCGATCCCCGCTCTCACTTGTCTGCACGATGGCTCTGTAGTCACACTCCTGCCTCCTAGCACACCGAGCGTGGCATAAATTAACTCGTATTAATTATTCAGTAATTTTCAAGTAGATGAAAATAGCAAGTTCGCTGAGGTAGAGGTGTGAATGTGGGGGAGTTGGTTAATCTTGTATGTATGTAACAAACATAAGAGTACATAAACTTACGCCTTATTAACAAGGGAGTAGGCAGAAACTACAGAACTCTATCTGCTACGATCCTCATATTCTATGGACCTTTTATTCTTTTCTTAATTTTTGGGTGATTTACTATGGCGTACCTACGTAAAAAAACAAGAGAAAGCACGGACTACGGTTTAGAACGAGTTGAGTATTTGTCAAACTATACTTTACCCTAAAACCTGTCAAAAATTGGCACTAAAGTAGGGTTTGACACGTTCTTAAACTCAAATACTCAATTCAGAAGTCGGCCCTTAGACTACCTATAGACAACCCATGACTTAGGCAAAGAAATCATAGCAATTTTGTGCTAAAAAGTATTCAATCATCGAATGATATCATAATTGACACCGAATTGATTCTCCAATGTCATAAAAACCGTTAAATATAATGGTGAATAGCTCCCGCCACTGATTCAAATAGACCCGTAAAGTGATTGTCCTGAATTTATTACTATAGCGGTAAATTCGTTGCCGAGTAATTTACCTCAAAGTGGGACAGAGCGTGAAAACAATTGCAATTAAATTAAATCGCGTGAAAACCACGGCTCGAGTTTCTGTACTTTTTAACCGCCTCATTGATTTAGTGGCAAAGGAAACACGTCACCAGCCAGGAACATATTTACAAGCAAAACTTTTGTAAAAATCTGTTATACCTACACCCTTATTTATTAAAATCTCAATACTGTTTAGCGATTGCTTAGCACAAATCTATATTGAATTTTTTCATAGAGTATTTAAACTTAGAATCTACTAAAAATATGTCAGAGATTTTTATAAATACGGTCCCTAAAATTGTATTGTGACAATCCAATAATGTTTGATGAACTGGCGTTTAAAAATATTTTAAATCTAGATCAACGAATGCAATATTGCATTGAGCTGTCAAATAAAGCTACTGTGATATCTTTACGCTATTTAGGCCGAATGGGAAATTCTGGTTCCTTTTATTATTTTTAATTAATTTCGTCTTGTTGAAGCTCGTGTGACGGGTGAATGAGATATTGCGAACGTGCAGTTTAAATGCATTCTTATACACTATCATGACGAACATAAATGTCTATGTTGAATGTTGGCCTCATTAAAACCACTAAAATATAATTATTATTCAAAGTTCCTGGTAACAGAAACGTTTACATTGGTCGATTAGTTTTGGTGACAAAACTACTGCTGCAGATGCTTTTAATGTACAAAAACAAGAGAAAAAGTGTTTACGTCCTCAGTTAGTTTCCTGTGTACCTATCTATAAAGTTTGCTTTTTCACGCTTCTAGTATTCATTGAGTATTGGCCTGCGCACACTGGCGGACGGTACGACAGAGGATATTAAAATTATCTATTAAATTTAATAGTTATCCAATCGACATAAGGTATATATTTCAATGTCTGGTGATCGGCTTCGGAACATCGCGGCGCAGTTTTCTCTGGAGCACCGAGGCCATTTATCGTCAATTTTCTCAATCAAATACTCTCCATTCAACTTTATTCTTGTATCTACGCTGACCTATAGTTGTGGTTAGTTTGAATTTGTAGCCTCTCTTGTCCATTGTGCCCGTCTGGCCATAGCTGATATCGTTTACAAATGACCACAGACATACTATATTGTATCTCGGCTACAGGGCGGAGGTACGGCTCTTGTTACATTCAACTAATGAGATTGATTCGATTGTAAGGGCTGTACTCACTGCGGCTAGACTTTAAGTCATAAGCGTAATTGACGATTGTTATCGCCTGTGTAACTGTTTGCTGGTCAGGTACGGGCATCGATGATGTAGGTCATGTAACTTTTGTAAAGTTATGTCAAAAACAATAGTTGAGAAGTCTCGCAAATTATAACATAATTTGGACTTTCGAATGAATACAAGAATACAAAGAAAGCAAAGATGGACTACAAGTAGCTAATGCATCTTAGAAAGTAAACATATCCAGTATTATAATTAAGGACAATACACAAATAAACTGAATGCGATCAGCATAATATCTAAACCACGTCCAGTGCGCGAACTAAGAAAAGTGTCTAGCTGAAACATGAATTCAACTGACAACCCGCATGAAGCAATACCTAGTGATCTGGCGTGGTTAATAATATGAGTTTCTTCTCCGAGAAGAGAACTTTCTCCTATTTTATAAAGAACCTAAAAAAAATTATGATGCTCATAGGATCTATTGAAACGCAAAGTTTAACGCTAAGCCGCCCGAATCTACAAGTATAAAATTTTATAAACCAGTTCCTTTTAAAACTAAAAAAAACACGAAGAATAGATTCTTGGAAATCCATTCCTCAGAGGAGTTAAAAAGGGGATGACAGTTTGTTTGTTAGACATTTCGTCATTTTAGCCAATAGGGAAGCCCTCCGGGCATTCTACTTGTCTCTCAATAAAATATTTTAGATACACTGTTTTGTAACATTGTGCTGTAAAGAGTTACTTACTTGCTCGCAGAGAAGCTCGTGGCAAATTTATAATAGCCACACAGGTCAATCTTCAAGGTTAAGCAACGCTTGACGGGGTTGTTACGTGGATTGGTGACCACCCGTGCGAAAATGTTATGCCGTCAATCCCGGCAGTCTAGGTCCACCAGGATAGGCAGTTGCTCCAAATTCTATGACCAATAACCAGATTTAATAATTAAATACGATAACTAAACAAATTTGAGTAAATACTAAAAAGTCATAAGACTATTTTACACAGCTATGTAATAATGAGAAACCTACTAATTAGTAAGATTGTTAGATCACCGGAAACTTGGGTAGTTTTGTTATTAGATGACTATTTTCAATAATAATCTACAAAAAACTTTGTATTTGTGAGTATTGGGGTTGTTTAATGTTAAAATAATTAACTGAGCAGTATTTAAGTATTGTTTGCTAGCTTTATTCAACTATCCAAGTAATTAGTGTCTAAACAAAAACAATATGGAAGTACCGCCCACTTAGAACGCGCATCGCGCGGACTGTGTGAAAAAAATAATAATGATGAATAAATGTAATTGAATAGATGTTTGAAAACCTAATAAACATGTAACGTTAATTGTCATAAAGTGATTGTGTAATCTATAAAAACATTTAAAAAGAGTATCCTGGAGTTTCTGGCTAGATCTTCTCCAGCGATCGACGAAGGCTTTGTAATCTAGCAAGCCACACGATGTGGTTATAGCTTAGTGCCTGTAACTAAATCAAATAAACACTCTGAGTTTCAATCCAGTGTTGTGTTTTATTGAAGTTCACCCGCTCCAGTCAAGAATAAAGGAATTGCCTCTAGACATTGGGGTTAATGATGGCGGTCCTATGATTACTAGGTACTTCGACTTGACTGTATATGTTGGTTTTGTGCTGCCGGGATAAATAATAGGTATCTTATGGCATGTCAAAGTTAGTTTCCGAGGCACGGAAGAAACTCGGAACCATTTCAACATACCGAGTTTCCTCCGTGCTTCGGAAAGCAAGTTATGCCGTTGGTCCCGGCTGTCATTTAAAGATCTTTGACAGTCGTTAAGAGTAGTCAGAAGCTTGAGATCTGACACCAGTGTTGCCAAGGGGTACCGTGTTATCCAGTTATTGGGTTGTGGAAGTAAGATAGGCAGTCGCTCCATGTTAAACACTGGTAATCAGCTGAATCCGGTAAGACTGGAACTCGACCCCAACTAAAATTGGGAAAAGGCTAGGCAGATGAAGATGGCATGTCATAGTCAAAGTCAAATATATTTATTTCAACTAGGCCACTAAGTGGCACTTTTGAACGTCAACAATTAAAATTTACAAGTAATAAAAAATTGATTCTACTCTGTATTCGGAAAATTTGCTTGTTATAGAGAAGAACGCACATACTCACTCTTTAAAAAAATAAGTTTTTTTACAATATTTACTTATGTACATATATTAATAAATTCATATACGTGAGGACGATGCACCCATCACTACTATACTACATATAGGTATAAAGTATTACAAGCACTAACAGGTCTACCTTTATACAAAATTTCATCCAAGTCGGTTCGGAAGTTGAGTGGTGATAAATTAACGAACATAAATATATACATATATACATTAGGATACCAGGATGGTATTGATACATTAAGCGAACCTTCTAATAGCGTTTCATAAAAAAACCTTAATTACTGTCACCTCTCAGGTCCTCACTAATCTCTATTTCATAGATATCACACTTCACAGACAGCCGACCGGTATTCAATCATAATTAAATCGCAATCACCTTAGGTTCCCGGTGTGCCTCTGTCCTACGATCACATAAGGTGACACACTGAGCCCGACCCAGCTGTCCGCCCAATTTCAAGATTAAAATCAGTCCTACCAGGTACTATCAACGGTTTATAACCAATTTTTAGTCAACCTGAAATTTAACGGCTAAGTTCGAGCCAGTTTCAGGGATTAGTGGGTCTTTTTTTCTTTTGAAATAAAGGTGACCCATTTTCAGTAATTTTTCTTTTTTACCCGGCTGCTAGGAAATGGTTATGTTTTTCGCGCGTATCTTGTATGTATTTATGTAATATTCTTTCTTACCTCGTATCTTTCAAACCACTTGACGGATTTTTATAATTAAGACATAGTAAGATAGGTCTTGGCCGCCCAAGTGTTCTTAGATAAGTGCCGTTAAAATAAAAGGAACATGGCGGCTTTTGGGCACCATATTTCGGGATTGCAATTTTTTTTTTCGTGGCCCATCGCGTGGGTTATCAAAATTAAGGGTTTTTAGAGGTTTTTACAAAATTACATACCACTTATATGTTTAAAAGTCATTCGAAAAAAAAAAGTATAACTAAAAATTTGTAAATTAAAAGTTAATAACATCAAAAAACCCGACTGCAAAGATGTAAACAAGAAGAAAATCATGATGTGCAGTCGGAGGATATTTATAGTTTTGGTCAGCTAGCTCGCGAATATGTGTCCTACGACTGCACAGCATGATTTTCTTCTTATTTAAATCTTTTTGTTCGCTTCTTATTACTTGTACGTAGCAGTTTTACGTTAAATTTACGTTAAAAAAATGCGGGAGTTACTTACTTTACTGAGTCTTACTTAAAAAAACTGGGACTTTATCATAATCTCTGCAAGGCAGATGACATCATCTGTACGTCCTGAACAGGCTGGTGATAGTTTTCAGTTGGTATGTAATAAATTATGTGCAGTTCAGTAGGAGTCGAGTTCATCCCGCCATCTTCACCGTGGTCTTCCGCGATATCTTCTAGCAGAAAACAGAATCGTGTAGAAAAGGGAGAGGGAGACTTCAGCTCTGCAATATAGGCTAGATAGGTTTGATGTAAAATCTATGGTACAAAATCACATTTTAAATTTCGTCTAATATGGACTTAAAATGGAAGTAGATTAAGGCAAGACCCAAGTTCTACACTCTACACCACCGAGTCTTAAGAAAACCAGTAGACACATGCACTTTAGGTTGCCTGTCTGTCAACTCGACTGTCAATATGTTCGGTTGGCATCACTGGCGCGTACGTGATTTTTAAACACGGAGGGACTCGATGCGCAAACAACTGACGCTCATCAAACAGGGAGTTGCCATCATAACGGAATATATCATGCCTCATATTGTTTTCATTCAATGCTGAATAAATAAATATGTTTTTTAAAGAATTTTCAATTAAAACTGAAATTATTATTGTTGTAAAGTAGTTTGTAGGTTTGTAAGAGGTATCTTTTGGAATCGGACTGCCTCATTGGTCTATCGTTATCAAGTGCTACTGCTGCGCAGAAAGTCCCGGTTTCGATCCTCAGGTCAGGCAGTGTTTGGTATACCACCACCAGAAGGTGAAACACCTGTGATATTGGCGACTTTTTATCACACGGAAAATGCAAAGTCACGGAAAATAGCGAGATATCTTTGTTTGTATCGCTGGTGCTATCTTCTACCAATAACAAGTCACCAATGCATCGTGTTTAAAAAGCTTCGGGCTGTGGTGTTTTTCGGCTTATTAGTTAATTATACATTTTACCAGAAATTGGCATTCAGACAGACAAATCTTATTAATTCCTAAAAGCAGGATGATCTAGGAAAACTGGCCAAGTGCGTTCCACCCGACTTCGCACTTTTAGAGTTCCGTACCAAATCGCAAAATTAATTTGGTTGTAATAGGAAAATTGAGGGCATTTCAAAGAAAAATGTGAATTATCAATATACTGGTATTTGTTAAAATATACATAATAGTAAAAATTATAACCACATTTGAAGTTCATATGTGAGGAGAGTTATAAAATTCTTCGGAACAAAATTTTGTATTAAAACGCTGAATTCGGTGGCTTCTCATTCCTTTGTTATCCAATATCTTTAACTAAAAATACAGTATGTATCTACAAGCTCAAAAGTTTCAGGTCCTCCCTTAACCTGTATGGGAGCGCACCTTAAAAATATTTATAAATATTTTTTGACAATTTGCTTTGGCTTTGGGTCAACAAGATGCTTAAACTGTGAAAATTTGAAGAACGTAGCTCCAACCGTTTGGCTGTAAAACCCGTGTGACAGAAGGACGGAAACGTGAGTGACAACAATAGGGTTCCATTTGGACCCTTCGGGTACGGAACCCTAAAAACCAGCATTTCGTTTTTAGAATAGACTGTGACAAATTCAATTGTTTTGCCGATATTCATTGCGGAACTCTGAAATTAACAGCAAACGATGGACCAAAGCGAAGGTTAATCGGATTAATTTAATAAGTAGGTTATTTACAGCAGCCAGTTTCTAAATTAAAGATTTTAAATTGCTGACGAACTTTATCGTAAACCTTTTTGTACCTAATGGGATCAATTAAAATGGCGCCAGGCGGCCATGTTTTCGCGTCAATTTCGACAAACTTTATAAAGGCGAACAAACTTCAGGTATTGACCTCCAAAGCCAGACAGTACCAGAAGACCAAAACGATGGTGGAAAGTGGGTATTACCTACTTACAAAATTTTCTGTTATATTCCATTAGTATATATGTAGTGGTTTGGCGGGTAACCCGGTAGTTGTTGTAAATAGTTAACACCAAATCATTGATAAGTGCCAGAGTTTAGATATTTGTGTAAAAAGTTTTAGGTTTATGTTTAGTAACCTGAGCCTGAACCTGTTTATTATCGACCTGCAAATTGGAGGTTTAGTTACGACTGTTTAAGGTAATATTGATTTAATATTCGCACATTTGCTGTATTATTGCCTCGTACTCGTATAATAATAATATCAACAAAAAAAAAATACATTACTTTTCTGATTTTATTTATTTTGTACATCAAGGTATTTTAACCCCAAGATTGACTGGTAGCGAATGCATTGTGGCTTTAACTTCGCCTATGAAATTTAATAATAAATATGCTAAAGTTAGTTCATCTGTCAGACTTTCAAATATTCTTTGTTTACTTCTACTTACTAATTTTATATTGGTACCTACGTTCCAATTTTATGCGGTGCATTTGTTTTGGCTCTCTCGGCTTAAAGCAGATAATTGTTGTGTTGTCAAATTATTTATTACTTTTTAATATTTGATTAATTTTACATTTTTAATTATGTGTTTTAATGTTGTCTGATTAATTTTAATTTTGTGTTATTATGATGTCTGATTAATTGTATTTCTAAATGGTATTACTTGTAAATTTTAATATGGGTGACATGCCCGAGAATAAACCGTGTTTTTTTTTAAGTATAATTAAAGACATTCTTAAATATACCACGGCAAGGCCAGAGTTCAATAAAACGTTAATTTATTTATTTGAAACCTTAATATAAATAGAAACGTAATTATAACAATTTCATTATAAAGCATGTACCAATATTAATTAAACTATTTATTACTACATATTAAACAGATAAAATTAGTTAAATTAACTAATAAATAATTTATGAATACTATTGACACAACGTGCGTGGTTTTAATTATGTCGGCTTGATTAAGCATAACAGGCCGCAGCACCAAAATATGACAATTACGTTTATAGAATATATTTATTTACTTGCTAACGCACGCGGAGCCGCCCGCGTTGTTTTAGTACTTCGCCCAATATCATAAAAATATTGCCTATATAACGTTTATGTAAAGTTTCATCAAAATCCTTTCAATCGTTTTTGCGTGAAAGATTAACAAACATCCATCCATCCATCTATCCTCTCAAACTTTCACGTTTATAATAGTAGTAGGATTAAATCAAACATATTTCATCAACTGAAATAAGATGTTTGTACTTCATCATAGTCATTCTCTTGCTCATATTCAAATTAATGTTGTATTGTTCTTCCATAGGTACTTCGAGATTCGTTATCTTAGTAGCCACCTCCTTTTTAGACTTATAACTATTAATTTATAAAAATCTCTTACCTGTTTTGCAACGGATTATACTGACTTACCCGACTTAATGCCTAGATGGGACAGAGGGCATCCACAGTAGTCCTCCATCACGATCAGTCCACGTGCACCACGCTACACCTTGCTTCACGTCATACCGATGCTCGCTTCAGGCAATACGGTGCGACGTCAGGTTTGACGCGGACGGCCACGATTTCTTTTGCCTTAGGGATTCCAATACAGCGCTTGCTTGGGTATATGAACAGAATCCCTTCGCAGAGTGTCGCCAATCCAACTTCACTTGCGATGCTTGATATGGCGGCCGATCGGGCTCTCGTGGTGATGGTCTCGGACCAGAAGATTCCGAGTATGCAACGAAAACAGTGGTTGACGAAGACTTGGATCTGTCGTGAGATATATTTTTGGCCTTCCACGTTTTGCACCCGTAAAGCAGCACGGGTTTGAATGTGACCTGGATAATAAGCAGATTCTAAATTCAAATTCCCTTTAGGAAAAAAATCAAATTAGGAATCTGAGCCCATCTTTCAAACAGTTCATCCATCTCGAATCTTCATGAAGGTTGCATATCTGGGCTTTACTAAATTATTACTGGCCACTGCAAAAATAGGGCTTTTTATTTTAAAGCAGTCTTTTGTTTCCATAGGCACATTTTGGTTCTGCAAGCAAGAAAAGCATTGGAAATGGACGCGTTATTTTTACATTTTATTTTACATACGTTCATTCTACATAAAAGTGTTAGTATATTTATTATTTGCGTGTGAATATTAAAAGCAGCAGCTACAGGTAATATGTATACTGGTTATCTATTCAACAGATCCTCTTAATCAGGTTTTTACGACATTAAGACCCAATTAATTGCATCCCTAAGTAAAAGCAAGCGGGACACGTAGCCAAATAGTCGGCGTCTTAAGGAAAATACATAAAAAGGTGGAACTGACCCAACTCACGTGCTCACCCAATTAATGAGAACCGTTCTTTTGTTGCAGATCAAGCTCCTAAAAGGAAAATTAAGTTTTTCGGCTTCTTAGCGGGCGGTGAGTACCTTTTATTGTCACTTTAGATAAGTACTTTGCGATGCATATATTTGGAAATATTATTGAGAAAAATTCAATTTTGATTAATGAATTCTCGTTGGAGAATCGCGAACGCTACTGTTGTACTTGAGGTCCTGGGTTCAATTACAGAGTCTAGGATAGGATAGGATAGATGGACCCCTTTTCCGCACTTAGACTCGCATTTGGTCCGTTGTACGTGCAGGCCTCCTCTCTGTGAGAGGGAATGGGCCGTAATCCACGAAGCGCGCCCAGAGCATGTTGGTAGATATCACATATCTTCGAATTTTTGGTTCTTAGACTTGCCGGTTTCCTCACAATGTTTTTCTTCACCGTTTTTAGAGCAGTGGTGATGTAATAATTTACACAAAACGCCTACCTGGGTTCGAACCCACGATCTCTAGTGTCTAGCAAAGCGTTATAAGGTTTTTATCAGTAGCATCTCGGCGTCTAGATTGCGGCATAATAAATAACTGGTGAAATGCAGGTGTAATAAAAGTGAACCTCTGCCCAACTCTTTGGAGTACTACTACATATAACACAGTAAAATTGATGACTATAAACCTTTGACAGGCGACAATGTTTCTGTCAGCAAAACTTATGCATATTTTGTTTTACTAAACAAGAATCCCTATTTAAACACACAGTAATGGATACTCCATTACTGTGTATTTGTTTTAACTAAAGGTCTGTAGATTCTAGTATGATATTAATAATATCAAAACATTGGAGTAAATGTATTAGATAGACAATAATATTTCGTAGCACACATTTTGGAAACATCATGTTATTTTGTATCATTAGTAAATAATCATAATGAATATGATTATATTCACAACAGTACCTAATTACTTTACTAATAAATAACTTATTATAACTATACACACTGATGAATTTTGCACAAACGCATGTAAAAAGGGAGAGAAGTACTCATTATAAATAGGCATTACAATATTTGTCCACATCACGGCCAATGGGCAAAGTGTCCAAAACACTGGCAGCATTGCCACGTTGAATGGCAGTGCTGATTCTTTGGCAGGAGAAAAGCCTTCTTGTCCCGGCGATGTTGTCATTTCAGGTTAGGAATGACTTCGCCCGCATGAAGAGTTTTAACGAGTATTATGCCACTAGAATTTACTACTGGGATGATTGGTCATTTTTTAACTTCTTTTAAAATTTTGATTGCGTCACTAGCTAAGTGACCAGACGGCTCGACGGAACGTGTTTCTGACGGCTCGACGCGATTCGATTTATACCTATAAGTGATTTTTACTTAGAGAAATTGCTAGTACGTTCACATGAACACAATGCGATACAACCGACAAAACGCGCGCGTGCGATACAGAGGGTGACAATTACTGTGTTGTCCTCTAGTTAACTTGTGCGGACGCCCGGAGCCGTTACTTAGGACTGGTCAATCATAGTCGCGAGTAGGTGTGTGATCAGTTTTTACGGGGCGTCTCGGAGTGTCGCATTGTATGACTACTTTTGTTACCTTGGATTCTACCTGTTAAATAATTGTATGTGTAAATGAATAAATAAATAAATTTGACCGATTTGCACCAATGATGTTATATACATACTGTTGTAGTTACTTTTTACCGACATCTGCGTGGAAATACAAACACAAGCTGACTAGCTTGAGTGAACTCAGTCCGTCGTGCGTCTTGCCGCGGCACGAACGTACGTTTATATTTTTGACAATGGGGTCCCATTTATATATCTGTGATCTTTTAACTAGTTTTAACCTACTCAGTGATAGAAATAAAGTGCCAAGTTCACTCCTGGTCCTATGTAGGTAGCTATAGTAAAATATCGCCATGTTTTTATTTTTTATTATGAGTATGACGTCTCTATTGGTAATATCTCATTGAATTAGGCAAATAAGTGTGCGATATTGCCTATTGACGCAAATCAAATGCGTTGCGCCATCAGGAAGGTCCCTTACAGCGTCACCCTAGTCACTACGATAAAGAGAAAAAAAAAAAAACCAACCAGATGTATCCTCCGACTGCACAGCATATTTTTTTCTTGTTTACGTCTTTTTATTTCGCTTTTTAAGCAGTCGGGTTTTTTGATTATTTGTTTTTTATTTTTTATTTTACACTTTTTATTTACACATATTATACGAATTAGGTACATTTAAACATAAAAATATATATTTTTGCAATTGCCTCTTAAAACCCTTTATTTTGATACCCCACACGATGGGATTGGAAGAAAAATATTGGGACCCCACAATATGGAACCCAAAAGCCGCCATTTTTCTATTGCCCAATTTGAATGTAGCCAGTGATACTCGGAAGATTAAGACGAATCGATTGACGTACGAATCATCAAAATCGGCCAATGGGTTTGGTCTCTGGAACGCCACATAGGAACAAACATACATACATACATAGACTGATAAACACATTACCCTCCTTCGGCAGTCGGCTAAAAGGAGACATTGGCCGTACAGTCGCTGTATCTCATCCTATAGAGTGATCAATTAGGAGAGGGTATTATTACTTATTCCATTCCTTATGTCTACGAAGCACATTCATGTCAACACACACCCTACACTTTAGCCACCGTTTTGCGAGCATCATCACGGCTCTATCAAAGCATTTCGCTTCGATGCAGAACGTCACCGGCACATTAGATGCGGGCCCGTTGTTCGAAGCCAATCGTATGGGAGGCCTTTGTTATGCAGCTTGGAACTCTATGGCTCGGGACTGTAGGCTTGTTCTTACTCGGACACTAAATGGAACGCTCCGAACTAGTACAATCGTTCAAGTGAACTAGTTCGGTCTTCTAGTTCTATTAGTTCATTTTAGTTCACCGTTCATTAAGATATTCTTAAGCGACATGTCGGTCATCGAGATCGTACGTAGACCGAGCAAACTGTACTAGTACATTGTTTATCAGTCATCACGCTCGCGCGCACGCTTCTCAAATCTCTCAACTCGTTCACTCGCTCCGGCTCAGACAATCGTAGTTCGTACCGTACTAAATCGTTCTGATTCAGCACTTGAGCGATCCGATGTCGCTTGGATCACTGTACTAGATGAACGATTTAAACGACCGAAACAGAATAGTTCGTTCTCGTTCACCTAAAGGAATTGCTTCCTAATAGTTCATAGTACATGTACTACACAAGCCTACGGGACTGAGATAAAATTACTGTCCAGTTTTAAGTTGTTCTTACTACTGGGTGGCCCTAATTCACATTCACAAATGAAGAATAGAAGGTTTTTTTTACGTCAAATGTATAAAATATAATGGCATCCAAAATACCTCGTCGTTAGCACTGCATTACATACTCATGCCTGATTTTATTACGACTCAATACATGTCTAAATATTCTGCACTGTTGAATTTTCGAACCTCAGCGATAAACCGAACCTTAAAAATTAAACGCAGCGAATTTGTAAGAAAATCGTAGTAGTATTAGTGACAAAGGGAATTCATTTGTTTTTGTTTTTTTGTAACGTTGCCCCACTCTAGGAATTTCACCTGCATCGTGGGTGGATTTACAAACATTTAAACTAACATACACAAACAGCGCACACATACATAAGAGCAGTGGTGGCCCAGTGGTGACGAGACTTATAAGTAGAGTTCGAACCCAGGCAGGCGCTTTACTTTGTATAAAATATTTCATCACCACTGCTATTTAAAGGCCTCCCCCAAATCCATGCAGGAATTATTTTCTCGAGCGACCGCGGACTAGCCCTAATGATACGCGTCCGTTTATTTGTCTTACTTAATGCACCTAATAGCACCTTGCAATGTAATTCCGAACTAGTTTCTCCTCTTCTATACCTATAATTACTCTTTTACTTCCACCGTTGTAAATAAATTTTGCTCCGCTTGACAATTTTGAAAGTTTCAAGCCGAACTCCGTCCTAGAAATTAGTATTTTTTTTCTAATTAGCGCCGTCTATCGGTTTGCGACTACAAACATTCCTCGGACTGTTCCTTTTTCAGTTCTGAAAGAGACTCGTTAAAAAACTTGTTGACAGTGTTTTTCAACTTATGTTGTAGCTTGTTAAAAGCGTTCCCGTTTACACGCTATTTTTATTCTACTACTGCGAGGGTTACGGGGTAAGTAAATACTATTTGTAAGGTTGGTCATCTGAACTTTCGTAAAGTTACGTAATGTACGTAAGTACTCATCAGATTTGAGCAAGTGAGGTATAGTAAGATTTAAATGAGTGCTCCGCGTGACAATGGCCATATCACCTGTCGTTAAGTCTGATATGGCTGCTAACAAGTAATGCAAAAAAGACAGAAAAAAACACTTAAATAAAAATGACCTTAAAAAACACACAAAATTATTAGTTTTCGCGTAGTCAGGTTTTACTTTGTGAGGTATACTCATTATTATATTCAAACGCAAAAAAGGTCCAGCAAAAATGCATCGCCCTTTAAAATACCCTCCGAATCTGACCTCCAAAATCGTCCTCATTACACAAGGGTCAGATTACCATCGTCCACTACAACCCACTAATCCAATTCTATTAAATCAGCCTCCTTAATTACTTGGCACAGTATCCATTGACCATTCCCCTTATAGACGAGACGACGAGGTATATAATAGACGAGGTTACGAGACTGCGGGGCTCAACCCTTCCGACAACATAAATGAAAGAGTTTCTTTGTTGGCCTTTCATGATACAAACAAGAATTGAAAATGAAGCTTGCTGACCACTTCAAAGGTTCCGGAGAATAATTACGCTCAGCAACTGTCGACGGTATGATTAGAGGTGAAGGTAGAAGGATCGTTTGTCCAATACCAATCTTACTACCAGAGTTGTTAGACGGTTAATAACAATTTGCCCTTTTTACTACCAATGATAGAAAAAAAGAAAGAAAAGTGTTTATTCGCCACAAAAACGACATACTATTACTATATTATTGTTCATATTATTTTATATTAGTTTAACAATGTCGGTACTATGGGGTCCCGAATCTTTATAAGGCGTGCCAGGGGTCGAAGATCAAAGGGTCATGGCCATCCGGCTGATCCGGGGATACCGCACGGTCTCCGGTGAGGCGGCGAGCCTCCTTGCTGGATTGCCGCCATGGGATCTGGAAGCAAAAGTCCTCGCGCAAATATGGGAGTGGCGCGAGGAGGCGAAATGCCGGGGTGAAACTCCGTTGCCGCGACAAATCGCGCCCCTAGCCACCGCAGGAGACGCCCCGGGCGTCGGGAGTCGCAAGCCGATGCCCGGCCACCGTAAGCGCGGGCTTGCGGACGGCAAGTTATGGGTAGCTTACCGTCCGATAAGGAAAAAGCCCGAGTTTACGGCGCGTAGTGTTCCACGCGCGCCTAAAAGAGATGTTAGCAAAGTGACGGGGCCTGATAGGGCCAATGCCTGTCTGGGTCGCGGATAAATTTGAAAGAGAGTTACCGCGGCCCTGGTGCAAGCAACTGAAGGAACACGGGTGGATTTTAGTCAGTAAAAGTCTGACACGCCCTCCCGCTTCACCCAGAGCGGGAGAAGTCATTGAATGATTTCCCAACCAAAAAAAAAAAATGTTCGAAGATAGCTCGCAGGGGCCTTGTTAGATATGTATCATGATATGTGTCACCAACCGATGATTATCCCTGTATGCACTACGTAAGTGCACCCACGGACAATTACCGGTTGGTGCAGGACTACTGTTAAATATGGAGACAAAGATATTGGGCTATAGGTTTGGAAGGTGTAGTGGATCAGTTATTTTGTTTTTTTTGCGGTAATCAATGTGCGGACATTCCTATCCAGGGCGTCAAGTTCTGTCTGAGAGAGAACATCAAGACCGGCATGACCCAGCCGTTGAAGGCGCGCACCTTGTTCCCGCCTGATAAAATACTATTTAGTACTTTTTTCAGGCGACCAAAGAAGCGACGACTGTTTCACGTCAGTAGCATTGATGCCTAGTGTTTTCGATATACCCAAATACTTGTAAGTTTCGGTTGAGGAAAGGGATCTAAGGTGTATGGAATCCGAGAGTTGTATTCCCTCAGATTCCATAATCTCGCCTCGCTTTACATGTATGACTGCACATTTGTCCACACCTACTTCTGTCCTGATGGCGTCACTGAAGTTTTCTGTTACCTTCAGAAGCTTCATCAGTTGCAAGATGTTGGGGGCAAAGAGCTTCAGGTCATCCATGTAAAGTAGGTGTGATATGATCTGACCCTCTTCTCAGCCGATAGCCCAGGCCCAAACCCTCCAGCAGTGTACTCAGAGGGTTCAGGGCTAAGCAAAACCACAGAGTACTCACCCTGTCTGTCGCCCTGAAATATTAGAATAGAATAGAATACTCTTTATTATGTACACCATAGAAAATATTTAAAAAAAAATACTGCGATCGATCCTTATAGGTTCGCTGTTTTCCTGAATCTGTCGACATCCTGGATAGAGAAGGATCGTCCTTCACTGCCCCAAACATGACGTCAGGAAGATGCGCAGTCTCATCAATTTTATGCAACCCCAGCACGCTCATGAGTTCTGTATGTGGCATCGAATCATAGGCCTTCTTGCAATATGTCGCCAGATTCTTTATAATTATTTCTTTTATTCATATTCTTTCTTATTGTCTACATTTTTAAATATTTTTATAAAACATACAAAAAAAAAAACATTTAAAAATATAAAAAATAGAGACCCACCGGTATCGGGAACAGGGTCCAAGCTACCGGCGGTCAGGGCTCCAGAGAGAGGAACCTCCTAACAATACGAGCCGTGTCCAGCAATACTGCTTTCTGGATCAGTCCCTTGACCCAGCCGCCTAACGAGAGCCTCCTAAGGTGTTGGTCGAGGCTCGTGGCTATTAAGCCATTGGCTGACCCGACTATCGGTACAATGATCGCTGTGTCCACATCCCACATGTCGACAACCTCGCGAGCCAAGTCAAGATACTTGATTTGCTTATCTTTCTCGGCTTTCACGAGGTTCCCGTCATGCGGGACGGTAATGTCAACAATCATTGCACGCCTCTCGATTCGGTCCACCACCACTATATCAGGCTTATTAGCAATAATGGTTCTGTCAGTGATGATGGACCGATCCCAGTACAATGTGATATTGCCATTCTCGAGAACTGGGTCGGGCACATACCTGTAGTACGGCACCTCCGATGCCACAAGAGTGTATTTCAGAGCAAGTTGCTGATGGATAATCCTGGCTACAAGGTTGTGCCTATGCAAGTACTCTTCGTTAGCTAGACGAGAACAACCAGAGATAATGTGTCGATTCACCCGAATGGTGACATGCCCGACAGATGTCAACCGTGCCATCCTTCACAATAAATCTCCGGTAGTTATTCGTCATGATAACTTCGTCCATAATTGCACAGACAAAACCTTCGGTTTCCCCAAAGAGGTCACCGAAACGCAGCCAGGCTACGGACGCTGACTGATCTACATCGGACCCATGTAGGGCCCGGAAAAAGCGTCCGTGAAGCTCCTTACTCTGCCATACCTCCCTGCGGTCGTTAGTGTCAAGCACTACAGGCTTGCGCCAGTTCTCATTCGACAAGGAGAGCGGGGTGAGTCCCTTGTCCACTGCTACTACATCTCGATGCATTCCCACGTCGGCGTGTAGAAAATATTAATAATAATTATTAATAATTATTTATTATTATCATTGGTAGTAACAAGGGAAAATTGTAATTACCCTTCTAACAACTAACTACTGCAGCAGTAAGAAAGGGAATCAAATTACCAGTATTACTACTGGTAGTAAGATTGGTAGTAACACGGGCGACAAAGGAGAAGGATTCATTTGATTCAAAATGGCGGTCGATAAATTGTGGATTCTATTCGGTTTATTGCCTGGTCACAGCGTAGCGTATTTTTAATAGTCTGAGGTGTCCATCATGTCATGTCATCACTGTAGAGTAAAGTCGTTTTTTTATGTTTTACATAAGATAATCGGTTTTATATTATAATATCTGCCGCATTTTTTAAACAATCTCTCGGGTGTGAGGGATGTTAGTTTATTATAAAATCCTTTACACACGCGGCCACAAAACTTTATCATCAAAGCGTGCTCATAAAATTATTCTAGGTCAGCTGACTAAACGCTGCCCACTCGGCCGACACAACTACCCAACTTAGTCGGCTCCACCCACCATTTGCCGCACACTTTACCCTAAAATAAGCGCCAGCAAATCCCTTTTCAAAATGCGATGTGAACAGTTTCCAAACGCCATTAATTCATAGCCCTAGTATCGGTGGTCGTTACATAAGTAATATATCGACGGCAAACAATGATCGCATACATAACCCAGCCATTACTGTTTCGGGATAGTTTCTATTCGGACGATAACACTATGTCTTTGAGAATTTCGAGGTCAGCACGGAAGGTTATACGGGACAGTTTGTAGAAGTATTGTGTTAGCACTTTCAGTGGTGTGGCGGTTTTCTTCTTTTATCTTTTTGGGTTTCTAACAGAAACGTACTAGCTTAATCTATAACTGTCGATAGTTTTGAAGAAAATATCGTTTACCAATCTATTACCAATACCATAACACACTTTCTACGAATGTCAACACAAATTACACGAAGCACAAGATGAACATCTTATTTGGGTGAAGAACATTATGGTCAACACTTCAAAACTATACGATAGTTCTTATAGTATCGTCTCTAAAAATTTGCGTGCTCTAATCAGTAGCAAAAGTGTTGTCTACTTTCAAGCTGTCAAAAAAGCACAGGGCAATTAATTGCATATAGTATCCAACCAAATAGTGGAAACTTGCCGCAACAAGTCATCCCAGGACAATATTTGAATTTTTCGATGGAAATTTGTGGCAATCTGTCTAGCAAACTGAATTTGCTTGCCGAGCGTATGGATTAGCGCATTAAGCACCGGAACCGTTCGGTGTTGCCATCCTACTGATTTGATGTTTGTTGCGTTAAAGTGCACTCGTGTTTGAGCCATGTTGAATATTGTTCCCAGCTTCTATTGCTATTGTTCTAAGTTTGTAGCCATGTAGATGTACGTAGTTTTCATAATAGTGTAGGTATCGGTTCTTGATTTGACATAACATAAATTCACGCTAGAAATGCCATGAAGATAGACACAAACTACGGAACGCAAACTGCTGCGATGCTTAAGAACTCTTTTTGTTTTGTTTACGTTTATAAACGCACGTCAGCACTTCTTTGTAAGCTGCCTTCTTAGTAAAACTTTACACTACAATAAATATAATTTTTTGCTAGGGTATTGATTATAATCAAACCTAATATTATATTATAAAGAAGATAAAAAATAAATAAAATAAGCCTTTATTGCTGTTTTATCATAATTTACAATACAATATTACACACAACAACAGCTTGTCCTTCGAAAAATGCTTCCTCCAAAGACTTCCACACCTATCTCTGTCTCTCGCAATTCTGATCCATTTTTGATCGGCAACTCTTTTGAGGTCATATACCCTCCAAAGATAAAGAAGATAATATTATTTAAATGTTTGTAGAAGGTATGTATGATATAGGAAGAAAGGCAGTTTCGATCGGCTAAAATAACAATACAAGTACTAGCCTATTACTGTCCCACTGAAGGGCAAAGGCCTCTTCTCATACAGAGAAGGCACGAGCATTGATCACCACGTGCGCTCAATGCGGGTTGGCGATTTCAGACTTACATTAACTATAAGTCCTGGTTTCCTAACGATGTTTTCCTTCACCGTTGTCTATGATGTCCAAGATAAACTAAGAAAGTACATATGTATTTAAAAAAGTCACATTGTCACTTGCCCCGATTTCAACCCACGAGCTCAAGTACGAGAGGCGAGGTTTAGCAACTGTGCCATCACGACATGTTTTTTTCGATCGGATTTTCGAAAAAATTTTCACTAGTAGGTACAATGGTTCCCGAGGCCAAGGGAGCGAAGTCGTGGGATAATGCAAGGTTTAATAGTATCGGTTCTCATTTTTAGTAAGCCTCAACGAAAGTAGAACTAAATGCTTCATTTACGATTTCAGAAGTAACTCTGGATGATAGATACCTAGTATTGACAATATTAGTTCAATTTGGTGAAATATGTGTGCGACAGAGTTACTTATGCATTTATAATATTAGTATATGAATAGTACAATATTGATGGATGCCTAAACCCTGAACCAAGGATTGTGGCCAAAAAAACTGTGCTAAAGTTTAGTATTAAGTAATTTATTAGCAGTAGTGCGTGTGGTTGCAACTTGCAAGTTACGATTGAGACCGTCCCGTCGCGTTTTGTGGTTGTCGGAAACAACTCCGGGGATCGTTTTCACGCACAAACTACGTCTCTCCGTTTGTTGATCGCGTACACAGAGCATGAAATTGACTAGAGAAATCATTACTTATAATAAGTAAATGAAAATCATGTTTCTCTTAAACCTCCGCTGTTATTATTTTATTTGTTTTCGAGATCTAAGACAGTAGAATCGTCGGGATCTGTCGGGCTTAATTGGCTCGGCCATCTTCTGGTGATCACCACTGTTTTTGATTCTGGTTCATGATTGATTCTGGAAACCCAAAGGTTGTCACTGCGTCTTTCAAGAGACGTCAGACCATAATTATTTGGGCTTGGCCCTTATAAGAAAATTAGTGTTTGAGCGTGTGCTGACAACAAGTTACAGCTGTCCAAGCCATCAGAATTGTCAGAGGCGGTCATTGACATCCTCGATTTCTATGATAAGTTTTGACAATACCATCTCTAGCAGAGGCCACCGAGACGTCTCAATGTTCTGTGGTCGCTCGTTTTGTTCACTCGAGTTGTAGGCCGATTTGTTAGCGTTGAAGCGAGCTCACGCAGGACTCCTAAGTTGTGCAACTGAATTATATTGTTGGTCGTAGCGTTGTTATATTCTATGTGCGCCTGACTTTATATTCTCCAGCAGTTTATAGTTAGACCACCTTGTGTCTTTCTGTAGGATAATTTTGTACCAAAGCAGATACCTTACTCCTACATTAAGTACTTCAAAGAAACTTTGACACCTGAGTTTGTGCCGGCGTTTTACCTCTCCAAGTAGTTTTCTAAGAAACAACGATAGCATCTGATTAAAAAATAAATAAATAGCTTGTTAAAGTATTATTTTTTAACAATTTCCAAAACAGAACATGCAATTATCATTATGGAGAAAACTTGGGTGACAATTAATTCAAAATATAACCTTTTTATATTCAAAACAGAAGTCGTTGCAACCCGCCCGAGCGGATATGACGACTAAACAGAATGACGTAATTTCCTGCCATCCAATTAGCCGAAATGGATCTTTGTTTTTACCTCTTACGTTCAGAAGCTTGAAGTTAATTATCCCAAAATTTAAATTCAACTTGTATTCGTAAGCGCTTACTATGTAAATGCCGCGATAAAGGAATAGAGGATCAGCTGCCTGATTCTATTTTGTGGGTAGTCATTACAATTTGTAATTTCTTTACTTAGGATCAGTTTTCAGTTGGTGGTTACAGATAGTACCCCTTAGGATAATATGAATATGAACTGGCTTTCAATAAGCCTAGTTTGTAAACCAAAAATTAGATTATATGTTAATTTTTAAAACATAATTTCATCTTGCCACAGATTACGCTATAGATCAAGACAAGACCATGAGATTGAATTATTATTCTTGCATAAAATATAAAAAAATAAAGAAAGTTTGACCTATTTTGAACACAATAAGTAAATAGAGAAATGAATGCAAATCTCAATCGGATGTTAAATTTGCAAGCAATGAACGAACAATTACTTAGGAATGACCGATTGAGTTCTTTATCCAATTATAAGTTCTTTTTCATTTAATCTGTGTTCCTATTTGCTGTTTCACCATACGGGGTAGCTCCGTCTCTGTCATATTATCAGACCTTTAGCAAGAACAACGCGTCACACGCCCCATACGTCACTAGTCTCCGATTTTGTTGAAACTTTGTGAGAATTTTGTTCTCAAATTGTTTTATTTAGTACCTTCAATGAAAAAAAGTGTACCTCTCGGGTTTCGCAAAAAAATGGAAAACAAAAAATGACGTACGTTTATCTGTTCCATCTATCCCAACTGGGTATATAAATAAACTACATGTAAAAATATTAAATCCAAATCTATGCGATGTAGATATTATGCAATCGAGCGGGAACCAGTTATAAACAACCTCTGGAAAAAGATAGTTCTGTACGCACCTATTTGAAAGAAAGATTATAACTGGTTCCCTCTCGATTGCATAATATCTACATCGCATAGATTTGGATTTAATATTTTTACATGAATATTTTTACTTTTTTTCATTGAAGGTACTAAATAGAACAATTTGAGAACATCATCCTCACAAAGTTTCAACAAAATCTGAGACTAGTGACGTACGGGGCGTGTGACGCAGAACAACGACACGTGGTATTCAAAAGTCTTCCATATTGAAATTCTCGCGTGGAGGCCAAAGTTTAGGTTCTATAGAATTGTCCCATTGTGATGGTAGCAGATGTGAGAGACATTCATTTAAAGTCTAAATGTAGGCTCACGATCAGCGATAAAGATTGTTGAAAACTCAAAATAGGATTTGCCAAGGTAACATTCCGGGAGCGAATGTCAGTAAAAGGCCTTCCTTTTTTAATTTGCCCCGCACTTGGAATTACTCATGTATCGCGGGTGCATTTTCAAACGTTCACAAACAGCCAGGACCGGAACTACATACAGATATATGAACAATATACAACAAGCTAAGCAGCAGCCAATCGCTCAGCCACTGCGCCAACCGTGCTGCTATTCTAAATCTTTTGACAATCATTACCGGTGATAGAATTGCATTTACACTAACTGAGCACAGACTTACTTGAGCGAGCATGATGTTCATTTAATTTCTCTGAAACTCAGTAGAATGTAAGTAATCATTTCGGTTAATTAAGAGAATTATTTACCTTGCTCTCAGCAACATTTGACGTTAGAAAATTGATTAAAGCCCAAAAACAAATAAATAGAATTACCCCGGAGAGCTGTATAATGAAGTAGTAACGACACGAAGTCGCAGCTCGACACAGGCAGCTCACTGATCGCTGCTCGCGCCGAGCGTGGCTCAAAAGCTCTATTAACACCGTCACAATAAATAGTTAACGATGGGCCGGCCGGCTGTCACACCGAAAAGGAACCTAAAAGATAAGCCTTTTTTGTGGTGGGTAATCATCCAATGACTTCTCCCGCTCTGGGTGAAGCGAGAGGGCGTGTCAGACTTTTACTGACTAAAACCACAAAGTACGTAAGCTACTACGAATAAAGTGTCATTTTGCACATACACTTTGTCATTGCGGTTTTACAGGGAATATTGGGCAATATTGGACCGAGCTCAGCCGCGGCTGTCATGAGTGCGTTTGTCACGTCATTCATACTGTAACGAGGTTGGTTGCATTGGATGGGTTACCTTTTTTGTTTGTTACAGACCGAATTTACTTTTTTGTTTTTAATTCTTTCTTTCAATAATTTTTAAGTTATACTCGTAAAGGTCATTAAATCTTTCAAGATGACAAATTAGAAATTCATTATCTAGGATTATAATAAATTATTTTAAGTCCATAGTCGAAATTGGGAACATGTCATAATAATAAGGTTCAAGCCATACAGCTTACAAATATGTTTCCTCCGACTGCACAGCATTATTTTCACTGTCTACCCTCTAAGGCATGTAAGCATGATGTGATGTATGTTTAGACGAGTCGATGTATTTATGTTTATAACTTATACAACCTTCTCTTTTTTTTAATTCGGAATCAATATAGTAGCAACCCTAGTGAATCTGTCAAGTTTAGCTGTCAATTTTCTAAACAGCGGGAGTGGCCCTTCTATATACTTACTATTTTGTGCTAAAACCCACCCGTGTTCCTTCAGATGCATTGCCAGGGCCGCGGTAACTCTCTTTTAAATTTATCCGCGAGATAAGCCTATAACAGAATGAAGTCAAAAAAATATCAGTACAAATGCATTTTGAGTTGGAACTATTTTTTTTTTTATGATTCTATCTTCTGCCCGCGGCTTCGCCCGCATAAAACTGTTTTATCATCCCAAGGAAACAATACCAAGTTTATCGGGATAAAACGTAAGCTATGTGCTATTCCAGACTATAGTCTATATCTGTGTCTAATTTCATCCACATAACAAACATGCATCCATCCGTCAATCTAACCTTCACATTTATACAATTATTAAGTAGAATTTTATAATATTATCATTCTTTTCCATAATATATGCACCGACATAACGGAAAATGCCAACAGAAACGAAGATCCAAAATCACTAAACCAATAAGATACCAAACATATTCCTCAACTTAAATATGAAAATCGTACATACTAAGAGAAATATGTTGTAACAAATTTGTCTGCGGACCGTGCGTCGAATGAAAGTACGCGAGAAGTAATCCGAGTGTCGAGTGAGCTGCGAGCGACTGTTTGTGCATATTGAACGGGACGAGAGACGAGCGAACATACACGACCGAACCATATTCGATTTGCATCAAGTTTTTCACTCTGTGTTTGTGGAGTGTTTAACATACGTTTGAATCAA
This sequence comes from Orthosia gothica, assembly GCA_949775005.1. Classification (NCBI taxonomy): domain Eukaryota; kingdom Metazoa; phylum Arthropoda; class Insecta; order Lepidoptera; family Noctuidae; genus Orthosia; species Orthosia gothica. The sequence continues at coordinate 1,381,391 of OX459039.1, read as the reverse complement.
TATTTGGGATCTAACTTTTGCTGCAGCTGAAGACGGATTATTGCATTCATTTTAAAACTAAAAATGGTGTTTATACTGTAAGGCCGCGGACACGAATTCAAAGGGCGCGTGGCGGCGGCGTCGGCGGCGATATGAAGAAAGATAAAAAGGCTTTTTATTTTAAAAAACATTATTATTTACTTGATTATCATAATCTGAATATAAAACTCTAAGAAATAACTTAAAAAAAACACCAATAATAAATTCTGACTCTAACTGATTTTAAAATCAAATGAATCATTATTAAACGTGAGGCATAAATTAATTGGTAAAGTCTGAGCAGTGGAGGCACTTTATCCAGTTTAGTTAGAAGTTGAGGTTATCTCCGCATACTTACGGACTCCAACATTTTCTGCCAAAGTGAACAGAAAGTTGTTCGGAGAGTTTTCGAAGTTGCTGCGACGATTGGTAATATTTTATGTGATATGTTACATGTGATTTTCAAGCTTGTTTGCAGAAACTTTATGTAAAATGATGTATGTTGAAAAATATCGTATACAGGTATTCATATACGCAAAATAGTCCACTGATTTTCTGAAATGTTTTAGTTTTTTTTCCAGTTAGATTCCCATTTCGTATATTGAATGCTACAACATGTCCACGTAGCTTTCAACTTTGCAAATAAAATTTTATTCTATTCATGAAATACGTGCTTGTATGTGAAACAACATTTTCGGATCTCATTGGATCCGATAAAGTCTGCCATTTTTCAAGTAATGTTTTCATTCCTCAGTTGTATTTTGTAGGTGCAATACGGTGTGACAGCCAGCCGTCTCCGATCTTAATGTATTACTCGAGAAACTGAACAAAAGTGTCGCACTTTGTGACACTGTACTACCAAGTTATGGATGTAGGTTCTGCAGCCTCGCACAGCTCCAGCCACCTGACACACTTAGGTCACACCTTTACGTTTCCTGGACATAATAAAATATTTCTGATTGGATTATGTCCAAATTTTCGGGCAAGCATTTTATTTTGGTATAAATAATATTATTCTATCACCAATAAGTATTAAAAGCATGGTGGTGTAAACGATAGCTACAGTAAAATTTCCTGCGACTTTTCATAACTTTTTAATTTCGATGTATTTTGGTACCTAGATAGATAGATAAATTAGACCTTAGGAAAGAACGTAGGGTCCTGAGAAAGAGTTTCTGGATAATTGTGAGCGAATTATGGGCGAAGCCGCTAGCAGAAACTAGTAAAAGAATAAGTTACCAATGCATTAGCAAGCTCTGTTAATTTACTTTAAATACTTAATGAGACTCTTTAATTACTCAATTGGGAAGCTTGAGTACAAATTAATTTGGTGGGATTGATGCCAAGAGTGCACTTAAGCAACCTACGAATACAGAAATACGTTTTATTCTTACGGATATTTTAGTTCGACTAAAAGTGTCTCAAGAAAATGTTGAATAACATTATTCCTTTAAATCTCATATTTATGTGGTACGACTGTACCATTCTTTTGTTTGAGAATGGGATGATCTGCTCATATATGATCTGCTCATATATATATCGTTTTGCGAGTATGGCGTTTTGATACGGAGTCAACCATTTATGTCCGTAAGAATTGAGGAGCCATTTTTTGTATCTTAATTAAATTAATAAACTTATTTAGTAGTAAGTAAGTTTAAAAAATAATTAATAAACATTGTATTTATACGGTATCTGAAAAACAAATTACTTTTCGATATTCCTTAAGAATTCGCTAGTCAATCCAAACATTTAGATTGAGGAGCCACCTTTATGTCCATATAACTTTTGAAGTATTATACTACAAAATCGAGGATTGAACCTACAAAATTTTTAAACTTACTACTAAATAAGTAAATAAATTTGATTAAGATACAAAAAGTGGCTCCTCAATCCTTACGGACATAACCATTTTGTAGTGAAACAACCAATATGGAAGGTATGTCAACATCTTAGCTCCTGATTAATACTTTAACCGACTTTACGATTTTAGCCGCCATATGCCAATATTGTCAGACTAATTTTTCAGTTATTTGTCTAATTTACCATTTTTTTAACGTAAGTCCTAGCCTCACCGTCGTAAATAACTTAATTCCTAAAAATCGCAAGGACCATTAAAAAAATTAAAGTGAAAAGGGTCTCAGCTGTACTAGATCACTCTGTAATCCAGCGAGAGATACCAATTCCGTACAAAAAGTAATCTCCAGGAGCATTTTAATTACTTTTAAAGCTCCCTTGTTAGAGCTGTATTATGTATTCTGTACAAGACCGGGATTACCTGGTGCCCGTCATAATATATGCTCGGGCTTTTTCTTTAACTTGTGAAGTTATATGTATGTCCCGTTTGCTCTGACCTGTTTTTGACATGTCGAGGTAAGCTGGCGACCTGTGGAGTGTTTTGATGTTGTTTCGTGCGATTCGTGTTAGTTATTCAGGGATGGTGATTACGGGGCGACAGTCTTAGCCTTGAGGGATTCAGGTGCAAAGGACGTCGGCGTAACGTTGTGTGTGAGATTTATTACCGCATCAGCCGCATCTGGATAGATTGGAAGCCATGCCAACGTTCATCGTAATAGGTTTATTTGAGGCGCAAATATATAACTTATTACCTATGTTAGTTGTAACATTCGTAGATTTTTTTGGTATGTTTTCTATTGTTAAATTAATTGGAATGAGATATAAATACGTTTATTTACTTCTAGAGAACGCGTCTGTAAGTATGGGATTTAAAAAACATGACAACCTTCATCACTGATCGGCGTGCCCATCATCATCACCATCATATGCCTATAAATTTTTCCACTGCTGGGACACAATCCTCCTCTCTGTGCGAAGGAATGGGCCGTTATCCACCACGTGCAGGTTGTTGCCGGTTTATTTTCGATGTTTTCCTTCACCGTTTTGAGAGCAGTGGGGATGATATAATTTACACAAAGTTAAGCGCCTGCCTGCGTTGGAACCCACGATCTACAACTTGTAAGTCGCGGCCGATACCACTAAGCCACCACTGCTCTCTCGGCATGCCCAAATACCGATAAATTTCAACGGGATTTTTATTTTTAATATTCCTAAAATACACCACCGTATATAAACGATAAAATTGAAACCACCGTCGACAATGTAAAACCACTGTATTAGTACTGGCGCCCCTCTAAAACCTGAACTAAAGAAAACGTGTCTATTACTGTAGCTTGCAATCTCCATTCTATCCGCTTTTATAACTCGCTAGATAATATCGGAGCAACAATGTACTGTGTCGCTACTTTGTAAAATCTTCGCTTAGATTACATAGCGGTAACTTCGTAAAGTTTTAGTGTTTTAGCTAATAGGAAATTTTGACCTGATTCTTTCTCAGTAGCAGCTTTGCACCCGGTTGCCCTCATTAACAAGGGAATTAAAGCAGCAATTAATATGACTGTAAATAGCATAAAGCATAACTTTATTCATGTATTTCATGCTTCTGTTTAATGCACACTGGGTTTCTGAATTGAGACATTAGAAAAACGATTTGGCAGACTAAAGTATAATTTGACAAACACTGAACATCAAACTCTGCCGCCGGGTTCTGAATTGAGAATCTGGATTTAAGAACTTGTCAATCCTTGCTTCTATGCCAAAATGTTCAGGTTTTCAGTATAAAGTACTGTTTCAAAATACTCAGCTTTACGATTTCGATATTCAAGACTAATCAAATTGTTTGGCATGATTCGCATGCTAAAGTATCCTGCCTCACGTATGGAGTAGAGAGATAACTAGGTAGAGTTAGAAATTCGTGTCGTCGATCAGCGACCGTACCGCTGCAGCTGGCCGCTGTAGCAACTCAATGTTCGCATGACATGACATAGCTGGCATACACTGAACAATGTATGTGACGCATAGCTAGCCTGCATTACTTATGACCAATATTTCCTCCTGCAACATCCTCGTGTGACGAACGGCAACTGTCATATAACGACGAATCTGGAGACAAGTCAAGTGATATTTATTACAATAGATACTAATGTAATACCAGACGACCTGCAGCCTAATTGTGTAAGTGAATTCGGCAAAGGAAACAATCTGTTTCTTTCCCAAAAACGACTTTGCGCATTACAAAAAGTCGATTTTAGGATAGAAACAGATTGTTTCCTTTGTCGAATTCACTTACACAATTAGGCTGCTGGTCGTCACCAATACTAATTGTGGTTGACGATGATGTATATTTGCCTGGAAGTGATATATTTACTCCCAGATTTGACGCGCGGGTTAGCGGGGAATTAAAAGGCTTGACCATTATCTCATCTAATGCTAAACGAGAGTAATCGACGATGGAGCACGCTTGCCTAGAAGTAACGCATTCACTCTTGACTTTATTGCCTCCGGTTATAGTTGTCAGGAACACGATTTATACATGAAATATTACATTTAAATAATTTTTATCATACAACAGCGTTGCTTAACCTAGAAGATCGACCAGTTATTATTAAGCCACGAGAACCTCAGATAACACTATCTTTACTTCTACAAAGGTTAGATACTTAATTGACTCAATCAGCCAGCAAATTGAGTTATAGTTTCCATATTTTATAGTTTCCATATTTCACTTACCTCTAAGCCTGTAAACACGATTGAATGCAGTAAATTACCACTCTTTAGCTGTACGCACAATGAAATTATTCCCATAACGTTTTATTACGTGTGGGTTGTATGCTAGGTAATGTTGGTACATCAACACATCATATTGACTGCCATTCTGTCATTGTCTTCTTGTTCTTCCAATGTCTAAATAACCTTTTCATCCCACCATCTCGGAAAGAGTATTTTTAATCTTCAATATCTGAGTGGAAAAGCCGTTTTTATTCACTAGAGGATAAAGTAAATTGAATTTAGAACATCGTGTGCACTAAGTTTGTGAATTAAAAAAAACATTAAACCTATTTACTGCTACCTCTATGGTGCCGAATATATCATACAACGTTTTTTTTAATTTGTTAAAAACTCAGACTCGGAACCTTCTTGGTGTTCTTTTTTCAATTTGCTTTGTACGCGGTTCTAACCATCTCCCTCTCTCTCCAACATTCACGCCAAGGGAATCCGATGAATCGGTACAACTATTAAGTATGACAGATAGTTTACCGAAAAACAGTACACAAGTGACTAACACCAATATTACAGTACCAAACAAAATATTACACTCAATTTAAATAACTGTAGCAACGTTACTTTAAAATTTTCTTAATTATACCTTAGTATTATTTTGTTATAATTTAAGGATTATTCTGTAATACTTACCTGTCATAATGTAGTAATTAATACCTAAACTGAAATAAAAGTGTACCTATCTTGTGATTGTAAACGTTTTTTTTTTGCATTTAGTCATTTCCTCGCTGAGGTGGAATGAAAAGTTACGTGTTGCACTCGAGTGCAAAGATTTTTCACCTCGTGCTCTTTTGATTCCCTCGCTAACGCTCAGGATTCTAATTTTGAATCACTCGCTGCGCTCGTGATTCAATTTTAGAATCCTTCGCTTGCTCGGTCATCAAAATTGAACACGCGGTTAAAAAGCAACTTTGCACTCTTGTATAACAAATAACTATTTTCTTTTACAGCAAGGATGATAAACCCGTGTGAGCGCCGCTCGGTGGCCTGCATGCTGCTGGCCATCATAGCCGTGGTCGCAGCCGCCTCCTACGACCGGGAGCGACTGGAGATCGCCAAGCAAATCCTAGAGGAGGTGCCTCTCACTGACGGGTAAGTCTTGATGATATGAAAGTAAACTTTGACTTGTTCATCCACAACAACTTAGAATGTAGGTCATTATTGTTAATGTATCAATTTCTGTGAGTTTAATTAATGTTGTGCGGCTATTATGAGCCTATGTTACTTGAAATAAATGAATTGATTGATTATAACTCACCATTATCTTCATCATCAGCATTTTAATGTTCCCACTGCTGGGATACATGCATCTCTTTGAGAGGGAATGGGCCTTAATCTTCCACGCGCGCCGAGTTCGGTTTGGTGGATTTCACATATTATTATGGCTCGATTTTTGGTTCTGGGTCATGCCGGTTGCCTCACGATTTCATTAAAACTCAATTTGCCTAAAATCATCTTTGTCTGTCTTCGTGCTGATAAAAAACATAAAGACAGACCAACTACACTCATTCTTATTATACAAAGGACTTTCGTACTCCAGTTACTCTGAAAACAAGTTTAGCTTTTGAGGGCTACGTTAGTAAATGCTCATAACAATAGAACCTGTTAAAAACCTCATTTAAACGTGCTTACTACCCTGGTGCCGTCACTGACGTCTCCGTCTGTATGTACGTCGTCAGTCATAAAATTTTGTTCCAATTTTTTTTTTAACTTCCCTTTTACCCATGAACTTGAACTTCATATTTACGTATATTTTACTGGCAAATACCAATATAATCTACATTTTGTACGGAACCCTAAATGTGCGAAGTTTGACACGCACTTGACCGGTTTTTTAGGGTTCCGTAGCCTAATGGCAAAAAACGGAACCCTTATAGATTCGACATGTCTGTCTGTCTGTCTGTCTGTCTGTCTGTCTGTAAGTCCGTATGTCACAGCCACTTTATTCCGAAACTATAAGAACTATGCTGTTGAAACTTGGTAAGTAGATGTATTCTGTGAACCGCATTAAGATTTTCAAACAAAAATTAAAATAAAACAAAAAATTTGGGGGTTCCCATACTGGAAACTAAAACTATTTTTTTTTTTTTCATCAGACCCATACGTGTGGGGTATCTATGGATAGGTCTTCAAAAATGATATCGAGGTTTCTAAACTGAATAGTTTGCGCGAGAGACTCTGCCAAAGTGGTAAAATGTGTGTCCCCCCCCCTGTAACTTCTAAAATAAGAGAATGATAAAACTAAAAAAAATATGTGATGTACATTACTATGTAAACTACCAGCGAAAATTGGTTTGAACGAGATATAGTAAGTAGTTTTGTTTTAATACGTCATAAATCGTAAACCGCAATTTACCAAGTACGGAACCCTTCGTGCGCGAGTCCGACTCGCACTTGGCCGGTTTTTTTTATGTTTTGTAGGCTCGCGTTTAGTGACTATCTCACCTGATGGTAAGCGATGATGTGATTGACGGTGAAGCACGCTTGCCTAGAATTAACCTATTCACTCTTGACTTAAATACACCCAGGTTGGCAAATACCAATATATTCTACATTTTGTACGGAACCCTAAATGTTCAAAGTTTGACACGCACTTGGCCGGTTTTTTTAATGTTTTGTAGGCTCGCGTTTAGTGACTATCTCACCTAAGCGATGATGTGATTGACGGTGAAGCACGCTTGCCTAGAAGTAACCTATTCACTCTTGACTTAAATACACCCAGTTTGTAGCTATCAGGAGGAAACACACGACTCCGGGCGAGGTTTGCACTCCATAGCTGTACGCACAATGAAACTAATCCCAAACGTTTATTGCGTATGAGTGGTGAGTAGAATCAAGCAAATATTGACGAAACTTGATGGTCACGAAAACGCCATAAATATTTCGTGAGCTTAATCTTTTCAGTATGGCACTTTTCACAAGACTTAGTATGATGAAAAATAACTTTGAGAAATCACAATGCCACTACTCAAACCCCAGACCACACTCGCGACAGCTCGCACATTCACCAAATATACATTATACTGTTTCTGAACTAAAACTAATACATAAAACACAGCCTGTTTTCACGTGGAGTGGAGCCACAAACCACATTACGAATAATTACGTAAAAGCGTGACTTAGTTTTCAGAGCCAGGGGAGGGCTTACGGGGAGAGGGAGGTATTCCCTAATGTCAGTTACGGCGTGTTTAAAGAATGATGTGTCTGAGTCGCCCGGGGCACACGTTGTGGTACGCGGTAACTCGCGCTTTGAATTTGCAAAAGACTGACTGATAGATTTGCGCTGAATTTTAGGACTAGGCTTGCCATCTGAGCAGTGGTGGCCTAATGGGAACGGCCGCGACTTCCGAGTTGTAGGTTGTGTATTTGAACCCAGAATTACATTTCTCTTTGTGCAAATTATTTCAACAACATTGCTCTCAAATCGGTAAAGTACAACATCGAGAAGAAACAGGCATGTACTAGGACCAAAAATGTGATGACATGAGTGACACCCACCATTCCGTGCCAGGCGAGTGTAGTGGGTTACAAAATTTACAGACCACCCCCTGGCTCACAGAGGAGGCCTATTTTCGAGCAGTGGCAACATTATATGCTGAGTTTACTAAAAGCTGCCCTTTCTTCGCTCCCAAAAGCGGATTGGAAACACATCTAGAATAAAATTTGTATATGCTACAATGGATTCAGCAAGGTATTAATGCATGTGCATACTGAGCTTGTCAATGATAAATGATAAATAAATGATAAATGATTTTATTTCTGTAAGTTGGTTTGTACAAACTCTTTTACATGTCGATCATATTATTTTAAACTAGATGAGGTTAGCGTTTCCTGTCTGACTACTCTGAGAAGAAAGGCCGAAACAAACTCAGAGGTCACAGTCTCTTTTAAAGTCGTGACAAAATCTTGGTTATATCATGTGAAGACCATGTAGACTGATGTCTGAAATGGTCTTTTGAGGAAAGAACCAGCCAGATTGAGTGGACCTGTCCAGTCAGTGCACGCATTTGTCAATAACCGAGCAGCTCAACTCAAGGAGCTCAACGATTCGACGAACAATACCAAAGAAAGAACATTCGGGTAGGCCGCATAAACTACTCAAACTGCCAGACCATGAGTAAAAACTAACTAAGATAAAATAAAAAAATCCACATAGTCTTCACATTCACAATAATAAAAATAAAATAATATAATACTTTAAAAAGTAAATATTCTTGTCATAGCAAGAAACCAAAAAAAATATCAAAATTAAAAACAAAATTCACGGTGCAAAATATAAAAAATCAAAATTAATTGGAGCAGCTCAATCCCAAGCCTTTTTGTCCTAAACGTAATCTTTAATAGTATAAAACGCTTTCTGGCACAACTTACGTTTAATGAATGATTTGAATTTATTAAGACTTAGATCTTGTACGTGGCTTGGAAGCTTATTATAAAAGCGTACACATTGACATCTAAACGATCCACCTATCTTCTTGAGCCTTGTTGTAGGTACTACAAATTTGTGTTTGTTCCTAGTATTTATGTTATGGATATCACTGTATTTTTTAAACAATTTTATATTTTTATGAGCATATAAAAGATTTTCATAAATATACTGAGAGGGCACAGTCATTACATTAATCTCCTTAAATTTCTCTCTGAGAGAGTGCCTCGGGCTTAATTTATAAATTGATCGAACAGCTCTTTTCTGCAAAACAAAGATATCCTGGAAGTCGGCGGCATTTCCCCACAACAGAATACAGTACGACATTACACTATGAAAATAGCTAAAGTATACTAAACGGGCTGTCTCTATGTCAGTTAAATTACGAATTTTTCTAACAGCATATGCTGCGGAGCTTAGCTTCTTTGACAATTTATCTATATGTGGGCCCCACTGAAGCTTAGCATCCGAAGTTAAGCCTAAAAATACAGTGCTATTCTCAGGATTCAATTCTTCGCCCTTTATCAACACATCAGTTTTCACCTGCCTAACGTGAGGTAGGGTAAACTTAATGCATTTGGTTTTTTTTTCATTAAGGAGTAAATTGTTAACATTGAACCAGTGAACTACTTTTGAGATCGCGCTATTTACTCCGTCAGTAACCAGCTGCTGCCGTTTAAGTTTGAACAAAAGTGAAGTATCATCTGCAAACAACACTATATCATGGTTATCCTTTATGAGGTAAGGCAAGTCATTAATATAAATAAGAAACAAGAAAGGACCAAGAATAGAGCCCTGCGGGACTCCCATTTTTACTATAGATCCGGGTGATCTTTTTCCATTAACGTCAACAGTCTGAATCCTATTGCTCAAGTAAGAAGTAAGAAGATCCAGAGCGCTGTTCCGGATCCCGTAGTGGCGGAGTTTCCTGATTAGCGTTTCATGAAGAACACAATCAAATGCCTTGGACAAATCACAAAAGATGCCCAGGGCATCGCACTTATCTTCCCATGCATTATAAATATGTCCTAAAAGCTCAACACCGGCATCAGTAGTTGAACGACCCCTTGTAAAACCGAACTGTTTGCTATGTAATAATTTATGCTTATTAAAAAATCTTTGCAATTGCTCCGAAATTAATTTCTCAAATATTTTACTAAAAGTAGGTAGTACTGAAATAGGTCTATAATTTGAAGGGTCTGATGTACTACCTGATTTAAACAAAGGTATTATTTTACTATTCTACATTAGGTCAGGAAACTCCCCACAGTCGATACAATCATTAAAGATAATAGCTAAACTAGGTGCGACAACATCAATAATAGACTTAGCAACTTCTACAGAATGACCCCACAGATCTGAAGTCTTTTTAACATTTAAAGTGTGAAAGGTTTTAATTATGTCTCTACAAGTAATATGTTCAAAAAGAAATTCCGTATCGCAGACATTAACATTTTCTTTTAGCAATGACGCAGCAACAGAAGGTGATGAGTTTAGGGATTTAGTAGTTGAAATGGGAATATCCGAAAAGAAATTTTCAAAGGCCACTGCGACTTGTGAGTCTGATTTTATGATGTTGTCATTAATAGACAGGCTGTAGTCAGTATTTCGGTTACCAGATCTTCCCGTTTCACTATTAATAATATTCCAAGTCGTTTTAATAACATTACTACTGTTTTTAATCTTCGAACTCAAATAATGCGACTTGGCCAAACTACAAACTTTTTTAAATAATTTTGAATAATTTCTAACATATAAATTAAATTCAGCAGTGTTTACATAAGGCCTTTCACTGTACAGCTCATAAAGCCGTGTTCTACTTTTATGAATACCAATGGTCGCCCAATCACCGAATGATGCGTTACTATTAACGGAGATATTCTTGGGAATAAAGGTCGAATTAAATTGTTTACAGTATATACTAAAAAAATCATCATATAGATGATTAGGATCAGCATGAATTGACAAAATTGGTAATTTATTAATGAGTTTAGCCTTAAAAGCTGCCAAACGACTTACAGTTTTGGGGTTAACAGTGATATCCTTTTTAGCCACTTTAGGTTTTGTATAGTAATCCTCTGCCCACAATGATCAGAATCTAGTAAATTTATAATTTCTTTGTGGACAGGTATAACATTAGTATAAATATTATCTAAGAATGTGGCACTAGTAGGGGTTATTCTTGTGGGCTCCAAAAATAGGTTTACAAGATTGTAGGACTGAAACAGACTTATTATTTTACTACAAGAACCTGAGTTTTCTAATAAATTAACATTAAAATCACCACAAGTGATTATGGATTTATTTGAGTTACAAATCTTGTGTAACACTTCATCCATTACCTTTTCAAAGCAGTCATACAATCCTGAAGGGGGTCTGTATACACTTAAAACAATAAACTGCTCCAATTCTATACAAGCTATTTCAACTGTCCGCTCAACAGATAGGCTCACAATATCCTTACGGTCCTTAAATTTAAGCTGGTTACTTACTAAAATCAAAGAGCCACCATGTATAGCATTAACTCTGCTAAATGAACTACCAACCTGGTGATTATTAAAATTGAACAAAAACTGGTGGCTTTTAAGCCAATGTTCTGTTATACAAAGAATATCAATGCTATTAAAATTCATAAATAAATCTACTTCTAAATCTTTGTTGAAAAATCCTTGAATATTTTGATGCACCAGGTTAATACTATTTACTGATTTTAAACTTTTATTTGATTCTTTTTTGCTTTTTTCGCTATGTACAGGTTGTCCCTATTGTCCTAATTTGTAATTTAAATTACTATCAATATCAATTTCTGATACCAAATTATTGGCTGAATTAAAAAACACTTCTTGGCATTGCTCAATAGAAGCAAGTTGTTTAGCCAAATTCTTGGCTGTAATAGAAAAATAATATGATAGCGACACAGCTATCTGTCGTTTACAATACTTTGAAAGAAAGTACCTATCCATGAAAAATCTATCTTTTGTCAAATAAAAGTTATTACCAACATAATTGTTAGTGTCAATTAAATGGAATAAATTATTACTATATGTTATATTAGGTAACATCCTATTCATTTCAAATATAAAATTGTTTTCTTCCTGTGGCAAACTTTGGCTGTATGGGAATGTGAACATCACAATTTTTTTTAAACTAAGGTTGCACAATGATCTATAATGTTGGAGTAATTCTCCTTTATTCACATTACCCCTATTACCAATGAATATTAATAATGTAGTTTCCTGGTTAAAATTACATTTTATAACTTTTTTCGTTATGTCAAATAACGAACAACCAGGCATACAGTAGTTCATTATTGAGTGTCCTGGGTATTTATTTGTCAACAAGTGGCCTAGATCCTTTCCAATTTCGTCACAAAATAATACTATTTCTGTATTTACACTCTTTTTAGGAAAACAGTAATTTCTAATGGCAAACTGACACTAGACTGCGGTATGGTGGCATCACATATTGTCAATGAATGGTCCGGCGAGGGTTCAACAGATGGTGGTTGACAAAGATCACATTTGCTGGTTTGTGAGCTCACCAGCTCATTCATTGCCAATACATATTCCCTCATTTGGTTTTCAGAGGATGTATATTTAATGGTCATAGTAGTAAGTTTCTCCTGTAGTTGGTTAAGTACATACTGCAAGTCTTCTGTGTCAGTTTGGTATTTCCTAGTACTTTTTTCTAAGTTAAATGAATACATATCTAATTGTTTAAGTAAATGCATTCTTTCTCTATTCAATTTTCCATTTTTGATGAAGAACCTTTGTTTTTTGACCATTTTCTTAGTTTTAAATATGTATTTGTTAATTTTTATGTATTTTTTTATTTTATTTTTTCTACTAACTACCCTCAATGATTTAATTGATTTTGAGTCATCATGACCTGTTAAATCTAATTTGTAAAAGGGGTTTATTGCTGTAACCATTGATGGGGCAACAGGCACCAATTCATTGAATAGACTTTGATTCAACGAGGCAGTGATGTTAAGATTTGTAGTTTCAAGTTGTTCAATTTGACTTTGAGCCTCATGTAGCTGCTGTTGTAGTAAATATGTTTGACTAAGAGCTTGTTCATACTCATTGCTACACTGGCTGAACCCGTCCACAACAACTTGGAGCCTGTCCCGGGCTGCTATCGCATCAGAGTGTTGAGTATATAACTGAGCCATTTCCGTTTTCAGTTTGCTATTCCTGTCAAGGACACTAAGGAACTCTATTTCGTTCTCATCCTTTTCCCTAATCAGTTGGTCACAGAGCTCCTTAGACGCTTTTAATTCGCTCAAAGCCTGACTGAGTTTGGACTCTTCTAGGCGAGCCCGCGCGCTGCGAGTCATAATCATGATTAAAGAGGAGAGAAAAGAGGTTGGAAAAGAGTAGTTGATTGAGTAACAGATGATTAGTTGAACGGAAAATGAAATTTAGATAGTAAAGAAAGAAGTTCTGTCACCAAACTAATTAAGGTTATGTTTACGTTTTATAGGTCACTGACATCAACTTGTAACCGTAATAAAAGTGATCCAATGAATCTTAGGCAAAATATTAGAATGCAAGCAATTCAATATCAAGTAAAATATATAGTATTGTACCTGATACCGCGACGAAAAATACAATATTCACTAATCGCTTGAGCCGGTAACTGTCAACGAAACACAATGAAATTTTTTTACACTTATTTTGCACTTGCTGCCCAAAATTTAACACAATACAGTTAATTACGTATTAAACTAGTTAATAGATTGGAAATAGGCCTTATTATGAAGGAAAATTAATATTTAAAATTAAAATTGTTAGGACAAATTCAAATCAGCTGTTAGCTGTAGTGTTGCCACAGGAGGAAAAAGAGACTGGACAATGAGGTCAATGACTCAACAGAGTAGAGCATTCGAACTATTCCTGAAATTCAGACAATGGTTACTTCGTCTGTGATATGTCAGCCATTGAAATGTGTCAAGCTGGGAACAAATTATCGGACGCGGCTGACGGACGTGACTTACAGCCGCGGCTGACAAGTGTACTCAGTCGTATGGGACGCGGCTGCCAGATCTCTATCAGACGTCTGAACGCCCAAGGTCACGTCCGCGACTTACGTCCGATAGTTTGCACAATGTAATATACATTCATTACCTAGATACTCTATAAGTCGCGGCTGTCAGTCGCGTCCGTAAGCCGCGTCCGATAATTTGTTTCCAGCTTTACCCTTGACTGTACCCGCACTGGCGTGCTGATGTTCACTTGTTAATGTTCCTTTGATATTATTGTTGCGTGCGTGCCATAGAGCACGAAATAACCACATCTATGATAGTACTGTTAAACGCACAATTATTGTGATGGATTCCATGTCATTCAAAGCCGTCAGTTTCTATACATCATGTCATGCGTGAAAACCCCAGGGCATTGATCATCACGCCGGCAACGTGAGAGATACCATTGCTAATGAGTTTCAGCTATAATAGTTATAGTCAGAATTGTTACGGGCCGTCAATTTTTATGAGTAAACAGGCGTATTTTTAATCATAGAAAGAAGTCTCGCAAGGACTGGTTCGAGGTGGCTAAGGAAAATAATACGTAGAAGGATTTCGGGGAGGCTTTTGCCCATTACACTGCCCCAAAGCTGGGACAGTGTAATGTTAATAAACATAAATGATACTCACTGACACGATAGGTTTGCAAGGACATTTTTGACAATGGCGACAATAGCAGCGGCTACCGCGTCATCTCCGAGCTCTGTGATCTAATCTAAGAACACAGAACGCTTGAAAAGTTTTGTTAGCAAAACAAAAACAGATTTTGAATTATAATATTTTTTTTCAAATCGCTTGGTGATGACTATTCTTAACAAATTATATTTTTCCATCTAGCAAACAATGAAAAACTAAACTACTGAGTTAAAGCAAGCAAAAGGTGGGCAAGTACAAGGATTTTTGAAGATTTATCCACTAAGTGGGCTTGTATCTTCAAAAACAAACACTACAAACATTGTTGCATGAAATTTTCTCAGTCGTGAATCAATGTTTTCCCTCAGCACAATTGAGACAAGTTGTCTCACGATTACAACGCTTGTCGTCGTTCAATTCCTCACTACACCGATACGCGATGTTCGCACAAACGTTACAATACGCCGAGATTGTCAACACAATTTGTTCCGCTCAGTAGGTAAATAAGGCTGAGGCGTATTTTTATATGTGTTAACTCATACTGTTATATGTTGCTATCTTATTGTTTTTCCTTGTCGTGCATGATTCGCTACGACTGCATTTATTAGTCTACTGACATAGTAACTAGATTAAAATTGATTCTGAAAGTGTTGTTAAAGCGTATTGTCTCAATATTGCACCTACCACTATATTTAATTTAATTTCAGCTTGTGTCGTAAGTGCTTCTACAAACCTTTAAACTCACATACAAATAGTAGTACAAAAATCTGATAATATTACTATCTACCAGGTACGTCACTTAGTAAATTGCAAAAGAAATAAAGTTCTGCATCCGTTGTCAAACACTCTATCCCTAAAACTTACCTGAGATTTAAGGTCGAACTTTTTTTTTTTGACTAGCAGAAGAGATGACACTCTTGACCTTCGCATTAAAAATATCGCTAATTAGCATATAACAACACCACTGAAAAGCACATAACGAATGGTCATGATTCTCGTAAAACACACATTTCTCATTATCATTCATTTCATTTCTGTCATTAGACCCTCCGTTAAGTGAACCACTATTCTATTTGTGAAAAACAAAAGGCTAAAGCAACAGCCAGATAAATAACTGTTTGAACCCTGGTCACACTGAAAGCGGGACTCGAGCCGGTAGGCGGGCATCTAAATACAAACAGCGGTGCATGACAATTAGGTACTACCAAATGTGCTGCAAACTTTGCTAATTCAAATTGAACAACTTGAAACTACAAATCTTAACATCACTGCCTCGTTGAATCAAAGTCTATTCAATGAATTGGTGCCTGTTGCCCCATCAATGGTTACAGCAATAAACCCCTCTTACAAATTAGATTTAACAGGTCATGATGACTCAAAATCAATTAAATCATTGAGGGTAGTTAGTAGTAAAAATAAAATAAAAAAATACATAAAAATTAACAAATACATAGTTAAAACTAAGAAAATGGTCAAAAAACAAAGGTTCTTCATCAAAAATGTAAAATTTATTAATTTATTTATTTTAACCTTATCACATAAATCTTTACAGGATTACACCCAATACGATTTATGCGCTAACTACAGTAAACCTAATATTTTACATAACAATAGTATCTAAACCAATTTTAGGTTAGCTTAATTACATAACAATTTTTATCTATAACTAATTCTAAACAATGCACTCCTTGTGAATTCACCCAGAGTACAGTAGAATAGGTCCGTCTCAATAGCCACAAGGTTGAGCGTGCGGAGTGCGCGCGTCAGCGGCGCCTCTCTTAACAGGTTGGTTCGAAAATTGAATAGAGAAAGATTGCATTTACTTAAACAAATAGATATGTATTTATTTAACTTAGAAAATGTACTAGGAAATACCAAACTGACACAGAAGACTTGCAGTATGAACTTAACCAACTACAGGAGAAACTTACTTCTATGAACATTAAATATACAGCCTCTGAAAACCAAATGAGGGAATATGTATTGGCAATGAATGAGCTGGTGAGCTCACAAACCAGCAAATGTGATCTTTGTCAACCACCATCTGTTGAACCCTCGCCGGACCATTCATTGACAATATGATATATCATTGTTCCTACGAGTCCGATAAAGAGGTGAAGGCCTCATCAGGAATTTAAAAAAGCCCTTTGGGTTTTTTATTTAATTCTATGGTTATCCAGAAATTACTACAACTATTAAAAACATACAGGTACATAGGCGGGCTTAAATCCTGAGGCATTCTATACCAGTCAACCAGGGTAGTGCAGAAATAACATTGCAGGTGCATAAAAAATATAAATAATTAAATGATCAAAAATATATAATATATAGAGTCTCTCCACTTAAAATATTGGTATTCCACTGCTTGCGGTTATACTGGAATCCAACGGAAGAATAGGTAGATAGTGATTATTTGGCAATAAGTAACGGAGACACAAAACCGCCTCCGCGTTCTGTGTAGCCACGACCTTATTTTCCGTCGTAACGTCTGTTTGTCTGCTTGCCAAATTCCAGATATAGCTTTTAAAAGTTTCCTGAACAAAAACTGTTCTACTTAAAACTGCGGAACATTTTTGCGGTCAACATACATAAATTGTTATTCCTTTTGTTCTGAAAGGATCTTAGAGTACACAGATGGAAATAATGCTTTTCGACGTCAAAACAATAATAAAGAAATTTAGTGAGTTCAATATCAGACTCCATAAAACTTTTTTTTTTTAGAAAAATGTTTAATCGTTATGAAGCAATTCAAGCAATTGTAAACGCTAAACTAGAGACCGATGTTTCAGTAAACTATTAGATTTCCTCAGTAACGTAAAACTAATGATATCATCAGTTAAGACAGATTATTCGTATAAGGCTGAATTATGATGACGAATGTTTATTTCTAGTCATTGTTATAAAGTCAATTCAAAGCATAGTCTATTTTGGTAGTAACAAACTGTGATTCTGATCACAGATCTGTATTCCGAACAATTTCGGCGTAACAGTCATGGACGCAGTATTAGCATTCCCACTGCTGAGACACAGGCCTCCTCTAAGAGACGAAAAATACCGTAATCCACTACGCGGGCCTAGCGTGGATTGGTGATGCCTATTGATATCACACTTCTTCGAATTTATAGTTCATAGGCATGTCGGCTTCCTCACGATATTTTATTTCATCATTTTGAGAGTAGACGCGATGAAATAAATTACACAAAGTAATGCGCCTGCCTGGGTTTGAACATCCTGCGACTCGTAAGACAGGGCTGTATTTTAGGCGACCACTGCTATAGTCGGTGCCACGACCACTGGGCCACTACTGACATATTTACATTAGCCCTGTAACATTTCAACGATAAATTCTCACGCCTCATTAAATCGCCTATCGCTAAAAAACTGTCCTCTGCCCGCAGACACAACGACCTTCCGTGGAACATCAGAAAGTTCCTGCGCAACCAGATCAACGACTTCGAGTTAGTTGAATACCGACCTGACAGTGGTGGAGCCCTGGTCCATCTCCAAGTACTCGCACACGGACCTACCCAGGCTGAAGACGGGCATGGTGGGAGCTCAGGTACGTCTCGTGATTACAAGCTAATATTTTTTGTCGTGGTTGCCTCTCGAGCTTGAGGTCGTGTGTTCAAATCCAGGCAATAGTTACTTTTTCAAATTCATAAGTATTTTCTAAGTTTATATTGTACATCCCCTACAACGATAAAGGAAACCTTGACTTATAGTTAATAAAAGTTCGAAGTTGCGAACCCGTCATAAGCAAGCGTGGTAATCAATGCTCGTGCCTTCTCTGTATGAGAAGAGGAGTTTGCCCTACAGTGGCACAGTTACAGGCTGGTATTATTTTTGGTATATCGAAGCGAGAAGCAAAGGACTGGTCAATGTGTTGACGTTTGGGGAGGTCTTATGTCCAGCAGAGGACTGCAATGGTGATGATGACTTCTGGTCTGCCAGTCTTCGAATAAAAGCGTCCCTCTAAAGCAGTCCTAGGCTAACCTACGCATCCGCAAAATGCTCGATGCCTTTACTAATTATACTCGTGAAGCTTTGGTTCTCAAACAGAAATATTTATTTAATCTAAACTCACCTTTATAGACAAACATCAACAATTATGAAGCGTTAAAAAATTCAGCAGTAGTTATGAAATTGCTTTAGTGATGGATGGTGTGTCGCAATTTGATCCGTATTTGTCGCTCGTCAAATATGTTGATCACAGAGCAACATATTTGACGGACATGGATTGGCGCTCAAATATGGGCATGAAGTCCTGGGTCAGGGTAACTGGTTTTGGGTCGGCATTTCATTTTAATAAAGGCAATGGATTCGCTCCATAAAAGTTAACTTATCTTGCGAAAAGTGGGTGTACTTATAGGTGCACTACTGCCTAACACTTCAGTAAACACAGGCGTGATTGTTATGTACATATATTTGAATGTTCGACCAAAACGGAGGACTTATGAATGAACCTTATGGTTCCAAACGACCCCTTTAATGGTCAATCGTATAATATTAATATCAGGGCCATAATCACGAGTTTCGCAGCCGGATCGCTATTCACAGATTGTTGTTATGGCTGCCCGGCCAGTAGTTACGTATCCTCGGCAGTCACCTTTTACGATACCCATAAATGGTGATGGTGGCCAGTTAAAGGTTTATTTATTTTAATAGTGAACCCTAATAGAGATGGAGTTGGTAATGGATCGAAGTATTATGTTATTCAAATGTGGAATGGAGGCAGAAGACTTGTGGAAGGTATAGCTTTGGTCTCTTGTTTGGAACGCACAACGCTGCGGTATGCAGTGCCGGACACTTATTCGTATAAAAAACGTCTAGAATGGTATTTTGGTCCGTCGCAATATGCTTCAGCGGTGATGAGGATCATGTGACAAGCACCACATTCAGTAGTAGCATTGGGCGTTCCGATGTTGACGGAACAGATAAGTTCCTCTTATCAGGACTTAGATCTATGATCTGATTGATAGGCTCTTAAATGACAACAAGAAAACCATTTAAGCCACACCTACTAACAGACAAGAAACTTTCCATTGAACAACTTTGATTCACGCAACACTCCATTCAAGCCAAACTTTCCCGTACAAAATACTACGCACAGATCTTAATAATTATAACCGACATCGGTCCGTACCGAAATCTTCGGAATAAGTTCCTTTGTACGAGTATTTGGACCATTCCGACCTTGGGAACATTCGAGAACGTTTGGGAACTAATTACTTAGATATTAACTTTGCCGCTATAGTTTGATCTGGAAACGAATTGCTGGACCCGATAGTTTAATATTGAGCTTCACACTTCTAAAGATATTTCTAGCGAAATATTCAAGTTTGGTTCGCACTTATGCATTTCTGCCTAGTGTTATAAAGGCCTAAACAAGTGTCGTTTTGTGAACGCGCTGTTGACGCGCGTATTAGCGCTATAAACATTGCCGTCTACGATCATTGGATGGGACGAGAGTAAAAAAACATCGTGCGTAGACGTTGTCCCCCCAAAGACGCTCTGAGCCGAGGTTCGACCCCATGGGGGGTAGCCCTCAGTGTAGTCGCTTAGGTTAAGGCGGTACCCCGAGCAAAACGCCGCGCAAGCCGTTTTTCGTGCTGTTTTTAGGAGCTATCTACTCGTTATTCAAAAATAAATATCAATTAATAAAAATACATTAAATTTCTATATATTATTGATTCTAAAATGGTAGATTTCGTTTTTTTTAATGTTGTATATATTTCACTAATCTCCATCCAAAAAAAAAACACAAAAATGAGAAATAATTATTGTTAGCATGCATCTCCTCGTAAAGTGTTCATTCATTATTTTTTGTACTAACACTAATGGGTAGACAATTTAATAACGAACATTTTGGTAGTAAAACTTTTTTCAAAAGACCAAAATTAGATTTTATAAAGATTTTATTCTAAAATCTGGGCGTATTCACTACTGTAATTCATGCGCCACCAGTGCCGCTAGACCAATAGGAATGCTCATATCGCATGCCGATTTTTTGGTCAGGGTACCGTCTTAAGCTATTGTGCCTGAGGCTGTAGTTTAGTCTGCACAGGGAAGACCGGTTAAGCAGATAGTAAATCATAGGATTTAAGTGCGAGACGCCAGGCATTAAAAAAACCATTGTTACTGATATTGAATGAGTATTATATTGGGCGGCGTGTGTAGTAGAACAGATTGCCAATCCGCGTCTTAGAATGCAGAGTTATTCCAAACTAGACTTGAACGAATGGATAAGAGTGCAAGGTATACATAGACATGACTCGGAGTTGATGAACAAAGTAGTCACGTGATTCTTTGATTGATCTTAATCATTGATCAGATCTGTTTAGGACTTTAATTACAATCTATTCTCTAAAATTTTCCTCACTGGATTACGCTATGGCTATCAAGATACTATTTTGTCAAATTGCTCTTTTTTAGCCTGCAAAAAATCAACATCAGATCAGCACAATAAATGTGGCAACATCAGTCTATCTCTAAAAAAATAACCCCTTAAAATTCTACGGCCATAATAAATTGTACCCAATAACACTTTGGTGGGCAGCAAAAATATTTATTGCTGGCATAAATTCAAATTAGACCCCAGTTTGCGACTGTGGGTGCAAAAACACCGATCGCCGCAAAGGAAGGGTTTGTACCCTCGGTGTACACCTACATAATTAATAACACAAAATAATAGGACATGCGAACAGCTTAAATTCGTAGAATTTAAATTTTATCCATTGATATGTAACCATATTAGTTTGGTCCTGCAAACTGTGACTGTTCCTAAATGACCCTAGGCTGATAAAAATTTCGTTTTTCCTAAAATTTCCTAGATTTAGTGTTAATGTCGGCCCTTTTATAAAAGGGGTGAAGCGCCCCTCCATTCCGCGCTGCACAATGAATTTCGTCACCTAACTTGATCAATTCTCTTCCGACACGTGAATTCCAAATTATGTTTTGTTTTGTTTTGTTTTGGAATTCACAGTTATAAAATTATAACTTGGAAGTGGTTTAGAAGGATAAAATATGACTAAGGGGATATAAACTAAATTGTTATAATTAACTAACGCTTGTGTGAGAAACTCTATACACTAATGTATAGAGTATTTAAATCAAAGACCGAATAATGGTCGCGGATAATGAATTTACATTCAAGAATTACTACAAATACAAATAACTAAATTAACAGGGAGTTTAACTCAGGAAGTAACTGGTGTTGATAATATCAACTCACCTACAGACAGCCCCAAAAGCGCCCATCCCGCCATCATTTCGTAGTGTAATAGCTGGTAAGAAGAAATGATGAAACAAACTTCCAGCACACATTTCTGTCTGATAGCCTTAAGGGCTAAAGAAGTCAAACAATAGTGAAGTATGGAGTTAATTAGACAAAAGGGATTGCAAAGTGCATTATTTACCTAACGAAAGGAAGTTGGTAGGATCGCTACGCTTGCATTCATAAATACGTTTAATTGAATTACGTTAATTAGTTAAGTTGCAATAGTCAAGATTCCCACCCGAGTGCGTGAGACCGCTTTTCAGCAGCAGGTCCGTCGTAACGTGTACTACTCGGCCTAGACTGCATTTTCTAGTGAGAATCTGCGGCGGCTCCAAGAGTACAGGCTCCCTAAGCACTAGCATGCCTTGCCCAGTCCTAAGACAGTGGTCAGTTTTGTGCCTATTTGCCTCTGCCATTTGAGCGAGACATGCTACCAGTTACACTGGACGCGGGCTATAATAAGTAGCACTCTCTCGGCCTATTCACCCTTTACTAAGACAATACAAAATTACGCAAGCGTACCGCAGACTCAGTCTTTAGCAAAACTCAATGCGAAAGATACTTGCCGTACGTCGGAGCGGATTCATTCGTCGCTTCTCATCTCCTTAAACTGCCCATTGCGTGGATTTTGGGGCCGTCAGGGACGGCAGCCATCCAATATCGTGTCTCGCTAAATAGTGACGATTTAGTAATTGCCTACAAAACGGCTTGGTGTGGTTTTAACGAGACACGTTCCCTAAGCGTCATTAGACGATGTAATTTGGGGTTCTTTGTGATGCCTACCGGCTGAAACCTACCCCCCTCCCTGGAATATGAGCGACAGCAAGTATTTCGCGAAGTGTTCTGAGCTAGACCTTCTTAGGAAACAGTATATTTTAACAACTAACATTTGGTTCTCCTACGTGCTCAATTAAGAGCGGCCATATTTAGCCCATTTTATACAGAAATGAGTTTTAGCGGTTCCGCCTTCCGTGTATGTAATGTCAGTTAACTCTCAATAAAGGTCCTTAATCAAATGTGTAATTGTTTAGTGTATAAATGGTGAATTAGGGTATGAAAGTGTGAAAGAAGACTTAACCGCGTCCCTAAACCAAATGTTCGTGACAAATGCCTGCCAAGGATGGATTGTAGGATTGGAGGATTTATACAAGGACTCGCCAAGCTAGAATAAATAGTACATTAGTGAATTGTCCCTACCTATGTAATACAAAGATTAAAACTTACCCCATTCATACTGGCACGCACTCACTCCATATTAACGCGGATAGACTAAATTATAATTAACTTAATAATTAAACTCTCACTCTCACTCTTATCACGATACGTTACAACGACTCGACTTTAGATAATTCGTTTCCAAAGCTAAACTCTATGTGTCTAACACTCTAGTATCCTAACTCGTACGTCTTCTTCCGCTCCTCAGAACCAGACCGTCCTCTATGCCCGCCTAAAACCAAGTGTCCACTCTCTCCAACCTTTTTCTTGTTCGCCTACAACCACGCTCCCTGCAGTCCTGCTACGAGACCCTTTTTCCCTCAATCCCTCGCCTAAGTCAAGTGTCCCACTCACGCCTCTCCAAACCCGACGCCCATCTACCAATCTCCTTTTCAGTTCAGTTTTTTGTGCATCGCTTAATTGTTTTGGGTCTGGTTCGTGTTAGAAATCAGATATTCCAAGACTCTTTTGTCTTGACAGCCCTTACTTCAAAAAGTCAATTTATGAGCATCTTTAGAAAGTTGGGTTCTTGTTCCATAGTTTATGACATAGCCTGTCAAACCCAAAAGTCCGTGTCTCAATGTGTTCAACACATCTGGCCGGCCATGCGTAGTTTTAAAATATTAAAATATAGAGATAAATGACATGTAGTCACATTCCCCCCTCTGAAAATCAGACGCGTGACGTAGTACAGCGGATGAGCTTTCACAATAGGATGATCTCTGTTGTCTCATAAAACATTCATAGATTATAACCTCGTACTCTAATACCAGGTTAACTTATTCGGTTTGTTAAAATTATTCCAGTTGGATCATTAATCCAATAAGATTCAATATCTACTATTACTTTGTAGTATTACGCAGTAACATCTACATTCGAGTCACAATTGCTGTACCTATTTCGAAAGGTACGAACTTTCTTGTCATATTCAAGTAACAAAGTGCTTATTTATATTTTTATTTCACCTATCACAGTCTCGTATTACCTTCTAAACGGTAGATACGCAATTGCTGTATCTCAATTAGTCTTTTATAATGACGCATATCCATTCCATTATCAAGTAACAAATTTCAATAGACCTGTAGGTATGCTTTTTGCTTAGCTTTACATACCAGAGTCTTCTTAGCTTTAAGTCATTACGATACTTTTACATTTTAATTTATATTTCGCTGAAATATTTTAATCTTGTTAGAAAAGATCTCAAAAGACCTGTGCATGCTTATTATTTAATTTTACATACCAGGTTATCTCCTATTAGTACTACCTACGGTACTCTCTCGTTCTAAACTCAGCCTATCGCAGTTGCGCTGGACGGCGCTCTGCACTGATCAGCGGTCTCTGCTTAAGCACCTTAATGCCGGAGTCAGCTGCCGAATTCGTTTTCAGGAATAGCTGGAATAGTTCGCACATGTGCTTATTAGAATTTTATACCAATAAGATGAAACAGCCCCCCTCTGACCTTAAGAGGATTGGCAGTTCTGAAATTAGACAAGTATTAGAAGATTAGGTACATCAACCTTTACAAATTAAACAAGGTTGTTAGAATTCTAACACGAGTTTGAGAGTTATATCAGACTGATTTAAGAGATCAGAGACTTCTAATAATCCAATAAAGGTTTGAAAGTCATATGTAAACTGTAGCCACATTAGATTTTCCACACTAAATATAAATCGTATAGATTTATTTCATAAGTTTATCTTATTAACGAGGTCACGCATTGAAAAGTCAGAATCTTGCCCCCCTCAGGTTGTAACATTAACGACAACTTGCTATAGTTCCAACCTTCGGTTATAATTTCATGGGTCATAATTAGGAAACAATTGTTTTCCTATTGTTACACACCTGACTCAGGTGTCGCGGCCGTTGAGGCATCGCGTTAAAAAAAGGGGAACTTAACTTAGGGACTGAAGCCATGCTACAGCTTCTACCGGATTCTGCTGATGTCAGTCACCTGGATGAAGCTCTGGGCCAAGAACACGCCGTTGGTCTAGACATAGAGTAGTAGTAGCTATGTGGTGACTTGGTATCCTGGAATTTGAAATAAAGCCACACAAGTATCTATTCTCTTATAACGTGAACACTTTGTCGAGTCACCAGTATTTAGTGAAGTTTTCTATAATTATAATAACGTTAACGTACCTTCTTGCTAATTTTATGGTCACCTTTTGTTTTCCTAGAATGCCTCCCTTTTTAATTTTGGGTGGCTATTGTTTAGTAACCGCTAATAGACTGCATTTCGGATATATAATATTAGGTAAAGATAGCCTGGCAAGTAGAATAAAATGAGACACAATGGAAAGTAATTTATTATTTTCGTTTTGCTACGTGTCTACTTTATTATTCGAATTAAGTACATATTTTTTTTTTTTTTATTAAGTACATAAAACGTATAATATTTTTTCTGTATTCATAAAATCTGTAATTTTAGTCTGTTTTGCGAAGTGAACACGTCTGGATTTTAATTAGTGTATCGTCATAATTTTTCTGGATGTGAAAGTCTTCAATAAAAGAACAATCTTTCGTAATACAATAACTTGAGCTTAGACCATCAATCGAAGTCTGCACTGTAAATTGTTCTTCAGTCTTTTCCTGTTCGTTACAAATTGCAATAGAGTTATCTAAGTTCATCGAATCATCAATAATCTCCTGTGCTTCAATAGTACACAAAAACCAGACTGAATAGGTATGAGAAAGCAGTCTTTGATTTTATTGCTTGCACGTGTTTTTTTTTTGTTTCTGAGAATTACAAAAACCCTTAAACCCGACACGTTTTTGTTTACTTTTGCGATCTTAACAGCCAGCCAGTGACCATTATACTGTTCCAGATGTGGATACTGTAACCTAAAACACAAATTCTATTCAAATTGTTCAATACTGCTGTCAGTAACGAAATCGTAAGGCAAAGCAATTAATTCAAAGTGAGATTGTAACGAAAGTAACGAGTAACGATACGTTTGTAACGAGTACTATGTTATGAAGTAACAAATACATACGGGTATACTTTTTCGTTACTTTCACAGCTCTAACGTTTTGTATATTTTTTTTTTGAACCAGTAATATACTAACAACTAAGGGTATGTACTCAGGTTTCTACGTACACTCAAATACCCAAGTCCTATCTCCAAAGTTTTACTATGCGAACAAAAGCATCGCAACATCGGGTGACTGTTTTCCTAGTAACTGCCAGCCCCTATATTTTTTTTTTTTAACTAAACGGTGTGCGAGGCTAACTAACACAGTCAGATCCTTGTTTTTGTAATTTAAAAACCCGGCAAAGAAACAAAGGAGTCATTTGGCTA